>CM067842.1:8383440-8983440 GCA_034509565.1 Triticum monococcum | reverse complement strand
AGATAAATGGCAGTGGAAGAGCACGCGTACGCACTGAACCTGCTTTGCCTTCTCTTCATCAGTCCATCACTCACGGTCAACATAGCCATCTCATATTCTCTGTAAGCTTCCCACAGTTTGCTGCCTTCAGTCACGTGTAGATCCCCTGCAGTCATTGCTAACATTGAGACACTGACTGATAATGCCCCTCAACATAATCGAGGTACGTGAATATTTTATTTTCTGATATCTGCAATATTTTGTATAACACATGCTCTTTACTAATTTTCATTATTTATTTTAAATTGATTATAGATAGCTTAGTAAGATAACTTTTCCAGATTCAGAGAAAAGACTGGACCTTTATTAAGTGGGCCGCACTGTTGACAGCCCATTTTACGTGTGGCCGGTAGCAACACGCTGCTCCTGCTCGGAGCCCATTTCAGAGCGTCTCATACTATCAGATTTTCCATTTTTACTATTGTGGTGACTGAACCATGAAGAGTGCATGCAATGCAACGGTTTTCGATTACAGACTGAAGCATGGAGCTGAAGAAACAAAAGTAGCAAATGTACAAACAGGCTACATGTGTACTGAAAGATTAGTGAAGCATGGAGCTGTGATTCTCATCATCACTGACCAAAATAAAAGGACGCGTATCATTTCCTTGCTGATGAGCTGCGGCGCTGCTTATCGACTGAAGTTTTATTTTTATTTTTTTGCAGGAAAAGCCCAAAACAACTTTCACTGTCAACCTCCGCTAGAGTAAAGTGCACATATATCGGATGCCAGATCCTCAATAATAATAATAATATCAGATGCCATGTAAAATGTAAAAGGAGCCAAGGCAAGATGAATGCAACAATAAGTAAACGTCCATGGATTTTGCTATTGAACAATAAGTAAACTACTATGAATATTTCTTTATTTTTTTGCGAGGGAAACTACTATGAATATTATAAATACTAGTCAATTTTTCATACTGCTCGGACAGTTGGCTCGTCTTTGTCACATGACTGGACATTTTGACAAGTACCCATTCCGCAGCCACAGTCAAAGTCATCCATGGAGACTTTTCTATTTTGCCAAGAGTCCTGCTGTATTAATAATGCTAACTGATTGGTTTGCGGCAAATATGGGGTCATTAGAAACTCCCCTCTGGGTGGACTCGATGGTTCTTCAATATGTTCATCAACATGGTCTCCAAAATTTCTATTGTGGTAAACGTGTGATATGCAATAACATGATGGCACGGGTTAGTGGTGTGCCCTGTTTGATTGCACGCTTGCACATTAAGTGAGACGGAGCTTGAGTGCCAGCATTAAGTAGAATCGTGGACGTCAACATTTTCTTTTCTTGCCATCCCATGGAGCTCAATATTTTTTCAACATTTATCTAGCGGCATGTAAATATAGTGGCACAAGTGTATTTTGTTTTCTGGAGTTGTTTGTCTACTCTGAAAATAATGACAAAAGACACTATCGGGGCAGAGTCCGTTCAAGAAGTCTCTTTAGAATTCATTTTGGGCAGTGCTGTTCTCCCTGAGGCCTTTCTGTACAATTTTGGCCCACAATTATGAAGCATTTACCCCCCGTAAATTTTGGACTGCCTCATGCTTTGGTAATTGCTATGACCATACTCAGTACAGGGAGAAACTATGCAGGAGGTACAATACAATTTCTTGTATGAACATGCCTTGTAGTTCTTCTAATAAAAATAAAACCAAGTTGGATCATACTATTTGCTTTTCCATTTTTACCATTGTGGAGATCAACATCAGGTCAAGCCTGAACTCTAAAGAAAGCAGAAAGTGCGACAATTTTCAATTAAAGAATGAACTAGCACAAAATAAGCCACATAGAGTTGATTGGATTCTGATGAAACCAGAGGAGCAAATATAGAACAAACTAGTTACATGTGCTCTGAAACTAAGGTATAGAGCTGTGATTCTCATCATTGACCGAGATAAAAGGGAGCATACCATTTCCTTGTCAACGAGCTGTGGCGCTACTTCTTCACTGAAGTTCATCCGGCAAAAGCCAAATAATTTCCAAGGTCTCATGGTCAAACGTTGCAACAGCAGGCTGCACATGTGGGATCCCATTGCCTTGTATGTTAAATGTAAAAGGAATCCAATGGAAGACAAATGCAAAGAAATTAAATATACAATTTGCTATGGGACAATAATCAATTTGAACCTAGTGCGAATATTACAAATACTGGTAAAAAATCTCCCATCCACAGTCTAGACAAGTATTTGTCAATGGAAGACACTAGTGCTGTCCTTATCAAATATTTGGACATTTAGACAAGTATCTGTGTCACCCATCCAGTCACAGTCAAAGTCATCCATGGAGACTTTTCTAGTTTGCCAAGAATCTCCACAAGACTTGGCAGAGACAAGCCAAGTTAAATTTGTCCAGAGACCGACCAGCAGTTTACCTCATCAATCCCAGCCATGGAGACTGCCATATCTGCAGTTGCAGGTGAACTTGTGAGCCAGTTCATCTCCTTCCTAATAAAAAAGTACAACTCCTTGAGCCATGCCCGATCAGAGGAGAAGGGAGTGGAGAGGTTGCAGCACCTCCTGATGAGAGCTGGCACCATCGTTGAGGAGGCAGACGCGCGATACATAACCAACTCCGGGATGATGATGCAGCTTAAGACGCTCGCGGAGGCCATGTACCGAGGATACCGTGTGCTGGACAACTCAAGGTACCATGCCCTCCAAGACAGTGCCGGCTTCGACGAGGTTAGAATCAACGACTCATCTAGGAACAACTTATATATAGCCAAGCGCTCTCGAATAACAAATGATATGGCCACGTGCCTCGAGTCACATGGTGCCTTGGAAAGCTTAGAAATTGCTGTTGCTAACATGGCAGAATTTGCTGTGCTTCTGGGTGGATTTGAGCGTATGTCTCGTAGGCCATAAGATGTTTATCTTTACACCGACAACTTCATGTTTGCCCGACACGCTGAAAAGCAAAAGCTCTTGAGCTTCTTGTTGCAGCGTAAAGGCCCTCCTGGAGATCATACTCTGGCAGTTCTTCCGATCATAGGTGATGCGACAACGGGGAAGAAATCTTTGGTTGCTCATATGTGCGGCGACGAAAGGGTCCGCTCGAGCTTCTCCTCTGTACTGCACTTGAATGGAGACAACCTTTTGAGAATACTTGACCATGGAAGGACCATGGAAGGGATGATCTTGATAGTTATTGAGTTTGCTTCTGATGTAAGTGACGATGACTGAAAAAGGTTTCACTCATTTGTCATAACAATGGGCAGAGGAAGGAAGATCATTATCATAAGTAAACTTAAAAGATTAGCCCGGTTTGGATAGTGAAACCAATTTTCCTGAGCCTTTTGACTGACGACGGTTGAGGTACCTTTTCAAGAACCTGGCATTCGGAAGTGCAGACCCTGCAGAACATCCACGGCTAGTACAAATAGCAGATGAATTCGCCAAGGTGTTGCAGAATATGGAAGGTTCAATTGTCGCAACAAATTTGTACGCAGATGTGTTGAGAAAGAATCTCAATGTTCAGTTTTGGCGTTGCATATTGGACAAGGGGAGAAGATATGCTAACAGAAACCACAAGGCCGTACAGCAAGGGCATCCACTGGACATAACAGACTTTGCTTTGTGTCCACTTAGCATGACACTGTTAAACATGCATGGCGCATACGTGACAGAAGAGGATCTTCAGAGATAGTTTAGGAGGTAGTTTAACTAGGATATGACATCTATTCGGTTGTAACCAAGTCTATCTCTTGCTTTTCTTTCTCCTCAAGTTGTATCCCGATTCTCTCTTATCTTCTCAACCAACTCATGTATGTGCCTCAGGGTTATTGCGCCCCTGCTATATAACACGTAGCACGTCACCCAAGATAGGGTAAGACGTTTCCGCCATCGCACATGGTAATCAGAGCCTTCCTCTTCCAATCTAGCCTCCCGATTGCATCTAGTGCATAGACATGTCTTCATCCTCTGGCGCAGCTCAACCTAGCCTCAATGGCCAGGTCACCGAGAAGCTCAACCGCACGAATTACGTGCTGTGGCGCACGCAGGTCACACCCCACCTGCGGGGCGCCGGTGTCTTCGGCTACGTCGACGGCACCGCGCCGGAGCCGGCCCGACTCCACGTCACCAAGGACAAGGACGGCAAGGAGTCCTTTGAGCCCAACCCTCTCCACCCACTTTGGGTCCGGGAGGATCAACAAGTGCTTGGCTATCTGCTGAGTACTCTGTCCAAGGAGGTGCTGGTCGCGGTCACCGCGATCACCACGGCGCGCGACCTCTGGGTGGCCTTGGCGGGCATGTTCTCGTCCCAGTCCCTCAGCCGCGTGAACAACATCAGGACTGCGCTCATCAACGCGCAGAAGGGCAACCAATCGGTCGCCTCCTACTTTGCCTCCCTGCGCGGCCTCGCCGATGAACTCGCCGCCGCCGGAAAACCTATCCAGGATGACGAGTTGATCTCGTACATCCTCCACGGCCTCGACGTCGACTACCAGCCACTCGTCTCCGCCCTCGACGCCCGCGTCACGCCCGTCACCCTCGACGAGCTCTTTGCCATGCTGAGTAACTTCGATCAGCGCATGGCGCAGTTCCACGGCTCCTCCGGCAGCTTCAAGTCTTCGGCCAACGCCGCGTCTCACGGTCGTGGTGGCGGCTCTCGCTCGCGTGGATCTCCCCGCAGCAAGGGGCGGTCAGGAGGAAACAACAACGCTGGCGGCTCCTCCAACTCTCGCAACGGCCGCTCCATCAACTCTAAGCCTCACCGCGGCGGCGGCTCCAGCCGGTCCCGTCCTGATGCGCCCCGCTGCCAGAGCTGTGGCAAGCTTGGGCACACAGCCAAGGACTGCTGGTACCGCTATGATGAAGATGAGGACTCCTCCCAAGACGAGGACAAGGTTGCTGCCGTTGCGGATGGCTCCTACGGCATTGACACGAACTGGTACGTTGATAGTGGGGCTACCAACCACAGCATCAACGAGCTCGAGAAGGTCACCATGAAGGAAAAATACCGGGGCAAGGATCACATCTACACTGCCAACGGCGAAGGTATGAGGATCAGTCATGTTGGTCACTCACTTTTTAGTACCCCTCATCGTAAACTTCATCTAAAGAAAATTTTGCTAGTTCCTAGTGCCGACAAGAATCTTCTTTCTGTTCATAGAATTGCCATTGACAACCATGTCTTCCTTGCGTTTCATCCTCATCTTTTCTTGATCAAGGATCAGGCAACGAAGAAAGTGCTCTATCGAGGTAGATGCGTTCGAGGGCTCTACCCGTTGATTCCGGAGCGTAGAAAATTCAATAAACAAGCCCATGGTGCTCCCAAACTCTCTTCAACACGGTGGCACGATAGATTAGGACATGCTGCTTTCTCTTTAGTTGAAAAACTGCTTAGGAAAAATAAGCTCCCGTTTGTTGGTGAGCGTGATCTTGAAACTATTTGTGATTCTTGTCAATGTGCCAAAAGTCATCAATTGCCTTATCCCATATCTACTAGTGTTTCTACCAAACCCTTGCAATTAATCTTCTCTGATGTGTGGGGCCCTACCCCTAGTTCTGTTGGTAGACACACTTACTATGTGAGCTTCATAGATGACTAGAGCAATTTTTCTTGGATTTATCTTCTCAAAAAAAGATCCGATGTTTTTCAAGTCTTTCAAAACTTTCAAGCTCTCGTTGAACGAAAATTTGATAGTAAAATCATTGCTGTCCAGTCGGACTGGGGAGGGGAATATGAAAAATTAAATTCCTTCTTCCAAAACCTTGGAATATCACATCATGTGCCATGCCCTCACGCTCAGCAACAGAACGGCTCTGCTGAACGCAAGCACCGACACATAGTTGAGGTTGGTTTAGCCCTCCTAGCTGGCGCATCTATGCCCCTCAAGTTCTGGGATGAGGCTTTCCTCACAGCAGTTCACATCATAAACATGCTTCCTAGTCATGTCATTAACAATGAAACACCACTAGAACAACTCTGCCATGTTAAACCCGACTACAAATCTCTCCGTGTTTTTGGGTGTGCCTGTTGTCCCAATCTTCGCCCATACAACACTCGAAAGCTCATGTTTCCCTCAAAACAGTGTGTCTTCCTAGGCTATAGCACCCAACATAAAGGTGTCAAGTGCCTCGACGTTGCCACTGGCCGTGTGTATATCTCACGCGACGTTATCTTTGATGAAACCAAATTTCCTTTTGCTGATCTTCATCCCAATGCCGGTGCTCTTCTTCGCCAGGAGATCCTTCTTTTGCCTCCTCATCTCTCCGGTGTTGATCAAGGGGGAAACAATGGTGATGATCAACCACTGACTAACCCTCTTACTGATGATATGCATGAGCCTTGTGGTGTTATAGGTGAAAATAGCGAGGCAAATGGCGAAATCAGGGAAGAAAATGATGAAGAAAATCCTCCACCAGTGCCATATTTCATGTGCCCGGAATCTGGAGACAAATCCCCCTCGGGATCCGTTCGCCTGCGCCTGCAGCGTACCAGATCCGCCTCGGGATCAGCGGCGGCAGACGCGTCAGGGGCGCCAGCAGTGCGCACGCCCGCCTCGAACCAGGCGCGCCCCACGCTCACGGGATGTGGCGCGTTGTCACCTCCGCACCAACCGTCATCCGCCACTTGTCAGCCTGCGGTTGGCGCGGGCAGTGCACGCTTCACCGGCCAACCAGTGTGTTACAAGCGGCGCCACCCGGTCCGCCCGACCGGTGCGGGACCCGAAGCTGACGCGGGATCCAGCGCTGATCCGCGCATGCATCCGACCGGCGTCAGACCCGAGGCCGATTCGCCATCATGTGGTAATGATGAACCTACTGTTGCGGCGGGATCTTCTGCGGATTCTGCACACGGGCAACCGCTGCCACTTGCCACAGAAAATCCAAGCGGGACAGAATCTGCTGCTGCTACACACAGGTCGTCCTCGGGATCGACTCCTACAGAAACTCCTGTTCAAGCTGCGGGATCATCTGTGGCTGAAAATCCGGGCACTTCTCCTCGGCGTACACGACTACAAAAGGGAGTAATACAACCTGTCAATTACAAACGTGTAACAAAATATGGCATGGTTTGTTCTACAGGTGAACCAGGTGAACCTCATACTCTAGAAGAAGCACTTGGTGATGAGAAATGGAAGAAAGCGATGAATGAAGAGTACACAGCTCTAAAGAAAAATAAGACATGGCACTTAGTTCCTCCACAGCAAGGTAAAAATTTAATTGATTGCAAGTGGGTATTCAGGATCAAGAGAAAGTCTGATGGAACTATTGACCGTTACAAAGCTAGACTCGTTGCAAAAGGATTTAAACAACGGTATGGTATTGACTATGAGGATACCTTTAGTCCAGTTGTGAAAGCTGCAACCAGCCATCTTGTTTTGTCTATTGCTGTTTCTAGGGGCTGGAGTCTCAGATAGTTAGATGTTCAGAACGCGTTTCTTCACGGTGTTCTGGAAGAGGAAGTGTACATGAAACAACCTCCTGGGTTTGAAAGCACAAATTCCCCCTCTTATGTGTGCAAACTGGACAAGGCACTTTATGGATTGAAGCAAGCACCGAGAGCATGGTACTCTCGTCTCTGTCATAAAATGCAAGCACTTGGCTTTATTCCATCCAAATCTGACACTTCTTTATTCATTTACAACAAGTCCAACACATGCATATTTGTTTTTATATATGTTGATGATATCATTGTGACAAGCTCATCAAATGAAGCAATCACAGGACTGTTAAAAGATTTGAGTGCAGATTTTGCTCTAAAGGACCTTGGTGAATTGCACTATTTTCTTGGAATTGAGGTGAAGAAACATGCAAGTGGGCTTCATCTCTCTCAGGAAAAGTATGCAGCTGATTTGGTAAAAAAGGCTGGTCTGCAAGGTTGTAAGCCAACACCTACTCCATTATCTAGCTCAGAAAAGTTGTCTCTCACAGAAGGTAATCTCTTGAGTCCAGAAGGTAATCTCTTGCACACAAGGTAATCTCTTGAGTCCAGAAGATAGCACAAAATACAGGAGCTTGGTAGGAGCACTTTAGTATCTCACTTTGACCAGACCTGATATATCTTTTGCTGTTAACAAAGTGTGCCAATTTCTTCATGCACCTACTAATGTCCATTTTACTGCTGCAAAATGCATAGTGAGATATGTCAAAGGAACTATGAACATTGGTCTAGATTTCAGCAAGTCATCTTCAAATCTTGTTAGTGCTTTTTCTGACTCAGATTGGGCAGGATGCCTGGATGAAAGACGCTCCACTAGAGGTTTTGCAATCTTTTTTGGACCGAATTTAATATCATGGTGTGCTCGAAAACATGCCACTGTTTCTAGATCCAGCACAGAGGCAGAGTATAAAGCACTGGCCAATGCTACAGCTGGGATTATATGGGTTCAGTCCATGCTGAAAGAACTGGGCATAAAGAACACACCAGCTCCACGTTTGTGGTGTGATAACCTCGGTGCAACTTATCTGTCTGCCAATCCAGTTTTTCATACAAGGACAAAACATATTGAAATAGACTTTCACTTTGTTCGTGAGAGGGTTTCTCAAAAACAACTTGATATTCACTTTATCCACTCCAAAGATCAGCTTGCAGATGGATTTACAAAGGCTTTGCCTGTGAGAAGCTTTGAAAATTTTAAACATAATCTCAACTTGATGAAGTTGTGATTAAGGGGGAGTGTTAAACATACATGGCGCATACGTGACAGAAGAGGATCTTCAGAGATAGTTCAGGAGGAAGTTTAACTAGGATATGACATCTATTCGGTTGTAACCAAAGTCTATATCTTGCTTTTCTTTCTCCTCAAGTTGTATCCCGATTCTCTCTTATCTTCTCAACCAACTCATGTATGCGCCTCAGGGTTATTGCGCCCCTGCTATATAACACGTAGCACGTCGCCCAAAATAGGGTAAGCCGTTTCCGCCATCGCACAGACACATCATATAACTGATGTTTCAATCAAGGAGGAATCACCAAGTGTGACATTGGGGAAAATTCTGGTAGATCCTAGTGTTAGACCGAAAGGAGACTTCACTTTAATTACATGGGAATCAAGGATACCCCGTCATAAATCATTTGCTCATTTTGTAACGAGTCGTGCTGATGATACACATCAAGGCAGGCCTTGCCAGGGAGGAAGCGACGAGGAGTGCCAATTTAATATTTTTCAGAACTCCTGTAGTGTAACTCTGGTTGTATTTTATTTTATACATGACAAACTGTTCTGTCTATGAATTACTATATTGTATACTAAATGTATTACAGATCTCAATTACTGTACATTAAACTTGTATGTTTTATCAGATCCGACAATCCACTACCATTGAACTTCTTGGATAACGAACAACACCATCTAAAGTGGCAGTTGCTAATCCTCCTCCTCAGTAGATCTAGCTAGTCTCGGTATGGTGGCTTACTAATGAAATGAAACAGGAATGAAATTGACAAGAAAGCAAAGTCTGGTGACTAGCATTTTGCTACACTAGATCGTATAGGCTTTGCAATCGACCAATCAACAAAGAATTCCATGGTAACCATCTCTGATGTACCATATAAGATTACATTTGCAGTTATAGGATCCTTCACGGCCCAGCGCCGCCCACAAAACCAGTAAAATGTTTTTTTTGTTGCAAAAATCGGAAATTGGAATAGGTCTAGATTCAAATAACCGGTGAACCAATTTTGAATAGCTCGGGGATTACCGCGGCTGCACACTGCATCTACGGGGCACTGAAACCAATTTTCCTAAGCCTTCTGTCAGACGACGAGTCGAGATACATTTTCAAGAAGCTGAACGAGGGGAGAAGATATGCTAACAGAAACCACAAGGCCATACAGCAAGGGCATCCACTGGACATAACAGACATTGCTTTGTGTCCACTTAGCATGACACATCATACAATTGATGTTTCAATCAAGGAGGAATTGCTAAGTGTGACATTGGGGGAAGTTCTAGCAGATCCTAGTGTTAGACCGAAAGGAGACTTCACTCTAATTACATGGGACTCAAGGAGACTGATTATCTTCTGAAGAAACCAACCAAAGGAGCAAATGTACAGACAAACATGCTTACATGTACCCTTGAAAGATTACTGAAGCATGGAGTTGTGATTCTCATCATCACTGACCAGGATAAAAAGGGCATGTATCTTACCTAGCCGATGACTTGCGCGTCGCTTCTCCAGTTGATCTCCACTGAAGTTCATCTATCTAGAAAACCAAAACAAATTCCATGGTCAAACGTTGCACATGCATACTGAACAAGGGGATAAAACTGCTCAACATACACCTCTCCATATATGGCGTGCACCCAACCCATGTTTACAGAACAATGGCATCTAGTGCATTAGTAGAAAACAGGGCTTTGGTCCAGGCCGGGTCAGCCCATTAATCCCGGTTCAGTCCAGAACCGGGACCAATGTGGGCATTGGTCCCGGTTCGTGAGCCCAGGGGGCCGGCCGGGCCACGTGGGCCATTGGTCCCGGTTCATCTGGACCTTTTGGTCCCGGTTGGTGGGATGAACCGGGACCAATGGGCCTCGCTCCTGGCCCACCACCATTGGTCCCGGTTGGTGGCTTCAACCGGGACCAAAGGCTCCCCTTTAGTTCCGGTTTATGTCACCAACCGGGACCAATGAGGTGCCTATATATACCCCTCGCTCGCGAGCAGAGCACCCCAGTGCTTTGTTTTTCTCTGGCCGAGGGGGAGAGGGCTTGGTGGTGCTCTAGCTCACCTCCTATGCACACAAGGTGTTTGATGGAATGCCCGAGCCACTCTACTTAAGCTTTCTCCTCTCCAAGCTCGACCTCCAAGCTCCATTTTCCATAATATTTGTCTAGGTTTAGCGGTCCGTCACGCCCCGTCCCCGTCTTCACCGCCGTCGATCACCCGCGCCGAGCTCATCGCCGGCACCACCGTGGTGAGCCTCTTGTTCTTATCTTTTTTATGAAAGGAAAAATATTCTTACTTGTATGTTTACATAGATACTTGTATTATTTTCTTACTTTTATTATTGCATCTTATATAGTGCGATGGTTTTGGTATCCGCCCCCGTCGGCGCTCGTCCTGTCTATGATTCGGATGTGGTATATATATTATCTTTATAACTATTGGTTCATTTATTGTTTATGAAAATTATGCCGACCAACGTGACATAGATTTTATTTATGTAGGATGTATGTGAATCGGAAATGCCAACCGACCCTATTGTCGAGAGGTTAAATTTAGTTGAAGAAGAAAACAATTTATTGAAGGAAAAAATAAAAAAAATTGAGGAGGAGAAGATGATATTGGAGTTGCATGTTGCGGATGTCGTCGATGATCACAAGATCAAGATGGATGCAATGCGCTTGAAGATTAGAAAGATTAGAAAATATGCCATTCATACCGAGGCTTGGTATCATTATGCCGTTGGATCAATTATTACCTTGGTTGCGATTATGATCGCATTTGTTTTCGCATTGAAATGTTTTACATAGTTTCAGTGTATGGTTTAATTAATTAGATGCTCTGGAGAGCTATATGTTGTTAGATGAGAACTATGTATGCACTTTGGTTTTAATGTGATGATGAACTTCTATTAATTTAGACACTTAATTATATATAATGCACGCAGATGAACCGGCAATGGATGTACGGTGACAGACACACCTGCGAGTACATTAAGGGCGTGCATGAGTTTCTCGATGCGGCTGAGGCATACAAGCAGAATGGTTTTATGTGTTGTCCATGCACTGAATGTGGGAATACGAGGTCTTACTCTAACCGGAAAATCCTTCACTCCCACCTGCTTTACAAGGATTTCATGCCACACTATAATGTTTGGACGAGGCACGGAGAAATAGGGGTTATGATGGAAGACGACGACGAAGAAGAGTACGATGACAACTATGTGTCCCCTGAATACGGTGATGCTGCAACGGGGGGAGCTGGTGAAGATCAAGAGGAACCAGACGATGTGCCCAATGATGCTGCAACGGGTGAAGCTGCTGAAGATCAAGAGGAACCAGACGATGTGCTCGATGATGATGATCTCCGCCGGGTCATTGTCGATGCAAGGACGCAATGCGAAAGTAAAAAGGAGAAGCTGAAGTTCGATCGCATGTTAGAGGATCACAAAAAAGGGTTATACCCCAATTGCGAAGATGGCAACACAAAGCTCGGTACCGTACTGGAATTGCTGCAGTGGAAGGCAGAGAATGCTGTGGCTGACAAAGGATTTGAGAAGCTACTGAAAATATTGAAGAAGAAGCTTCCAAAGGATAACGATTTGCCCGACAGTACATACGCAGCAAAGAAGGTCGTATGCCCTCTAGGATTGGAGGTGGAGAAGAGACATGCATGCCCTAATGACTGCATCCTCTACCGCGGTGCATACAAGGATCTGAACGCATGCCCGGTATGCGGTGCGTTGCGGTATAAGATCAGACGAGATGACCCCGGTGATGTTGACAGCGAGCCCCTCAGGAAGAGGGTCCCTGCAAAGGTGATGCGGTATGCTCCTATAATACCACGGTTGAAATGTCTGTTCAGAAACGAAGAGCATGCCAAGTTGATGCGATGGCACAGTGAGAACCGAAAGAAAGATGGGAAGTTGAGAGCACCCGCTGACGGGTCGCAGTGGAGAAAAATCGAGAGAAAGTACTGGGATGAGTTTGCAAAGGACCCAAGGAATGTATAGTTTGCTTTAAGCGCGGATGGCATTAATCCTTTCGGGGAGCAGAGCAGTAATCACAGCACCTGGCCCGTGACTCTATGTATGTATAACCTTCCTCCTTGGATGTGCATGAAGCGGATGTTCATTATGATGCCAGTTCTCATCCAAGGCCCTAAGCAACCCGGCAACGAAATTGATGTGTACCTAAGGCCATTAGTTGAAGAACTTTTACAACTGTGGAATGGAAACGGTGTACGTACGTGGGATGAGCACAGACAAGAGGAATTTAACCTTAAGGCGTTGCTGTTCGTGACCATCAACGATTGGCCCGCTCTCAGTAACCTTTCAGGACAGACAAACAAAGGATACCATGCATGCACGCACTGTTTAGATGACACTGAAAGTATATACCTAGACAAATGCAGGAAGAATGTGTACCTGGGCCATCGTCGATTTCTTCCGACCAACCATCAATGTCGAAAGAAAGGCAAGCATTTCAAAGGCGAGGCAGATCACCGGAAGAAGCCCGCCATGCGCACCGGTGATCACGTGCTTGCTATGGTCAATGATTTACCCTACGTCATCTTTGGAAAGGGTCCCGGTGGACTAGCTGTTCCGAATGACGCTGAGGGACACGCACCCATGTGGAAGAAGAAATCTATATTTTGGGACCTACCCTACTGGAAAGACCTAGAGGTCCGCTCCTCAATCGACGTGATGCACGTGACGAAGAACCTTTGCGTAAACCTGCTAGGCTTCTTGGGCGTGTATGGGAAGACAAAAGATACGCCGGAGGCACGGGAGGACCTGCAACGTTTGCACGAAAAAGACGACATGCCTCCGAAGCAGTATGAAGGTCCTGCCAGCTACGCTCTTACGAAAGAAGAGAAAGAAATCTTCTTTGAATGCCTGCTTAGTATGAAGGTCACGACTGGCTTCTCATTGAATATAAAGGGAATAATAAATATGCCAGAGAAAAAGTTTCAGAACCTAAAGTCTCATGACTGACACGTGATTATGATGCAACTGCTTCCGGTTGCATTGAGGGGGCTTTTACCGGAAAACGTCCGATTAGCCATTGTGAAGCTATGTGCATTCCTCAGTGCAATCTCTCAGAAGGTGATCGATCCAGAAATGGTACCAAGGCTAAGGAGTGATGTGGCGCAATGTCTTGTCAGTTTCGAGCTGGTGTTCCCACCATCCTTCTTCAATATCATGACGCACGTCCTAGTTCATCTAGTCGACGAGATTGTCATCCTGGGGCCCGTATTTCTACACAATATGTTCCCCTTTGAGAGGTTCATGGGAGTCCTAAAGAAATATGTCCGTAACCGCGCTAGGCCAGAAGGAAGCATCTCCATGGGCCATCAAACAGAGGATGTTATCGGGTTTTGTGTTGACTTCATTCCTGGCCTTAACAAGATAGGTCTCCCTAAATCGCGGTATGAGGGGAGACTGACTGGAAAAGGCACTCTTGGAAGAGACTCAATAATATGCAGGGACGGATATTCTTGGTCTCAAGCACACTACACAGTTCTACAGAACTCTACCTTGGTGACCCCGTATGTCGATGAACACAAGAACAGTCTGCGCTCCAAACACCCGGAGCAATGCGACGACTGGATTACATGTGAACACATCAGGACTTTCAGCAGTTGGTTGGAAACACATCTCAGAGGTGACAACACTGTTTGTGATGAGTTATACTTGTTGCCCAGGGGACCATCTTTGACTGTATTGACTTACAAAGGATACGAGATAAATGGGAATACATTTTACACGATCGCCCAAGATCAAAAGAGCACCAACCAAAACAGCGGTGTCCGCTTTGATGCAGCAACCGAGAGCGGAAAGGACACATATTATGGTTACATAGTGGACATATGGGAACTTGACTACGGACCTGATTTTAAGGTCCCTTTGTTTAAGTGCAAATGGGTCATTCTGTTTGGCGGCGGGGTACAAGTAGACCCACAGTACGGAATGACAACAGTGGATCTGAAAAATCTTGGGTACACTGATGAACCGTTCGTCCTAGCCAATGATGTGGCACAGGTTATCTATGTGAAGGACATGTCTACTAAACCGAGAAAAAGAAAAGATAAGGAAGCGAATACATCATACGATGAGCCAAAGCGCCACATAGTTCTTTCAGGAAAAAGGGACATCCTGGGAGTGGACGGCAAGACAGACATGTCTGAAGATTATGAAAAGTTTCATGAAATTCCTCCCTTCAATGTCAAGGCTGACCCAAGCATCCTGATAAACAATGAAGATTATCCATGGTTACGGCGCAATAAGCAAATGACACAAGCGAAGAAAAAGTGAAGACTTTCTCCCGCAATAAGAAAATGCTATGTGGGTGAAATTATGATACCATGCATCCCAACTTTCAACTTTTTCAGAGTTCATTTGAAATGCTTTCATGTCTTATGGTTTGAAAATTTGATACTTCGAAAGTGATTGTCCATTTTGTACACGAAGTGCATCAAGTTTTTGTCGTAACCCTCTCTACTTTTTGGAACATGCTATGTGGGTGAAATGATGATACCATGCCAACTTTCAACCTTTTCAGAGTTCATTTTGAAATGCTTTCCAATTTCAGAGTCATTTAGCTCAAAGAATGAATTAATAGCAAACAGAATGAACTACAAAACTTTTATGAAAATAAAAACAATCAATTAAAATATTATGTTATGATCAACTAAAATAAAACTATAATATTCTTCAATAGCAAAAAGAATATAATTTGTGTGACCTAAAAGCAAATTCTAATTTTATAGTAAAGTTATTCATAAACTAGTGATTCACACAAATTTTTAAAAATTCAAATTTAAACTACTTAAAATTTAAAACTAATGGCACTAACAGAAAGTTTATAATTTTTTTGACCTAAAAGCAAAAAGAAATCACTAAAAAACTGTAAGTATTTAGTTGTAAGTAGAAATAAAAAATAAATAGAATTTTTTTCTAATTTTATAGTAAAGTTATTCATAAACTAGTGATTCACACAAATTTTTAAAAATTCAAATTTAAACTATTTAAAATTTAAAACTAATGGCACTAATAGAAAGTTTATAATTTTTGTGACCTAAAAGCAAAAAATAAAAAACCAAAAAATTGTAGAAATAATAAAGAAAAAACAAAAAAAATGCCACCTACTGGGCCTCCACGGCCTGAATACGACTAGAAACCCTACATGGGCCAGGATTCAGGCCCGCAGAAGGCCCAATAGGCCCACAGGCAAAGCAGTGTCAAATTAGGCCCATAGGCCTTCAGTTCGGAGGAGTTCGAGAGGGAGGAGGCAGCAGACCTTATAAACTGGTCTCGGGCGCTCTCAACTAGCGATGTGGGACTAAACTTTTGGACGCGGGGCGCACAAGGGCATTGGTCCCGGTTGGTGGCACCAACCGGGACTAAAGGGGGCATTGGTCACGGTTCGTGGCACCAACCGTGACCAATGCCCCCCTTTAGTCCCGGTTGGTGCCACGAACCGGGACCAAAGGCCGCCGCTTCCCGCCCTTTGGGCTACCGAAAATTGGCCTTTGGTCCCGGTTCGTGGCACCAACCGGGACTAAAGGGGGCATTGGTCCCGGTTTGCGCCACGAACCGGGACCAAAGCCTATTCTATATAAGCAGAGACTTGGCGTTTTTTCAGATTTCATCGCCAGTTCCCCGCCCCGACGACGCCGCCAGGCTGCCCGAGCTCGCCCCGACGACGCCGTCAGGCTGCCCGTGCTCGCCGTCGCCCCACGCCCCTGCCCCGTGCTCGCCGTCGCCCCGCGCCCCTGCCCTGTGCTCGCCGTCGCCCTGCCCCTGCCCCGTCCCGCCCCCGCGCGCCGGCGCCCTCGCCGCCCCCACCGTCGCCTCGAGCTCGCCTGCTACGGGCTCGCCGTCACCACCCCGTGCTCGCCATCGCCCAGCCCTTGCCCCGTCCCGCCCCCGCGCGCCGACGCCCTCGCCTGCCCCCGCGCTGTGAGCCGCCGCCCGGCTCTGTTTTTTTATTTTTATTACTTTATTTTTTCTGTTCATATGTGATGTATATGTGTATAGATTTTTTCTGTTCATATATGTGTATATGTCTATTTTTTCTAATGTATATGTCTATTTTTTCTGTTCATATGTGATGTATATGTGTAGGATTTTTTTCTGTTCATAGATTTTTTCTAATGTATATGTCTATTTTTTCTGTTCATATATGTGTATATGTACTGTATGTGAACAATTAGGATTTTTTCTATTTTTTTCTATTTTTTAGAAAAACTAGGATTTTTCTGTTCATAAAATGTATATGTGTATGTGAACAATGTATATGTCTATTTTTTCTGTTCATATATGTGTATGTGGCTATAATGTATATGTGTAAGAAAGGAGAAGAAGAGGGGAGAAGAGGGTCATCGATAACTTTAGTGAATTTTAGGTTATTTTCATTTTAGGTCATTTTAGGCGGGGAAGAAGGGGAAGAAGAGGGAGAAGAAGAGGGGGTCGAGAGGGGGTCTAGGGTCGCCGAGGGGTCGAGGGTCGTCGAACATGAGAGGAGGAAGAGGATAAAAAAAGAAGAGGAATAAGAAAAGAAAAAAGAGGAGAAGGAAGAATAGAGGAGAAGATCTCCTCTATTCTTTCTTCTCCTCTTTTTTTTCTTCTTCTTCCTCTTTTTTTTATCGGGAACGAGGGTCGTCGAGGGTCGCCGAGCGGTAGAGGAAGAAGAGGATAAAAAAGAAGAGGAAGAAAAAAAGAGAGGGATCGACGGTCGCCTAGGGGTCGAGGGTCGAGGGTCGAGAAACCCTAAATAGAAAGTATCGTCGGTGTGAGATACATGTACCGTCGGTGTCGGACACTACATCCACATCCCACAAGTGGCGCGGGTTTCGACGCCCACGTCACTTGTGGGACGTGGATGTAGTGTCCGACACCGAAGGCCACATGTATCTCACACCCACGATACTTGCTAGCTATTTAGGGTTTCTGAAGGAAATATGCCCTAGAGGCAATAATAAAGTTATTATTTATTTCCTTATATCATGATAAATGTTTATTATTCATGCTAGAATTGTATTAACCGGAAACATAATACATGTGTGAATACATAGACAAACAGAGTGTCACTAGTATGCCTCTACTTGACTAGCTCGTTAATCAAAGATGGTTATGTTTCCTAATCATGAACAAAGAGTTGTTATTTGATTAACGGGATCACATCATTAGTTGAATGATCTGATTGACATGACCCATTCCATTAGCTTAGCACCCGATCGTTTAGTATGTTGCTATTGCTTTCTTCATGAGTTATACATGTTCCTATGACTATGAGATTATGTAGCTCCCGTTTACCGGAGGAACACTTTGGGTGCTACCAAACGTCGCAACGTAACTGGGTGATTATAAAGGAGTACTACAGGTGTCTCCAAAGGTAGATGTTGGGTTGGCGTATTTCGAGATTAGGATTTGTCACTCCGATTGTCGGAGAGGTATCTCTGGGCCCTCTCGGTAATGCACATCACATAAGCCTTGCAAGCATTGCAACTAAGAAGTTAGTTGCGAGATGATGTATTACGGAACGAGTAAAGAGACTTGCCAGTAACGAGATTGAACTAGGTATTGGATACCGACGATCGAATCTCGGGCAAGTAACATACCGATGACAAAGGGAACAACGTATGTTGTTATGTGGTCTGACCGATAAAGATCTTCATAGAATATGTAGGAGCCAATATGGGCATCTAGGTCCCGCTATTGGTTATTGACCGGAGACGTGTCTCGGTCATGTCTACATTGTTCTCGAACCGTAGGGTCCGCACGCTTAAGGTTTCGATGACAGTTGTATTATGAGTTTATGAGTTTTGATGTACCGAAGGAGTTCGGAGTCCCGGATGAGATCGGGGACATGATGAGGAGTCTCGAAATGGTCGAGACGTAAAGATCGATATATTGGACGACTATATTCGGACATCGGAAAGGTTCCGAGTGATTCGGGTATTTTTCGGAGTACCGGGTAGTTACGGGAGAGGTAATGGGCCTTGATGGGCTTTAGTGGGAAGAGGAAAAGGCTGCTGCGCCCCCCCTCCCCTTTGGTCCGAATTGGACTAGGGAAAAGGGGGCCGGCCACCTTTCCTACTCCTCCTATTCCTTCTCCCTTCCTCCCCTCTTGATGGACTCCTACTAGGACTTGGAGTCCTAGTAGGACTCCCATCCTGGCCGCACCAATAGCCTTGGCCGGCCTCCTCCTCCTCCATCCTTTATATACTGAGGCAGGGGGCACCCCATAGACACACAAGTTGATCATTGAGATCATTCCTTAGTCGTGTGCGGTGCCCCCTACCACCATATTCCACCTCGATCATATCGTTGTAATGCTTAGGCGAAGCCCTGCGTCGGTAGAACATCAAGATCGCCACCACGCCGTCATGCTGACGGAACTCCTCCCCGAAGCTTTGCTGGATCGGAGCCCGGGGATCGTCATCGAGCTGTACGTGTGCTAAGAACTCGGAGGTGCCGGAGTAACGGTGCTTGGATCGGTCGGATCGGGAAGAAGACGTACGACTACTTCCTCTACATTGTGTGATCGCTTCCGCAGTCGGTCTGCGTTGGTACGTAGACAACACTCTCCCCTCTCGTTGCTATGCATCACCATGATCTTGCGTGTGCGTAGGATTTTTTTTTGAAATTACTACGTTCCCCAACAGTGGCATCCGAGCCTAGGTTTTATGGTTTGATGTTATTTGCACGAGTAGAACACAAGTGAGTTGTGGGCGATACAAGTCATACTGCCTACCAGCATGTCATACTTTGGTTCGGCGGTATTGTTGGACGAGACGACCCGGACCAACCTTACGCGTACGCTTACGCGAGACCGGTTCCCTCGACGTGCTTTGCACAGATGGCTTGCGGGCGACTGTCTCTCCAACTTTAGTTGAACCGAGTGTGGCTACGTCCGGTCCTTGAGAAGGTTAAAACGGAGTCTATTTTACAAACTATCGTTGTGGTTTTGATGCGTAGGTGAGATGAGTTCTTGCTTAAGCCCGTAGCAGCCACGTAAAACTTGCAACAACAAAGTAGAGGACGTCTAACTTGTTTTTGCAGGGCATGTTGTGATGTGATATGGTCAAGGCATGATGCTGATTTTATTGTATGAGATGATCATGTTTTGTAACCAAGTTATCGGCAACTGGCAGGAGCCATATGGTTGTTGCTTTATTGTATGCAATGCAATCGCGATGTAATGCTTTACTTTATTACTAAGCGGTAGTGATAGTCGTGGAAGCATAAGATTGGCGAGACGACAACGATGCTACGATGGAGATCAAGGTGTCACGCCGGTGACGATGGTGATCATGACGGTGCTTCGGAGATGGAGATCACAAGCACAAGATGATGATGGCCATATCATATCACTTATATTGATTGCATGTGATGTTTATCTTTTTATGCATCTTATCTTGCTTTGATTGACGGTAGCATTATAAGATGATCTCTCACTAAATTATCAAGAAGTGTTCTCCCCGAGTATGCACCGTTGCCAAAGTTCGTCGTGCCCAGACACCACGTGATGATCGGGTGTGATAAGCTCTACGTCCAAATACAACGGGTGCAAAATAGTTGCACACGCGGAATACTCAGGTTAAACTTGACGAGCCTAGCATATGCAGATATGGCCTCGGAACACGGAGACCGAAAGGTCGAGCGTGAATCATATAGTAGATATGATCAACATAACGATGTTCACCATTGAAAACTACTCCATCTCACGTGATGATCGGTTATGGCTTAGTTGATTTGGATCACGTGATCACTTAGAGGATTAGAGGGATGTCTATCTAAGTGGGAGTTCTTAAGTAATATGATTAAATTGAACTTAAATTTATCATGAACTTAGTCCTGGTAGTATTTTGCAAATTATGTTGTAGATCAATAGCTCGCGTTGTTGCTTCCCTGTGTTTATTTTTGATATGTTCCTAGAGAAAATTGTGTTGAAAGATGTTAGTAGCAATGATGCGGATTGGATCCGTGATCTGAGGTTTATCCTCATTGCTGCAGAGAAGAATTATGTCCTTGATGCACCGCTAGGTGACAGACCTATTGCAAGAGCAGATGCAGACGTTATGAAGTTTGTCTAGCTCAATATGATGACTACTTGATAGTTTAGTACACCATGCTTAATGGCTTAGAATCGGGACTTCAAAGACGTTTTGAACGTCATGGACCATATGAGATGTTCCAGGAGATGAAGTTAATATTTCAAGCAAATACCCGAGTTGAGAGATATGAAGTCTCCAACAAGTTCTATAGCTAAAAGATGGAGGAGAATCGCTCAACCAGTGAGCATGTGCTCAGATTGTCTGGGTACTACAATCGCTTGAATCAAGTGGGAGTTAATCTTCCAGATAAGATAGTGATTGACAGAATTCTCTAGTCACCATCACCAAGTTAGTAGAACTTCGTGATGAACTATAATATGCAAGGGATAACGGAAACAACTCCCAAGCTCTTCGTGATGCTGAAATCAACGAAGGTAGAAATCAAGAAAAACATCAAGTGTTGATGGTAGACAAGACCACTAGTTTCAAGAAATGGGCAGAGGGAAGAAGGGGAACTTCAAAAAGAATAGCAAGCAAGTTGTTGCTCAAGTGAAGAAGCCCAAGTCTGGACCTAAGCCTGAGACTAAGTGCTTCTACTACAAAGGGACTGGTCACTGGAAGCGGAACTACCCCAAGTATTTGGCGGATAAGAAGGATGGCAAAGTGAACAAAAGTATGTTTGATATACATGTTATTGATGTGTGCTTTACTAGTGTTTATAGCAACCCCTCCGTATTTGATATTGGTTCAGTTGCTAAGAGTAGTAACTCGAAACGGGAGTTGCAGAATAAACAGAGACTAGTTAAGGGTGAAGTGACGATGTGTGTTGGAAGTAGTTCCAAGATTGATATGATCATCATCGCACACTCCCTATAAATTCGGGATTAGTGTTGAAATAAGTGTTATTTGGTGTTTGCGTTGAGCATGAATATGATTTGATCATGTTTATTGTAATACGGTTATTCATTTAAGTAAGAGAATAAATTGTTGTTCTGCTTACATGAATAAAACCTTATATGGTTACACACCCAATGAAAATAGTTCGTTGGATCTCGATCGTAGTAATACACATAATCATAATATTGAAACCAAAAGATGCAAAGTTAATAATGATAGTGCAACTTGTTTGTGGCACTGCTGTTTAGGTCATATTGGTGTAAAGCACATGAAGAAACTCCATGCTGATGGGTTTTTGGAATCACTTGATTATGAATCAGTTGATGCTTGCCAACCATGCCTCATGGGCAAGATGACTAAGACTCTGTTCTTCGGAACAATGGAGCGAGCAACAGATTTGTTGGAAATCATACATACTGATGTATGTGGTCCGATGAATATTGAGGCTCGCGACAGGTATCATTATTTTCTGATCTTCACAGATGATTTGAGCAGATATGAGTATATCTACTTGATGAAACATAAGTCTGAAACATTTGAAAAGTTCAAAGAATTTCAGAGTGAAGTGAAAAATCATCGTAACAAGAAAATAAAGTTTCTATGATCTGATCGTAGAGAAGAGTATTTGAGTTACGAGTTTGGCCTTCAGTTAAAAACAATGTGAAATAGTTTCACTACTCACGCCACATGGAACACCACAGTGTAATGGTGTGTCCGAACGTCATAACCGTACTTTATTGGATATAGTGCAATCTATGATGTTTCCTACTGATTTACCACTATCGTTTTGGGGTTATGCATTAGAGGCAGTTGCATTCACGTTAAATAGGGCACCATCTAAATCCGTTGAGACGACACTGTATGAACTATGGTTTGGCAAGAAACCAAAGTTGTCGTTTCTTAAAGTTTGGGATTGTGATGCTTATGTGAAAAAGTTTCATCCTGATAAGCTCAAAACCAAATCGGAGAAATATGTCTTCAAAGGATACCCAAAGGAGACTGTTGGGTACACCTTCTATCACAGATCCTAAGGCAAGACATTCATTGCTTATAATGGATCCTTTCTAGAGAAGGAGTTTCTCTCGAAAGAAGTGAGTGGAAGGAAAGTAGAAAACTTGATAAGGTAATTGTACCTTCTACCTTATTGGAAAGTAGTTCATCACAAAAACTGTTCTTGTGACTACTACACCAATTAGTGAGGAAGCTAATGATGATGATCATGTAACTTCAGATCAAGTTACTACCGAATCTTATAGGTAAACCAGAGTGAGATCCGCACCAGAGTGGTACGGTAATCCTGTTCTAGAGGTCATGTTACTTGACCATGACGAACCTACGAACTATGAGGAAGCGATGATGAGCCCAGATTCCGCAAAATGGTTCGAGGCCATGAAATCTGAGATATGATCCATGTATGAGAACAAAGTTTGGACTTTGGTTGACTTGCCCGATGATCGGCAAGCAATTGAGAATAAATGGATCTTCAAGAGGAAGACGGACGTCGATAGTAGTGTTACTATCTACAAAGCTAGAATTGTCGCAAAAAGGTTTTCGACAAGTTCAAAGTGTTGACTACGATGAGAGTTTCTCACTCGTATCTATGCTTAAATCTGTCCGAATCATGTTAGCAATTGCCGCATTTTATGAAATCTGGCAAATGGATAAACAAAACTGCATTCCTTAATGGATTTATTAAAGAAGAGTTGTATATGATGCAACAGAAGGTTTTGTCAATCCGAAAGGTGCTAACAGAATGTGCAAGCTCCAGCGATCCATCTGTGGACTGGTGCAAGCATCTCGGAGTTGGAATATACGCTTTGATGAGTTGATCAAAGCATATAGTTTTATACAGACTTGCGGTGAAGCCTGTATTTATAAGAAAGTGAGTGGGAGCACTACAACATTTCTGATAAGTATATGTGAATGACATATTGTTGATCGGAAATAATGTAGAATTATTCTGTAAAGCATAAAGGAGTGTTTGAAAGGAGTTTTTCAAAGAAAGACTTCGGTGAAGCTGCTTACATATTGAGCTTCAAGATCTATAGAGATAGATCAAGACGCTTGATAAGTTTTTTTTTCAATGAGTACATACCTTGACAAGATTTTGAAGTAGTTCAAAATGGAGCAGTCAAAGAAAGAGTTCTTGCCTGTATTATAAGGTGTGAAGTTGAGTAAGACTCAAAGCCCGACCACGGCAGAAGATAGAAAGAGAATGAAAGTCATTCCCTATGCCTTGGCCATAGGTTCTATAAAGTATGTCATGCTGTATACCAGATCTATTATATACCCTGCACTGATTTGGCAAGGGAGTACAATAGTGATCTAGGAGTAGATCACTAGACAGCGGTCAGAATTATCCTTAGTGAAATAAGGATATGTTTCTCGATTATGGACGTGACAAAAAGGTTCGTCGTAAAGGGTTACGTCGATGCAAGTTTTTGACACTGATCCAGATGATTCTAAGTCTCAATCTGGATACATATTGAAAGTGGGAGCAATTAGCTAGAGTAGCTCCATGTAGAGCATTGTAGACATAGTACTTACAAAATACTTACGGATCTGAATGTGACAGACCCGTTGACTAAAATTATCTCACAAGCAAAACATGATCACACCTTAGTACTCTTTGGGTGTTAATCACATAGAGATGTGAACTAGATTACTGACCCTAGTAAACCCTTTGAGTGTTGGTCACATGACGATGTGAACTATGGGTGTTAATCACATGGTGATGTGAACTATTGCTGTTAAATCACATGGCGATGTGAACTAGATTATTGACTCTAGTGCAAGTGGGAGACTGAAGGAAATATGCCCTAGAGGCAATAATAAAGTTATTATTTATTTCCTTATATCATGATAAATGTTTATTATTCATGCTAGAATTGTATTAACCGGAAACATAATACATGTGTGAATACATAGACAAATAGAGTGTCACTAGTATGCCTCTACTTGACTAGCTCGTTAATCAAAGATGGTTATGTTTCCTAACCATGAACAAAGAGTTGTTATTTGATTAACGGGATCACATCATTAGTTGAATGATCTGATTGACATGACCCATTCCATTAGCTTAGCACCCGATCGTTTAGTATGTTGCTATTGCTTTCTTCATGACTTATACATGTTCCTATGACTATGAGATTATGCAGCTCCCGTTTACCGGAGGAACACTTTGGGTGCTACCAAACATCACAACGTAACTGGGTGATTATAAAGGAGTACTACCGGTGTCTCCAAAGGTAGATGTTGGGTTGGCGTATTTCGAGATTAGGATTTGTCACTCCGATTGTCGGAGAGGTATCTCTGGGCCCTCTCGGTAATGCACATCACATAAGCCTTGCAAGCATTGCAACTAAGAAGTTAGTTGCGAGATGATGTATTACGGAACGAGTAAAGAGACTTGCCGGCAACGAGATTGAACTAGGTATTGGATACCGACGATCGAATCTCGGGCAAGTAACATACCGATGACAAAGGGAACAACGTATGTTGTTATGTGGTCTGACCGATAAAGATCTTCGTAGAATATGTAGGAGCCAATATGGGCATCTAGGTCCCGCTATTGGTTATTGACCGGAGACGTGTCTCGGTCATGTCTACATTGTTCTCGAACCGTAGGGTCCGCACGCTTAAGGTTTCGATGACAGTTGTATTATGAGTTTATGAGTTTTGATGTACCGAAGGAGTTCGGAGTCCCGGATGAGATCGGGGACATAACGAGGAGTCTCGAAATGGTCGAGACATAAAGATCGATATATTGGACGACTATATTCGGACATCGGAAAGGTTCCGAGTGATTCGGGTATTTTTCGGAGTACCGGGTAGTTACGGGAGAGGTAATGGGCCTTGATGGGCTTTAGTGGGAAGAGGAAAAGGCTGCTGCGCCCCCCCTCCCCTTTGGTCCGAATTGGACTAGGGAAAAGGGGGCCGGCCACCTTTCCTACTCCTCCTATTCCTTCTCCCTTCCTCCCCTCTTGATGGACTCCTACTAGGACTTGGAGTCCTGGTAGGACTCCCATCCTGGCCGCACCAATAGCCTTGGCCGGCCTCCTCCTCCTCCATCCTTCTTTATATACTGAGGCAGGGGGCATCCCATAGACACACAAGTTGATCATTGAGATCGTTCCTTAGCCGTGTGCGGTGCCCCCTGCCACCATATTCCACCTCGATCATATCGTTGTAGTGCTTAGGCGAAGCCCTGCGTCTGTAGAACATCAAGATCGCCACCACGCCGTCATGCTGACGGAACTCCTCCCCGAAGCTTTGCTGGATCGGAGCCCGGGGATCGTCATCGAGCTGTACGTGTGCTAAGAACTCGGAGGTGCCGGAGTAACGGTGCTTGGATCGGTCGGATCGGGAAGAAGACGTACGACTACTTCCTCTACGTTGTGTGATCGCTTCCGCAGTCGGTCTGCGTTGGTACGTAGACAACACTCTCCCCTCTCGTTGCTATGCATCACCATGATCTTGCGTGTGCGTAGGATTTTTTTTGAAATTACTACGTTCCCCAACAGTTTCCTCTACCGAAAAGAAGAGGAGAAATAAATAAGAAGAAGAAAACAGAAGAAAAAGAAGAGGAGAAGAAGAAAGGAATAGTGGAGAAGAAGAGAAAATAGTATTCTATTTTCTCTTCTTCTCCACTATTCCTTTCTTCTTCTCCTCTTTTGTTTCTTCTTTTTTTCTTCGATCTTCTCCTCTAGCTATTCCTTTCTTCTTCTCCTCTATTGGTCGAGGGTCGGGAACTAGGGTAGAGGGTCGAGGGTCGTTAAGGGGTCAAGGGTCGAGGGTTTCAGGGTCGTTGAGGGTTCGAGGGGTCAAGAATCGCCGAGGGGTCGAGAGAGGTTTGCTAGTGTCAAAGTATTGAAGAAATCCATGCCTTCATCATTAGCCGGAAGTAACCAGGGCATGTAGGTACGAAGTTCTGCAAAGTTGTTCTGGAATGGAGTCCCGGATAGAATAATCCGCCTTTTGGTACGAATTCAGCAAAGGCCTTCCAAATAGCGATATTCGGAAGGCTATTGCTGAACTTTGTACCAAAAAGCGAATTATCCTATCTGGGACTCCGTTCTAGAACAACTTTGAAGAGCTTCCTACCATCATGCACATGTTACTTTCGCCTAATGATGAAGACATGGTTTTGTTGAATCCTTTGACACTAGGCAACCTCCCGACCCCAAGGCGATCCTCTCGAACATGAGAGGAAGAAGAGGACAAAAAAAGAAGAGGAAGAAGAAGAAAAAAGAGGAGAAGAAAGAATAGAGAAGAAGGTAGATGGGGTGAAAGTGAAGCGCACTCTGGCTGCCCTGACAAAACCACCAAAGTCTGATCCGCCGAAAGGTATGACCGCATTATTGGAAAGGAATTTGCCGAAGCGGAGCGGTCGGGAACTACTGTCAGTGATGAAAGGCTGAAAAAACGACGAGCTGGGAAACAAATTTCCCAGCTCGGCAAACAAGCGAAGCAATCATGCCCCCCGCTCAAGGTGCCTAGCCACAACATCGCTAATGATCCGAGGATGGTGCCCGGTTATAATAATCTTGCAGATTACCTGCCCGACGAAGTACATTATGAACCCATGGACATGCAGATGCAAAGATACGAGTACGGGAAGCCTCTCGTCAAAGATGAAAGATCTCTATCAACGATGATGCGAAGATTGCATGATTGGTACTTGAAAATCTGCAGAGACTCTGGGGGGAGGAGTACTTTGTATGTGAGAGTTAAAAAGGAGCATGACCTCGTTGGAATTGATCTGTTGCCTGTTCCATTTGAGGAGTTCTATCAGTTTTTCAATCAATTGGCCCTCGATAAAACAACGGTCGCCTGCTACTGTCTGTAAGTAGTACTACTTCTGTCATTAAGTTTCTCTATATAGCTTAGCTCTTTCATTGCATGTATTTATAATCATCCTCACTATATTATGCAGATTGAAGATCGTCAAATTGAAGAAAAGACAAGTCGGTGATATTGGGTTCATTAACACATATCTCATAGATGCAATTCAGGTTAAACTTCATGCCGCAGCTACCGAGGCCAACTTGCTACAATCGTTCGTAATAAATCAAAACAAAGATATAATACTCTTTCCTTACAACTTCAAGTGAGTGTTACTGTCTTGTGCGTATTCGATTTCCCTTATATATTACTCAAGGTTATAGTAATGTAATTCATGAGTTATGCATGCGTGTGCAGTTTCCACTATATTCTCCTAGAGATTAAGCTTGAGCAGGGACTAGTAACCGTCTTAGACTCAAAACGAAAAGATCCCCAGGACTATGCAGACATGACTGAAATCCTCAAGAAGTAAGTTAAATCGATCATTATCCACCATATCAGCAACTTTGTTCATTTCCTGATATCAAGTAATTGTTTTCTTTGTCCGGCAAGGTTTGGAGAAAATTCACCAAAAAAGTTCCGGGACTTCCGAAGGAGCTGGAATTTAGACACCCGAAAGTAAGTACTATAGTAGCATGTTCCGCGCATCTCCTAGTGATTCAAGCGCTAGTTTCATCAATACCATTTAGCATTCTTGCTTATCAGTTTGATTGACCTCTATTTCTTGTAAAGTGGTTGTGGCAGGAACAAGGGAATGATTTCTGTGGATACTACATCTGCGAGTCCATCCGCCACACGACGTGTGAGCGGGGCGGGTACTCTAACGAACAATATGAAGTACGTAAATAACAATATTCACAATTTTATTTTATTACCATCATTTGTGTTGAGTTTCATTCATTCATATATATATATATGTATTGACCCCCTTCTTCAAATTAGATGTTTCGGAAGCGGGATGAACTCCTAGCACCAGCTCGCATGCGAGCAATTCAAGAGGAATTGGCGGCATTCTTTCTTGACCACGTGATCCCTGAAGACGGAGAATTCTATGTTAAACCTGAGTCCATATGATTATATTTGTAAGAGATAATTACTGTATATATGTAGCCAGTACTATCAGATAGATATACGAGAACTTGTTGTTCGACCAATCTCTCGGAGAAGGAGAGGTGGTCGATATCACTTCTCTCTGTATGCATATATGTTCATGACGATCTTCTGTTTCCTTCGTTTGCTTTACTAGCTAGCCAGCGTGTCTAGTCCTCTCTATACGTATGTATAGCACGTAGCGTCGACCAAGCACGGACATAAGAGAGGACACTTCCCTATATTAATTATAGCTAGCTAACACAATATATGAAACACCTAAATTAACCCCCCAAAACCCCCCAACCCCCCCCCCCTTTCAAAAAAAAACAAAAACCCTAGCCACAGAAATGCTGACGCGTGGATGCCTATTGGTCCCGGTTGGTGCCACCAACCGGGACCAAAGGGTCTCCTGACTGGGCTCTGCACACTGCCCACGTGGAGGGGCTTTAGTCCCGGTTCTGGATTGAACCGGGACTAAAGGTGGGAGGTATTAGTACCGACACTTTAGTCCCGGTTCAGGAACCGGGACTAAAGGCCCTTACGAACCGGGAGTATAGGCCCTTTTTCTACCAGTGATGAGGCTGGTTCTCAACCGATGGAACCCTATGTTGGCATGAGGTTTGACAGCCTTCAAATTGCTAAGGATCACTACAACAGCTACGCACTACGGATGGGTTTCTCTATCAAGATGAACACCTCTAGACGGACAACCCGCACTAATGAATTGATAAAACAACAGTTTTGCTGCAACAAGTTCAAGAAGCCCAAAGCTGATGATGGAGGAGCTGAGGCTCCTCCTGTCCTGGACCCTATTCCAGATCCAAAATCTGTTAACAGTGATGAAGAGATGGAAGAAGAACCTCCAATATTTGCTAAAGAGGAGGCTGGTACTAGTAAGAAGAAGAAGCGCAAACGCGAGACAATAAAGCAGACTGAATGCAAGGCGAAAATGTTGGTGAAGCTGATAGATGGGCGATAGGAGGTGACGCACTTTGTTCGTGACCACAATCATCCGCTTGTGAACAAACCATCATTGTCCAAATACTTGAGATCCCACCAAGGTATCTCACCTGATGAAAAGGAGTTTCTGCGCACTTGTATAACTGCAACTTGACTACAGGTGTGGTGTTTTTCTATATCCCTTGAAGAATTAAGTTTCCCTCTAGGCAGTCCAGTGTGCAACTGTTATGGTACTACTGTGCAACTAAAATGGCTTAACTGTGCAACTGGTGTCCAACTTCCCATGCTTTTTGTATATCACTTTTGGTGCTTCTTGTGCACCTAGATTATCTTTACTGTGCATCTACACAATGTCCTGTATGCAAAAACTGCAAAGTGTTTTTAAAAAGGTGCAGCTAGGTGTCCATTTCCTACGATTATCTTCTGTGCCAACACGTGTCCTATTACTGTGCAGCTGGATGTGCCATTTGTGCAACTAAAAAAAGGATATACTGTTTGTTTTTGTATTATGCAGGACGAATGATGCATGTAATGGCAGAGTTCTATGGATCTGAGATGATGGTGCTATTCGGACCAAAGGCAATAACAAATCTTTGTACAAGTTTCCGTAGAGATGACACAAAGGAGGGTGATCTGAGAGACAATTGCGCACTTCAAGGATATACAAAAAACCGATCCAGACTTCTTCTACAAGGTGAAATCTGATGAAGAGGACAGAGTTGTCAACATATTTTGGGTGGACGGCTTAGCTCGAAAAGCTTATGCGGAGGCGTACCACGATTGCATATCGTTTGACACCACCTACATGATCAACTTGTACAATATGCCGTTCGCGCCCTTCATAGGAATAAACCGACATGGCCAATCTTTCATGCTGGGTTGCGCGTTTGTGAGGCAGGAGTTGGCATCGAGCTTTGATTGGGTCTTTGGAGCATTCATAGAGGCTATGGATGGCAAACCTCCTGACAACTTCATCACCGATCAGGATGGTGCGATGAGGCAGTCAATATAGAGCATCTTTCCAACCACCGTGCACCGCTGTTGTCGATGGCACATCATGAAAAAGGCTCAGGAAAAGGTTGGTTGGCTACTGTGCCGGAATCCAGGACTCTCTGATGATTTCAACAAGTGTGTTGATTTCAGCTTCACTATAGACGAGTTTGAGCAGAATTGGGCTGGGTTAATGATGAAGTATGAGGCTATGACACACACGCACTTTGAGAAGTTGTACGAATACAGGTCAACTTGGGTGCCGTGCTACTTCAAACACAGGTTCTTCCCCTTCCTCCAGTCTACGCAGCGTAGTGAGGGGTTCAACGCCGTCCTGAAAAGATATGTGAACCCACACAACTCAATGCTGAACTTCGTCAAGCAATATGAAAAAATCCAGAACCACTTCCTTGCCAAGGAAGGCTGCAATGATTACAGGACAGAACACCTTGAGATTGAGTTGTGGTCCAACTTCCCAATAGAGAAGCAAGCTTACAAAACCTATACTAGAGACCTTTGCCACAAGTTCAGAGAAGAGTTTGAGCTGATTGGACGTTATAATGCATTCCAAGTTGGTGCTGATGTGTTTGAGCTCAGACCAAACCAGGAATTTGTTGCGAAATATGGTTCTCGAAACTACTTGGTGCAGGCAAGGGTGGAGGAGGGTTCCTATTTGTGTGAGTGTTGGTAAATGGACAAGGACGGCATCCTCTGTTGCCACATCCTCAAGGTGTTCACCCATGTTGGCGTTGATGTCATACCGGAAAGGTACCTGCTAAGACGGTGGACACCTACTGCTGTACCTAGTGCGCCAGGGACTGGTTATGAGCAACCGGGTGAAATGCCTCCTCAATCAAAGAAGCAGATAAGGGAGAGGAACATGATATACGATTTTCTGAAACTAGCAAAGTTTGCGAGTGGTTCTGATCCAGCACAAGCTATTGTATACAAGCATATGCGTGCAGCACGTACCGAGATCGGCCACCTGAACAAGTCCAAGAAAAAGAAAAAACTGACTGCTGCAACGGGGCCATCAGATGATGGCAACCCTCGAGGACCTCCTCCACCTCCAGGCAGCAATCAGGGGGCTCATCATCCAGGTAATTACCTGCCCCAACTCCTGATCTAACTAGGTGTGTAACTTCAGTTGCACACATCATTGTGCCCAGTTGCACACACCATGGTAGCCACTTGCACAGAACATACTGCCTAGTTGCGCATGCTGTGTTAGTTCAAGCATCAAGATAACACAGCTAACTTATTTTTCCAGTTCTGGATATAGGTGATGTCAACCCTCAAGGACCTCCTCCCCCTCCTGGCTGTACACGGCATCCTCCGCCACCTCCTCCCCCGCGTGCTCCTCCCAATGGCCCTACAGGCAGCACTCAGGGGGCTCGTCGTCCAGGTAATTACCTGCCCCAACTCCCCATCAAACTAGGTCTGTAACTCCAGTTACACACATCATGGTGCTCAGTTGCACCGAACAGGCTACCTAGTTGCGCACGCTGTGTTAGTTCGAGCATCAAAAAGATAAACACAACTGACTTGTTTGTCCTGTTCTGCCTATAGGTGATGCCAACCCTCAAAGACCTCCTCCCCCGCTAGGCCCAACTAGCAGTGCCCTTTGTGCTACTCCCAATGGACCTACAGGCAGGACTCAGGGGGCTCATCACCCAAGTTAGTACCTTCACCGACTCCAAAATAGAAACTAGGGTGAGTGACTTTAGTTGCACATATCATAGTGCCCATTTGAACAGAATATGCTGCCTAGTTGCATGCGATGTGTTAGTTTGAGGATCAAGCTAAAAATCTAACTTGTTTTTCATGTTCTTCCCATAGGCGACTACAATCCAAGTACCATGACAGGCCGTGCTACTGCAGGTGTTTTTTTCAACTTAACTTGCACACAGCAACCAGTTAGTTGCACAAAATGTACTATGTGGTTGCACAGAACATCAGTGCTGGTTGCACAATAACAAAAATACTAAACTTTTTATATGATTATTACACAGGTGATCGTGACGGTCCTACTGCCCCGTTGGAGGCTGCATCCCTTGCACAAGCTTCTGATGATTTTGTGCCCAGGGATCCTCCAAGGTCTACTACAAAGGGTAGGGCAAAGAGTCGACGGTACAAATCGGCGCTGGAGCTACACCCAAAGAATAAAAACAAATGCAGCCAGTGCCAATCTACAGAGCACACTGCTGGTGTGTGTCCACAGAGGCTCCTGTGATTCTGTTTCCTCATTTGTAACTTTGGAACAAAAAAGGAAAATAATGATGTCTTTTTTAGCAATGTTGGGACCAAAGTGGACACATTCAGCATCTATGATTCCTCTTTATCTAATTTATGCTGCTTGAATTAGTTCATGCACTGTGTAAAAAAAGTTGCTATTTGTGCCTTTGTTGGCAGCTGGTTAAATATTTAGTTGTTGAACAATTGTATATCTAGTGCTCCTAATGTATCAACAAAAGTGATGATATTGAGTTGCAAACGCAATTACTAGTAGTGTGCAACTACAAAATCTGCTTAATAAAATTGTACAAACCAGCAACTTCCTCCATGAAGCAGAAAAAAAGAAAAAATAGTACTGACCTACTCCTTGTCGTATCTCAGCAACTTCCTCCATGGGGCGGTGTTGTGCACGCTGGTGACCCAATCATATGCCAGCTTCTTCCTGATGTTGAGTACTTCCTTGGGGTCGTAGTGGGCAGTTGGCTACCATTCCACTCGGTGGCGTTAAGCAGTGCGAACAACCCACACTCATTACTGCAAAAAATGGGCAAAAAAATTTGTCACATAAAATTAAAACCAAATAAAGGTAATGCACTCTGTGCAACTGCTTATGTCCTACTGTGCAACTGCTTATGTTCTACTGTGCAACTGCTTATGTCCTACTGTGCAACTGCTTGTGTTCTACTGCAACTCATTATGTGCCACTATGCAACTGCTTACGTGCCAGTGTGCAACTACTTATGCGCCACTCTGCAACTAGCTAGATAATCCATTAGAAACTCATAAAAATGATAAAACAGATTGAAGACTAGTACTGTGTCTTAAAAATACTAAAGATTGCACATGTAGAAAAATTTAAAAACTACAAAATGATGGTATATGATTGAGAAGGAATGAAATGCTTATTGTCTTACTTGCCGAGCTGCTTCGGTACGTCAATGTTAATAATCTGGAAGTGCTCGATGCTGAACTTTGGGTAATGCTTCCTCCGTAGCTGGCGTACTGCCCCCGCGATGGTAGAGGCGGTGTTCATCAGCTCAATGTTGTCCAGCGTCCTACTTGAATCAAGAACTTCGAAGCGTCCGTCCCTCAAGTTGACACTGAAGACCCAATAATGCCTCCCTCCGTCCTTATCGGTTACATCTGCGCACTCGAGCACTGGCAGCATGACCTGCAAGCGTGAATGATTTCAGACACAAATACAAGCTGTAGCTAAGAAAAACAGTAAAAGACTTGGTCAAGTTAAAAGCAGGTTGCAACAAGTATCTGCCAACTAACAGATGTGTCATGTGCAACTGGACATGATGTGGGTGCCAACTAAAAAAAGATTGATCATGTGGGCACAACACTCACCATGTCTTTCTTGTCGAGACGGTTCTTGTAATCAAACTTCTTGTTTATCTCATTCACATTGTGGATCCCTTGCTGTAATTTTATCTACAGAGATTATAAAACATGGCTCAAAACTCCTTAGTAGGTGAAAGGCCTCTCTCAAATGGTCAACAAAAAAAGTGCTACAGAACAAAGATGAGGGTAAAAACAAGGTTTTGGAAAAACTTACAGAAAACCTCAGTGGCATAACAACCTTCTTTGACCCTTCTGGTAAGTTATCCATGATGTGTAAGATTCCAGTCTCAATAACAATTTTTGACAACCATTGAACCGGCTTCATCGAATCAACTAACTCCTTTAAAGAAATGTAGAAAGCACCATACCTGATTATCTCAGGGCTGATTATTTTTTGAAAGCAATAAAAGACAAGTTAGCTCGAAGGGTCACAGCAGCAAAAAAATGTGCATGAAAATGAAAACAGAACAGTGTGCAACTAAAAGCCCTGTTCTGTGCAACATGCTGTGCTTTCTGTGCAACTAAGTGGCTGGTCCTATGCAACTGAAAAAGATATGTATGTAGGCTGTGGGAAGTTAGTTTACCTGGTAGCTCCATCATCTGCTCCTTTGTGATGCCTGACCCAATACAAGAGGGCAGCGTAAAGCTTGTTCACTACCTCATTGGTGCTGAAAGTCTTCTGCTTGTTGTAGTCGATGAATGGAGACCTTTGAGATGCTGCGGGCCTTCTTACCCTCCTCTGTCTTCGTGCAAGAGGTGGTCCCGAAGAACTGCTCGTGCCAAGTTCTGGTTCTGCGCATATCGGGGTGTGGCAATTCTCTGGTGAACCAACATCTAGTTCTTGAGCTATTGCCTTGCCAGCATCAGCAGCATCACATCCTTCATTCACAGCTGCTGGGTCCAACTCACACTCATCGATGCAGATCACACCGGCTTCCGCTGTTTCTGCTGCTGGAGCAGGTGCTGGAGCATCACCATCTATGCCGAGGTCAAAAGATGGTGCATCGCAGAACCCGTCACCATGATAAGAGTTTGATCTTCGTAAGGGTTCAAGGACCAGGGCATCTCCTTGCGGCACAAACACGGGTGCATCATTCACTGACTTGGTTCGCAATAGTGTTGTAGTTAGCGGCCTTGGAGGCTTGCACCTACTTATAATGTCGAACACCTCCTCTTGTGTTAATGGTTGCTGAAAGTCAGCTCTTGGGGACGGCACTTTGATGTTGGGGAACGTAGTAATTTCAAAATTTTCCTACGCACACGCAAGATCATGGTGATGCATAACAACGAGAGGGGAGAGTGTTGTCTACGTACCAACGCAGACCGACTGCGGAAGTGATCACATAACGTAGAGGAAGTAGTCATACGTCTTCTTCCCGATCCGACCGATCCAAGCACCGTTACTCCGGCACCTCCGAGTTCTTAGCACACGTTCAGCTCGATGATGATCCTCGGGCTCCGATCCAGCAAAGCGTCGAGGAAGAGTTTCGTCAGCACGACGGCGTGGTGACGATCTTGATGTACTACCGACGCAGGGCTTCGCCTAAGCTCTACAACGATATGACCGAGGTGGAATTTGGTGGCAGGGGGCACCGCACACGGCTAAGGAACGATCTCAAGGATCAACTTGTGTGTCTAGAGGTGCCCCCTGCCCCCGTATATAAAGGTTTCAAGGGGAGGGGCTGGCCGGCCAAGTTTGGGAGGCGCAGGAGGAGTCCTACTCCTACCGGGAGTAGGACTCCCCCCTCCAATCCTAGTCCAACTAGGTTTCCTCAAGTGTGAAGGAGAGAGGGGGTGGCCGGCCACCTTCCCTAGTCCTAATAGGACTAGGGGAAGGGGGGAGGCACGCAGCCCATGGGGCAGCCCTTTCACCTTTCCACTAAGGCCCATGTTGGCCCATTTGGCTCCCGGGGGGTTCCGGTAACCCTCCCGGTAATCCGGTAAAATCCCGATTTCACCCGGAGCACTTCCGATGTCCAAACATAGGCTTCCAATATATCAATCTTTATGTCTCGACCATTTCGAGACTCCTCGTCATGTCCGTGATCACATCCGGGACTCCGAACAACCTTCGGTACATCAAAATGCATAAACTCATAATAACTGTCATCGTAACGTTAAGCGTGCGGACCCTACGGTTCGAGAACAATGTAGACATGACCGAGACACGTCTCCGGTCAATAACTAATAGCGGGACCTGGATGCCCATATTGGCTCCTACATATTCTACGAAGATCTTTATCGGTCAGACCGCATAACAACATACGTTGTTCCCTTTGTCATCGGTATGTTACTTGCCCGAGATTCGATCGTCGGTATCCAATACCTAGTTCAATCTCATTACTGGCAAGTCTCTTTACTCGTTCCGTAATACATCATCCCGCAACTAACTCATTAGTTGCAATGCTTGCAAGGCTTAAGTGATGTGCATTACCGAGAGGGCCCAGAGATACCTCTCCGACAATCGGAGTGACAAATCCTAATCTCGAAATACGCCAACCCAACATCTACCTTTGGAGACACCTGTAGTAATCCTTTATAATCACCCAGTTACGTTGTGATGTTTGGTAGCACCCAAAGTGTTCCTCCGACAAACGGGAGTTGCATAATCTCATAGTCATAAGAACATGTATAAGTCATGAAGAAAGCAATAGCAACATACTAAACGATCGTGTACTAAGCTAATGGAATGGGTCATGTCAATCATATCATTCAACTAATGATGTGACCTTGTTAATCAAATAACAACTCTCTGTTCATGGTTAGGAAACATAACCATCTTTGATTAACGAGCTAGTCAAGTAGAGGCATACTAGTGACACTCTGTTTGTCTATGTATTCACACATGTATTATGTTTCCGGTTAATACAATTCTAGCATGAATAATAAACATTTATCATGATATAAGGAAATAAATAATAACTTTATTATTGCCTCTAGGGCATATTTCCTTCAGTCTCCCACTTGCACTAGAGTCAATAATCTAGATCACATCACCATGTGATTAACATCGATAGTTCACATCATCATGTGATTAAGACCCATAGTTCACTTCGCCATGTGACCAACACCCAAAGGGTTTACTAGATTCAGTAATCTAGTTCACATCGCTATGTGATTAACACCCAAAGAGTACTAAGGTGTGATCATGTTTTGCTTGTGAGATAATTTTAGTCAACGGGTCTTTCACATTCAGATCCGTAAGTATTTTGCAAAATTCTTTGTCTATAATGCTCTGCACGGAGCTACTCTAGCTAATTGCTCCCACTTTCAATATGTATCTAGATTGAGACTTTAGATTCATCTGGATCAGTGTCAAAAACTTGCATCGACGTAACCCTTTACAACGAACCTTTTTGTCACGTCCATAATCGAGAAACATATCCTTATTTCACTAAGGATAATTTTGACCGCTGTCCAGTGATCTACTCCTAGATCACTATTGTTCTCCCTTGCCAAATCAATGCAGGGTATACAATAGATCTGGAATACAGCATGACATACTTTATAGAACCTATGGCCAAGGCATAGGGAATGACTTTCATTCTCTTTCTATCTTCTGCCGTGGTCGGGCTTTGAGTCTTACTCAACTTCACACCTTGTAATACAGGCAAGAACTCTTTCTTTGACTGCTCCATTTTGAACTACTTCAAAATCTTGTCAAGGTATGTACTCATTGAAAAAACTTATCAAGCGTCTTGATCTATCTCTATAGATCTTGAAGCTCAATACGTAAGCAGCTTCACCGAAGTCTTTCTTTGAAAAACTCCTTTATGCTTTACAGAATAATTCTACATTATTTCCGATCAACAATATGTCATTCACATATACTTATCAGAAATGCTGTAGTGCTCCCACTCACTTTCTTGTAAATACAGGCTTCACCGCAAGTCTGTATAAAACTATATGCTTTGATCAACTTATCAAAGCGTATATTCCAACTCCGAGATGCTTGCACCAGTCCAGAGATGGATCGCTGGAGCTTGCACATTTTGTTAGCACCTTTCAGATTGACAAAACCTTCTAGTTGCATCACATACAACTCTTCTTTAATAAATCCATTAAGGAATGCAGTTTTGTTTATCCATTTGCCAGATTTCATAAAATGCGGCAATTGCCAACATGATTCGGACAGACTTAAGCATAGATACGAGTGAGAAAAACTCATCGTAGTCAACACCTTGAACTTGTCGAAAACCTTTTTCGACAATTCTAGCTTTGTAGATAGTAACACTATTATCATCGTCCGTCTTCCTCTTGAAGATCCATTTATTCTGAATTGCTTGCCGATCATCGGGCAAGTCAACCAAAGTCCAAACTTTGTTCTCACACATGGATCATATCTCAGATTTCATGGCCTCAAACCATTTCGCGGAATCTGGGCTCATCATCGCTTCCTCATAGTCCGTAGGTTCGTCATGGTCAAGTAACATGACCTCCAGAACAGGATTACTGTACCACTCTGGTGCGGATCTCACTCTGGTTTACCTACGAGATTCGGTAGTAACTTGATCTGAAGTTACATGAACATCATCATTAGCTTCCTCACTAATTGGTGTAGTAGTCACAAGAACAGATTTTTGTGATGAACTACTTTCCAATAAGGTAGAAGGTACAATTACCTTATCAAGTTTTCTACTTTCCTCCCACTCACTTCTTTCGAGAGAAACTCCTTCTCCAGAAAGTTTCCGAATTTTAGCAACAAAAGTCTTGCCTTCGGATCTGTGATAGAAGGTATATCCAATAGTTTCCTTTGGATATCCTATGAAGACGCACTTCTCCGATTTGAGTTTGAGCTTATCAGGATGAAACTTTTTCATATAAGCATCGCAACCCCAAACTTTAAGAAACGACAGCTTAGGTTTCTTGCCAAACCATAGTTCACACGGTGTCGTCTCAACGGATTTAGATGGTGCCCTATTTAACGTGAATGCAGCTGTCTCTAATGCATAACCCCAAAACGGTAGTGGTAAATCGGTAAGAAACATCATAGATTGCACTATATCCAATAAAGTACGGTTATGACGTTCGGACACACCATTATGCTGTGGTGTTCCAGGTGGCGTGAGTAGTGAAACTATTTCACATTGTTTTAACTGAAGACCAAACTCGTAACTCAATCATTTTACCTCTGCGATCATATCGTAGAAACTTTTATTTTCTTGTCACGATGGTTTTTCCACTTCACTCTGAAATTCTTTGAACTGTTCAAATGTTTCAGACTTATGTTTCATCAAGTAGATATCCCCATATCTGCTCAAATCATCTGTGAAGGTCAGAAAATAATGATACTTGCTGCAAGCCTTAATATTCATCGGACCACATACATCAGTATGTATGATTTTCAACAAATCTGTTGCTTGCTTCATTGTTCCGGAGAACGGTGTTTTAGTCATCTTGCCCATAAGGCATGGTTTGCAAGCATCAAGTGATTCATAATCAAGTGATTCCAAAATCCCATCAGCATGGAGTTTCTTCATGCGCTTTACACCAATATGACCTAAACGGCAGTGCCACAAATAAGTTGCACTATCATTATTAACTTCGCATCTTTTGGTTTCAATATTATGAATATGTGTATTATTAAGATCGAGATCCAATGAACTATTTTCATTGGGTGTGTAACCATATAAGGTTTTATTCATGTAAACAGAACAACAATTTATTCTTTTACTTAAATGAATAACCGTATTATAATAAACATGATCAAATCATATTCATGCTCAACGCAAACACCAAATAACACTTATTTAGGTTCAACATTAATCCCGAAAGTATAGGGAGTGTGCGATGATGATCATATCAATCTTGGAACCACTTCCAACACACATCGTCACTTCACCCTTAACTAGTCTCTGTTCATTCTGCAACTCCCGTTTCGAGTTACTACTCTTAGCAACTGAACTAGCATCAAATACTAAGGGGTTGCTATAAACACTAGTAAAGTACACATCAATAACATGTATATCAAATATACTTGTGTTCACTTTGCCATCCTTCTTATCCGCCAATCACTTGGGGTAGTTCCGCTTCCAGTGACCAGTCCATTTGCAGTAGAAGCACTTATTCTCAGGCTTAGGATCAGACTTGGGCTTCTTCACTTGAGCAGCAACTTGCTTGCCGTTCTTCTTGAAGTTCCCCTTCTTCCCTCTGCCCTTTTCTTGAAACTAGTGGTCTTGTCAACCATCAACACTTGATGTTTTTCTTGATTTCTACCTTCGTTGATTTCAGCATCACGAAGAGCTTGGGAGTTGTTTCCGTTATCCCTTGCATATTATAGTTCATCACGAAGTTCTGCTAACTTGGTGATGGTGACTGGAGAATTCTGTCAATCACTATCTTATCTGGAAGATTAACTCCCACTTGATTCAAGCGATTGTAGTACCCAGACAATCTAAGCACATGCTCACTAGTTGAGCGATTCTCCTCCATCTTTTAGCTATAGAACTTGTTGGAGACTTCATATCTCTCAACTTGGGTATTTGCTTGAAATATTAACTTCAACTCCTGGAACATCTCATATGGTCCATGACGTTCAAAACGTCTTTGAAGTCCCGATTCTAAGCCATTAAGCATGGTGCACTAAACTATCAAGTAGTCATCATATTGAGCCAGCTAAATGTTCACAACGTCTGCATCTGCTCCTGCAATAGGTCTGTCACCTAGCGGTGCATCAAGGACATAATTCTTCTGTGTAGCAATGAGGATAAACCTCAGATCACGGATCCAATCCGCATCATTGCTACTAACATCTTTCAACATAATTTTCTCTAGGAACATATCAAAATAAACACAAGGAAGCAACAATGCGAGCTATTGATCTACAACATGATTTGCAAAATACTACCAGGACTAAGTTCATGATAAATTTAAGTTCAATTTAATCATATTACTTAAGAACTCCCACTTAGATAGACATCCCTCTAATCCTCTAAGTGATCACGTGATCCAAATCAACTAAACCATAACCGATCATCACGTGAGATGGAGTAGTTTTCAATGGTGAACATCGTTATGTTGATCATATCTACTATATGATTCACGCTCGACCTTTCGGTCTCCGTGTTCCGAGGCCATATCTGTATATGCTTGGCTCGTCAAGTATAACCTGAGTATTCTGCGTGTGCAACTGTTTTGCACCCGTTGTATTTGGATGTAGAGCTTATCACACCCGATCATCACGTGGTGTCTGGGCACGACGAACTTTGGCAACGGTGCATACTCAGGGAGAACACTTCTTGATAATTTAGTGAGAGATCATCTTATAATGCTACCGTCAATCAAAGCAAGATAAGATGCATAAAAGGATAAACATCACATGCAATCAATATAAGTGATATTATATGGCCATCATCATCTTGTGCTTGTGATCTCCATCTCCGAAGCACCGTCATGATCACCATCGTCACCGGCGCGACACCTTGATCTCCATCGTAGCATCGTTGTCGTCTCGCCAATCTTATGCTTCCACGACTATCACTACCGCTTAGTAATAAAGTAAAGCATTACATCGCGATTGCATTGCATACAATAAAGCGACAACCATATGGCTCCTGCCAGTTGCCGATAACTTGGTTACAAAACATGATCATCTCATACAATAAAATCAGCATCATGCCTTGACCATATCACATCACAACATGCCCTGCAAAAACAAGTTAGACGTCCTCTACTTTGTTGTTGCAAGTTTTACGTGGCTGCTACGGGCTTAAGTAAGAACTCATCTCACCTATGCATCAAAACCACAACGATAGTTCGTCAAATAGACTCCGTTTTAACCTTCTCAAGGACCGGGCGTAGACACACTTGGTTCAACTAAAGTTGGAGAAACAGTCACCCGCAAGTCACCTATGTGCAAAGCACGTCGGGGAAACCGGTCTCGCGTAAGCGTACGCGTAATGTCGGTCCGGGCCGCTTCATCCAACAATACCGCCGAACCAAAGTATGACATGCTGGTAGGCAGTATGACTTATATCGCCCACAACTCACTTGTGTTCTACTCGTGCATATAACATCAAACCATAAAACCTAGGCTCGGATGCCACTGTTGGGGAACGTAGTAATTTCAAAATTTTCCTACGCACACGCAAGATCATGGTGATGCATAGCAACGAGAGGGGAGAGTGTTGTCTACGTACCAACGCAGACCGACTGCGGAAGTGATCACATAACATAGAGGAAGTAGTCGTACGTCTTCTTCCCGATCCGACCGATCCAAGCACCGTTACTCCAGCACCTCCGAGTTCTTAGCACACGTTCAGCTCGATGACGATCCTCGGGCTCCAATCCAGCAAAGCGTCGAGGAAGAGTTTCGTCAGCACGACGGCGTGGTGACGATCTTGATGTACTACCGACGCAGGGCTTCGCCTAAGCTCTACAACGATATGACCGAGGTGGAATTTGGTGGCAGGGGGCACCGCACACGGCTAAGGAACGATCTCAAGGATCAACTTGTGTGTCTAGAGGTGCCCCCTGCCCCCGTATATAAAGGTTTCAAGGGGAGGGGCTGGCCGGCCAAGTTTGGGAGGCGTAGGAGGAGTCCTACTCCTACCCTCAAGTGGGAAGGAGAGAGGGGGTGGCCGGCCACCTTCCCTAGTCCTAATAGGACTAGGGGAAGGGGGGACGCGCGCAGCCCATGGGGCAGCCCTTTCACCTTTCCACTAAGGCCCATGTTGGCCCATTTGGCTCCCGGGGGGTTCCGGTAACCCTCCCGGTAATCCGGTAAAATCCCGATTTCACCCGGAACACTTCCGATGTCCAAACATAGGCTTCCAATATATCAATCTTTATGTCTCAACCATTTCGAGACTCCTCGTCATGTCCGTGATCACATCCGGGACTCCGAACAACCTTCGGTACATCAAAATGCATAAACTCATAATAACTGTCATCGTAACGTTAAGCGTGCGGACCCTACGGTTCGAGAACAATGTAGACATGACCGAGACACGTCTCCGGTCAATAACCAATAGCGGGACCTGGATGCCCATATTGGCTCCTAAATATTCTACGAAGATCTTTATCGGTCAGACCGCATAACAACATACGTTGTTCCCTTTGTCATCGGTATGTTACTTGCCCGAGATTCGATCGCCGGTATCCAATACCTAGTTCAATCTCGTTACTGGCAAGTCTCTTTACTCGTTCCGTAATACATCATCCCGCAACTAACTCATTAGTTGCAATGCTTGCAAGGCTTAAGTGATGTGCATTACCGAGAGGGCCCAGAGATACCTCTCCGACAATCGGAGTGACAAATCCTAATCTCGAAATACACCAACCCAACATCTACCTTTGGAGACACCTGTAATACTCCTTTATAATCACCCAGTTACGTTGTGACGTTTGGTAGCACCCAAAGTGTTCCTCCGACAAACGGGAGTTGCATAATCTCATAGTCATAGGAACATGTATAAGTCATGAAGAAAGCAATAGCAACATACTAAACGATCGTGTGCTAAGCTAATGGAATGGGTCATGTCAATCAGATCATTCAACTAATGATGTGACCTCGTTAATCAAATAACAACTCTTTGTTCATGGTTAGGAAACATAACCATCTTTGATTAACGAGCTAGTCAAGTAGAGGCATACTAGTGACACTCTGTTTGTCTATGTATTCACACATGTATTATGTTTCCGGTTAATACAATTCTAGCATGAATAATAAACATTTATCATGATATAAGGAAATAAATAATAACTTTATTATTGCCTCTAGGGCATATTTCCTTCATTTGATAGTTGGATCACCTCCTTTTGTGTTTGGCATTGAAGCATCTCTATGAGTAGGCACCTTGGGACTTGCAGTTGCAGTGGTGCCTTCCTGACCAACTGTGGTGGTTTTGACTATGACCATGCTGCTAACTGACACATCGGTTGGCACACTGGTATCTGTAGTTGGCATCTTTCCAGTCTGAGTTGGCAGCAACCTAGCAGAACTTGGCACCCCTGCATCAATGGCTGCGGCTCACAGTTCTCTCTCATCTTTGAACCCCAAATCTTTTGTGGCCTGTTCCCCCTTTGTGCCCCTGGCAAACTTGACAATCTTCTGCTTAGGTGGTTTTGGTGGGACTGTTGAAAGGGGAGTCTTCCCCTTGATCTGTTGAACTTTTGTGACATTGGTTGGCTCTCTGCTCACTACAGTTGGCATATCAGTTTGAAGCACAGCTTCCTTGACCATATTTACTTCAGCATCTGCACTCACCATCTTCTCCTTGGTTTGAGGCAACTGTAGATTCTTCTTCATTGAAACTGCTTTACGCTGCTGGACCACGTGAGGGTTTGCCATGGATCCTGCCTTGCTCTTGCTGGAGCTTAGGTCTGGGAGCTGCTTTAAATATTCCTTGTATTTTTCCTTTGAATGAACCCAGTCAAGACCCTTTCCTGCTTCCTCCATGTCAATTTGATTCTTTTCAGCATTACTTGATAAGAACATGCTCTTGTCAATGGCAAAGTTGATCTTCTCACACATATCTTTGTCGCTGAAATCTGGCACGGGAAAGGTGGTTGGCAAAGCTGGCTTCAAGTTGCAGAGCTTGAACATATCAATGTTGCCCTGAGACTCTGCTTCGTCATTTTTCTTTGACTTTGGCAAATCCTTGTCTTTCCAGCAAGTTTTGTCAATCAACATCTGTAGTGTGCTCCTGCTACTCAATGAATTACTGCTGCTCGCAGGGGTGGCATGAGTGCTAGTCCTCCTGGATGTGTTGCCACCTGTACCACCAGAACCAGGGGCGTTGTCATCATCATCGTCATCGCTGCTGTCGCTGCCTCCATTGGATCCCCCTTTATCATCACCATAATCATCCTCGTCTTCTTCATCATCGTCTTCTTCCCTCTCACTGCCATCAGCTGCTGCGCCTTTGTCTTCTCCCCTCTCACTGCCATCAACTGCTGCCCCTTTGTCCCCGTCCCCCTCTTTGGCCTCACCTTCTTCTTCCTCATCCTCTGCATCACTATCTTCTTCCTTGTCCTCCTCCTCTCCTTTGTCCTCTTCTTGTTTGTCCTCCTCCTCCTCCTCCTTCTCCTCTTCCTCCTCATCCTCCTCCTCCTCTGCATCTTCTTCATTGTCATCCTCATCCTTGTCCTTCTCCTCTGATTCATCCACATCTGTGTCCTCATCGTCGTCAGCACCTATCGCTACTTCCATTTCCTCATCTTCTTCTGACTCATCCTCAACAAACTCTTCTTCTTCTTGTATAGTTGACCGCCGTCTCTTTCTTTTTGGAGCACAGCGTGACGCCCCAGTTTGCATTGATGGCTGATGTACGTAAGGATCAATATCTGGTTCCTCGTCATCGATCTTGGCAACTGCGTCAATGAAGGTGTCAACCTGTTCAGTTACAGCCTTGCACAGCTCATTGACCACTTTCGCAATCTTTGCCTTTTTCTGCATCAACACAAAAAAATTCAGTACTGATTCAGTTAGAAAAAAAATAAAAAGTAAAAATGTCTGTAACTGACCATGATGTGATAAGCAAAAACGACTAATACACACTTTCTAGCCAACTAAAAACATGATTCTAGCCAACTACACATGCACTATGGCACAAACTAAAAAACATGCATTCTACCAAAAGTTGATGACAATGGTTGTAAATGAACACTTTGACTATCCAAAAGAACATGTGCAACTTCAAAAGCTTATATGTGCAACTAAACATACATCACAGCCAACTAAATTATGTATTCTCGCAACTACAAAAGTTATACATGTCCATCTGAACATACATCCCAGCCAATAGAAAAATATTGGTAAGTGATACAAGTTTCTGTATGCAAAACACTAACCTGCGGATTGTATGTTATTGGTAACTTGGATGCCACGAATGCTTCAGCTTGCAAAATTCCACCAAACAGTGGTGTCTGCTCCGTGCCTCTATACTCCTCTTTAAGCTGATGTGAAAAAAAAGAGAAACAGGAAATAACAAGGTTATCAAAATAGATTTGTGTGTTGAATGAAACCACACATTACAACCTGTGCAACTACAACAAGATACTGGGGTAGACAAATTCAACTATACATATATGCAACTGAACAAAGACACAAAAACTATGCAACACACATGGCACCTAAAAAAAAGTTTCTACCAAGTGATGCAACACATCTGTGCAACAAGATTAGTAAAACTGTGCAACTTAAAAAATATGATGTGCCAATTTAAAATGAACATGTGTGCAGATTGCCAAACTGAAAGCTACAATTTGTGCAACTACATGCATTGTTGTGCTAGCTGATGACAGTTTTCTGTGCAATTTCCAAAAAGAGTGACCAGACATCAAAAGAACATAGAAGGAAGACACTATTGCAAAAAAAACAAAAAAAAACTCACTTGTAATTTGCCGAACACACCAGGAGAGATAGTATCCTTCTTGATCACCTTGGCAATTAGAGTACTATCCCATGCATTCGATCGTATCGCGCAGTTTCTTACTGGGATGTCATGTACGAGCGCATCAATGTATAGTATCTGCACCAGACCCAAACAAAAGAAAAGGCCAAGTTCAGTTATTGTTATGAGAATTTCAGCAAACTATAACTGCACAGAAATAACAGGAATAGATGGAAAAAGTGGTCGTTTTCACTAACCATCAAGTGATACAAGTAGCAACAGACAGTTTGCTTCTCCTGGTCCATGTTCCGGAAAGCTTCGTTAATGTGTTCTGCTACAAAGAGGCAGATGTTTGTATTCTTTAGCATTTGATGATCTAGCACAAGTCCATAACACTTTGGGCTGAGCTTCAAGGCCGTGGTTGGTGCTAGAAAAGTGTTGAAGGCAACCGCAAGCCAGGCCATAAAGAATGTGTCATCCGTTAACACTTTGGGATGAGCTTCAAGGCCGTGGTTGGTGCTAGAAAAGTGTTGAAGGCAACCGCAAGCCAGGCCATAAAGAATGTGTCATCCGTTCTTCCAGCCATATCCTGAATCATCTTGAGCCATGTAGTGATCTGGGGATGAGAATTTCCAGTTATGTTGAAAGCATGTCTGAATCTCCTAGTGGCATCCTTGTCAACTAAATATCTGACTTTTGGACCCTTGTTTGGGAGATCAAATACCCTCTGAACACTGTCAGCATCGACACGGATCCTTCCCCTTCCTGGGAAAACCATTTCAGAGGTCTGTGGCTGGTAGGACTGCACCAGGAACTTAGTGAGGTCCGCTGGAAGTGTGTCTGATAAGTTCAATAGCCCCCCGACCGACCTCGAAACTAGCTCTGATTTCTGTAGTGGGGTTAGAGAGGCGTTGAAATTTGCAAAGCGCGCTGGTGATGCCCTTATCCTGCCTGCTTGTGATGGTCGCTCCACATCTTCCCCTGGAGCCACCTCAACTCCTTCACCGCTGCCCTGTTGATTAGAAAATGAAAGCATTACACAAACATTAAACACAAGAGAAAAACAAGAATGAAAAAAACTAGCAATCATCATTTGGATCAGTATTAGAATGAGCTATATATTCATAAAATGGATCATGCCAACTAATATGATGTATTTGTGCAACTAATAAAGCTCATGAGGACAACTGCAAGACTGTCAGTGTGCAACTGAATGTGCAACAATAAAATAGTAAATAAAAAAAGAACGAGACCTAGCAGCTACAAAAAGTTCTAGTGGATGTGCAACAATAAGAAATGATATTGCAACACAAGAAAAACAGCAACTAAAAAAAGGTTTGCAAAGAACTATTCAAATAGCTCATAAACACACACAAAAAACCCACATACCTCAGCATCTGCTGCGGAAGATGCGACAGCTTCTCCAGCAACTGCTGCCTGCACAAAAAAATGACCACTGATGTCAACTATGAAAAGATGCCAACTAGTGAACTACAAGATGCCAACTAATGTCAACTGTATTTAAATCAATATGACTAGAGATGTCAACTACAAAAGGTTGTTATTGACAGACTAAAAACAAAAATAGTGGTGCGAACTGCTGCATAATTTCATCACTATCTAAAAAAGGCAAGAAAATCACTTATATTTGAGATTTTACTTACCCTAGAAGATGACTCAGCTCCCTTGCCAAGCGCTGCACGTCTAGTCCGCTTTACAACACGGAATTGATCAGCATCCTAAGAAAAAATAATAAAAAACATGAGCATGGGAAAAAATGTTATATGACCCAAACAAAACCAAAAAAATGGACTTGTGTCATCAGCATGCCACTTACCTCAACATCCTCTCCCTGCTCAACACTCTGCGCAGGTCATGGCTGGCGATTAGCAGGACGCCTCGAGTTCCGGCGAAGCGGCTGACTTCCAAAACGCTGATTAAGCAACCAAAAGAAAACATGAAAAAAAAGACATTAGCATACATGCATAAGTTGAAAACAACTCAAAAACAAAAGAAAAAAAAGTGAATAAAAATACATCTCCATCATTGCCATCCGCATCTCCTCCTATTATAACCATTTTTGCCCTGCGACAGGAAATACAATAAACAAACATAGTTAGAAGATGTGGACAATCAACTACTACAATGATGCAGCCAACTGGGCAGTAAACCTTGTGCAAACTGGACATCAAATAAGCCAACTAACTTTTTTCTGCCTAATTATTACTTGCCAACTGTGACAAGTAATACCTAAGCAGAAAAAAGTTAAGTAAAGGCAACAAGCTCAGTGAGATAACTTGTTCTGAAAAAAGCGTCCCTAGTTGAACATGAGGGGAGACACATGAAAACAACCATATCCACAACAAAAAGACTTGCACATTGAGAAAAATTAAAAATGGAAAATTGGCAAGCATTGGTACTAATTTGCACAAAAATCAAGGGGTCCTAGTTGCACAAAAGCACGAGAATAACACATAAACCACCACAGCCACCACAATGCTGGTGGATTGGGTAGATTATATTGGAAAACTGGCAAGCATTGGTGCTAAAATTGCACAAACAAGAGTCCCTAGTTGCACACAGCAGAGGGGAAAACAGCCAACTCATGCGCAAAATGAAGTACAGAACCAATTAGTACATGAATGTAGCCAACTAATCAGGCAACTTGTGCAACTAAACGACGCGTAGACAGACAACCTAGCACAAAATAGCAAGCAAACTAAGCAGGGCAACTAGTGTCCATTGTAAAACACATGGACAACCAACTTGACCACGAAAAGCAGAGCAACTTGTGCAACACAAAAACAGTATATATATAGCCAATTAGTATATGGATGCATCCATCTAATTGTGCAAATGAACAACATATAGACGGTTGACCTAGTGCAAACAACAAACCAACTAAGCGGGACAAACTAGTACATGTGTAGAACATATGGACAGCCAACTAGTAAAAATGATGTAGCCAACTAAGCAGGCAACTTGTGCAACTGAACAGTATGTAGACACCCAACTAGCAAAAAATTGGTGCAACTGCAGAACATAGGGATAGCCAACTACTATATGAATGAAGCCAACTGGATAGAATTTTGTGCAACTGGGACACAAGTGTCTACCAACTAAAAAGTGGCCGTGATACAAGTTTCACCCTCTTAGTTGGTTTGCACAGGTAATGGTCCCTAATTTGCACAGGTACTAATTTGCACATGTAATGGTCCCTAATTACAAATAAGAGGAGAAAAACACATGACCCACGAGAACCACCATAAGGCTGGCAGATTGGCTATATTATCTCAAAAATTGTCTACTACTGCTCCTAATTTGCACGCAAGGGGCGACAGAGTTGCACACCGCGGGGGAAAAACACTCATCAAAAACACCAGATCCACCGCGACACTTCAATCCACAGAAGAGGCTCTATCGCCGCGAACCACTCATCCTCCCTGAACCATATGCACGAGCTCACCCCCTACTGCAACGCAAAAACGATGGGATGAGCACAATCCTAACCCACCCCTGCCAATCCGGCGGTTTCCCAAACGAAGTAGTCCGCTGGGGTGACCTCAACCTCGCCGGAAAATGAGTTCGACCTCCCTAACCCCGACCGCGACCTCGACCTCTACCTCGACCTCCCTGACAACGACCACGACCTCACTGGAAAACGAGCGACCTCATCAGAAAAAGGAGGACGGGCGAGTGGAGAAACAAGGAGGGACGAAGACGAGGAGCGCGCGTAGGAGCAGTACCTGTGCCGCCGCAGACGACGACCCTCGCGGCGCGCCCCGCCGTCGACCACAACCCGGCGGATTTGGAACCGCCTCCGAGCACCAACCAACGGCGAAAGCAAAGGGGGAAAGTGGAGGAATGGGCGGCGAGAGGTGGGGGTGGACGGGGTAATGGCACGAAATTCGAAACCGCCGCCCACTACGCACGACGGCTAAAACGCTGGAGAACTGCCTAATCCTCGATGACATGTGGGTCCCACGGACGATTTATCTCGCGGGCGCGGCGCAATCGGACCAGGCGACTGGTCCACACGCGGGTCTGAGCGGCGCGGCCCCACCTCCCGACCAGGGGACACCTGGACACCGTGCGGCGTCGATCGGGACGAGATCGAGCGGCTCTCGGCCGGCCGCTCGTTTTGTCTGTTTAGTGGCCGGCCGCTTTTTAGATTATAGGTATAAGCTTATGCTCATAATATAAGAGTGCCATTTGGTATGATCACGACCCCTCTGATTCACATTTTAATTACGACTAGCTTATAAACATTCTCTCCAGCAATAAGAAAGCTTATAATTCTCCGCATGGCTAACATCGTTAGTGGTGTTCTCTGTTCCGCATGTTCCGCATGTTTGCATGTTCCTAGTCTTTTTCTAAGTACTCCCTCTATAAAGAAATATAAAAGTTTTTAGATCACTAAGAAATATAAAATGTGCTATACTTCGTGTGTTATTTGACCATTGATATGTAACAAAATAGTTGGGCTTACATATATATAAATAGTGTCATCGTATTATCTTGTGAAATATCTTTATGCCATATGTCTTTATATTGATTTTATACATATATTCTAAGAAAAAAATTATAATCAAAGTCCAAAACAGTAAAGGATTCATTACGCTTTGAGGAGGGAGTGCATGTGACAAAGGAATATTCTTGTTTCTCTTCTGGATTTTGCTGAAGGAAATCATCCCTTCTGCACGGGGGATCGATACTAGTTCCTCCAAGAAGAAGACCAGCGTTGCTAGCCACTCCGCACACCTGGCGTTCGTGGCTAGTCGTGGGGGGCGTCTTTCTTGAGATAACTAGAGCTGGATTTCTCAGGGTTTTTCTTCTTTTTTCTGTTATTTTTGTTTCTTATCTTTTCTCTTCTCCGGATTTTAATTTTTTTTCATTCTTTCTTGCATTTGTTTCTTTAGTTTTATTTTTCATTTCCTTTTTTCTCTGGTTTATTTTGTTTCTGTTTTTGGTTTCTATTTTTCTTGTTTTCTTTGTTTCCTTTTTGCTTTTAGTCGACACACAAACCCTAGCAGGAAAAGGGGCGAGCTCGCACGTTCGTGGCGCGCGAGGCCAATGGCCAGAAGGAGCGCGCATGCAGACGTGGTCGTGTACTCACGTTTCCGGCGACCAGCAGCACACTGTGCGCGTGAGGCCGGTGGCCAGTAGGAGACCATGAACGGGAAGGGAGTATGGCTAGCAAAGATAATGGACATAGGTAATTTGGTTTTGAATTTTAGTGTCATTTTTTTAGAGAATGGTTGGACAATCTACATATAATGATTGGTGGCATTTTTTGTGATGAATTGCATATTTGAAAATAAAATTTTCTGGTAGTTGTTAGCTGCATCAAAAATATACTCTCTCCATTCATAAATCTATATAAGATATTTGGATTTTTAAACATAGACTACATACGGACTGTAATGCGTGAACAAACACATTAAAATATATTTATATACATCAAATCAGAAAAAGCTACTAGAACATCTTATATTTGTGAATGGATGGAGTATATGCTTAAGAATTCGCCCCACCTCAAAAATAATCCGTCCTCCGCCACTGGATACATTCATTTCCGAGACAAGTAATTCCGAACAGAGGGAGTATATGTCAACAACATTTTCCTAATACACGTTTTACATATCTCTAATAAAGTTTAACATTTTTTTTCATATGTGGTCAATGTTTTTTCTATACACATTTTAAAATACCTGATTACAAATTTACATATACAGGATTAACATTTTTTGAATACATGGTCAATATTGTTTCTATATATAAATGCTTGACTAGCAGTTTCAAATAAAAAGATTAACATTTTTTGAATACATAATCAACATTTTTCTATACACAGTTAACATTTTTCAAACACTTGATTAACATTATTCAAACATTTGTTCATTTTTTTCAAATGCTTGATCAACATTTTTGTATACATGATAAAATATTTTCATCATTTTTAATTCATGGTTAACATTTTTATACATATTTCAGCATTTTCCAAATGTTTGATTAACATTTTTCAAATAATTTTCAACATTTTTTTCAAATACTTGATTAACATTTTTATATAGATGATAAAGAAATCATCATTTCTTTAAAACATGATCAACATTTTTCTATACACGTTCAACATTTTCTGAATGCTTGATTAAAAATATTCAAATTCTTGTTAAATATTTTTTAAATACTTGTTCAGTACTTTAAAATGTGTTTTGTAGAGTTTTTTGTAATATATATATATATATATATATATATATATATATAGGGATTGACTATTCGTCACCCTGGGTGAGGAATAGTTATTCTTCACCCTCTCTATTTTGCAATCAATGGACTGTAATTTTACGTTATGTAAATTTTGCTTTATTTCCGAAGTAAAAAGAGACCGTAAGAAAATATATAATCGTCGGAAAAATATTTTATGTTATGTAAAATTACAAATGTAGAAACATAATGTAAAATACACATAAACTGTAATTTTTCTTGTCTTATAACCTATATTTTTATTTTCTTATGTCAAATTTTACGTCGTGAATCGATAGGAATGTAACTATTTGAATTCCAAACGTAATTTCATTATAAAATGATCGTAATATTACCTCGGGTGAAGAATAACTTATTCTGCACCCTGGATGATGAATAGTAACACTATATATATATATATATATATATATATATATATATATATATATATATATATATATATATATATATATATATATATATATATATACACACACACACATAGTAACATGTGTTTTGAATCGCGCTATTCGTCACCCTGGATGAGGAATAGTTATTCTTCATACCCCTCTATTTTACTATCAATGCACCGTAATTTTATGTTCCGTAAGTTTTGTCTTATTTCCGACGCAAAAAGGGACCGTAAGAAAATATATAATCGCCGTAAAAAATATTTTATGTTATGTAAAATTACAAACGTAAAAAACATAGTCTAAAGTACACATAAACTTCAAATTTTCTTGTCTTATAACCTATATTTTTATTTTCTTATGTCAAATTTGACCTAGTGAATCAATAGGAATGTAACTATTTGAATTCCAAACGTAATTTAATTATGGAATGATCGTAAGATTACCTCGGGTGAAGAATAACTTATGTTGCACACTATATATATATATATATATATATATATATATATATATATATATATATATAATAAAGCAAAAAATGAAAACAGATAACAGAAAAAAGAGGTTAAGGTCTGCCGCGTGCATGGGCCCGCCCATCCTGCTCACCCCTTCAACGAGTCGATATAGGGGCGCCCCTTTGTTACCGAGCGCTAGTGTTGTATCTCAGCGTGGTTCCTATTTTGAATAGGACAATGTTTGCACGTCTAAAAACAATTCGCGTATTTTTGAAATTTTTATAGATTTAATAAAATCTTAAAAAATAAATTATTGGATTTAAAATTGTTTGAATATTTAAAAGGACATACATTTTTAAAAATTATTCACAGATGTACATGAATGTGTGAAAATGTTCATGAATTTTTAAAAATGTATAATAGTTTTTAAAAATATTAGCAAATACTAGTGGGTACACGGTTTGTAGGAAAAACCAAAGTCAGAAGCCCAACAAAAGAAAAGAAAAACTCCTGAATAGACTAGTCCGTGTTGCAAGTGGGCATACGTAATAATCTATAGAAATTTAGATGCGATCTCCATTTGGCTAATGTTAGAGGACATAGAGGTGCACCGACCTGATGTTATGTGGCCCTAAAACTCCTACTCTTGCCTTGGTCGCACACAACGTCGAGTTGGTACGATGATGCACCAACTCGGAATTTGGCCATGGTAGTGGACATGGAGTTGTTCGAGGAATGGTGGGTGGCGGGACTGGTGATGATGGACGGATGATAGCGGACGATGGGGAAGTTGACCGTGGGGGAGGATTGGAAGGCCGGTCGTGGTAGATAACGGGAAGGTTGATTAAGGGGGGGGGGGGGGGGGGGGGTGTAACGCCCCACATGTAACCTTCCCCAATTGTACTCCGACTCATGCCGTTTCCGGCATTAAGTTATATTTAATTCTCGGGTTCGGGTCTTTGTCTCCGTGTGTTGTTTTTGTTTTCGTGCATCTCATATCATGTCGTCACGTGCATTGCATTTGCATACATGTTCATCTCATGCATTCGAGCATTTTTCCCGTTGTCCGTTTTGCATTCCGGCGCTTCGTTCTCCTTCGGTGGCCATTTCTAGCTTTCTTTCGTGTGTGGGGATTAAGCATTTCTGGATTGGACCGAGACTTGCCATGCGGCCTTGGTTTACTACCGGTAGACCGCCTGTCAAGTTTCGGGTCATTTGGACTTCGTTTGATACTCCAACGGTTAACCGAGGGACCGAAAAGGCCTTGTGTGTGTGCAACCCAACACCCCTCCATTTTGGCCCAAAACCCACCAAACTCAGCTCCATCGTCTCGGTCGTTCGATCACGATCGTGTGGGCGAAAACCGCACCTCATTTGGACTCTCCTAGCTCCCTCTATGCCTATTTATACCCCTCCATCTCGGATCTCTTCTTCTCCCTCTCGAAACCCTAATTCTAAAAAAAATTGAGATCTGCGCCGACGGACGTGTCCGCCCCCGGCCGGACGACGTCCGCCGACGCCCGCAGCCACCCAGACGCCGCCACATGGCGGGCCCGCGGACCACATCGCCGCCTCCCGCCGCCGGGCCCGAGGCCCGGATCGGGCCCCCCGCGCCGCCCGAGCGGGCCAGTCCACCGCCGCCGCACCCGCTGCTTCTTCCTCGAGGCCGGCGCCTCGCCCCGCTGCGGCGCTCGCCAGAGTTGCCGCGCGCCGCCGCAACCTCGCCGGGGCATCGCCGGCGCGCTCCCCCAACGCCGCCCGGCGCCACCGCGCTCCTCGCCGGCGGCCTCGCGCTTCCCCGCGCCGGGCACCGCGCCCCACCGCGCCGGCTTCCTCCTCCCCGCCTCGCCCCGCCTCGCCCTCGGCTCGCCGGAGCCGGCCACCATCGCCGGAGCCCGGTGAACAGTGCGCGCGAGGGAGATCCAGATCCAGACCGCGTTGCTACAGTAAACCCTAGGGGTTATTTTTTTTCTAAGTCCCAGGATTTTTACTCCATATGCTCATGTTTGACCTGCCATAACTTTGCATCCGTAGCTCCGATTTAGGCGTATGATATGTCAAATTCTTCTCCTCGATGAGTACATCATTTCATTCCATTGCATCATTTGCATTTGAGGTCATCTGGTTGCCCAAAAGGGTGTTGGAAGGAGGCATGTTGAGTTAAATTGCAGATCCGTTAATCTAACATGCACTTTTGTCATTTTTGCCATATTTAATCCGTGCATGATATGCCTGTGCCCCTTTGGGATGATTTGTTAAGCATGTTGTCTTATTTCCAGAGGTGCCTTCCATGTATTTTTAGGATGTGTGTGTTGTCTTGTGCAAGCTTGCGAGGAGGGCTACCTGAGATTTCAGATTTCAGGGACTTAGTGATTTTCACTAAGTCTGAGCCGTTTTAGTTCACGATGCTATATGTCCGGCTTGTTTCCTAGTGATCCGTGCCTCTTTTGAGGATGATCAGTAAGAGTGATTTGTTATGCTTGTTGTGCTTAATCCATCCATGTCTTTACTTGTTATGTTGGAGCCCCCTAGGTTGACTCAATCGAGCTCAACTTTTGGATAGTTGCTGTTTTAGGCAGATCGTTAACTCTTTTGCGATCTTGCCGGAGTGATTGCTAGTGATCCATGCATGCTATGCCATTGTTCTTGCCTTGTCTAGCTAGCATTTTGTGCCTTCTTAATGGATATATGCTTGCCTTGCCATGACTTGCACCGTAGTGAGAGCATCGAGTTTGTTTATATGCCTCCGTGAGTTATTATTTCAGCATGTCCCAGTTTTCACTAAGTCTGAAAACTGATTGTGTTTCATCGATGTTCGTGTGCTCGGTAGAGTATTTTGTGAACCCTTTTGGCCCCAGGTCATGTTGGGTGTTTTGTTAAGCTTGTTGAGTAGCTCCATGCCATGCTCTTACTTGCCATGTTCAGGTTTTCCTTCATGTTGTTTTTCTGCTCCGAAGAGAACATCGTGGTCTGAAATTACAGACTAGCGTTAATTTCGCTAAGTCTGAAATCTGTTTTGCTTATTCAGTTTTGCCATGCTTGTTTGAAGCCCTTAATGGATGAATTTGCCTATGCCTCAGTCATGATGATTTGTTAAGCTTGATGAGTACATCACTGCCATGTAATTTGTTTTCATGTTGGGTGGCTGTAGCATGTCCATTTTGTTGCATTTAGGAGGCATGTTGCTGTAAATCGCAGATCGGTTCGTTTAGTAAAACGCTTGCCATTTCTTAACCGTAGCTCCGATTGCCATGATCTTTATATCGTTTTCAGGGGATTTCTTCCCCTCTATCCAGTGGCACACTTGGATTTCCAAGTTGAGGCCAGGTTCATGCATTTCCTGCTACATGTTGCATTCTTGCATCCCGCATCGCATCCCGCATAGCATATCATCTTGCATCTTATTGGTTGCCCTTGCACGTGGTTGATTGTATCCTTGTTGCTTGTTTGTGTTGTTGGGTAGAGCCGGGAGACGAGTTCGCTAACGAGGAGCCCGTTGAGTTTGCTTTTGAGGATCCAGTCAATTCTGACAACTGTGCAGGCAAGATGATCACACCCTTGAAATCACTACTATCTTTGCTATGCTAGTTTGCTCGCTCTTTTGCTTTGCCAATGCTACGATGCCTACCACTTGCTTGTCAGCCTCCCAATTGCCATGATTGAGCCTCTAACCCACCTTTGTCCTAGCAAACCATTGATTGGCTATGTTACCGCTTTGCTCAGCCCTTCTTATAGCGTTGTTAGTTGCAGGTGAAGATTGGAGCCGTTCCTTGTTGGAACACTTATTTACTTGTTGGGCTATCACTATATTGCTATGTTATCTTTACTCATCTATATACTTGGTAAAGGGTGGAAGGCTCGGCCTCTCGCCTAGTGTTTTGTTCCACTCTTGCCGCCCTAGTTTTCCGTCATATCGGTGTTATGTTCCCGGTTTGTTGCGTCCCTTACGCGGTTGGGCTATAATGGGAACCCCTTGATAGTTCGCCTTGTTTAAAGCTTTTCCAGCAATGCCCAACATTGGTTTTACCATTTGCCACCTACCCTTTTTCCTTTCCCTTGGGTTTCCGGAGCCCGAGGGTCATCTTTATTTTAGCCCCCCACGGGCCAGTGCTCCTCTGAGTGTTGGTCCGGAACGTCAGCCGCCGGTGGCCACCAGGGGCAACTCTGGGCTGGCCTACCGGAAGTTTGGACAATCTGAGTGTGCCCTGAGAAAGAGATATGTGCAGCTCCTATCGGGATTTGTCGGCGCATTCGGGCGGTGTTGCTGGACTAGTTTTGACCTGTCGAATCATCTTGTTGTACCGGGATACCGAGTCTGATCGGTGGGTCCTGGGTGGAGGTCTATTCCTTCGTTGACCGTGAGAGCTTGTTATGGGCTAAGTTGGGACCCCCCTGCAGGGATTGATCTTTCGGAAGCCGTGCCCGCGGTTATGGGCAGATGGGAATTTGTTAATGTCCGGTTGTAGATAACTTGAACTTAATTAATTAAAATGAATCAACTGCGTGTGTTGCCGTGATGGCCTCTTCTCGGCGGAGTCCGGGAAGTGGACACGGCGTTGGAGTTATGCTTGCGTAGTCTGCTCTACTTAGTTACCGCTCGTGCTTTGCCTTCTCTTCTCGCTCTCTTTTGCGAATAAGTTAGCCACCATACATGCTAGTCGCTTGCTGCAGCTCCACTCACATTACCCCTTCCTTACCTATTAAGCTTAAATAGTCTTGATCGCGAGGGTGCGAGATTGCTGAGTCCTTGTGGCTCACAGATTACTATTATACCAGATGCAGGGACCGATGATACTCCTCCAGATGGTGCGTTCGAGCTGAAGTGGGAGTACGACGAGGACCCTCAGCGATACTATGTTTCTTTTCCTGATGATCAGTAGTGGTGCCTGCTCGGGGTCGATTCAGGGATTAGTCGCATGTTGGGGAGTCTTTTCTATTTTGGCGCCGTAGTCGGGCCATGAGTGTTTGTATGATGGATGCTATTTATGTACCTTGATGTGACGTGGCGAGTGTAAGCCAACTATTATTATTATTCCCCCTTTATATTTACATGTACATGGGTTGTGTGAAGATTGCCTCACTTGCGACTTATGCCTTCAATGCGATTATGCCTCTAAGTCGTGCCTCGACACGTGGGAGATATAGTCGCATCGAGGGTGTTACAAGTTGGTAATCAGAGCCTTCCCCGACCTTAGGAGCCCCATTGCTTGATCGTTTCTAGCAGCCGAGTCGTGTCTAGAAAAATGTTTTGAGTCCTTAGGAATTATATATCAGAGAGCTTAGGAATTCTTTTTACTTCCCAGTCTCCTCATCGCTCTAGTAAGGCATCCTGACGTAGAGTTTTGACTCTTCTCTTCTCAAATTTCACTAAAAATTTTTTTAGGATCACGCGAGTATCTTTGTTTTGTTCCGATGGCTTATGATGAGAATACTGTCTTGGTGCCTCCTGTCAGGGGTTTAGTGGAAGTGTCCCGGGGAGTTGAGCTCTGAGGCGTTGTCATCATAATTCTATCGTTGCAATTCTGGCATACTTGAGATATGTGCGCGACATCGAAAATCTCCTTTATGCAGTTCGTTGGTGAGATAACCTCGACGCCACCCAGTACTGGGGCGGGAGTTCGGGAGTATCGCCATAACTTGTATAACGGATGCTTTTCGAAGGTTGAGATAGATGGTTTCCGAAGGTTTCTTGGTTATGTGTTGAAGGATGGATGCAGCTGGATGTAGGATTTGCTAGCTTGAGTGAGATATTATGCTTCCCCTGTATCCTCAACACCTGATTGCATAACCGGAAAGTTTCAGGAATTTCATAGGTGGGAATTCAAGTAGCCTTAGGATATCTTTCCAACAGATGTGTGATATGAAATTGGGGTTCGACGTCTAGTGGTTCGCCTATTCACGGTCGATTTTACAGTGGCCTCGTTGTGTCTTAAAGAGTCCTTGGCTATGCTGACTCGGGAACGCTTCGTATGTCATGTGCACTGCCTTGTACATGATGGTGCTGTACGGTCGAGCCCGTGTAGGTCCTACCACGAACACTTCGGACGAAATTTCTATCATGTGTTTGTTCCGGCTTATTCCGCAAGCCAACCCTTGGTTTATTTTGAGTTGTGGTGTTCGTTCTTCTCCGACGTCATATATTGATTCCATCCCTCGTTGATGTACCTCTTCTACCTGATTCTTCGTGGCTTCGCAATTTAGGAATATGTGACCACTTCAAGAGAAGTGCATTCGTTCATTTTGTTCGGATGTGAAGACTTATGTTGCAATTTTCATTCCGTTGGATTCACCTTCTATATTTCTCTATTTGTGTGCTAATGGTGGTCAACCTCTTCAGGATGGCTCCTCCAACGCGCACGACTCCGAACCCAGATCCTCCGCCACCTCCGCCTCCTCCGGAAGCATGGCAGGCTGTGATGGCTGCTACTAATGCAAATACTCAGCTGATCATGCAAATCATCCAAGAGCGGAATCAAAGCAGTCAAGCGAATCAAGGCAGCAACCAGAACCAGTTTGCAACTCTGAATCAGTTCCTCGCAAATGGTCCAAAGACGTTCAGTAACTGCGTTGAGGCTACCGATGCTGATGATTGGTTAGTCGATCTGGGCAAGCATTTTGAATGTAGCAACGTCAGACCTGAAGATTTCGTCAAGTTCGCGTCTTTCCAGCTCAAGGATCAGGCCGCGGAGTGGTTTCAGCAGTACCGGGATTCCAGAGGTGGACGTTTGATCACTTGGGATGATTTCCGTCGTGATTTCCGCGCTCATCACATTCCTCAAAGTGTGAGTGAAAGCAAACGTGAAGAATTCCGCAATCTGAAGCAAGGCTCTTTGTCTGTCTATGACTACAATAAGTTGTTCCAGAAGCTCGCCCGTTTTGCCAAGCAGGATGTTCCTGATAAGAAGAGCATGATCTATCAGTTCAGGGGTGGTCTTCGTGAAGAAATTCAGCTCGCTCTTGTACTCTTCGAGCCGCTGAGATACGATGAGTTCTACAACATGGCACTGAAGCAAGAGGCTGCTCAGCTCAGGTGTGATGCTTCCAGGAAGCGAGTCAGAGACACTTCGTCTTCGTCCTCTACTCAAGTGACCAAGCAGCAGAAGTATTGGCTTCCTCCTCCTCCGTTCCGTCAGCCGTATCAGCAGAAGAGCAAAGGTGGCAGTGGTTCTTCCCACCCACCCAACCCAGGCTTTCAGAACAAGACTTCGTCTCAAGCTCCAAGATCGAGTGCTCCGTACCACCGTCCGCTCTCAGAGGTCACGTGCAACAAGTGCCAACAGAAGGGCCACTACGCCAACAAGTGTTTTAACCAGAGGCGTCTTCCTCCTCCTCCTCCTGTCAGATCGGCAAGTACAGCTGTGGTCAAGCACAATCCCAAGCACGCCAAGGTCAATATGGTGAATGCAGCTCAAGCAGAGGATTCGTCAGATGTGATCATGGGTAACCTTCCTGTTAACGATGTTCCTGCAAAAGTACTTTTTGATACAGGTGCATCACATTGTTTCATCTCGAAGCCTTTTGCATCTAAGCATGAGTTCTTTTCCCAAGCGATGCATAGTCCGTTAGCAGTGGTATCTCCGGCCAAATGTTTGCTCGCCAATCAGGAGATTCCGGATATTTCCATCATGTTGGGTGAATTCAAGTTCTTGGCTTCTCCTATGGTTCTTGGCAATTCCGATATCGACCTCATTCTTGGGATGGACTGGCTCTCTAAACATAAAGCTCAGCTGGATTGCGCAGCCAAGCAGATTCAACTGACTCATTCGTCTGAGGAAGTGATTGTCTTTGCTGCTCGGGATAATACCATCCGGTTATTCTCTCTCAATGAGAAGGGTGAATTGGATGCTATTTCGCAGATTCCGGTTGTTTGTGAGTATCAAGATGTCTTCCCTGAAGAACTCCCAGGCATGCCTCCAAACCGGCCCATTGAATTCGTTATTGAACTTGAGCCCGGTACGGAACCGGTGTGCAAACGGCCTTACAAGATCGGCCCCGAAGAGTTGAAGGAGTTGAAGAAACAACTCGATGTGCAAGAAAGGATGGGTCTTATTCGTCCTAGTACTTCTCCGTGGGGTTGTGGTGTTCTTTTTGTGAAGAAGAAGATGGAACGGACCGACTTTGTGTTGATTATCGTCCATTGAACAAGAAGACCATCAAGAACAAATATCCACTTCCCAACATTAATGAGCTATTCGAACAACTCAAGGGTGCCCAAGTATTCTCCAAGCTTGATCTCCGTATGGGTTATCATCAAATTCGCATTCGTGAACAAGATATTCCGAAGACGGCGTTCAGAACAAGCTATGGGTCATATGAATACACTGTTATGTCTTTTGGCCTCGCTAATGCTCCTCCGACGTTCTCTCGCATGATGAACTTCATCTTCAACCCCTACACCAACGACTTCGTTTTGGTCTATCTCGATGATATCCTGGTTTTCTCGAAGAACAAGGAAGATCATGCCAAACACTTGCGTTTGGTTCTTGACAAGCTAAGGGAACATCAATTCTATGCCAAGTTCTCTAAGTGTGAGTTTTGGCTCGATGAGGTTCTTTATCTTGGTCATATTATCTCTGCCAAGGGCATTTCCGTGGATCCTGAGAAGGTGTCTGCAATTGTTAATTGGGAACCTCCTCAGAATGTGAAGCAACTCCGTAGCTTCCTCGGTCTTGCAAGTTATTGTCGAAGATTCGTTGAAAACTTCTCCAAGATCGCGAAGCCTCTCTCAAATCTTCTTCAGAAGCACGTCAAGTACGTTTGGTCTCCGGAGTGTGATGTTGCTTTCAACGCTTTGAAAGAGAAATTGATCACTGCTCCAGTTCTAACTCCGCCTGATGAAACCAAGCCGTACGAGGTCTTTTGTGATGCCTCTCTCCAAGGTCTCGGTGCAGTACTGATGCAAGAGAAGAAAGTTGTTGCTTATACCTCTCGCCAGTTGAAGCCAAATGAGAAGAACTACCCCACTCATGATCTCGAGTTGGCGGCAGTTGTGCACACATTGTTGACTTGGAGACATCTTCTCTTGGGAAGGAAAGTGGACATTTTCACTGATCACAAGAGTCTCAAGTACATCTTCACTCAGCCTAATCTCAACCTCAGGCAGACTCGATGGGTCGAAATGATTCAAGAGTACAATCCGAGTATCGAGTATACTCCAGGCAAGGCTAATGTGATTGCTGACGCTTTGAGCAGAAAAGCATATTGCAACAGTCTGATTCTCAAGCCTTATCAACCCGAGCTGTGTGAAGCTTTCCGCAAACTTAATCTGCAAGTTGTTCCTCAAGGTTTCCTTGCCAACCTTCAAGTTTCTCCTACCTTGGAAGACCAGATTCGCCAAGCCCAGCTTCTTGATGCTATGGTGAAAAAGGTGAAGATCGGTATTGCAAAGAGTCAGTCCAAGTACAAGTGCTACCGACTTGATGACAAGGACACTCTCTTCTTCGAGGATCGAATTGTTGTGCCCAAAGGTGAATTTCGTAAAGTGATCATGAATGAGGCTCACAACTCTCTCCTCTCCATCCACCCTAGGAGCACGAAGATGTATCAAGACCTGAAGCAAACTTATTGGTGGACTCGAATGAAGCGCGAGATCGCTCAATTCGTGAATGAATGTGATGTCTGCAGAAGAGTGAAAGCAGAACACCAAAGGCCAGCAGGTCTCCTCCAACCTCTCGCCATTCCAGAATGGAAGTTTGACCACATTGAAATGGACTTCGTGACTGGGTTTCCTAAGTCCAAGCGTGGCAATGATGCTATATTCGTTGTCATCGACAAGCTGACCAAAGTGGCTCATTTCTTGCCTATCAAAGAGTCAATCACTGCAGCTCAATTGGCGGAGCTCTACACCTCTCGCATTGTCTCTCTGCACGGTATTCCTCAAGTGATATCTTCAGACCGTGGCAGCATCTTTACTTCCAAGTTTTGGGATTCTTTTCAGAAGGCCATGGGCACCAGCATTCGTTTCAGCACTGCTTTCCATCCTCAAACAAGCGGTCAAGTCGAGCGTGTCAACCAGATTCTTGAAGATATGCTCAGAGCTTGTGTTATCTCCTTCGGCATGAAGTGGGAGGATTGTCTTCCTTATGCTGAATTCTCGTACAACAACAGTTTCCAAGCAAGTTCCGGCAAGGCCCCGTTTGAAATTCTGTATGGTAGGAAGTGCCGTACACCTCTCAACTGGTCTGAAACCGGTGAACGTCAGCTGCTGGGTAATGACCTGATCACAGAAGCAGAAGAAATGTGCAAGGTCATTCGTGATAACCTCAAAGCAGCCCAGTCTCGTCAGAAGAGCTACTACGACAGCAAGCACCGTGATTTGGCTTTCGAGATCGGAGACCATGTCTACCTCCGCGTCTCTCCTATGAAAGGGACTCGTCGCTTCGGTATCAAAGGGAAGCTTGCCCCCAGATACGTCGGGCCTTTCAAGATCGTCAGCAAGAGAGGCGACCTCGCCTATCAACTCGAGCTTCCTGCAACCTTTGCCAATGTTCATGATGTGTTTCACGTCTCGCAACTCCGTAAGTGCTTCAAGACGCCTGAGCGCACCGTCAACTTCGAGGACATTGAGCTCCAAGAAGATCTCTCCTACCGTGAGCACCCAGTTGCAATCCTTGAAGAGACTGAACGCAAAACTCGCAACAAGTCAATCAAGTTTCTCAAAGTCAAGTGGTCACACCATTCCGACCGTGAAGCTACCTGGGAACGTGAGGATCACCTCCGTTCTGAGTACCCGGAGTTCTTTCAGTCCTAGATCTCGGGACGAGATCTTTTCGTAGTGGTGGAGTGTTGTAACGCCCCACATGTAACCTTCCCCAATTGTACTCCGACTCATGCCGTTTCCGGCATTAAGTTATATTTAATTCTCGGGTTCGGGTCTTTGTCTCCGTGTGTTGTTTTTGTTTTCGTGCATCTCATATCATGTCGTCACGTGCATTGCATTTGCATACATGTTCATCTCATGCATTCGAGCATTTTTCCCGTTGTCCGTTTTGCATTCCGACGCTTCGTTCTCCTCCGGTGGCCATTTCTAGCTTTCTTTCGTGTGTGGGGATTAAGAATTTCCGGATTGGACCGAGACTTGCCATGCGGCCTTGGTTTACTACCGGTAGACCGCCTGTCAAGTTTCGGGTCATTTGGACTTCGTTTGATACTCCAACGGTTAACCGAGGGACCGAAAAGGCCTTGTGTGTGTGCAGCCCAACACCCCTCCATTTTGGCCCAAAACCCACCAAACTCAGCTCCATCGTCTCGGTCATTCGATCACGATCGTGTGGGCGAAAACCGCACCTCAGGTGACTCTCCTAGCTCCCTCTATGCCTATTTATACCCCTCCATCTCGGATCTCTTCTTCTCCCTCTCGAAACCCTAATTCTAAAAAAAAACTGAGATCTGCGCCGACGGACGTGTCCGCCCCCGGCCGGACGACGTCCGCCGACGCCCGCAGCCACCCAGACGCCGCCACGTGGCGGGCCCGCGAACCACATCGCCGCCTCCCGCCGCCGGGCCCGAGGCCCGGATCGGGCCCCCCGCGCCGCCCGAGCGGGCCAGTCCACCGCCGCCGCACCCGCTGCTTCTTCCCCGAGGCCGGCGCCTCGCCCCGCTGCGGCGCTCGCTGGAGTTGCCGCGCGCCGCCGCAACCTCGCCGGGGCATCGCCGGCGCGCTCCCCCAACGCCGCCCGGCGCCACCGCGCTCCTCGCCGGCGGCCTTGCGCTTCCCCGCGCCGGGCACCGCGCCCCACCGCGCCGGCTTCCTCCTCCCCGCCTCGCCCCGCCTCGCCCTCGGCTCGCCGGAGCCGGCCACCATCGCCGGAGCCCGGTGAACAGTGCGCGCGAGGGAGATCCAGATCCAGATCGCGTTGCTACAGTAAACCCTAGGGGTTATTTTTTTTCTAAGTCCCAGGATTTTTACTCCATATGCTCATGTTTGACCTGCCATAACTTTGCATCCGTAGCTCCGATTTAGGCGTATGATATGTCAAATTCTTCGTCTCGACGAGTACATCATTTCATTCCATTGCATCATTTGCATTTGAGGTCATCTGGTTGCCCAAAATGGTGTTGGAAGGAGGCATGTTGAGTTAAATTGCAGATCCGTTAATCTAACATGCACTTTTGTCATTTTTGCCATATTTAATCCGTGCATGATATGCCTGTGCCCTTTGGGATGATTTGTTAAGCATGTTGTCTTCTTTCCAGAGGTGCCTTCCATGTATTTTTAGGATGTGTGTGTTGTCTTGTGCAAGCTTGCGAAGAGGGCTACCTGAGATTTCAGATTTCAGGGACTTAGTGATTTTCACTAAGTCTGAGCCGTTTTAGTTCACGATGCTATATGTCCGGCTTGTTTCCTAGTGATCCGTGCCTCTTTTGAGGATGATCAGTAAGAGTGATTTGTTATGCTTGTTGTGCTTAATCCATACATGTCTTTACTTGTTATGTTGGAGCCCCCTAGGTTGACTCAATCGAGCTCAACTTTTGGATAGTTGCTGTTTTGGGCAGATCGTTAACTCTTTTGCGATCTTGCCGGAGTGATTGCTAGTGATCCATGCATGCTATGCCATTGTTCTTGCCTTGTCTAGCTAGAATTTTGTGCCTTATTAATGTATATATGCTTGCCTTGCCATGACTTGCACCGTAGTGAGAGCATCGAGTTCGTTTATATGCCTCCGTGAGTTATTATTTCAGCATGTCCCAGTTTTCACTAAGTCTGAAAACTGATTGTGTTTCATCGATGTTCGTGTGCTCGGTAGAGTATTTTGTGAACCCTTTTGGCCCCAGGTCATGTTGGGTGTTTTGTTAAGCTTGTTGAGTAGCTCCATGCCATGCTCTTACTTGCCATGTTCAGGTTTTCCTTCATGTTGTTTTACTGCTCCGAAGAGAACATCGTGGTCTGAAATTACAAACTAGCGTTAATTTCGCTAAGTCTGAAATCTGTTTTGCTTATTCAGTTTTGCCATGCTTGTTTGAAGCCCTTAATGGATGAATTTGCCTATGCCTCAGTCATGATGATTTGTTAAGCTTGATGAGTACATCACTGCCATGTAATTTTTTTTCATGTTGGGTGGCTGTAGCATGTCCATTTTGTTGCATTTAGGAGGCATGTTGCTGTAAATCGCAGATCGGTTCGTTTAGTAAAACGCTTGCCATTTCTTAACCGTAGCTCCGATTGCCATGATCTTTATATCGTTTTCAGGGGATTTCTTCCCCTCTATCCAGTGGCACACTTGGATTTCCAAGTTGAGGCCAGGTTCATGCATTTCCTGCTACATGTTGCATTCTTGCATCCCGCATCGCATCCCGCATAGCATATCATCTTGCATCTTATTGGTTGCCCTTGCACGTGGTTGATTGTATCCTTGTTGCTTGTTTGTGTTGTTGGGTAGAGCCGGGAGACGAGTTCGCTAACGAGGAGCCCGTTGAGTTTGCTTTTGAGGATCCAGTCAATTCTGACAACTGTGCAGGCAAGATGATCACACCCTTGAAATCACTACTATCTTTGCTATGCTAGTTTGCTCGCTCTTTTGCTTTGCCAATGCTACGATGCCTACCACTTGCTTGTCAGCCTCCCAATTGCCATGATTGAGCCTCTAACCCACCTTTGTCCTAGCAAACCATTGATTGGCTATGTTACCGCTTTGCTCAGCCCTTCTTATAGCGTTGTTAGTTGCAGGTGAAGATTGGAGCCGTTCCTTGTTGGAACACTTATTTACTTGTTGGGCTATCACTATATTGCTATGTTATCTTTACTCATCTATATACTTGGTAAAGGGTGGAAGGCTCGGCCTCTCGCCTAGTGTTTTGTTCCACTCTTGCCGCCCTAGTTTTCCGTCATATCGGTGTTATATTCCCGGTTTGTTGCGTCCCTTACGCGGTTGGGCTATAATGGGAACCCCTTGATAGTTCGCCTTGTTTAAAGCTTTTCCAGCAATGCCCAACATTGGTTTTACCATTTGCCACCTACCCTTTTTCCTTTCCCTTGGGTTTCCGGAGCCCGAGGGTCATCTTTATTTTAGCCCCCCACGGGCCAGTGCTCCTCTGAGTGTTGGTCCGGAACGTCAGCCGCCGGTGGCCACCAGGGGCAACTCTGGGCTGGCCTACCGGAAGTTTGGACAATCTGAGTGTGCCCTGAGAAAGAGATATGTGCAGCTCCTATCGGGATTTGTCGGCGCATTCGGGCGGTGTTGCTGGACTAGTTTTGACCTGTCGAATCATCTTGTTGTACCGGGATACCGAGTCTGATCGGTGGGTCCTGGGTGGAGGTCTATTCCTTCGTTGACCATGAGAGCTTGTTATGGGCTAAGTTGGGACCCCCCTGCAGGGATTGATCTTTCGGAAGCCGTGCCCGCGGTTATGGGCAGATGGGAATTTGTTAATGTCCGGTTGTAGATAACTTGAACTTAATTAATTAAAATGAATCAACTGCGTGTGTTGCCGTGATGGCCTCTTCTCGGCGGAGTTCGGGAAGTGGACACGGCGTTGGAGTTATGCTTGCGTAGTCTGCTCTACTTAGTTACCGCTCGTGCTTTGCCTTCTCTTCTCGCTCTCTTTTGCGAATAAGTTAGCCACCATACATGCTAGTCGCTTGCTGCAGCTCCACTCACATTACCCCTTCCTTACCTATTAAGCTTAAATAGTCTTGATCGCGAGGGTGCGAGATTGTTGAGTCCTTGTGGCTCACAGATTACTATTATACCAGATGCAGGGACCGATGATACTCCTCCGGATGGTGCGTTCGAGCTGAAGTGGGAGTACGACAAGGACCCTCAGCGATACTATGTTTCTTTTCCTGATGATCAGTAGTGGTGCCTGCTCGGGGTCGATTCAGGGATTAGTCGCATGTTGGGGAGTCTTTTCTATTTTGGCGCCGTAGTCGGGCCATGAGTGTTTGTATGATGGATGCTATTTATGTACCTTGATGTGACGTGGCGAGTGTAAGCCAACTATTATTATTATTCCCCCTTTATATTTACATGTACATGGGTTGTGTGAAGATTGCCTCACTTGCGACTTATGCCTTCAATGCGATTATGCCTCTAAGTCGTGCCTCGACACGTGGGAGATATAGTCGCATCGAGGGTGTTACAGGGGGGGTAGAAAAGCTAGTTGGGGATGGTAGCCGATGCAACAGGGAGAAAGGGAGAAATACTAGGTATGCACCCCCAATCTATCTTCTTAGCTTCTCGTTGGTTCTTATCTCTTGCTTGTCTCTAATGGCGACAGGGGTAGATTTGCTCCTATACCAACATCGAGGCACTCAAGGAGAAGCTCTAGAAGAAGACATGCATGGAAGTGTCCTCCAAGCACCTCAAGCACTATAAAATGGCTGGCGACCACCATCATAACTAGAGTAATCTACTGGAATCTAAGATCTAGAGTCATTTTCCCTAACAGAAGTCCCCTTAAGTTCATGAGCTTTTCGTGACAAAGTTTTCCTCAAAAGATTAAGATCTGGTCATAACAGTAACTAGATTGTTTATTTTTACTATTAGCTCTACTCCCGCCACCATAGTTCCTTCCTTTGAGCTATTGCGTTCAACTTTCTTCATGGAAGAATCTCTTACAGTATCTTTCAACTTTGAAGCATCAACTCTTGGTGGATGACAAAAATATGAATTAGCACTAAATTGCAAATTTTCGTGTAGCAACTGTAAATGGAAACAAAAGAAGGGCTAGCCACAAACAACAACATCGAAGCTCTAAACCCAGATTGAATTAATTGTTTTTTACTTGTAAAATAAAATGCACTATTATGTGTTGTATCTCCAATAAGTTTTATAGGTGATATGATATTTTATTGATTTTTTTACCTATAGATAACTTTGTCCAAGTCGAATCTTCACTTTGGTCCTGTTAGCCCATTTAGGATTGTCATTGTCCAGACCATGGACGTAGGGGTAAAGAAGCCACACACATGTTCTCCAACGGTGCATCCTTCAACTCTGCACTGCCCTTGTGGGGGGGAGGGGGGGGGGGGGGGGGGGGGGGATAGAGGAGTCTTTGAGCGGAAGAAAGAAACGACGGGAGGGCTATGAGTGGTAAGGCAGGGGCACATGGACGAGTTTTTAAAATGCATTCAAAATTTTTATTTTTTACATACGAACATTTTTAATATGTGAACAATTTTATAATTACTTACGTTTGGGAAAAAATGCATCAAACATTGTTTTTAGTTACATGAACAAGTTTAAAAATGTCTCGAACATTGTTTCTAATTACATGCACGTTATTTAAAAATGCGTCAAACACTTCTTTGAGTTACACTAGATAATTGCCACTTCGTTCCAACTGGCAACTGGTGTAAATATACTATAGTATTTTAGCCCATGATTACCTTCCATATTAGTGATTGTATAAATTTGTTTATCAAATCATGCATGGGATTTACCTACCTAATTGTATTTAGTATTTTATTTGGTAATAATTTATTGTCTTGCCAAAAAAATATATAATTTGGTAAGTTAATAAGTCGTCAAACTGAGAGGGAAGGGGAAATGTTGGAAGAAAGACGAGGTGGACGACAGAACCTTACGTTTTAAGTAGGACAGGAGGGATGAACAATTTTAACAACGTGCCGAACACCTTTTCTAATTACACGAACATTCATTCAAAAATGTATCGACCACTTTTTAAAATATGTGGTTTTAGTAAAAATGTGTCAAACACCTTTTCTAATTAGATGAACACTCTTTCAAAAAATGCAAAGAACACTTTTTAAAATACATGATTTTAGTAAAAATGTGGCAAACACTTTTTCCAATTACATGAACATTCTTTCATAAATGCATCGATCACTTTTTTAAATATCTGGTTTTAGAAAAATGTGCCAAACACTTTGATATTCTGAATTGTTTTAAAGAAGGAAAACAGGAAACAAATATGGAAAATACGAAAAAAAACACTTGGGCGCCCAATCCCGCATATGGGCCGGCACATGAGGGGGGCGCGAGAGAGGAGTGAGTGCACGCTGGCATGTGGGTCACTTGTCGGAGCTTGAGAGTTCTCTCTTTGCCTAAAAAAAACAAAACTTGAGATTTTTCTCTTTTTTGGTAGATCCATTTATTCAAAATGTTTTATATCTTAAAATCGTGTGTCCAAATCTCAAACTGTTTTCACCTTTTGATTCCTCGCGTCGAGTTTTTCAAAACTAGATCCTATGTTGATAGTTTTTGACGAACATTTTTTCCACGAAAAAAACCTCAAACCGGGAGTACTTTTGTCATTTCCAAAAGAGGCACGATTGTGCCTCTCGCGGAAGCAAATCCGTGCTTCCAAAGAAGTAAATGTGTGCCTCTCGTGAAAGAAAAATAAATGAAAATACATAAGTTTTTTCGTTTCTGAGAGGCATGATTGTGCCTCTCGCGGAAGCAAATCCGCTCCTCTCGTGGAAGGGGAAAAAAGAACACTCTTTTTTCGTTTCAAAGAGACACGACTATGCCTCCCACGAAAGCAAATCCGTGCCTCCACGAAAGAAAAAAAAGATGCGTTTTCCGGTTTTGAGGGGCACGACAGTGCCTCTCGTGGAAGGAAAATAAAATGAGTTTTTTTGTCAATTTTTTTTTGTTTTTTACAAAACCTAAGATAGACCAGGGGAAAGCTGAAAAACTAGGAAAACCATCTAAAAAGCGGAAACACGTGCGAAAAATTAAAAAAACAAAAATCAAAGAAAGCGCCCAGAGCGCGACACGTGGCGGCGGCTGCGAGCGCATCAAGTGGCGCACTCTCAGCCTACCCCTAGTGACCCTTGTAGGGGCTCCCGAAGGAGTACTCCTACATTAGTTGCTCTCGCGAAATAGGAGCTCCCTATGGGTCCTCCTATTTGACGACCGCTCAACAGAAAGCCAACCAAGCGCCCCCTTTTGGGCCGACCCATGTGCATGGCGGGGTGCCCATTTTCTTTCATTTTTATGTTTCTTCTTTCTTTTCCTTTTCTTCTTTAGTTACTGGACGGTGCTCCGCAAGTTGTTGTGGGACTATTTGCAACATATTTCAATGATGTTCATTGTATGAAACATGGATATTTGGAGTAATAATATAAGAGCTAAAATTGAAAATATATGTGTTTCGTTGTGTTTGATTCTTTTACATTTGTAAAATATTTGTTAGATATAACTAACATAATAGAATGAAAATTCTCGAAACTGATGCACATTTTTAGATATTGCTGATTTGTCTTCGAATTTGATGCAGAAATTTTAATTTCTTAAAAAATTACATTTGATGAACATTTTTAGAAATTGATGAACATTTTTTGAATTTGACAAACAAAAAACTGTCTCAAATTTGAAAAAAAATGTTCTCAAAATAAAAGACAAAAGAAAAAATAAATAAGAAAATGAAAAGTAAAAGCAAAGATAAATCAAAAATGAAAAAAAAGAAACGAAAAATGACAAATAAAAACCCAAAAAGAAATGGAAAAAAAACCCGGTCTGCGAAGGTAACGGAACATTCCCCAAACCCGAAGAGTGATCCTGCGCTACGTGGGCGTCCCAAAATTTACCTGGTGCGTATTTGGTCGATAAATGATGGGCAATAGGTTTGTCTCAAAAAAAAAAAAACATGGGCAATAGGTCGGCGCAGTTAATTCTTCGCTGCATTCTTCGTTCACTATGGTTGTTCGTTCATCATTTGTATTATTTCTTTTAGAACTTTAATTATATTTTCAAAGGGAAAATATCGTACTTCAAAAAACTAAAAAAGGGATTTTTAACACAGTGTAATTATTTTATTATCATAACTTACAAAAAAGTTGATAGCTTTCAAAAAAATGCCTCTTATATTTATAAAATGTTCACGCATTTCATAACATGTACATTATGTTTTTTTTAAATTTTCTGAAATATTTTTCTTATTTTTTTGAGACAAAAGTATTGTTATAATTAAGAAAAATGTTTCAAGTGTATAATAAAAATGTGTGATGCATGCGAGAAAAAGTAGACATCAAAACATATATTTTAAAATAATGGACATGACATTTTTAAAACTTTTATAATTTTTTAGATATATAATAAAAATGTAAAATGTGTATGAAAATAATAGAAATCAAAACATATATTTGGAAAAAAAATGTTCATAATCTATTACCTACTAATAAATGGATTGCTTCTGCCTGTTCACAGTCAGTATTTCTACAGAAAACACACTTCCGTTTCTATAATTAACCCGTAGTCCATCTAGAACAAATATTTTTTTAGATGCCCATTTCTTTTAAACCCTAACTCCAACTTTAACATGTTATATATGAAATTTGATTAGAAAAATGGGACGAATATGAATATGATGTTATTTTACCTGTTAAATATTTTTTACATGTTGTTTAGGTTGCAATCTTAATAAATAGCACACGATGCATCCTTCTATTGTACCAACACCGACCCGGATTGCAATGAACACCTCATCAAAGCCAAATTGGAGACGTAAGAAACCGTCGACAACCGTGCATGTACGCCTCAGTAAAATGTTGCATAAATAACAGATTTCTCATCTTATGCCGAGAGAGAGAGAGAGAGAGAGAGAGAGAGAGAGAGAGAGAGAGAGAGAGAGAGAGAGAGAGAGAGAGAGACGCATCGGCAAGCCTATTGGGGTCTTAGTCATGGTTATTGGATTAGGACCATGCGGTATTTTCTTCTCATGTTACACAGGCTTTTTTGCTAGTGTATTATGAACATTTGAAAACATATATAATTTTTTTGCAGATGCATACCAAAAATGTGAAATGTGTATGCAAAAAGTAGATATCAAAATATTAATTTGAAAAAGTAGTAATCATGTATGTAGAAAATGTTGAACATGTATAAAAAATGTTTTGTATGTATACCAAATTGTACAAGATGTACAAAAATAATAGACATAAAAATATATATTAGAAAAAATGTTAATCATGTATTAAAAATATTCTTCACGTACATGAAAAATGTACGATGTGTAAGAAAAAAGTAAGTATGTGCTGAAAAGAAGAAAAGGAAAAAAAGTAGAAAACTAAAGAAAGAAAGGAAGAAAACTGAAGAGAGAAAGCAAAAGAAAACAAGAAAACCGTAGAAACACCAGTGAAAAATATAAAAAGAAACCAAGAAAAAAGGAGAAAGCAAAAAAGAATCGAAAAAAACTAGACAAGGACCTTGAAACTGCGAAAAGACAAAGAAAATTAGTGAAAAAGCAAAGAAAAGAAAAAAAAATAACTGAGCGTAGTGAACTATAGGGACATGAGTGAACTACAATAGCATGAGCGAGCTGCACTAACGGGCCGTTCCATATGCAGGCATGCTTCAGGCGAGATGGATGCTATACTTGCTTTGAGCAAAATATAGAATTCCCTCTATCCTATATTCCGGAAAAGACAAAGTTTGTGCGTTTGAAAACAATATGCATATTTTTGAATATATTTGAAAAATAAAGCCAAAGGTTTAATAAAATCTTTGTGGATTTAAAAATTGTTCACATATTTTAAAAGTATACTAATGTACATACATATTTTAGGATTATTTTTTCGTGATTTTTGAAAGTATTTGATGGATTTTTATAAGTGCACATTAAGTTCTTAGAAATGTTCGCGAAGGATGATAGATACACGATTTGTTAGAAAACCTAGAGTTAGAAGGCCAGCAAAAAAACACACCCGAAATGGACCTGTTCGTCACAAGAGTGCACGCGCGCAGTTTGTATTATTTAGACACTATCTCTTCCTGACTAAGCTATTATTAAAGCAAGGAACATTTCTTGTTCCCCTCTTCATCCACAACCATCTCTCTATACCTCAATTGAACTCTGCATGACCGCAACCCCTACCTCCCTACTATGGTGGACAACTGCACGACATGAGACATAGAGAACGACAACTATGCCAGGAGGTACACCAACCCAACGTTACACGCCCCCATAGCTCTTGCTCTTGTCTTGGCCTTGCACAACATCGAGCCGAAACGATGACGCACCATCTTGTCCCTAGTACTCGAGATTCGACCATGGTATTAGACATGGATGTTGTTCGAGGCGAAGGGCAGGGACGACAAACGGAGATGGTAGGCGACGCAACGGGAGATGATGGGAGGTGCAATGGATGAAGGCCGATGATGGGAAGTTGACTATGGGAAGGATGGAGAGGCTAGTTGTGGCGGTTAACAGAGAGGTCGACTGAGACGACAGAAGATGGGGAAGCTAGGTGGAGAGGCGAAGGCTAGCGACCGGGGGTAGGGGGAGGGGGAGTGGAGGTCTCCTCCAACATCCACATATCCCAATAGGTATCACTAGTAGAAAACTATTTATAGGTGGGGTCACATTACTGGCGGGTGCACTCTATCGTCTGCCTTGATTAATCTGTCCACTTACCAGAGGAAGGCCCAATGTCATGGCCGCCATTGGTACTTGAGGTGCTAGTGGGGGACACAAATATGTGCTCACCACAGGTAGTTTGGGCCATTGGTGGAAATACCAGTGGCAGATTCTTTTTGCCGGCCCGCCACTGGTATTTTTAGCAATTTCTTTTGTAATCTTAGGGTTTTACTATTTTAGGTATAGCGTTACGATCCAATTTTTTTCTACATTAAGGGTACATAATTGGAAGTTCCATGAAATTTTTTGGCACCTATTAGGGTTAATTTATTCTTTAGGGCATTAAATGAGTTTCAAAGTATTTAATGGAGGTAAATGGGTTTTGAAATATAAAAATGTGGAAATCCAATCTGATATATATGACACTTCTCATAGTGCGATGATATGACCTCTAAGCAGAATGTACAACATCAGTTCGGGCATCCGCGAAGGTTGGACCAATGAGTTTGGCGAAGATCAAAACCTTCTTTAAGCGTGAGTGAGTCCACATGCCTTGCATCATTGTACAAGTTTGCCAAGCTGTGGTTGCAGTGTTTGGCCCAGAGTAGTTGAGAGAATTAGATGTCGCGAATACAGCCTGGTTGTAGGCGATCAATGAATCGAGAGGTTTTCCAGTAATACTTGATGGCATAGATTGTATGCACTGAAAGTGGAAAAATGTCCATTTGCTTGGCAGGGACAATATATGGGGCATGTTAAAGCTTGCATGGTCATACTTGAAGATGTGCCATCACAAGATCTCTGAATTTGGCACTCCTTTTTCGGCATGGCAGGCTCACACCGTTACATCAACGTGATTCCATGATTTCCGATGTTTAGAAGGCTTGCAGAAGGCAACAGGTCAGAGGTCAACTTTGAGATCAATGGCCACCACTACAACAAGGATACTACCTAGATGATGGTATCTATCATCAGTGGTCAACTCTTGTGAAGACAATCTCCAAGCCGGTAGGAGAGAAGATTTTATGTGTGCTTTTCATGTGCTCCAATTTTGATGGACTATCGTTCGACACCCTACTAGAACATGGACCACAAAGAAGACATGAGAGGTGATGACGGCTTGTGTGATCATGCACAACATGATCGTAGAGGATAAGCGTGATGACAACAACTTCAACCAACGGTTTGATTTTCAAGGGGGAAATATTGAGTCTAAGCATGAATTGACAACATTTGCACAGTTCACCCAATTTCATACAGAAATACGTGCTTAGATATCTCACATCCAACTTCATAATGTTTTGGTTGAGCATACGTGGACTCACCTTGGCAATCAATAGATGTATGGGTCCTTTTATTTCAATGTATTTGTAACAATTTAAATTTCACTTGGTTGTAAACTATAAGATTTTTATTTGGTCGTAAACTATTTATAATGCAGTTAAAACTTTGTGACTTATTTGGTTGTAATGTTTCCTTTATTTGGATTTATATGCATAGAATGTCTAAAAAAAAATAGGCCTCCCAACGATCGGGCGGACCAAATGGGTCGACTGGTTGGGCGCATCGGCCAGATTTACGCGTCCAACTGACCCAAACGGACATAAAAGAATCAAATTCGCGTCACTTTGGAGTGGGCCTTACATTACTCGCCTTTTGCCACCGTCGCCCTCCTACTTGTCTGCCGTTGGGGTCCACCATAATACGTGTTCGAGGTCGAACGAAACAAACGTTGGACTGTGGCGAGTGACCTATTGACCTGTGGTGAACCCTTGGTTCCATGATATGACTGATTTTGGAGGCATTTGGTTCAGTCCACATCTTGACCACCTCAACACGTACGTAGATGACTTGGCAAACCAGGGTTCTGTAAGGATCACCAAATATGTACCATTTTTTTCTTCTAAAACTGAAGGGGATACAAATCCACAACGTTGCACCATTTTGTTTTTGCCAATTGCACCAAATATTGATAGTACTTATGAGGCTAGGACCTATAATAATCAGGATTGATATTTTCTTATACTGCCAAAATGGATGGAGGAAGTCTTTATGGATGTCATGTGGACATGAAATGAGTTTAGTCCATCAAACTCCAAACTTGCATGGTGGAATTTTTCGACGATTCGGATTTGGATCATATACCTATTTTTTTTTCATATTTTCTGGAATGAACAGGCTTACTGGTCATAGATTTTGTTTTTGCGAATGTTACTGGTCATAGCTAGCTTCGCATAGGTCAATTGTTATTGTTGAAAAATCAACATTTCAAGTGTGTGCGCGGGATAAGAATAAAATTCTGCACTTGGTACCATAGATAAGATGGGATCTGGAGGCAGTTGTTCCCACATCAACATCTTGCTTGCAAAAGGACTAGGAATTCTGTGCCAGCTTAGTCATGTAGTTCCCGCATCACCAACTCATCACTGGTACAAAACCTTTTGTTATGGTGAGTACGTGGAGTTGGTTTTCACTAAAATTATAGCAACTGATTGTACTCCCTTCATTTTTATTTACTCCACATATTAGTTTTGACCAAAGTCAAACTTTATAAAAACAATTTATTTTTTACAATAAAAATATATATGGTATCAAAATATATTAAATGATGATTGTAATGGTATTGATTTGAATTGCGGATGTTTATTTTTTGTATAAACTTAGTCAAATTTTAGAAAGTTTGACCAGAGATAAAGCTAATATGCAAAGTAAATAAAAACAAAAGGAGTACTTGTGATTTAAGGGACACAACATGGTGTAAATAAATAATTTGCTACAATGATAAGTTATTCGTAAATTATTATAGTCAGAATTGGTTGGAATTTTCAACCGAATAACATTTTTTTGTTGCACTCCAAATGACCAGGATAACTCGAGCTTAAGCCATTTCTACATTTCCAGACCCAAATTGCCCACGTGCTGACCTTAATTAGCACTATTTTTTTTTTGCAAAAAGAGGATCAGTCCCTGACCTCTGCATCATAAAGATGCACACAACTATCTCAGCGCGTATATATAATCCTCATCTTTCTAACCCTTGGTTTCTCTTCCCTCTCCTGCTACATTGATGGTGCACTATACCAGAAAAAACCCTTTGCTGAAAACCTCCCCTCAGTCCACTGACACAAGTTTAATAGGATTTGAGCAAGCATGTAGCAGACAAGACTACTCTAGTTAGGTCAACATTGCATGAAAGATAAGATCATGCATGTTTTTCCTAATTTCTTTGACATCCAGCTTCATACCTGCATTTCCAACGGTCAAGTTCTGTTTGATCAAGTTAATTTAATCAGGAGTAAAAGCACATATTTCGCGCGACAAGACACACATTTTGAGCCGATAGATCAGAGTGTTACCTCAGACATGATATTAGTGGTCATGTTTAATTACTAGCAATGAAGAGTAAATTGGCAAACATCATCATAATTGCGGACGACTTCTCAAAAAACTATCGTTTCGCTAACGGTTTGCAAAGACCAACAGTTTTGAGTATTTTGTTTTTGCCAAAAACACTAAACGCTCGGTTGAGTGTGTTTTGACATGAAATTTGAATCGTGGGTTCCGCCATCAGGTCTACGTGGCACAAGGAAAATGGATGGAGGAGACTGGCGTTGAGCAAAGCCGTTAAAACCCTCTTCTTCCTCCCTGACTGGTGTTTGGCATTTCGCCGAACACCTAGATGGCACACGCCAGTGGTGCTGCTGGTACGACCCAGTTGCTGCTATCACTGGCGAACGGCAGTAGGGCACGGCGACCATCGGGGCTTGGTCCAAGCCAACATGAGCGGAGCTAGCGTATCAGGGATAGCTTTGGCGTGGGCTGCTTGCGAGACCAGGGCTTCCAGGAGCCAAGCCGCTTCCGAATGGCGAGGAAGCTCACATGTGGGGCTCCAGTGACATATGACAAGAGGGTCAGGATGAGGAATGGATCTGGGTACCTCTGACTGAGGGAATTGACACTGAGCACTGACAAAGCGCAGACGCGACTCTGGTGGAGGTCACCATACCCGGCCCCACATCTATTCGAAAGTTGTGGGCTAAATGACACTGGTCCAATGCAGCACCATGGTGGTGGTGCGCATCATCCATATCTACCAACGCAACGAGGTGGACAAAATCGCACCTTGATGTTTAGCTCGGGAACTCCCTGGCTGACAATGGGTCACCAACAACTTGCTCGTGTCCAGCACACTCACATTCACCATCGTCTGTTGCTTCCCCTACGGCACGACCTACTTCCACCACCCCACGGGACGCTGCACAGACGGCCACCACCGACGGGAGCCTGAACTTGCATGCCTTGGCCATCTCGAGGTCTATTGCTGCCACCCTAGCCCGCATTGCCCCTGCCCTTAGACACCTGACCGCGTCACTGCGGCCACCCTCGACGGGAGTCTTGCCCATCCCAGCCACCTTGACGTCCATTGTCACCGCCCCAGCCCACCCGTCCCTTCCCCTAGGATGGCAATGGAGCTCGCCTGAGATGCCCACCGTGGTTGGAGGCGGACCTTCTGGCGTCGGAAGGTCGAGCGGCAGATCTCGGCTCATGGGTAGGTGAAGCGGCGGCCAACGCCGGAGCCAGGGAGAGACTGTCAGGCGGGCCCTTCGTCGAGTCAAGTTTTCAATCAAACGGTGTGAGGTTTTGGTGCCAAGTCGGCCCCGACAGCAGGACCCACTAGTCAATTTCGTGTCAAAATGCGCTCAACCAAGGCTTAGTGTCTTCGACAATTTTTTTTACTGAAAACACGGGTGGTTTTTGCAAATTGATAGCAGAAGGGTGGTTTTTTGAGAAGTTGCCCACAATCGTGATAATTTCTAGCTATAAACTTAAGATTGAACGAGTAGATTGTTCAGCCTATGTGAAGGCACACAGTCACCGCTTGTTTGGTTTGGCTCTTATCAGAAAGAGACCGCGACACTTATTATGGATTGGAGGCAGTACTTTTTTCCCCAGGTGAACGGATAATACTTGAGCGGATAAGACATTTTCAGCCTATGCAGCTGGGATGATTGCCCGCAGAGGTGGCGTCATTTTCAGTCCTATATATGTCGGTACACGAATTAAGATTCCTCTCACACTGAGCATGCACACCCGTCCAAGTGGAATGTCGTTGTGAGGTTGACGGCCAGGCTGGCCGATGGCGTCAAGGAGGTGACTCCAAGAGTTGCCCCGTCACATCGCCCGGCGACTAGCGACGACTTGGACCGAGGAGGCGACGCGACCCACCGGAGCAGCCAAGCCGTGTAGTTGTCATCGCGCCGGTTGGCGACTCGGCCTATAAAATGCTCGTTGCCGATCGAGGAATTAATCTCACCGCCACGTCAGTAGTAGGAATTCATTATGGCCATTGGCTCGCCTGCAAGCAGAGGCAGCGCGCAGCTCCTCCTCCTCCTCATCTTTTTCTTTGCTTGGTTGCACCTCTCTCGAGCTCAATCTCCCACTGCCTCTCCTCCCGCTCCAGATGAAGATGCCTCTCCTCCCGCTCCAGATGCAGGTGTCTCTCCTCCCGCTCCCGCTCCTGCTCCAGTCGAAAATGCCTTTCCTCCCGCTGTCTCCCCAGCCGCAGCCGGCTCGCCCTTCTCGTTCACCTTCGACTTCTCCAAAGCATCCACCCCCACGTAAAAGACCTCAAATTCGAGGGCGACGCCGCCCCGCACCTACATCCTGACCTGATCGATGCCACCTGCGACTCGTTCGGAGATAACCCCATAGGTTGCGTGGGACGGGTGTCGTACGCGTACCCAGTGCCGTTCTACGACGACCTCACCGATGAGGTTGCCAGCTTCCAAACGAGCTTCACCTTCTCGATCAAGGGCACCACCAAAAAAAATATCAAGGGTGATGGCATGGCTTTCTTCATCGCATACTATCCATCAGCAATGCCGCTGAACTCAGGCGGGGGCTACCTCGGCCTCATGGACGGCAACACTAAAACTGCCTTTGGCGCCCAGCAGTTTCTCGCCGTGGAGTTCGACACGTACAAGAACCAATGGGACACCGACAGCGAGGACCACATCGGCATCGACATCAACTCTGTCCAGTCGGTGAACACGACCCCCTTGGACAGCTTCGGCCTCAACGGCTACATGACGGCCACCGTCACCTTTAACAGCACCAGCCGGATGCTGGTCGCCGACCTGCAGTTTAATGATGCCAAAAATAATCGTCTCCCCGTTCAGGTCAGCTGGCAGTTACCTGATCAGCAGCTCAAGAACTTACTCCCGGCTCAAGCGGCAGTGGGCTTTTCTGCAGCCACCGGCTCAGGCGCGGAGCTGCATCAGATACTGTCATGGTCGTTCAGCTCCTCACTTGCCTCGCCCAACAAAGGTTTCACTAGCATCATTTTTTTCACTACTAGTACCATTATATACCTTCATTTATTTATTCAATGCAACTGCTGGGAAAAGATGCTATTTCTCGTTTAAGCCTATAGTAGTAATAAATCATTTAATTGTGCTATAAGCATAATCCTACTTGCATCATCCTTCGACAGAAATAGTTTAGTCAAAAGATGCAAGCGATGAATAGGGGACAAGTCCGGAGCAGTCCGGCCAGTTTGCACGTGTCAAATAGGCTGGTGCAATCAGTTTAGGATTGGCATCCTAAATTGCAAAGATGACATCATTGCCGATGTCATCCATCAATAACTGATTTGGCTTTGCTTCTTAGCAATCAGCTAAGTAATTTGTATTCGATAACAATATAAACAAAATCTCATATATGTTGAATTTCATAAATATCTAAATTTTAGAAAAACATATATTAAAATTACCACAAAGACAAGCTAAGACACTCAGCAACGCGTGTAGCACCTGGACTTGCGTGGGCTTGAACAATTACGAAAAATACAAACGAAGGCGCCGAGAAACTTAGACGGACTACACTGGCACACTGCAATACGATAGAATCACAATGAACACATACACGCGCTAACTAGAAATAGGAATGAAGTTTTACAAAATTAATAGAAGTGGTCAAGACATTGACTCCAGTAAGGATTCGAAATAGGCATGTACATTCACTGTGCGCTATTCTGACAAGGAAGCATGACATATTGACATACGTGCATGCATTTTATGACTAGGAGGAGGTAGTAGCATGAATACCACCAGAGTCAAAGCTAAATATATCACGTGGGAATCAGTACATTTTAACACCGAACCACAGATTGGAATAATCATCAAACTATACTTTTTTTTACCCTAGATAGCTGCGCCCTTTTATTTTCTACAACAGCCCTACATGTATATAAATTTAGTTCTTGATTTATCGATTCTGAAATTTTCGTAAATGTCGACTGGCTTAAATATTGCAACAGTGAGTTAAAAAATGCAATATAAGAAAATTATGACTTTAGCAATATGTTAGTGCGCACAATGGAGGAAACTAGGAAAAATAGGTTGGGGCCAACTATTTTGTAATTGTGCATTCCAGCATTCTTAGACTATATTTGGGATGAATTTAATATAAAATTATTTGGGTTTATATGACATTTAGCCTATTAAATAGAAATATGGCATAAACATTAAACTTAATTTATCAAGTTGATATTAGCAAGAATTATGAGTAGTAAGGGAGGTCATACATAACATACATGAGTGTGTTATTAATATATGGTGTCATGCATACAATGCATGTTTATATGGCGTACATGAGTTGCCTAGATATAACAATATGTATCTTTTTAAGGAAAAAGTGTAGGGACGGTCACTGTTGTGCCAATTTAACATCAAGATGCATAAACATAACATATGCCAAAAGTGCCATGGATGAGTTGCTAAGATGCATCAACATGCATGGGTTCCGTGGCATAGAAAATTATCAGTAGCAAGTGCAACAACAAGAACAAGGTATGGCTTGTGTGAGAGATAATGTTCTAGCAATTTTTGTTGAGTAAATACCAATAGCTACATTCAGACTCAGTTAGATAGGGAAATGGAGAAGACAATAAAAGTAAGGTGTGGATTGCATTGAAATGTCTTACTTTGCATAAAAAAATACAAAAATATTCTACAATAAATGTGAAAAGAAATAACAGATCTCGCCACAGATGTGTGTGCCATCATGCTAGATACAAGCCACAATTAGATTTAGATCATCTAACTGTAAACGGAAAAGGTCTCAAATAATATTTGTCTAAAAAAAGACACCACAGAGAGTAGAGCTACAAGTAGAAGAGGAAAACATATATCTTAGTACGAAAACATTTATAGTTTGGTGTGGCAGAACCTCGATGTCATCTCGCAGTATTCTGTTGTCGTACACCATGGTCCTTGCAAATACCTATAGTACACTTAATGGAAACAATTATGTGAAATTTAGGTTATTTCCTCATACGTTATTTTTCTATCTTTTGAATGATATAGTTTTGCTAATTTGAATTGAAGTCAGCCACCGTGGAAATTTACCACAGAGAAATTAATACTAAAGGTAACTATGTATAATAAATCTCTATAAAGATTATATAGTAAATCTAGCCACACAAATGTGTGGATCATCTAGTTAAGATACAAGGGACAAATAAAACACCTGATTTGGCATTATTAATTAATAGCTAGTTTTACTTGCGTGCATGCAGGTAATGACATGAAGGCAGCGGCTATTGGAGGGTCAATTGGAGGAGGTGTGGCGTTGTTGGTTGTGGTGTGGTGTAGCCTCTCATATTTCAAGTGGAAAAGGAGCACTGCAAGCCATGACTTTGAAACACAAGCTGGAGGACCCAAACGATTCCAGTATCGTGATCTAGCTGTTGCAACTGATAACTTCTCCAAGGATAGGGTTATTGGGCGAGGTGCCTTTGGAGAAGTCTACAGGGGTACGTTGATGTCGAAGGGATCATCATCATCATCATCAGGCGTGCCATCAAGAGAATTATGTGTATCGTCCTCAAAGGAATCGGATGCGTCGCTGAACTCAAACTTGAAGGAATCAGACGATGGTGAGGTGGCTGTAAAGAAAATCTTGAATGAGCCAAGGGGAGGAAATCTAGACTTCTTCGCCGAGATGAACACAATTAATGCAGCAAAGCACAAGAATCTCGTCAAACTGAAAGGTTGGTGTTGCAGGGAAAATAGCCAGAACATGCTTGATTTTATGTGCTGGTGCTGCATGAAGAAGAAGAAGGATGATGAGCTCTTCCTTGTCTATGAACTGGTGCCTAACGGTAATCTACACTACCACCTACGCGAGAGTGCGCAAGTAATAACATGGCCAACTAGGTATATACCTTGCATTTTTTGGTCCTTATATTATTTATTTTTGTGAGGATTGATAATCACGATACTACTATTCACGTTCTACTAATTCATTAATCTGTCTGTCCACATGTCTGTCAGGTACCAAATCGTCAAAGACATTGGTTCTGCTTTTGTTTACCTCCACCATGACTGCGCCCCTTACATTCTGCATAGAGATATCAAACCAGGCAACATACTCCTAGACAACAACTTCAATGCCAAGCTTGCTGACTTCGGGTTGTCGAGGATCGGCAACCAGGACAATGCGACATTGTTGACAAACGCCATAGGAACTGAAGGGTACATAGATCCAGAATGCAGGAAAGTTGGAAAAGTCAAGTTCTACGCGAGCTCTGATGTCTACAGCTTCGGAATCGTCCTGCTAGACATTGCATGCACAGGGAAGTCCAGGGAGCAAGTCTGGGAGCTGTACATAAAAGGCAAGGTCGTGGAGGCTGCAGACGGAAGGCTTCAAGGCGGCGATGACTTGGACAAGAGGCAGATGCAGCGCGTGGCTATCCTGGGACTCTGGTGTTCTCTTCTTGACAGTTCCATGAGGCCTACGGTTAGGAAGGCAATGGAGGTCTTGGAACGTGACGAGCCGTTGCCTGACCTTAACTACTTGGTGAACACTTCGGTGCCCTCAGCACAGCAAGACACCTACACCATTAGCTCTGACCAGCATGCACTTATGTCAGATGGGAGCTAAGATCTTTCCGTGAGTTACAAGCATGACTTTTGGGATGGTTACGTCAGTCAACGTGGACTACTACACTATATATGCACATGCATGGATATAGCCAGCTCTCAATGTTCCTACTTATCTACGATCAACGTGGCGTGCATACTCCTTATGTATCTCAAGGTTAATCTATGTTGCTGCTGCGGTTTGCATCATGTATTCATGTTGGTCTTTGTCTGCATTAAATGTTGGTTTGGCTATATGGGCAAATGTAACAAACAGTTATGATACTCAATGTACGCATGTTTTTTTTTGTTTCATTCATGTTGGTTCGACTATATAGAACGTGTGGGTGTAACAAAAGGTTATTATGTGAAACATGCATTGGTGTTTGCTGGCTGGTCTTGTTTGCATTTGTATTGGTTTACAGTTGTTTGTGTGCGCGCGCTTCTGACAAAGACGAGCTAGCTGCTCCGGCGTAGGTGGATATGTAGAGCGCAAACGACCACGATGCCTCTCCTCATCATTTTTCTTCGGCCCTCATGCTTGGTGGCTGAGATGCTCAAAGAAGTCATTGATCTCATAGGGGCGTGGCAGTGCGGCGAGCTAAGCGAGACCAGGGTATTGGAGAAAGCTGGTAGGGTTGTGTGGTGCCCATGAAAATTTGAAAGTTCAAGTTTTGAAAAATCTAACTCTAACCCTGAGAGAGAGAGAGAGATGTGCATACCTGAACAATCCCTCCCTCCTCTCCACATCCCGCGACGCGCGTCCCGGGAGAAACCCTAGCGCCACCGCCGATGGGACCCCCTCCTCCTCCCCTTCTCCCCTCCCCTGCTGCCGCCTGAGAGCTCGATCAGGCGAAGCCCGGTCGGCTCTGGCGGTGGGGGGGGGGGGGGGGGGGGGCGGAGGTGCGGCGCGTGCAGGGGCGCGGCGGCGTGGCATCCGGGCGCGGGGCGGCGACGACCTGGCCAGGTGCTTGCGCGGGCGGCTCTGGTGGCAGAGGTGGCTGCGCTGTTGCTGACGGCTGCGTTTGGGCGCGCCTAGATCTAGCGGCGGCTGCGCCACGAGCTCAGCGGCGGCCTGGGTGGCTCGGCGCGCGCGGGAGCTCGGCGGGCGACGGCTCGGGTCGTCGTTGCACCTCGTCGTCCGGCTGTGTGGATGCTGGTGGTGGATGGCGGCCGCTGGTGAGGTCTTGTCTAGCCACGGCGTAGGTCCGAGTGCGGCACCAATCCAGCCCCTGCTGAGCTTGCACATGTCGCGGCATTGGGCTGGACCTTTCCCAGCAATGGCCACCGTTGAGGGATGGATCCGAGGCCGGAAGGGCCATGAAACCATCCTTGCCTCCCGTCAGGCGGCGCACCGGGGAACTCGTCCTTGCACGGCCTGGCAGGATGGGGCGGTGGCGGCCGAGTGCGGCCGGCCCGGGGGGTGGGCCTCGGACCTGGGGGGCATCCAGGGGCAGGGAAGGAGGTGCCTTCCCGCCCGTCTCTTTGTCGGTCATGGCTGCAAGCTTCGGTTGGGGATGGTGTCGGAGCCATGGGTGTCGGGGCGGCGGCCCTGGAGGTGGGAGGCGTGGGCTCATGGGCGGAGCTCACGGCTCGAGTGTGAGCTGGCTGCCATGACCGTGCGGGCGGTGTGAGGGTCAGGGTGCGAAATCGAAGGGGTGGGTGCGGTGGGCCTGGCTTGATGTGCCTCTCCTCGGTCGCTTTGAGGACTTTCTGGGGTGAAAACCTGCTTTGGCTCTGCCAAGCCGACGGCGACGTCGCCTATGGGTGTCGCCTCCTTCTTGAAGGCGTCGTCGCGGCTTCTCTACATGCTCCGATTGCTCCGAGGGAAAACTTGATCGCGGGATCGGGCGGTGGCGATACTTCTGTGTCGTGCCTTTCTTGAAGGCACCACCTTGGAGTGTTCGGCTTGTTGTGCACATCTTTCTCTCTTCGCGGTGACTCACTCACGGTTGTGGTCTCCGGAGACTCCAAGTGGTGCTCTCTCTGCCTACATGTAGTTTCGTGGAGTGGATGGGGTGATCGCTGTTCTTATACACCCTTGTATCTTTGCCTTGAGTGTGTGTGTTGTGGAGGTGAGTTGTATGTGTTGGTTTATACGGAGATCATTGCTTTATATATAAAGCGGGGCGTGAGCCTTTTTGATAGATGTGCATACCTGGCTGCCTGGCTGCTGATGGAGTATTCACCTAAAGAGGATCTGCTAGAGAGGTCATTCCAAGGATACGATGGCATCCACGGTGGTTGGCGGCGAGTTGGCGGTCGGAGGCGAGACGGCGAGAACGAGCTATGGTTGATAGAAGTGGTTAGGTTGGGACGAAATGCTTGAGCCCGTCCTTCTTAACCATCCACGCAACGTTTGGAGACGGTCGTCTGTTGCTGTCTAACGCCACCCGTCATTGAGCGGCACGTCAGCCTGACGGGTGGGGCCTACCTGTCGGTTACGCTGCTTTCACGAGCAAACTGGACGATTAGTGCTCCGCGTTATTCATTCGGCTCAAAGTTGATGGTTCCATGTGCGCTCGCTCAAATGAGTTACAGTTATTACCCTAGCCCCAAATGTGTTGGTTTTGGATAAATATCAAAATCTCCATGAGTTGTCCACCAGTGCAAGAAACCGTCATTGATGGAGCAGGAAGAAAGATGGGAGGGCTTATTTTGTGCCGGAACAGACCATCACCGCCTTAATCTTGCCGACGACGGACCAAACCCTTGCCCTTTTTTTGTGCCGGAAAATACTCGTATTATTGACGTAGCAATGCTACCATCAGAATTACATGGATTGACAACTTTGTCCAGTCCTGAGCGTAGCCTAGGACCGAACAGTTGCCCTAACTAAACACCCTCAGATTTACATGGATTGGCAACTTTGTCCGGTCCTGAGCGTAGCCTAGGACCGAACCGTTGCCCTAACTAAACACCCGACAAAAAACCAGGGTTCTGCAACCCTACAGCCGCCGAGGCATGAACGGAGGGAAAGGTAAGGAACCACCATCCTTGCCGAGGATGGAGTGTTGAGGAAGAAGGCCTCCGGACTGAAAACCCGTCAATGATGAGCCATTTTTCCACTCGTTGGATGATACGTTTTTTCCCTACTGTTTTTCTGCACGTAGGCATTATACACAGCGTTGAAAGCTGCACATAACATCACACATGGTGAACGACTTACAAGTTACAATGAGTCATCCACAGCATGGCTTATACACAGTACTACTGGAGTAGACGCTGGACACTGGACGCTGACATACCCGGTTATCCACTAACGAGTCATCCATTAATTTCCATTGGTTAGTGCGGTGGAGAACCTCAAATGCCTTGAATCTTTACCAAGGCGTCCGGCAACATGTGGTCTCAGGCTCTCAGCATCACGTACTGTCGAGACGTCTCAACAACATCGTACTGTACTACTACCTTCGAAAAGATCATCATAGTGTCGCCAGAAGAAAAGCAACGTCCACTACCGGCCGTATATATACTCCATGAGATATTAATTGAGAATATGACATCTGTTTTTTTATGCTCGGGAGATTCCGTGGCCCAGCTTGATTTCTGTGTTCTCCCTAGCTCATTTTTCTCTCTTGCATATATTCTTGATTTTTTTTTCTTATTGTTGAAACCTTAACGGCAAGGTACTTATCTCCTACAATAATTTACTGACCACTAACAGTCTTTTATCACTTTCGGAATTTCATTAGGATTCTGCCAAGAATAAATGCTCAACTGTGAAGATGTCAAAGGCATGTCAAAGGGGTCAATTTAGGGAACAAAGCTTATTGCCTGCGGCTAGCTAGGCTTTATGCACGAGAGAATATGCTAATGTTGCTGATTGCTTAAGGAGCGGTGGGCACATCGGTGCTCGTCCATCTCACCGTGTTGTTGCTGTCTTTGTTTGGATTTCGTGATTTTTTTTTTTGCAGTCTCTTCACGGTGAAAAGAGGCACTTGCTAGCTGGTGGCCAATGAGGAACAAGATTGGTCCTGTTATAAAAACTTTGCTGGTCTTCATCTTCGAATTGACTGTTAAATAGGCAAACGAACACATTTCACGAACAAGGAACCAAATACGTATGTAGAGAAACATGTAAGCTCTTTATTATATGCTTTGTCCATTGTCTTCTCTTGTGGTAACTCAAATTAACCTATGTATAAAAACTCTCCATCTCATGTTTTTTATGCCCTAGCCACCATGGACATTTTAGTAATAAGCCCATATTAACCTTTTGATATGTTGCAAAGGTTCCATGCAATATAAATAATGTTATTAATTACCGTTTCTCTAACTCATAAAAATTGGTTGAGAGCACACATTGGTTAATGTTTCTTAACACCCCTTCATCCGTTTATTTTTAAATGCACTTATCCCCCCCTCCCCCCCCCCCCCCCCCCCCCCGGCCACAAAAAAAACCAATGCGAGAAAAGGGATTTGAAAAGGAGTGCATTGCATGCATATATGTAGTTGCACTTGTTGCCTCGTCCAAAATCTACTTGAGAAACAGAGTAGCAGATCGACTGGCGAACAATGGGATAATAGAGTGCAACACAACTTGTTGGGTACATAAGATCATGCATGTTTTTCCTAATTTCTTTGACATCCAGCTTCATACCTGCATTTCCAACGGTCAAGTTCTGTTTGATCAAATTAATTTAATCAGGAGTAAAAGGACATATTTCGCCCGACAAGACACACATTTTGAGCCAATAGATCAGAGTGTTACAGCAGACATGATATTAGTGATCATATTTAATTACTAGCAATGAAGAGTAAATTGTCAAATATCACCATAATTGCGGACGACTTCTCAAAAAACTATCGTTTCGCTAACCGTTTGCAAAGACTGCCAGTTTGGAGTATTTGTTTTTGCCAAAAACACTAAACGCTCAGTTGAGTGTATTTTGACAAGAAATTTGAATGGTGGGTTCCGCCGTCAGGTCCACGTGGCACAAGGAAAATGGATGGCGGAGACTGACTTTAAGCAAAACCGATCAACCCCTCTTCTTCCTCCCCGAGTGGTGTTTGGCATTTCGCCGAACACCTAGATGCCACAAGCCAGTGGTGCTGCTGGTATGACCCAGTTGCTCCTGTCACCGGCGAATGACAGAAGGGCGCGGCGACCATCGGGCTTGGTCCAGGCCATCATGAGTGGAGCTAGCGCATCAGGCATAGCTTTGGCGCGGGCTGCTTGCGAGACCATGGCTTCCGGGAGCCAAGCTGCGTCCGAATGGCGGTGAGGAAGCTCGTATGTGGGGCTCCATTCACTGATGATGAGAGGGCCAGGACGAGGGATGGATCTCGCTACATCTGGTCGAGGTAATCAACACCGAGCACCGTCAAAGCACAGAGCGCAACGACGTCTATTCAACAATTGTGGGCTAAATGACACTGGCCCAGCGCCGCACCGTGGTGGTGGCGCGCATCATCCATATCTACCAACGCATCGAAATGGACAAAACTGCACCTTGATGTTTAGCTCGGGGACTCCCTAGCCGACACTGGGTCACCAACAACCTGCTCGTGTCTAGCCCGCTCTCATTCACCATCATCTATTGCTTCCCCTACGACATGACCTACTTCCACCACCCCACGGGATTCTGCTCCGACAACTACCACCGATGGGGCCTGAACATGCCCGCCCAGCCATCTCAAGGTCTATTGCCGATGCCCTAGCCCGCATTGCCCCTACCCTTAGACATGTGACCGCGCCACTGTGGCCACCCTCGACGGGAGCCTGACATCGCCTGTCCCAACCACCTTGATGTCCATTGTCACTGCCCCAGCCCGTCTACCCCTTCCCCTAGGACGGCAATGGAGCTCGCTTGAGATGCCCGCCGTGGTTGGAGGCGGCCCTTTTGGCGTCGGAAGGTCGAGCGCCAGATCTCAGCCCACGGGTAGGTGAAGTGGCGGCCAACGCCGGAGTCAGGGGGAGACTGTCAGGTGGGCCCTTCGTCAAGTAAAGTTTTCAATCAGACGGTGTGAGGTTTGGTACCAAGTCGGCCTTAAGAGCAGGACCCACAAGCAGGGCTGGGCCGACAAAATTCGGGGCCCTGTGCGACACTAAAAAATGTGCCCCGTCTCACTAGGAAAAATAACTAACGAACAATTATAATGTACTCCCTCCGTTTCTAAACATAAGCATGTTTTAAAGATTTCAATATGGACAACATACGGAGTAAAATAAGTGAATCTACATTCTAAATTACGTGTGTATATATACATCCGTATGTAGTGCATATTAAATCTCTAAAAAGACTTTTATTTAGGAACGGAGTGATATATGATATATTGTCCTACATAACAATTGGATACATAAAAAATCATACCTTTTCAACTCCCGGATGCACAATATTTATTTAAACAACATCCTTCTTCTAGTATTCTTTGAAATGAAATCTTCAATGATATCCTCGTAATCAATCTTCTCCCCATGATGATTTAAATCTATACTATTGTAACAGAAGATACAAAAGATGAATAAAATAAAATTGAAGTAACATGACAGCAGTCAGCAGATATCAATTGAAAATTATGTGTCAATGTTGGTAATTACATGAACCGTCTAACTCACCTAGTCCCGCGTGTCCTGTCCAGATGAACTACTATACTGTGATCTTTTACCAAGAAGACAAGAACCGATCTTTAACAAAGTAACAATCCCTGCCAAAAGTTAATTATGATGTAAGAATTATGAGTAGGACTCTAGGAGCCCAAATTAATCAGGATAACAAGCTAGCGGCGGCCGGCAGGAGTAGTTAAATACTTAAACTAGGGCCTGAACCATCACCATACAAGTATTAATGGTTTGTTTAACTCCTGCCGGTATCAAATCAAGACAGGGAACCCTCCACGATCGATCCTAAACATGATCTCACATTACTAGCGTGGCCAGAGGAACATGTTTGGTTGATCTACATGTTTTGGCGATGGCGAGAGGAACATATGTTCATAGAGTTCAGAGTTAACCGGAACTCGGAAGGCTCGTTGCCCCCCCCAGTCGCCGTGTCGCCCGCCGCCGGCTTTGGATGCGACGCGATCGATTCCAATCTGATCTGATGCGCCGTCTCGCCTGTCAATTTCCTCCGGATGCGATCGATCTTTCTCATCGAGGTATCGCATGGAGCAGGGGCATGCGGAGTTATGCGGACACGCCAGGCGCCAGCGGCCCAGAGCCCAGGAGGAAATATACATATGCCTACATAAAATTTTGGGGCCCCCAAAATTTACGGGCCCTGTGCGGGCCGCACACTTTGTACACCTATGGGCCCGGCCCTGCCCACAAGTTAATTTCGTGTCAAAATGCGCTCAACCAAGCTTTTAGTGTTTTCGACAAAAAAGTTTTTCTCAAAACATGGGTGGTTTTTGCAAATTGATAGCCGAATGGTGTTTTTTTTGAAAAGTTGCCCATAATTGTGATAATGTTTGGCAATTTACTTAAGATTGAACGAGTAGACTATTCAGCCTATGTGACGGCACGCTGTCACCGCTTGTTTGGTTTGGCTCTTATTTCTGTATAGGCCCAGTCGGATTTGGTGAGTGTGAACGTTATTTTCAGCCCAAGTGGCAGGTTGGCTAGTGCATGTTATGTTCGCTCGTGACGATTTCTCTCGTACCGGTTCGATCCAGTCACTTGGCGGTGGCACTGCCTTATAATTTCAGTCAACTCCAACTTCACTGTTTTCTGAGATCTGGAAAAGGCCAGCTTCTCCAACTCCTCAGTTTTTGCACTTGGGACGCCGGCCAGCTTCTTGATTTCTACTCCATGGAGCTAATGCGTTCGGCTCAGCTTCATGCATGGAGTAGAGTAAGCTGGGAGCTGGAGTGTTGCTGAACACGCCCTAAGCAGGCTGGCCCTAGGGCTGTTTGGTTCCCAGCCACATCTTGCCACACTTTGCCACGCCTAACCTTAGGAAAGTTTGATCAAGTTAGGTAGGTGTTTGGTTCTAGCCACACCTAAGGCAAGGATTTTTTATGAGGAGTGAACCCCACGTGTCATAGACACAAAAAATGTGGTAAGATTCCCTTAGGCAAGCCAAAGTGTGGCTAACAATTTGAGCAACTCAACTAAGGCAAGTGTGGCAAATATGGCAAAAATCATGTGGCAATATATGGCAAAGATAGTCACAATCCAAACAGCCCCTAAGTGTCGCAGTTCACTTATTATGGATTGGAGGTAGTACTTCTTTTTCCAAGTAAACAGATAATACTTCAGCGGACAAGACATGGCCATGCATGCAGCTGGATGATTCCCCGCAGAGGTGGCGTCATTTTCGGTCCTAGGTCTTAAGATTCCTCTCACACTGAGCATGCACACTCGTCCGAGTGGAGTGTTCGTTTTGAGGTTGACGGCCAGGCTGGCCGATGGCGTCAAGGAGGTGACTCCAAGAGTTGCCCCGTCAGATCGCCCGGCGACTGGCGACGACTTGGACCGAGGAGGCGATGCGACTCACCGGAGCAGCCGAGCCGTGCGGTTGTCATCGCGTTGGCTGGCGATTGGGTGGTGATGCGTCGCGCCGTCGCCTATAAAATGCTCGTCGCCTATCGAGCAATTAATCTCATCTCACCACGTCAGTAGTACGAATTCATTGTGGCCATGGGCTCGCCTGCAAGCAATGGCAGCGCGCAGCTCCTCCTCCGCCTCATCTTTTTCTTTGCTTGGTTGCACCTCTCTGGAGCTCAACCTCCCGATGCCTATCCTCCCGCTACAGCCCCAGATGCCTCTCCTACCCCTTCTTCCGATCCGGCTCCTTCCACCAGTCCCGCTCCTTCCGATCCCGGTTCCTTCAGTCCCCCTCCCGCGCCTTCCGGTTCACCAGCTCCAGTCGAAGATACCTCTCCTCTCGCTCCCGTTCCAGCCGCAGTAGCCTCACCCTTCTCGTTCAGCTTCGACTTCTCCAACGCCTCCAGCTACCGCATAGAAGACCTCAAATGAGAGGGCAACGCGGCCGTGCACGACAACCTGGTCGACGTCACCTGCAACTCGTTCGGAGAGAGCCCCACGCACTGCACGGGACACGTGTCGTACGCGCACCCGGTGCCGTTCTGCGACAGCGCCACCGGCGAGGTGGCCAGCTTCCAAACGCGCTTCACCTTCGCCATCATGTTGGAGTTGGAAAACAATAGCAAGACCGTCAAGGGTGATGGCATGGCTTTCTTCCTAGCCTATTACCCATCAGCCATGCCGCCGCACTCAGGCGGGGGAAACCTTGGCCTGCTGCCCTCTGGCGACGACGGCAAGAGCCTGACCGCCTTCGGAAACGACCGGTTCGTCGCCGTGGAGTTCGACACGTTCAACAACTCCTGGGACCCCGACAACACGGTGGACCACATCGGCATCGACATCAGCTCCATGAGTTCGGTGAAGACGACAAACTTGACCAGCTTTAGCCTCAACGGCTCCATGACGGCCACCATCACCTTCGACAACACCACCAGGATGCTGGTCGCCGACCTGCAGTTTCATGGCAATAATACTTCTCGCCCCGTCCAGGTCAGCGCGCAATTACCCGATCCGGTCAGCACCTTGCTCCCGCCTCAGGTGGCAGTGGGGTTTTCCGCAGCCACAGGCAATGAAATGGAGCTGCATCAAATACTGTCATGGTCCTCCGACTCCTCACTTGCTCCGCCCCGCAAAGGTATTATATGCACCTTTATTTGTGAGTGTGGTTTTGTGTAGCTCAAGCTACGTGGTACCCTTTATCTTATTCATTGGAACTGCTTGGAAAAGATGCTACTAATAGCCTACTGTGCTATAAGCATATGTGCATCATTAATAAATATTAGCTTCTAAACATTTAGGGTTACTGGATATCAAAAGAGCATGCATGTATGGAGGATTACATCTTTCTCCCATTGACGTGTTCAAGAAAAGAAACGCCACGCGCTATTCTCATGGCTATCGACCACGCAACCCTAACGTGCCACTAGTTGCCTCATACCAACCTCACCTCTACCTTCTTACGACCTGCAGCACCATATGGCGAAACCTGCACGACCACACAGCTCCCTCGCCTGGTGCCGCTGCTACCGTTAGTAGGGCATTTCCAAGGGATATCCCCGATTGTCCACCTCATTTGTTCGCGGACACGCCCGGACATCGCCAATTTCTACCCAGAAAAAATGGTATCCAACGGTCTCCCCTATTTGTCCACTCGAATGGGTGTTGTGCGCCGTCCAGCCCCATGGGCTATACCAAGGGGCCTGAACATGTTTATGGGAGTGGAGAGTTCGCAAGAGGTGGCCCTGACCGTAAGGCAAGCACCATACGTTTCCTTTGAGTGGCCATGCTCAAGCCCCACGCCTTGAGCATGGCTGTAAGAATTGTGATACATATGGTAGTATGGTACTACTACCAGAGCCAGATGATAAGGATCACAAAGTATATCAGAATCAGTAGTAGTGCGGTAGTATTATAGTAGTACCTGATGTAAAGAGATGACAAGCGAACTTTGATGGTTCACCAATCACCACCATCAACCTGTAGAGATGGACGCAAATATTCAGGGTGTTCAAAGTGCAAGTCATCTGAGAAAGAAAAGAGTTTGTGATGGGCTGACTCCGAACCACCTGCAATGCAAATGTACAAGCGGTTCCTCTCCAACCCGTCTGAGAACTGAGATACAAGCCCATCTAACTAATACTAATCAGCGTGGGGCTGGACTATGTAACATCTCTGAGAGGCCTTTTTAAAGAACCTTCAAAAGTATTTTCATTGCTTAGGCAATCGTTCTACGGAGGCCAATCTTTGAAAGTTATTTCTGCCTAAACCAACTTAGAGGGGGTGTTATGTCAGGCAATTCCCCTGAAACGCTAGAGATGTGCCGCCAGTGATGGCTAGTTCTATACTAGTGCTCTAAGATGTGGTTGCAATAGCGATCAAGGGGAGAGATGTGCATCTACCCGATGCCTCTCTCTTACGATAATGAGATATGGGATGCATGGTTTTGTTTAAACCGATTTTTTTGAGGGTTTGTTTAAACCGATTTAAAAGGTTAATGTATACACATTGATATTCATAGGATGGTGGTAATCTATCTATCTATCTATTATATTTTATTAAAACGATAGAAAACGAATGGCAAAGATTTATCTATGTAAAAAATTATGACACCTCAACGGCTGAGATTAATCAATATTATAAGAAGGATTTAACGTGCCCATGGACATATACGTACCAGGTTTGCTTTATGCACGTTTCCTCTCAAAAGAAAAAAAATCGCTATGCACCTGTACGTGATCGGCAAGGAGAGATTGATTTTCGGAAAGGATACTTACGTGTAGTATATAACCTTTACAAGCTTTTTGGATTTCAACGTCTTCTATAGTTCCCCGGATTCATGTGTCAGTAGGAAACATCTACTCCCTCCGTTCCTAAATATAAGTCTTTGGAGAGATTCCACTATAGACCACATACGGAGCAAAATGAGTGAATCTAACTCTAAAATGCATCTATATACATCCGTATGTGGTCCATAGTGGAATCTCTATAAAGACTTATATTTAGGAACGGAGGGAGTATACGTCATGTTCTGCTTTCAGTTAAAACTATCTCCACACATATTAGCCAATCAGTGGCTTAGTTTTTCTTTATAATGAAGCAAATTGGGGATCCGATGTAACAGTATATTCATACAATATTACAACCCAAAGATATATTCGTATGCTTGAAAGCAATTGAGATTCAAGACGGAAAGCAAATACTCAAGCATTGTCACAGTAAATGTTTCTCTCGCCTTTTAAATAATCTCATATTTGTTGATATAGTTTTTTAAACCATTTAATTATTTAACTGATTTTTACAGAAAAAAGAGTTGGCCCTCAGTAGTAGATTTACTGAAGTAGTAAATATTTCTCTAGCCTTTTGAATAACCACATATTTATTCACACAATTTTATTATACTACTTAATTAATTAACTGATTTTTACAATAGAAAAAGGGTTTGCCCTTTGTCGTAGGTCTACGGAAGTTGTTATTAGGCATTGTCCTAGGGGAGCCAATGTCACTGCACATACCCTAGCATCGACGCTTGATGCACCCTCGACTACTTACTGGCTCAAGGATCGCCTGATCGTCTAAACTCTCTGTATTGGCAAACAATGTAGGTGTATTTTCAAATGAATAAAATCAGCCATGATGGCTTTTCCTCTAAAAAAATATTTTGCCCTCTAAAGAAAATTGAATTTACATAATTAATTAGTTGCTTCATCAAGACATATACTATAAACAATTTTCTTGACACTGTTGTCAAAAACAGGAGATACACGAATACGAGCGGTTTTTTGTAGGACGGGCTCCAATTAGCCCATTTTCCAAAAAAAACTGCAATATAAAAAGTTTGAAAAAATTTATCAATTTGTGTTGTAAAAATAAATATAGATGTTCTTTAAGTATGTGTAAAGTTTTATTAAATAATATGATCATTTGTAGGCTAAAAAATAAGAAAATGTGGCCGGAAATACAAAAGAGAGAAGATCAATTTTAATCGATGTATTTATCTTTTGTGTGTACAACGCACATGAAAATATATGTTCATGTTTGTACGTATACTCTACACATATATGCTTATTGTATACTTCCTTTAGATTTTTTTAAGATGCGGAAAATGTATTTTCGCTGAAGAAAATACCGAGCTAAATGGAACTCAGCCACCATGCATTTCTATTTTTTGGTACGCGAACATTCTATCCACATTTACTTAATGCTACACACTCTCCTTGCAAAAATGAAAATTCTAACAGGTCTTCCCTAATAAACCAAGCACATTTACAGAGAGACACCAACTGTTCTCAGTTTCTATAATGAAAATTACCGTAAAACTATTGTTGTATGGTCTTCGGTTCAAAAAAAAGTCACTAATATACAACTTCATACAAGAAAACAAAATTAGAGATTTTATACTTTGAGGAAGAAAACTTCTTCATATAAATAAACAAACAATTTCCACATAAGCAGCGAACAGTACGAGAGAGTGAAAATGATGCCCACAAAATGTTTGCCCTGAAGCAGTTGGCTCATCAGTAGTTATATACTGGATAAACAATGAAGTGTGGAAGGATGAAATATAGGTATGCGTGCGTTCTCTAATAATGGCTGGCATTGTTCACACGGAGAGTTGCATCACTGATAGAAGAAACATAGTGGTTGATGATAGGCTATTAGTAACCTTTGTTTGTTCTTTTTTTTTGGAGATTCCCGGTGGTTAAGCAGAGCAATTACAGAACACACTTGAAAAAGGAGTACTGAAACTTGCATGATGCCAAAATCAAGGGGAGATACCTCGGATGATATGTTGACTTTGTTTTACTGTCTTAAGTTGGGATTTTGGTGTGATTCTTGGCAGAATTTGCATCCTATCAGTTTATGAGTTGCTAAAAAAGAAACAATCTGTGAGTCGTAGAGCATTGATAATCAAAGGCAGTAGTTTAATCTTCCTTCATAGATAAGCAAATACTTTCGTATATGAAGAGATCTTTTGATACTTGAAGTCCACAGATCATATAGTTTTTGGCAAATGTGAATCTACAAAAGCGTGTGTAAACTAAGGTTCTGCAATTTTGGTTTTGCGGACTTTGAGCATCATGGAGTATTTTGTGCTATGTTTTTCTTAGAATAATGCCATGGTTTATTAGTGTCACAAAAATAATAAAATGTTAGTAATCAAACATATGAGATTCACGAAGAGAAAAATATCTTTAGTTTACAAAATTATTTAAGGCTAGCCGCACAAATGCGCGGGACACCCGGTTAGTTATGCATTAAGATAGAAGAGACAGATTAACTTGGACACATGAATTAACACTATTATAAGTGCCATACATGTGGCACGAAGCAATTCCGTCCTGGCGTTTTTTCATGACAACTTTAGTTGTGAAGCATGACAACTTTCTGTTTGGATGACAAGTTTCAGTTTTTTTGGGGTTTCATTTTTTTTCTGGATGGCAATTTTAGTTGTAAAAACAGCAGGGAGGTGTTACTTTATGTCATACGTGTGTCACTTATCATTTGGGTTAATTAATGGCTAGTGTTATTCACGTGCATGCAGGTCATGACATGAAGGCAGCGCTTATTGGAGGGTCAATTGGAGGAGCCATAGCTTTGGTGGTTATGGTGTGGTGTGTCCTCTCATGTTTCAAGTGGAGAAAGACCAGTACAAGCCATGACTTTGTAACACGAACTGGCGGACCCAGACAGTTTGAGTACCGTGATCTGGCTGTTGCAACAGACAACTTCTCCGGGGAGAGGATTATTGGGCGAGGTGCCTTTGGAGTAGTTTACAGAGGCACCCTGATCACTAGGGGGTCATCATCAAGTGTGCTCTCTAGAGAATCATGTGCATCGTCGAGTGAACGGTCAAACTCGAAGGGATCAGAAAGTGAGGTGGCTGTAAAGAAAATCTTGAATGAGCCGAGGGGAGGATATCTTGACTTCTTCGCCGAGATGAACACCATTAGCACAGCGAAGCACAAGAATCTTGTCAAACTGAAAGGTTGGTGCTGCCGGGAAAAAAGCCGGAACATGCTCAGTTTCTTGTGCTGGTGCTGCAGGAAGGAGGATGACGAGCTCTTCCTTGTCTATGAACTAGTGCCCCACGGCAATCTGCACTACCACCTATGTGAGAGTGAGCAAGTGATAGCATGGCCAACAAGGTACTAGAATGTATACCTTGCATTTTTCAGTCCTTATATTATTTATTTTCACGAGGATTAATAATCAATTATACTTTTTGTTTGACGTTCCATGGAAACATTAATTTGCTTGCATTTCTGCCTGTTAGGTACCAAATCATCAAAGACATTGGCTCTGCTCTTATTTACCTCCACCATGATTGTGCCGCTTATATTCTGCATAGAGATATCAAACCAAGCAACATACTCCTGGACAACAACTTCAATGCCAAGCTTGCTGACTTCGGGCTGTCGAGGATCGGCAACCAGGACAGCGCGACGCTGTTGACAGCCGCTATAGGGACCGAAGGGTATATAGATCCAGAATGCAGGAAAATGGGGAAAGTTAAGTTCTACCCGAGCTCTGACGTCTATAGCTTCGGCATTGTCCTGCTAGACATTGTATGCACAGGGAAGTCCAGGGAGCAAGTCTGGGAGCTGTACATAAAAGGCAAGGTCGTGGAGGCTGCAGATGGAAGGCTTCATGGCGGCGACGACTTGGACAAGAGGCAGATGCAGCGCGTGGCTATCCTGGGACTCTGGTGCTCTCTTCGTGATAGTTCCATGAGGCCTACCATTAGGAAAGCAATGGAGGTCTTGGAACGTGACGAGCCGTTGCCTAACCTTAACCACTTGGCGAACACTGCGGTACCCTCGGCACAGCAAGACACCTACATCATTAGCTCTGACCAGCATGCACTTTTGTCAGATGGCAGCTAGATCTTTCAGTGAGCCAGAAGAATGACTTTTGGGATGGTTACGTCAGTCAACATGGACTACTACACTATGTATACACATGCATAGATATAGCTGGCTCTCAGTGTTCCTACTTACCTGCGATCAGCCTGGGGTGCATAGTTCTTATGCATCTCACGGTTAATCTATGTTGCTGCTGCGGTTTGCATCATGTATTCATGTTGGTCTTTGTCTGCATTAAATGTTGGCTTGGCTATATGGGCAAATGTAATAAACAGTTATGATAGTCAATGTACTATGTACGCATGTTTATTTTTTATTTTTGCATTCATGTTGGGTTGACTATATAGACCGTGTGGGTGTAACAAAAGGTTATTATGTGAAACATGCATTGATGTTTGCTGGCTGGTCTTGTTTGCATTTGTATTGGTTTACAGTTGTTTTTGTGTGCGTGCGTGTACACTTCTGACAAAGACGAGCTAGCTGCTCCGGCATAGGCGGATATGGAGAGCGCTAACGACCACGATGCCTCTCCTCATCATTTTCTTCGGCCCCCATGCTCGGTGGCTGAGATGCTCAAAGAAGTCGTTGATCTCATAGGGGCGTGGCATTGCGGCAAGATTAGTGAGGCCAGTGTATTGGAGAAAGCTAGTAGAGTTGTGTGGTGCCCATGAAAATTTGAAACTTCAAGTTATGAAAAATCTAACTCTAACCCTGGACCAGAGAGAGAGAGAGAGAGAGAGAGAGAGAGAGAGAGGAATACCTGGATGCTGATGGAATTGTCACCTAAAGAGGATTTGCTAGAGAGGTCATTCCAAGAAGACCATGGCATCGGCGGTGGTTGGCGGCGAGTCGGCGGTGGTTGGCGGCGAGTCGGCAGTGGCGGAGGGGGAGTGGAGGTCTCCTCCAACATCCACATATCCCAATAGGTATCACTAGTAGAAAACTATTTATAGGTGGGGTCACATTACTGGCGGGTGCACTCTATCGTCTGCCTTGATTAATCTGTCCACTTACCAGAGGAAGGCCCAATGTCATGGCCGCCATTGGTACTTGAGGTGCTAGTGGGGGACACAAATATGTGCCCACCACAGGTAGTTTGGGCCATTGGTGGAAATACCAGTGGCAGATTCTTTTTGCCGGCCCGCCACTGGTATTTTTAGCAATTTCTTTTGTAATCTTAGGGTTTTACTATTTTAGGTATAGCGTTACGATCCAATTTTTTTCTACGTTAAGGGTACATAATTGGAAGTTCCATGAAATTTTTTGGCACCTATTAGGGTTAATTTATTCTTTAGGGCATTAAATGAGTTTCAAAGTATTTAATGGAGGTAAATGGGTTTTGAAATATAAAAATGTGGAAATCCAATCTGATATATATGACACTTCTCATAGTGCGATGATATGACCTCTAAGCAGAATGTACAACATCAGTTCGGGCATCGGCGAAGGTTGGACCAATGAGTTTGGCGAAGATCAAAACCTTCTTTAAGCGTGAGTGAGTCCACATGCCTTGCATCATTGTACAAGTTTGCCAAGCTGTGGTTGCAGTGTTTGGCCCAGAGTAGTTGAGAGAATTAGATATCGCGAATACAGCCTGGTTGTAGGCGATCAATGAATCGAGAGGTTTTCCAGTAATACTTGATGGCATAGATTATATGCACTGAAAGTGGAAAAATGTCCATTTGCTTGGCAGGGACAATATATGGGGCATGTTAAAGCTTGCATGGTCATACTTGAAGATGTGCCATCACAAGATCTCTGAATTTGGCACTCCTTTTTCGGCATGGCAGGCTCACACCGTTACATCAACGTGATTCCATGATTTCCGATGTTTAGAAGGCTTGCAGAAGGCAACAGGTCAGAGGTCAACTTTGAGATCAATGGCCACCACTACAACAAGGATACTACCTAGATGATGGTATCTATCATCAGTGGTCAACTCTTGTGAAGACAATCTCCAAGCCGGTAGGAGAGAAGATTTTATGTGTGCTTTTCGTGTGCTCCAATTTTGATGGACTATCGTTCGACACCCTACTAGAACATGGACCACAAAGAAGACATGAGAGGTGATGACGGCTTGTGCGATCATGCACAACATGATCGTAGAGGATAAGCGTGATGACAACAACTTCAACCAACGGTTTGATTTTCAGGGGGGAAATATTGAGTCTAAGCATGAATTGACAACATTTGCACAGTTCACCCAATTTCATACAGAAATACGTGCTTAGATATCTCACATCCAACTTCATAATGTTTTGGTTGAGCATACGTGGACTCACCTTGGCAATCAATAGATGTATGGGTCCTTTTATTTCAATGTATTTGTAACAATTTAAATTTCACTTGGTTGTAAACTATAAGATTTTTATTTGGTCGTAAACTATTTATAATGCAGTTAAAACTTTGTGACTTATTTGGTTGTAATGTTTCCTTTATTTGGATTTATATGCATAGAATGTCTAATTGTAAAAAATAGGCCTCCCAACAATCGGGCGGACCAAATGGGTCAACTGGTTGGGCGCATCGGCCAGATTTACGCGTCCAACCGACCCAAACGGACATAAAAGAATCAAATTCGCGTCACTTTGGGTCAGCGCATTGGAGTGGGCCTTACATTACTCGCCTTTTGCCACCGTCGCCCTCCTACTTGTCTGCCGTTGGGGTCAACCATAATACGTGTTCGAGGTCGAACGAAACAAACGTTGGACTGTGGCGAGTGACCTATTGACCTGTGGTGAACCCTTGGTTCCATGATATGACTGATTTTGGAGGCATTTGGTTCAGTACACATCTTGACCACCTCAACACGTACGTAGATGACTTGGCAAACCAGGGTTCTGTAAGGATCACCAAATATGTACCATTTTTTTCTTCTAAAACTGAAGGGGATACAAATCCACAACGTTGCACCATTTTGTTTTTGCCAATTGCACCAAATATTGATAGTACTTATGAGGCTAGGACCTATAATAATCAGGATTGATATTTTCTTATACTGCCAAAATGGATGGAGGAAGTCTTTATGGATGTCATGTGGACATGAAATGAGTTTAGTCCATCAAACTCCAAACTTGCATGGTGGAATTTTTCGACGATTCGGATTTGGATCATATACCTAATTTTTTTTTCATATTTTCTGGAATGAACAGGCTTACTGGTCATAGATTTTGTTTTTGCGAATGTTACTGGTCATAGCTAGCTTCGCATAGGTCAATTGTTATTGTTGAAAAATCAACATTTCAAGCGTGTGTGCGGGATAAGAATAAAATTCTGCACTTGGTACCATAGATAAGATGGGATCTGGAGGCAGTTGTTCCCACATCAACATCTTGCTTGCAAAAAGACTAGTAATTCTGTGCCAGCTTAGTCATGTAGTTCCCGCATCACCAACTCATCACTGGTACAAAACCTTTTGTTATGGTGAGTACGTGGAGTTGGTTTTCACTAAAATTATAGCAACTGATTGTACTCCCTTCATTTTTATTTACTCCACATATTAGTTTTGACCAAAGTCAAACTTTATAAAAACAATTTATTTTTTACAATAAAAATATATATGGTATCAAAATATATTAAATGATGATTGTAATGGTATTGATTTGAATTGCGGATGTTTATTTTTTGTATAAACTTAGTCAAATTTTAGAAAGTTTGACCAGAGACAAAGCTAATATGCAAAGTAAATAAAAACAAAAGGAGTACTTGTGATTTAAGGGACACAACATGGTGTAAATAAATAATTTGCTACAATGATAAGTTATTCGTAAATTATTATAGTCAGAATTGGTTGGAATTTTCAACCGAATAACATTTTTTTGTTGCACTCCAAATGACCAGGATAACTCGAGCTTAAGCCATTTCTACATTTCCATACCCAAATTGCCCACGTGCTGACCTCTGCATTTCGTAAATTAGCACTATTTTTTTTTGCAAAAAGAGGATCAGTCCCCGACCTCTGCATCATAAAGATGCACACAACTATCTCAGCGCGTATATATAATCCTCATCTTTCTAACCCTTGGTTTCTCTTCCCTCTCCTGCTACATTGATGGTGCACTATACCAGAAAAAACCCTTTGCTGAAACCCTCCCCTCAGTCCACTGACACAAGTTTAATAGGATTTGAGCAAGCATGTAGCAGACAAGACTACTCTAGTTAGGTCAACATTGCATGAAAGATAAGATCATGCATGTTTTTCCTAATTTCTTTGACATCCAGCTTCATACCTGCATTTCCAACGGTCAAGTTCTGTTTGATCAAGTTAATTTAATCAGGAGTAAAAGCACATATTTCGCGCCACAAGACAGACATTTTGAGCCGATAGATCAGAGTGTTACCTCAGACATGATATTAGTGGTCATGTTTAATTACTAGCAATGAAGAGTAAATTGGCAAACATCATCATAATTGCGGACGACTTCTCAAAAAACTATCGTTTCGCTAACGGTTTGCAAAGACCAACAGTTTTGAGTATTTTGTTTTTGCCAAAAACACTAAACGCTCGGTTGAGTGTGTTTTGACATGAAATTTGAATCGTGGGTTCCGCCATCAGGTCTACGTGGCACAAGGAAAATGGATGGAGGAGACTGGCGTTGAGCAAAGCCGTTAAAACCCTCTTCTTCCTCCCTGACTGGTGTTTGGCATTTCGCCGAACACCTAGATGGCACACGCCAGTGGTGCTGCTGGTACGACCCAGTTGCTGCTGTCACTGGCGAACGGCAGTAGGGCACGGCGACCATCGGGGCTTGGTCCAAGCCAACATGAGCGGAGCTAGCGCATCAGGGATAGCTTTGGCGTGGGCTGCTTGCGAGACCAGGGCTTCCAAGAGCCAAGCCGCTTCCGAATGGCGAGGAAGCTCACATGTGGGGCTCCAGTGACATATGACAAGAGGGTCAGGATGAGGAATGGATCTGGGTACCTCTGACTGAGGGAATTGACACTCAGCAGTGACAAAGCGCAGACGCGACTCTGGTGGAGGTCACCATACCCGGCCCCACATCTATTCGAAAGTTGTGGGCTAAATGACACTGGTCCAATGCAGCACCATGGTGGTGGTGCGCATCATCCATATCTACCAACGCAACGAGGTGGACAAAATCGCACCTTGATGTTTAGCTCGGGAACTCCCTGGCTGACAATGGGTCACCAACAACTTGCTCGTGTCCAGCACGCTCACATTCACCATCGTCTGTTGCTTCCCCTACGGCATGACCTACTTCCACCACCCCACGGGACGCTGCACAGACGGCCACGACCGACCGGAGCCTGAACTTGCATGCCTTGGCCATCTCGAGGTCTATTGCTGCCACCCTAGCCCGCATTGCCCCTGCCCTTAGACACCTGACCGCGTCACTGCGGCCACCCTCGACGGGAGTCTTGCCCATCCCAGCCACCTTGACGTCCATTGTCACCGCCCCAGCCCACCCGTCCCTTCCCCTAGGATGGCAATGGAGCTCGCCTGAGATGCCCACCGTGGTTGGAGGCGGACCTTCTGGCGTCGGAAGGTCGAGTGGCAGATCTCGGCTCATGGGTAGGTGAAGCGGCGGCCAACGCCGGAGTCAGGGAGAGACTGTCAGGCGGGCCCTTCGTCGAGTCAAGTTTTCAATCAAACGGTGTGAGGTTTTGGTGCCAAGTCGGCCCCGACAGCAGGACCCACTAGTCAATTTCGTGTCAAAATGCGCTCAACCAAGGCTTAGTGTCTTCGACAAATTTTTTTTACTGAAAATACGGGTGGTTTTTGCAAATTGATAGCAGAAGGGTGGTTTTTTGAGAAGTTGCCCACAATCGTGATAATTTCTAGCTATAAACTTAAGATTGAACGAGTAGATTGTTCAGCCTATGTGAAGGCACACAGTCACCGCTTGTTTGGTTTGGCTCTTATCAGAAAGAGACCGCGACACTTATTATGGATTGGAGGCAGTACTTTTTTCCCCCAGGTGAACGGATAATACTTGAGCGGACAAGACATTTTCAGCCTATGCAGCTGGGATGATTGCCCGCAGAGGTGGCGTCATTTTCAGTCCTATATATGTCGGTACACGAATTAAGATTCCTCTCACACTGAGCATGCACACCCGTCCAAGTGGAATGTCGTTGTGAGGTTGACGGCCAGGCTGGCCGATGGCGTCAAGGAGGTGACTCCAAGAGTTGCCCCGTCACATCGCCCGGCGACTGGCGACGACTTGGACCGAGGAGGCGACGCGACCCACCGGAGCAGCCAAGCCGTGTAGTTGTCATCGCGCCGGTTGGCGACTCGGCCTATAAAATGCTCGTTGCCGATCGAGGAATTAATCTCACCGCCACGTCAGTAGTAGGAATTCATTATGGCCATTGGCTCGCCTGCAAGCAGAGGCAGCGCGCAGCTCCTCCTCCCCCTCATCTTTTTCTTTGCTTGGTTGCACCTCTCTCGAGCTCAATCTCCCACTGCCTCTCCTCCCGCTCCAGATGAAGATGCCTCTCCTCCCGCTCCAGATGCAGGTGTCTCTCCTCCCGCTCCCGCTCCTGCTCCAGTCGAAAATGCCTTTCCTCCCGCTGTCTCCCCAGCCGCAGCCGGCTCGCCCTTCTCGTTCACCTTCGACTTCTCCAAAGCATCCACCTCCCACGTAAAAGACCTCAAATTCGAGGGCGACGCCGCCCCGCACCTACATCCTGACCTGATCGATGCCACCTGCGACTCGTTCGGAGATAACCCCATAGGTTGCGTGGGACGGGTGTCGTACGCGTACCCAGTGCCGTTCTACGACGACCTCACCGATGAGGTTGCCAGCTTCCAAACGAGCTTCACCTTCTCGATCAAGGGCACCACCAAAAAAAATATCAAGGGTGATGGCATGGCTTTCTTCATCGCATACTATCCATCAGCAATGCCGCTGAACTCAGGCGGGGGCTACCTCGGCCTCATGGACGGCAACACTAAAACTGCCTTTGGCGCCCAGCAGTTTCTCGCCGTGGAGTTCGACACGTACAAGAACCAATGGGACACCGACAGCGAGGACCACATCGGCATCGACATCAACTCTGTCCAGTCGGTGAACACGACCCCCTTGGACAGCTTCGGCCTCAACGGCTACATGACGGCCACCGTCACCTTTAACAGCACCAGCCGGATGCTGGTCGCCGACCTGCAGTTTAATGATGCCAAAAATAATCGTCTCCCCGTTCAGGTCAGCTGGCAGTTACCCGATCAGCTCAAGAACTTACTCCCGGCTCAAGCGGCAGTGGGCTTTTCTGCAGCCACCGGCTCAGGCGCGGAGCTGCATCAGATACTGTCATGGTCGTTCAGCTCCTCACTTGCCTCGCCCAACAAAGGTTTCACTAGCATCATTTTTTTCACTACTAGTACCATTATATACCTTCATTTATTTATTCACTGCAACTGCTGGGAAAAGATGCTATTTCTCGTTTAAGCCTATAGTAGTAATAAATCATTTAATTGTGGTATAAGCATAATCCTACTTGCATCATCCTTCGACAGAAATAGTTTAGTCAAAAGATGCAAGCGATGAATAGGGGACAAGTCCGGAGCAGTCCGGCCAGTTTGCACGTGTCAAATAGGCTGGTGCAATCAGTTTAGGATTGGCATCCTAAATTGCAAAGATGACATCATTGCCGATGTCATCCATCAATAACTGATTTGGCTTTGCTTCTTAGCAATCAGCTAAGTATTTTGTATTCGATAACAATATAAACAAAATCTCATATATGTTGAATTTCATAAATATCTAAATTTTAGAAAAACATATATTAAAATTACCACAAAGACAAGCTAAGACACTCAGCAACGCGTGTAGCACCTGGACTTGCGTGGGCTTGAACAATTACGAAAAATACAAACGAAGGCGCCGAGAAACTTAGACGGACTACACTGGCACACTGCAATACGATAGAATCACAATGAACACATACACGCGCTAACTAGAAATAGGAATGAAGTTTTACAAAATTAATAGAAGTGGTCAAGACATTGACTCCAGTAAGGATTCGAAATAGGCATGTATATTCACTGTGCGCTATTCTGACAAGGAAGCATGACATATTGACATACGTGCATGCATTTTATGACTAGGAGGAGGTAGTACCATGAATACCACCAGAGTCAAAGCTAAATATATCACGTGGGAATCAGTACATTTTAACACCGAACCACAGATTGGAATAATCATCAAACTATACTTTTTTTTACCCTAGATAGCTGCGCCCTTTTATTTTCTACAACAGCCCTACATGTATATAAATTTAGTTCTTGATTTATCGATTCTGAAATTTTCGTAAATGTCGACTGGCTTAAATATTGCAACAGTGAGTTAAAAAATGCAATATAAGAAAATTATGACTTTAGCAATATGTTAGTGCGCACAATGGAGGAAACTAGGAAAAATAGGTTGGGGCCAACTATTTTGTAATTGTGCATTCCAGCATTCTTAGACTATATTTGGGATGAATTTAATATAAAATTATTTGGGTTTATATGACATTTAGCCTATTAAATAGAAATATGGCATAAACATTAAACTTAATTTATCAAGTTGATATTAGCAAGAATTATGAGTAGTAAGGGAGGTCATACATAACATACATGAGTGTGTTATTAATATATGGTGTCATGCATACAATGCATGTTTATATGGCGTACATGAGTTGCCTAGATATAACAATATGTATGTTTTTAAGGAAAAAGTGTAGGGACGGTCACTGTTGTGCCAATTTAACATCAAGATGCATAAACATAACATATGCCAAAAGTGCCATGGATGAGTTGCTAAGATGCATCAACATGCATGGGTTCCGTGGCATAGAAAATTATCAGTAGCAAGTGCAACAACAAGAACAAGGTATGGCTTGTGTGAGAGATAATGTTCTAGCAATTTTTGTTGAGTAAATACCAATAGCTACATTCAGACTCAGTTAGATAGGGAAATGGAGAAGACAATAAAAGTAAGGTGTGGATTGCATTGAAATGTCTTACTTTGCATAAAAAAATACAAAAATATTCTACAATAAATGTGAAAAGAAATAACAGATCTCGCCACAGATGTGTGTGCCATCATGCTAGATACAAGCCACAATTAGATTTAGATCATCTAACTGTAAACGGAAAAGGTCTCAAATAATATTTGTCTAAAAAAAGACACCACAGAGAGTAGAGCTACAAGTAGAAGAGGAAAACATATATCTTAGTACGAAAACGTTTATAGTTTGGTGTGGCAGAACCTCGATGTCATCTCGCAGTATTCTGTTGTCGTACACCATGGTCCTTGCAAATACCTATAGTACACTTAATGGAAACAATTATGTGAAATTTAGGTTATTTCCTCATACGTTATTTTTCTATCTTTTGAATGATATAGTTTTGCTAATTTGAATTGAAGTCAGCCACCGTGGAAATTTACCACAGAGAAATTAATACTAAAGGTAACTATGTATAATAAATCTCTATAAAGATTATATAGTAAATCTAGCCACACAAATGTGTGGATCATCTAGTTAAGATACAAGGGACAAATAAAACACCTGATTTGGCATTATTAATTAATAGCTAGTTTTACTTGCGTGCATGCAGGTAATGACATGAAGGCAGCGGCTATTGGAGGGTCAATTGGAGGAGGTGTGGCGTTGTTGGTTGTGGTGTGGTGTAGCCTCTCATATTTCAAGTGGAAAAGGAGCACTGCAAGCCATGACTTTGAAACACAAGCTGGAGGACCCAAACGATTCCAGTATCGTGATCTAGCTGTTGCAACTGATAACTTCTCCAAGGATAGGGTTATTGGGCGAGGTGCCTTTGGAGAAGTCTACAGGGGTACGTTGATGTCGAAGGGATCATCATCATCATCATCAGGCGTGCCATCAAGAGAATTATGTGTATCGTCCTCAAAGGAATCGGATGCGTCGCTGAACTCAAACTTTAAGGAATCAGACGATGGTGAGGTGGCTGTAAAGAAAATCTTGAATGAGCCAAGGGGAGGAAATCTAGACTTCTTCGCCGAGATGAACACAATTAATGCAGCAAAGCACAAGAATCTCGTCAAACTGAAAGGTTGGTGTTGCAGGGAAAATAGCCAGAACATGCTCGATTTTATGTGCTGGTGCTGCATGAAGAAGAAGAAGGATGATGAGCTCTTCCTTGTCTATGAACTGGTGCCTAACGGTAATCTACACTACCACCTACGCGAGAGTGCGCAAGTAATAACATGGCCAACTAGGTATATACCTTGCATTTTTTGGTCCTTATATTATTTATTTTTGTGAGGATTGATAATCACGATACTACTATTCATGTTCTACTAATTCATTAATCTGTCTGTCCACATGTCTGTCAGGTACCAAATCGTCAAAGACATTGGTTCTGCTCTTGTTTACCTCCACCATGACTGCGCCCCTTACATTCTGCATAGAGATATCAAACCAGGCAACATACTCCTAGACAACAACTTCAATGCCAAGCTTGCTGACTTCGGGTTGTCGAGGATCGGCAACCAGGACAATGCGACATTGTTGACAAACGCCATAGGAACTGAAGGGTACATAGATCCAGAATGCAGGAAAGTTGGAAAAGTCAAGTTCTACGCGAGCTCTGATGTCTACAGCTTCGGAATCGTCCTGCTAGACATTGCATGCACAGGGAAGTCCAGGGAGCAAGTCTGGGAGCTGTACATAAAAGGCAAGGTCGTGGAGGCTGCAGACGGAAGGCTTCAAGGCGGCGACGACTTGGACAAGAGGCAGATGCAGCGCGTGGCTATCCTGGGACTCTGGTGTTCTCTTCTTGACAGTTCCATGAGGCCTACGGTTAGGAAGGCAATGGAGGTCTTGGAACGTGACGAGCCGTTGCCTGACCTTAACTACTTGGTGAACACTTCGGTGCCCTCGGCACAGCAAGACACCTACACTATTAGCTCTGACCAGCATGCACTTATGTCAGATGGGAGCTAAGATCTTTCCGTGAGTTACAAGCATGACTTTTGGGATGGTTACGTCAGTCAACGTGGACTACTACACTATATATGCACATGCATGGATATAGCCAGCTCTCAATGTTCCTACTTATCTACGATCAACGTGGCGTGCATACTCCTTATGTATCTCAAGGTTAATCTATGTTGCTGCTGCGGTTTGCATCATGTATTCATGTTGGTCTTTGTCTGCATTAAATGTTGGTTTGGCTATATGGGCAAATGTAACAAACAGTTATGATACTCAATGTACGCATGTTTTTTTTGTTTCATTCATGTTGGTTCGACTATATAGAACGTGTGGGTGTAACAAAAGGTTATTATGTGAAACATGCATTGGTGTTTGCTGGCTGGTCTTGTTTGCATTTGTATTGGTTTACAGTTGTTTGTGTGCGCGCGCTTCTGACAAAGACGAGCTAGCTGCTCCGGCGTAGGTGGATATGTAGAGCGCAAACGACCACGATGCCTCTCCTCATCATTTTTCTTCGGCCCTCATGCTTGGTGGCTGAGATGCTCAAAGAAGTCATTGATCTCATAGGGGCGTGGCAGTGCGGCGAGCTAAGCGAGACCAGGGTATTGGAGAAAGCTGGTAGGGTTGTGTGGTGCCCATGAAAATTTGAAAGTTCAAGTTTTGAAAATCTAACTCTAACCCTGAGAGAGAGAGAGAGAGAGATGTGCATACCTGAACAATCCCTCCCTCCTCTCCACATCCCGCGACGCGCGCCCTGGGAGAAACCCTAGCGCCACCGCCGATGGGACCCCCTCCTCCTCCCCTTCTCCCCTCCCCTGCTGCCGCCTGAGAGCTCGATCAGGCGAAGCCCGGTCGGCTCTGGCGGTGGGGGGGGGGGGGGCGGAGGCGCGGCGCGTGCAGGGGCGCGGCGGCGTGGCATCCGGGCGCGGGGCGGCGACGACCTGGCCAGGTGCTTGCGCGGGCGGCTCTGCGGTGGCAGAGGTGGCTGCGCTGTTGCTGACGGCTGCGTTTGGGCGCGCCTAGATCTAGCGGCGGCTGCGCCACGAGCTCAGCGGCGGCCTGGGTGGCTCGGCGCGCGCGGGAGCTCGGCGGGCGACGGCTCGGGTCGTCGTTGCACCTCGTCGTCCGGCTGTGTGGATGCTGGTGGTGGATGGCGGCCGCTGGTGAGGTCTTGTCTAGCCACGGCGTAGGTCCGAGTGCGGCACCAATCCAGCCCCTGCTGAGCTTGCACATGTCGCGGCATTGGGCTGGACCTTTCCCAGCAATGGCCACCGTTGAGGGATGGATCCGAGGCCGGAAGGGCCATGAAACCATCCTTGCCTCCCGTCAGGCGGCGCACCGGGGAACTCGTCCTTGCACGGCCTGGCAGGATGGGGCGGTGGCGGCCGAGTGCGGCCGGCCCGGGGGGTGGGCCTCGGACCTGGGGGGCATCCAGGGGCAGGGAAGGAGGTGCCTTCCCGCCCGTCTCTTTGTCGGTCATGGCTGCAAGCTTCGGTTGGGGATGGTGTCGGAGCCATGGGTGTCGGGGCGGCGGCCCTGGAGGTGGGAGGCGTGGGCTCATGGGCGGAGCTCACGGCTCGAGTGTGAGCTGGCTGCCATGACCATGCGGGCGGTGTGAGGGTCAGGGTGCGAAATCGAAGGGGTGGGTGCGGTGGGCCTGGCTTGATGTGCCTCTCCTCGGTCGCTTTGAGGACTTTCCGGGGTGAAAACCTGCTTTGGCTCTGCCAAGCCGACGGCGACGTCGCCTATGGGTGTCGCCTCCTTCTTGAAGGCGTCGTCGCGGCTTCTCTACATGCTCCGATTGCTCCGAGGGAAAACTTGATCGCGGGATCGGGCGGTGGCGATACTTCTGTGTCGTGCCCTTCTTGAAGGCACCGCCTTGGAGTGTTCGGCTTGTTGTGCACATCTTTCTCTCTTCGCGGTGACTCACTCACGGTTGTGGTCTCCGGAGACTCCAAGTGGTGCTCTCTCTGCCTACATGTAGTTTCGTGGAGTGGATGGGGTGATCGCTGTTCTTATACACCCTTGTATCTTTGCCTTGAGTGTGTGTGTTGTGGAGGTGAGTTGTATGTGTTGGTTTATACGGAGATCATTGCTTTATATATAAAGCGGGGCGTGAGCCTTTTTGATAGATGTGCATACCTGGCTGCCTGGCTGCTGATGGAGTATTCACCTAAAGAGGATCTGCTAGAGAGGTCATTCCAAGGATACGATGGCATCCACGGTGGTTGGCGGCGAGTTGGCGGTCGGAGGCGAGACGGCGAGAACGAGCTATGGTTGATAGAAGTGGTTAGGTTGGGACGAAATGCTTGAGCCCGTCCTTCTTAACCATCCACGCAACGTTTGGAGACGGTCGTCTGTTGCTGTCTAACGCCACCCGTCATTGAGCGGCACGTCAGCCTGACGGGTGGGGCCTACCTGTCGGTTACGCTGCTTTCACGAGCAAATTGGACGATTAGTGCTCCGCGTTATTCATTCGGCTCAAAGTTGATGGTTCCATGTGCGCTCGCTCAAATGAGTTACAGTTATTACCCTAGCCCCAAATGTGTTGGTTTTGGATAAATATCAAAATCTCCATGAGTTGTCCACCAGTGCAAGAAACCGTCATTGATGGAGCAGGAAGAAAGATGGGAGGGCTTATTTTGTGCCGGAACAGACCATCACCGCCTTAATCTTGCCGACGACGGACCAAACCCTTGCCCTTTTTTTGTGCCGGAAAATACTCGTATTATTGACGTAGCAATGCTACCATCAGAATTACATGGATTGACAACTTTGTCCAGTCCTGAGCGTAGCCTAGGACCGAACAGTTGCCCTAACTAAACACCCTCAGATTTACATGGATTGGCAACTTTGTCCGGTCCTGAGCGTAGCCTAGGACCGAACCGTTGCCCTAACTAAACACCCGACAAAAAACCAGGGTTCTGCAACCCTACAGCCGCCGAGGCATGAACGGAGGGAAAGGTAAGGAACCACCATCCTTGCCGAGGATGGAGTGTTGAGGAAGAAGGCCTCCGGACTGAAAACCCGTCAATGATGAGCCATTTTTCCACTCGTTGGATGATACGTTTTTTCCCTACTGTTTTTCTGCACGTAGGCATTATACACAGCGTTGAAAGCTGCACATAACATCACACATGGTGAACGACTTACAAGTTACAATGAGTCATCCACAGCATGGCTTATACACAGTACTACTGGAGTAGACGCTGGACGCTGGACGCTGACATACCCGGTTATCCACTAACGAGTCATCCATTAATTTCCATTGGTTAGTGCGGTGGAGAACCTCAAATGCCTTGAATCTTTACCAAGGCGTCCGGCAACATGTGGTCTCAGGCTCTCAGCATCACGTACTGTCGAGACGTCTCAACAACATCGTACTGTACTACTACCTTCGAAAAGATCATCATAGTGTCGCCAGAAGAAAAGCAACGTCCACTACCGGCCGTATATATACTCCATGAGATATTAATTGAGAATATGACATCTGTTTTTTTATGCTCGGGAGATTCCGTGGCCCAGCTTGATTTCTGTGTTCTCCCTAGCTCATTTTTCTCTCTTGCATATATTCTTGATTTTTTTTTTCTTATTGTTGAAACCTTAACGGTAAGGTACTTATCTCCTACAATAATTTACTGACCACTAACAGTCTTTTATCACTTTCGGAATTTCATTAGGATTCTGCCAAGAATAAATGCTCAACTGTGAAGATGTCAAAGGCATGTCAAAGGGGTCAATTTAGGGAACAAAGCTTATTGCCTGCGGCTAGCTAGGCTTTATGCACGAGAGAATATGCTAATGTTGCTGATTGCTTAAGGAGCGGTGGGCACATCGGTGCTCGTCCATCTCACCGTGTTGTTGCTGTCTTTGTTTGGATTTCGTGAATTTTTTTTGCAGTCTCTTCACGGTGAAAAGAGGCACTTGCTAGCTGGTGGCCGATGAGGAACAAGATTGGTCCTGTTATAAAAACTTTGCTGGTCTTCATCTTCGAATTGACTGTTAAATAGGCAAACGAACACATTTCACGAACAAGGAACCAAATACGTATGTAGAGAAACATGTAAGCTCTTTATTATATGCTTTGTCCATTGTCTTCTCTTGTGGTAACTCAAATTAACCTATGTATAAAAACTCTCCATCTCATGTTTTTTATGCCCTAGCCACCATGGACATTTTAGTAATAAGCCCATATTAACCTTTTGATATGTTGCAAAGGTTCCATGCAATATAAATAATGTTATTAATTACCGTTTCTCTAACTCATAAAAATTGGTTGAGAGCACACATTGGTTAATGTTTCTTAACACCCCTTCATCCGTTTATTTTTAAATGCACTTATCCCCCCCTCCCCCCCCCCCCCCCCCCCCGGCCACAAAAAAAACCAATGCGAGAAAAGGGATTTGAAAAGGAGTGCATTGCATGCATATATGTAGTTGCACTTGTTGCCTCGTCCAAAATCTACTTGAGAAACAGAGTAGCAGATCGACTGGCGAACAATGGGATAATAGAGTGCAACACAACTTGTTGGGTACATAAGATCATGCATGTTTTTCCTAATTTCTTTGACATCCAGCTTCATACCTGCATTTCCAACGGTCAAGTTCTGTTTGATCAAATTAATTTAATCAGGAGTAAAAGGACATATTTCGCCCGACAAGACACACATTTTGAGCCAATAGATCAGAGTGTTACAGCAGACATGATATTAGTGATCATATTTAATTACTAGCAATGAAGAGTAAATTGTCAAATATCACCATAATTGCGGACGACTTCTCAAAAAACTATCGTTTCGCTAACCGTTTGCAAAGACTGCCAGTTTGGAGTATTTGTTTTTGCCAAAAACACTAAACGCTCAGTTGAGTGTATTTTGACAAGAAATTTGAATGGTGGGTTCCGCCGTCAGGTCCACGTGGCACAAGGAAAATGGATGGCGGAGACTGACTTTAAGCAAAACCGATCAACCCCTCTTCTTCCTCCCCGAGTGGTGTTTGGCATTTCGCCGAACACCTAGATGCCACAAGCCAGTGGTGCTGCTGGTATGACCCAGTTGCTCCTGTCACCGGCGAATGACAGAAGGGCGCGGCGACCATCGGGCTTGGTCCAGGCCATCATGAGTGGAGCTAGCGCATCAGGCATAGCTTTGGCGCGGGCTGCTTGCGAGACCATGGCTTCCGGGAGCCAAGCTGCGTCCGAATGGCGGTGAGGAAGCTCGTATGTGGGGCTCCATTCACTGATGATGAGAGGGCCAGGACGAGGGATGGATCTCGCTACATCTGGTCGAGGTAATCAACACCGAGCACCGTCAAAGCACAGAGCGCAACGACGTCTATTCAACAATTGTGGGCTAAATGACACTGGCCCAGCGCCGCACCGTGGTGGTGGCGCGCATCATCCATATCTACCAACGCATCGAAATGGACAAAACTGCACCTTGATGTTTAGCTCGGGGACTCCCTAGCCGACACTGGGTCACCAACAACCTGCTCGTGTCTAGCCCGCTCTCATTCACCATCATCTATTGCTTCCCCTACGACATGACCTACTTCCACCACCCCACGGGATTCTGCTCCGACAACTACCACCGATGGGGCCTGAACATGCCCGCCCAGCCATCTCAAGGTCTATTGCCGATGCCCTAGCCCGCATTGCCCCTACCCTTAGACATGTGACCGCGCCACTGTGGCCACCCTCGACGGGAGCCTGACATCGCCTGTCCCAACCACCTTGATGTCCATTGTCACTGCCCCAGCCCGTCTACCCCTTCCCCTAGGACGGCAATGGAGCTCGCTTGAGATGCCCGCCGTGGTTGGAGGCGGCCCTTTTGGCGTCGGAAGGTCGAGCGCCAGATCTCAGCCCACGGGTAGGTGAAGTGGCGGCCAACGCCGGAGTCAGGGGGAGACTGTCAGGTGGGCCCTTCGTCAAGTAAAGTTTTCAATCAGACGGTGTGAGGTTTGGTACCAAGTCGGCCTTAAGAGCAGGACCCACAAGCAGGGCTGGGCCGACAAAATTCGGGGCCCTGTGCGACACTAAAAAATGTGCCCCGTCTCACTAGGAAAAATAACTAACGAACAATTATAATGTACTCCCTCCGTTTCTAAACATAAGCATGTTTTAAAGATTTCAATATGGACAACATACGGAGTAAAATAAGTGAATCTACATTCTAAATTACGTGTGTATATATACATCCGTATGTAGTGCATATTAAATCTCTAAAAAGACTTTTATTTAGGAACGGAGTGATATATGATATATTGTCCTACATAACAATTGGATACATAAAAAATCATACCTTTTCAACTCCCGGATGCACAATATTTATTTAAACAACATCCTTCTTCTAGTATTCTTTGAAATGAAATCTTCAATGATATCCTCGTAATCAATCTTCTCCCCATGATGATTTAAATCTATACTATTGTAACAGAAGATACAAAAGATGAATAAAATAAAATTGAAGTAACATGACAGCAGTCAGCAGATATCAATTGAAAATTATGTGTCAATGTTGGTAATTACATGAACCGTCTAACTCACCTAGTCCCGCGTGTCCTGTCCAGATGAACTACTATACTGTGATCTTTTACCAAGAAGACAAGAACCGATCTTTAACAAAGTAACAATCCCTGCCAAAAGTTAATTATGATGTAAGAATTATGAGTAGGACTCTAGGAGCCCAAATTAATCAGGATAACAAGCTAGCGGCGGCCGGCAGGAGTAGTTAAATACTTAAACTAGGGCCTGAACCATCACCATACAAGTATTAATGGTTTGTTTAACTCCTGCCGGTATCAAATCAAGACAGGGAACCCTCCACGATCGATCCTAAACATGATCTCACATTACTAGCGTGGCCAGAGGAACATGTTTGGTTGATCTACATGTTTTGGCGATGGCGAGAGGAACATATGTTCATAGAGTTCAGAGTTAACCGGAACTCGGAAGGCTCGTTGCCCCCCCCAGTCGCCGTGTCGCCCGCCGCCGGCTTTGGATGCGACGCGATCGATTCCAATCTGATCTGATGCGCCGTCTCGCCTGTCAATTTCCTCCGGATGCGATCGATCTTTCTCATCGAGGTATCGCATGGAGCAGGGGCATGCGGAGTTATGCGGACACGCCAGGCGCCAGCGGCCCAGAGCCCAGGAGGAAATATACATATGCCTACATAAAATTTTGGGGCCCCCAAAATTTACGGGCCCTGTGCGGGCCGCACACTTTGTACACCTATGGGCCCGGCCCTGCCCACAAGTTAATTTCGTGTCAAAATGCGCTCAACCAAGCTTTTAGTGTTTTCGACAAAAAAGTTTTTCTCAAAACATGGGTGGTTTTTGCAAATTGATAGCCGAATGGTGTTTTTTTTGAAAAGTTGCCCATAATTGTGATAATGTTTGGCAATTTACTTAAGATTGAACGAGTAGACTATTCAGCCTATGTGACGGCACGCTGTCACCGCTTGTTTGGTTTGGCTCTTATTTCTGTATAGGCCCAGTCGGATTTGGTGAGTGTGAACGTTATTTTCAGCCCAAGTGGCAGGTTGGCTAGTGCATGTTATGTTCGCTCGTGACGATTTCTCTCGTACCGGTTCGATCCAGTCACTTGGCGGTGGCACTGCCTTGTAATTTCAGTCAACTCCAACTTCACTGTTTTCTGAGATCTGGAAAAGGCCAGCTTCTCCAACTCCTCAGTTTTTGCACTTGGGACGCCGGCCAGCTTCTTGATTTCTACTCCATGGAGCTAATGCGTTCGGCTCAGCTTCATGCATGGAGTAGAGTAAGCTGGGAGCTGGAGTGTTGCTGAACACGCCCTAAGCAGGCTGGCCCTAGGGCTGTTTGGTTCCCAGCCACATCTTGCCACACTTTGCCACGCCTAACCTTAGGAAAGTTTGATCAAGTTAGGTAGGTGTTTGGTTCTAGCCACACCTAAGGCAAGGATTTTTTATGAGGAGTGAACCCCACGTGTCATAGACACAAAAAATGTGGTAAGATTCCCTTAGGCAAGCCAAAGTGTGGCTAACAATTTGAGCAACTCAACTAAGGCAAGTGTGGCAAATATGGCAAAAATCATGTGGCAATATATGGCAAAGATAGTCACAATCCAAACAGCCCCTAAGTGTCGCAGTTCACTTATTATGGATTGGAGGTAGTACTTCTTTTTCCAAGTAAACAGATAATACTTCAGCGGACAAGACATGGCCATGCATGCAGCTGGATGATTCCCCGCAGAGGTGGCGTCATTTTCGGTCCTAGGTCTTAAGATTCCTCTCACACTGAGCATGCACACTCGTCCGAGTGGAGTGTTCGTTTTGAGGTTGACGGCCAGGCTGGCCGATGGCGTCAAGGAGGTGACTCCAAGAGTTGCCCCGTCAGATCGCCCGGCGACTGGCGACGACTTGGACCGAGGAGGCGATGCGACTCACCGGAGCAGCCGAGCCGTGCGGTTGTCATCGCGTCGGCTGGCGATTGGGTGGTGATGCGTCGCGCCGTCGCCTATAAAATGCTCGTCGCCTATCGAGCAATTAATCTCATCTCACCACGTCAGTAGTACGAATTCATTGTGGCCATGGGCTCGCCTGCAAGCAATGGCAGCGCGCAGCTCCTCCTCCGCCTCATCTTTTTCTTTGCTTGGTTGCACCTCTCTGGAGCTCAACCTCCCGATGCCTATCCTCCCGCTACAGCCCCAGATGCCTCTCCTACCCCTTCTTCCGATCCGGCTCCTTCCACCAGTCCCGCTCCTTCCGATCCCGGTTCCTTCAGTCCCCCTCCCGCGCCTTCCGGTTCACCAGCTCCAGTCGAAGATACCTCTCCTCTCGCTCCCGTTCCAGCCGCAGTAGCCTCACCCTTCTCGTTCAGCTTCGACTTCTCCAACGCCTCCAGCTACCGCATAGAAGACCTCAAATGAGAGGGCAACGCGGCCGTGCACGACAACCTGGTCGACGTCACCTGCAACTCGTTCGGAGAGAGCCCCACGCACTGCACGGGACACGTGTCGTACGCGCACCCGGTGCCGTTCTGCGACAGCGCCACCGGCGAGGTGGCCAGCTTCCAAACGCGCTTCACCTTCGCCATCATGTTGGAGTTGGAAAACAATAGCAAGACCGTCAAGGGTGATGGCATGGCTTTCTTCCTAGCCTATTACCCATCAGCCATGCCGCCGCACTCAGGCGGGGGAAACCTTGGCCTGCTGCCCTCTGGCGACGACGGCAAGAGCCTGACCGCCTTCGGAAACGACCGGTTCGTCGCCGTGGAGTTCGACACGTTCAACAACTCCTGGGACCCCGACAACACGGTGGACCACATCGGCATCGACATCAGCTCCATGAGTTCGGTGAAGACGACAAACTTGACCAGCTTTAGCCTCAACGGCTCCATGACGGCCACCATCACCTTCGACAACACCACCAGGATGCTGGTCGCCGACCTGCAGTTTCATGGCAATAATACTTCTCGCCCCGTCCAGGTCAGCGCGCAATTACCCGATCCGGTCAGCACCTTGCTCCCGCCTCAGGTGGCAGTGGGGTTTTCCGCAGCCACAGGCAATGAAATGGAGCTGCATCAAATACTGTCATGGTCCTCCGACTCCTCACTTGCTCCGCCCCGCAAAGGTATTATATGCACCTTTATTTGTGAGTGTGGTTTTGTGTAGCTCAAGCTACGTGGTACCCTTTATCTTATTCATTGGAACTGCTTGGAAAAGATGCTACTAATAGCCTACTGTGCTATAAGCATATGTGCATCATTAATAAATATTAGCTTCTAAACATTTAGGGTTACTGGATATCAAAAGAGCATGCATGTATGGAGGATTACATCTTTCTCCCATTGACGTGTTCAAGAAAAGAAACGCCACGCGCTATTCTCATGGCTATCGACCACGCAACCCTAACGTGCCACTAGTTGCCTCATACCAACCTCACCTCTACCTTCTTACGACCTGCAGCACCATATGGCGAAACCTGCACGACCACACAGCTCCCTCGCCTGGTGCCGCTGCTACCGTTAGTAGGGCATTTCCAAGGGATATCCCCGATTGTCCACCTCATTTGTTCGCGGACACGCCCGGACATCGCCAATTTCTACCCAGAAAAAATGGTATCCAACGGTCTCCCCTATTTGTCCACTCGAATGGGTGTTGTGCGCCGTCCAGCCCCATGGGCTATACCAAGGGGCCTGAACATGTTTATGGGAGTGGAGAGTTCGCAAGAGGTGGCCCTGACCGTAAGGCAAGCACCATACGTTTCCTTTGAGTGGCCATGCTCAAGCCCCACGCCTTGAGCATGGCTGTAAGAATTGTGATACATATGGTAGTATGGTACTACTACCAGAGCCAGATGATAAGGATCACAAAGTATATCAGAATCAGTAGTAGTGCGGTAGTATTATAGTAGTACCTGATGTAAAGAGATGACAAGCGAACTTTGATGGTTCACCAATCACCACCATCAACCTGTAGAGATGGACGCAAATATTCAGGGTGTTCAAAGTGCAAGTCATCTGAGAAAGAAAAGAGTTTGTGATGGGCTGACTCCGAACCACCTGCAATGCAAATGTACAAGCGGTTCCTCTCCAACCCGTCTGAGAACTGAGATACAAGCCCATCTAACTAATACTAATCAGCGTGGGGCTGGACTATGTAACATCTCTGAGAGGCCTTTTTAAAGAACCTTCAAAAGTATTTTCATTGCTTAGGCAATCGTTCTACGGAGGCCAATCTTTGAAAGTTATTTCTGCCTAAACCAACTTAGAGGGGGTGTTATGTCAGGCAATTCCCCTGAAACGCTAGAGATGTGCCGCCAGTGATGGCTAGTTCTATACTAGTGCTCTAAGATGTGGTTGCAATAGCGATCAAGGGGAGAGATGTGCATCTACCCGATGCCTCTCTCTTACGATAATGAGATATGGGATGCATGGTTTTGTTTAAACCGATTTTTTTGAGGGTTTGTTTAAACCGATTTAAAAGGTTAATGTATACACATTGATATTCATAGGATGGTGGTAATCTATCTATCTATCTATTATATTTTATTAAAACGATAGAAAACGAATGGCAAAGATTTATCTATGTAAAAAATTATGACACCTCAACGGCTGAGATTAATCAATATTATAAGAAGGATTTAACGTGCCCATGGACATATACGTACCAGGTTTGCTTTATGCACGTTTCCTCTCAAAAGAAAAAAAATCGCTATGCACCTGTACGTGATCGGCAAGGAGAGATTGATTTTCGGAAAGGATACTTACGTGTAGTATATAACCTTTACAAGCTTTTTGGATTTCAACGTCTTCTATAGTTCCCCGGATTCATGTGTCAGTAGGAAACATCTACTCCCTCCGTTCCTAAATATAAGTCTTTGGAGAGATTCCACTATAGACCACATACGGAGCAAAATGAGTGAATCTAACTCTAAAATGCATCTATATACATCCGTATGTGGTCCATAGTGGAATCTCTATAAAGACTTATATTTAGGAACGGAGGGAGTATACGTCATGTTCTGCTTTCAGTTAAAACTATCTCCACACATATTAGCCAATCAGTGGCTTAGTTTTTCTTTATAATGAAGCAAATTGGGGATCCGATGTAACAGTATATTCATACAATATTACAACCCAAAGATATATTCGTATGCTTGAAAGCAATTGAGATTCAAGACGGAAAGCAAATACTCAAGCATTGTCACAGTAAATGTTTCTCTCGCCTTTTAAATAATCTCATATTTGTTGATATAGTTTTTTAAACCATTTAATTATTTAACTGATTTTTACAGAAAAAAGAGTTGGCCCTCAGTAGTAGATTTACTGAAGTAGTAAATATTTCTCTAGCCTTTTGAATAACCACATATTTATTCACACAATTTTATTATACTACTTAATTAATTAACTGATTTTTACAATAGAAAAAGGGTTTGCCCTTTGTCGTAGGTCTACGGAAGTTGTTATTAGGCATTGTCCTAGGGGAGCCAATGTCACTGCACATACCCTAGCATCGACGCTTGATGCACCCTCGACTACTTACTGGCTCAAGGATCGCCTGATCGTCTAAACTCTCTGTATTGGCAAACAATGTAGGTGTATTTTCAAATGAATAAAATCAGCCATGATGGCTTTTCCTCTAAAAAAATATTTTGCCCTCTAAAGAAAATTGAATTTACATAATTAATTAGTTGCTTCATCAAGACATATACTATAAACAATTTTCTTGACACTGTTGTCAAAAACAGGAGATACACGAATACGAGCGGTTTTTTGTAGGACGGGCTCCAATTAGCCCATTTTCCAAAAAAAACTGCAATATAAAAAGTTTGAAAAAATTTATCAATTTGTGTTGTAAAAATAAATATAGATGTTCTTTAAGTATGTGTAAAGTTTTATTAAATAATATGATCATTTGTAGGCTAAAAAATAAGAAAATGTGGCCGGAAATACAAAAGAGAGAAGATCAATTTTAATCGATGTATTTATCTTTTGTGTGTACAACGCACATGAAAATATATGTTCATGTTTGTACGTATACTCTACACATATATGCTTATTGTATACTTCCTTTAGATTTTTTTAAGATGCGGAAAATGTATTTTCGCTGAAGAAAATACCGAGCTAAATGGAACTCAGCCACCATGCATTTCTATTTTTTGGTACGCGAACATTCTATCCACATTTACTTAATGCTACACACTCTCCTTGCAAAAATGAAAATTCTAACAGGTCTTCCCTAATAAACCAAGCACATTTACAGAGAGACACCAACTGTTCTCAGTTTCTATAATGAAAATTACCGTAAAACTATTGTTGTATGGTCTTCGGTTCAAAAAAAAGTCACTAATATACAACTTCATACAAGAAAACAAAATTAGAGATTTTATACTTTGAGGAAGAAAACTTCTTCATATAAATAAACAAACAATTTCCACATAAGCAGCGAACAGTACGAGAGAGTGAAAATGATGCCCACAAAATGTTTGCCCTGAAGCAGTTGGCTCATCAGTAGTTATATACTGGATAAACAATGAAGTGTGGAAGGATGAAATATAGGTATGCGTGCGTTCTCTAATAATGGCTGGCATTGTTCACACGGAGAGTTGCATCACTGATAGAAGAAACATAGTGGTTGATGATAGGCTATTAGTAACCTTTGTTTGTTCTTTTTTTTTGGAGATTCCCGGTGGTTAAGCAGAGCAATTACAGAACACACTTGAAAAAGGAGTACTGAAACTTGCATGATGCCAAAATCAAGGGGAGATACCTCGGATGATATGTTGACTTTGTTTTACTGTCTTAAGTTGGGATTTTGGTGTGATTCTTGGCAGAATTTGCATCCTATCAGTTTATGAGTTGCTAAAAAAGAAACAATCTGTGAGTCGTAGAGCATTGATAATCAAAGGCAGTAGTTTAATCTTCCTTCATAGATAAGCAAATACTTTCGTATATGAAGAGATCTTTTGATACTTGAAGTCCACAGATCATATAGTTTTTGGCAAATGTGAATCTACAAAAGCGTGTGTAAACTAAGGTTCTGCAATTTTGGTTTTGCGGACTTTGAGCATCATGGAGTATTTTGTGCTATGTTTTTCTTAGAATAATGCCATGGTTTATTAGTGTCACAAAAATAATAAAATGTTAGTAATCAAACATATGAGATTCACGAAGAGAAAAATATCTTTAGTTTACAAAATTATTTAAGGCTAGCCGCACAAATGCGCGGGACACCCGGTTAGTTATGCATTAAGATAGAAGAGACAGATTAACTTGGACACATGAATTAACACTATTATAAGTGCCATACATGTGGCACGAAGCAATTCCGTCCTGGCGTTTTTTCATGACAACTTTAGTTGTGAAGCATGACAACTTTCTGTTTGGATGACAAGTTTCAGTTTTTTTGGGGTTTCATTTTTTTTCTGGATGGCAATTTTAGTTGTAAAAACAGCAGGGAGGTGTTACTTTATGTCATACGTGTGTCACTTATCATTTGGGTTAATTAATGGCTAGTGTTATTCACGTGCATGCAGGTCATGACATGAAGGCAGCGCTTATTGGAGGGTCAATTGGAGGAGCCATAGCTTTGGTGGTTATGGTGTGGTGTGTCCTCTCATGTTTCAAGTGGAGAAAGACCAGTACAAGCCATGACTTTGTAACACGAACTGGCGGACCCAGACAGTTTGAGTACCGTGATCTGGCTGTTGCAACAGACAACTTCTCCGGGGAGAGGATTATTGGGCGAGGTGCCTTTGGAGTAGTTTACAGAGGCACCCTGATCACTAGGGGGTCATCATCAAGTGTGCTCTCTAGAGAATCATGTGCATCGTCGAGTGAACGGTCAAACTCGAAGGGATCAGAAAGTGAGGTGGCTGTAAAGAAAATCTTGAATGAGCCGAGGGGAGGATATCTTGACTTCTTCGCCGAGATGAACACCATTAGCACAGCGAAGCACAAGAATCTTGTCAAACTGAAAGGTTGGTGCTGCCGGGAAAAAAGCCGGAACATGCTCAGTTTCTTGTGCTGGTGCTGCAGGAAGGAGGATGACGAGCTCTTCCTTGTCTATGAACTAGTGCCCCACGGCAATCTGCACTACCACCTATGTGAGAGTGAGCAAGTGATAGCATGGCCAACAAGGTACTAGAATGTATACCTTGCATTTTTCAGTCCTTATATTATTTATTTTCACGAGGATTAATAATCAATTATACTTTTTGTTTGACGTTCCATGGAAACATTAATTTGCTTGCATTTCTGCCTGTTAGGTACCAAATCATCAAAGACATTGGCTCTGCTCTTATTTACCTCCACCATGATTGTGCCGCTTATATTCTGCATAGAGATATCAAACCAAGCAACATACTCCTGGACAACAACTTCAATGCCAAGCTTGCTGACTTCGGGCTGTCGAGGATCGGCAACCAGGACAGCGCGACGCTGTTGACAGCCGCTATAGGGACCGAAGGGTATATAGATCCAGAATGCAGGAAAATGGGGAAAGTTAAGTTCTACCCGAGCTCTGACGTCTATAGCTTCGGCATTGTCCTGCTAGACATTGTATGCACAGGGAAGTCCAGGGAGCAAGTCTGGGAGCTGTACATAAAAGGCAAGGTCGTGGAGGCTGCAGATGGAAGGCTTCATGGCGGCGACGACTTGGACAAGAGGCAGATGCAGCGCGTGGCTATCCTGGGACTCTGGTGCTCTCTTCGTGATAGTTCCATGAGGCCTACCATTAGGAAAGCAATGGAGGTCTTGGAACGTGACGAGCCGTTGCCTAACCTTAACCACTTGGCGAACACTGCGGTACCCTCGGCACAGCAAGACACCTACATCATTAGCTCTGACCAGCATGCACTTTTGTCAGATGGCAGCTAGATCTTTCAGTGAGCCAGAAGAATGACTTTTGGGATGGTTACGTCAGTCAACATGGACTACTACACTATGTATACACATGCATAGATATAGCTGGCTCTCAGTGTTCCTACTTACCTGCGATCAGCCTGGGGTGCATAGTTCTTATGCATCTCACGGTTAATCTATGTTGCTGCTGCGGTTTGCATCATGTATTCATGTTGGTCTTTGTCTGCATTAAATGTTGGCTTGGCTATATGGGCAAATGTAATAAACAGTTATGATAGTCAATGTACTATGTACGCATGTTTATTTTTTATTTTTGCATTCATGTTGGGTTGACTATATAGACCGTGTGGGTGTAACAAAAGGTTATTATGTGAAACATGCATTGATGTTTGCTGGCTGGTCTTGTTTGCATTTGTATTGGTTTACAGTTGTTTTTGTGTGCGTGCGTGTACACTTCTGACAAAGACGAGCTAGCTGCTCCGGCATAGGCGGATATGGAGAGCGCTAACGACCACGATGCCTCTCCTCATCATTTTCTTCGGCCCCCATGCTCGGTGGCTGAGATGCTCAAAGAAGTCGTTGATCTCATAGGGGCGTGGCATTGCGGCAAGATTAGTGAGGCCAGTGTATTGGAGAAAGCTAGTAGAGTTGTGTGGTGCCCATGAAAATTTGAAACTTCAAGTTATGAAAAATCTAACTCTAACCCTGGACCAGAGAGAGAGAGAGAGAGAGAGAGAGAGAGAGAGGAATACCTGGATGCTGATGGAATTGTCACCTAAAGAGGATTTGCTAGAGAGGTCATTCCAAGAAGACCATGGCATCGGCGGTGGTTGGCGGCGAGTCGGCGGTGGTTGGCGGCGAGTCGGCAGTGGCGGAGGGGGAGTGGAGGTCTCCTCCAACATCCACATATCCCAATAGGTATCACTAGTAGAAAACTATTTATAGGTGGGGTCACATTACTGGCGGGTGCACTCTATCGTCTGCCTTGATTAATCTGTCCACTTACCAGAGGAAGGCCCAATGTCATGGCCGCCATTGGTACTTGAGGTGCTAGTGGGGGACACAAATATGTGCCCACCACAGGTAGTTTGGGCCATTGGTGGAAATACCAGTGGCAGATTCTTTTTGCCGGCCCGCCACTGGTATTTTTAGCAATTTCTTTTGTAATCTTAGGGTTTTACTATTTTAGGTATAGCGTTACGATCCAATTTTTTTCTACGTTAAGGGTACATAATTGGAAGTTCCATGAAATTTTTTGGCACCTATTAGGGTTAATTTATTCTTTAGGGCATTAAATGAGTTTCAAAGTATTTAATGGAGGTAAATGGGTTTTGAAATATAAAAATGTGGAAATCCAATCTGATATATATGACACTTCTCATAGTGCGATGATATGACCTCTAAGCAGAATGTACAACATCAGTTCGGGCATCGGCGAAGGTTGGACCAATGAGTTTGGCGAAGATCAAAACCTTCTTTAAGCGTGAGTGAGTCCACATGCCTTGCATCATTGTACAAGTTTGCCAAGCTGTGGTTGCAGTGTTTGGCCCAGAGTAGTTGAGAGAATTAGATATCGCGAATACAGCCTGGTTGTAGGCGATCAATGAATCGAGAGGTTTTCCAGTAATACTTGATGGCATAGATTATATGCACTGAAAGTGGAAAAATGTCCATTTGCTTGGCAGGGACAATATATGGGGCATGTTAAAGCTTGCATGGTCATACTTGAAGATGTGCCATCACAAGATCTCTGAATTTGGCACTCCTTTTTCGGCATGGCAGGCTCACACCGTTACATCAACGTGATTCCATGATTTCCGATGTTTAGAAGGCTTGCAGAAGGCAACAGGTCAGAGGTCAACTTTGAGATCAATGGCCACCACTACAACAAGGATACTACCTAGATGATGGTATCTATCATCAGTGGTCAACTCTTGTGAAGACAATCTCCAAGCCGGTAGGAGAGAAGATTTTATGTGTGCTTTTCGTGTGCTCCAATTTTGATGGACTATCGTTCGACACCCTACTAGAACATGGACCACAAAGAAGACATGAGAGGTGATGACGGCTTGTGCGATCATGCACAACATGATCGTAGAGGATAAGCGTGATGACAACAACTTCAACCAACGGTTTGATTTTCAGGGGGGAAATATTGAGTCTAAGCATGAATTGACAACATTTGCACAGTTCACCCAATTTCATACAGAAATACGTGCTTAGATATCTCACATCCAACTTCATAATGTTTTGGTTGAGCATACGTGGACTCACCTTGGCAATCAATAGATGTATGGGTCCTTTTATTTCAATGTATTTGTAACAATTTAAATTTCACTTGGTTGTAAACTATAAGATTTTTATTTGGTCGTAAACTATTTATAATGCAGTTAAAACTTTGTGACTTATTTGGTTGTAATGTTTCCTTTATTTGGATTTATATGCATAGAATGTCTAATTGTAAAAAATAGGCCTCCCAACAATCGGGCGGACCAAATGGGTCAACTGGTTGGGCGCATCGGCCAGATTTACGCGTCCAACCGACCCAAACGGACATAAAAGAATCAAATTCGCGTCACTTTGGGTCAGCGCATTGGAGTGGGCCTTACATTACTCGCCTTTTGCCACCGTCGCCCTCCTACTTGTCTGCCGTTGGGGTCAACCATAATACGTGTTCGAGGTCGAACGAAACAAACGTTGGACTGTGGCGAGTGACCTATTGACCTGTGGTGAACCCTTGGTTCCATGATATGACTGATTTTGGAGGCATTTGGTTCAGTACACATCTTGACCACCTCAACACGTACGTAGATGACTTGGCAAACCAGGGTTCTGTAAGGATCACCAAATATGTACCATTTTTTTCTTCTAAAACTGAAGGGGATACAAATCCACAACGTTGCACCATTTTGTTTTTGCCAATTGCACCAAATATTGATAGTACTTATGAGGCTAGGACCTATAATAATCAGGATTGATATTTTCTTATACTGCCAAAATGGATGGAGGAAGTCTTTATGGATGTCATGTGGACATGAAATGAGTTTAGTCCATCAAACTCCAAACTTGCATGGTGGAATTTTTCGACGATTCGGATTTGGATCATATACCTAATTTTTTTTTCATATTTTCTGGAATGAACAGGCTTACTGGTCATAGATTTTGTTTTTGCGAATGTTACTGGTCATAGCTAGCTTCGCATAGGTCAATTGTTATTGTTGAAAAATCAACATTTCAAGCGTGTGTGCGGGATAAGAATAAAATTCTGCACTTGGTACCATAGATAAGATGGGATCTGGAGGCAGTTGTTCCCACATCAACATCTTGCTTGCAAAAAGACTAGTAATTCTGTGCCAGCTTAGTCATGTAGTTCCCGCATCACCAACTCATCACTGGTACAAAACCTTTTGTTATGGTGAGTACGTGGAGTTGGTTTTCACTAAAATTATAGCAACTGATTGTACTCCCTTCATTTTTATTTACTCCACATATTAGTTTTGACCAAAGTCAAACTTTATAAAAACAATTTATTTTTTACAATAAAAATATATATGGTATCAAAATATATTAAATGATGATTGTAATGGTATTGATTTGAATTGCGGATGTTTATTTTTTGTATAAACTTAGTCAAATTTTAGAAAGTTTGACCAGAGACAAAGCTAATATGCAAAGTAAATAAAAACAAAAGGAGTACTTGTGATTTAAGGGACACAACATGGTGTAAATAAATAATTTGCTACAATGATAAGTTATTCGTAAATTATTATAGTCAGAATTGGTTGGAATTTTCAACCGAATAACATTTTTTTGTTGCACTCCAAATGACCAGGATAACTCGAGCTTAAGCCATTTCTACATTTCCATACCCAAATTGCCCACGTGCTGACCTCTGCATTTCGTAAATTAGCACTATTTTTTTTTGCAAAAAGAGGATCAGTCCCCGACCTCTGCATCATAAAGATGCACACAACTATCTCAGCGCGTATATATAATCCTCATCTTTCTAACCCTTGGTTTCTCTTCCCTCTCCTGCTACATTGATGGTGCACTATACCAGAAAAAACCCTTTGCTGAAACCCTCCCCTCAGTCCACTGACACAAGTTTAATAGGATTTGAGCAAGCATGTAGCAGACAAGACTACTCTAGTTAGGTCAACATTGCATGAAAGATAAGATCATGCATGTTTTTCCTAATTTCTTTGACATCCAGCTTCATACCTGCATTTCCAACGGTCAAGTTCTGTTTGATCAAGTTAATTTAATCAGGAGTAAAAGCACATATTTCGCGCCACAAGACAGACATTTTGAGCCGATAGATCAGAGTGTTACCTCAGACATGATATTAGTGGTCATGTTTAATTACTAGCAATGAAGAGTAAATTGGCAAACATCATCATAATTGCGGACGACTTCTCAAAAAACTATCGTTTCGCTAACGGTTTGCAAAGACCAACAGTTTTGAGTATTTTGTTTTTGCCAAAAACACTAAACGCTCGGTTGAGTGTGTTTTGACATGAAATTTGAATCGTGGGTTCCGCCATCAGGTCTACGTGGCACAAGGAAAATGGATGGAGGAGACTGGCGTTGAGCAAAGCCGTTAAAACCCTCTTCTTCCTCCCTGACTGGTGTTTGGCATTTCGCCGAACACCTAGATGGCACACGCCAGTGGTGCTGCTGGTACGACCCAGTTGCTGCTGTCACTGGCGAACGGCAGTAGGGCACGGCGACCATCGGGGCTTGGTCCAAGCCAACATGAGCGGAGCTAGCGCATCAGGGATAGCTTTGGCGTGGGCTGCTTGCGAGACCAGGGCTTCCAAGAGCCAAGCCGCTTCCGAATGGCGAGGAAGCTCACATGTGGGGCTCCAGTGACATATGACAAGAGGGTCAGGATGAGGAATGGATCTGGGTACCTCTGACTGAGGGAATTGACACTCAGCAGTGACAAAGCGCAGACGCGACTCTGGTGGAGGTCACCATACCCGGCCCCACATCTATTCGAAAGTTGTGGGCTAAATGACACTGGTCCAATGCAGCACCATGGTGGTGGTGCGCATCATCCATATCTACCAACGCAACGAGGTGGACAAAATCGCACCTTGATGTTTAGCTCGGGAACTCCCTGGCTGACAATGGGTCACCAACAACTTGCTCGTGTCCAGCACGCTCACATTCACCATCGTCTGTTGCTTCCCCTACGGCATGACCTACTTCCACCACCCCACGGGACGCTGCACAGACGGCCACGACCGACCGGAGCCTGAACTTGCATGCCTTGGCCATCTCGAGGTCTATTGCTGCCACCCTAGCCCGCATTGCCCCTGCCCTTAGACACCTGACCGCGTCACTGCGGCCACCCTCGACGGGAGTCTTGCCCATCCCAGCCACCTTGACGTCCATTGTCACCGCCCCAGCCCACCCGTCCCTTCCCCTAGGATGGCAATGGAGCTCGCCTGAGATGCCCACCGTGGTTGGAGGCGGACCTTCTGGCGTCGGAAGGTCGAGTGGCAGATCTCGGCTCATGGGTAGGTGAAGCGGCGGCCAACGCCGGAGTCAGGGAGAGACTGTCAGGCGGGCCCTTCGTCGAGTCAAGTTTTCAATCAAACGGTGTGAGGTTTTGGTGCCAAGTCGGCCCCGACAGCAGGACCCACTAGTCAATTTCGTGTCAAAATGCGCTCAACCAAGGCTTAGTGTCTTCGACAAATTTTTTTTACTGAAAATACGGGTGGTTTTTGCAAATTGATAGCAGAAGGGTGGTTTTTTGAGAAGTTGCCCACAATCGTGATAATTTCTAGCTATAAACTTAAGATTGAACGAGTAGATTGTTCAGCCTATGTGAAGGCACACAGTCACCGCTTGTTTGGTTTGGCTCTTATCAGAAAGAGACCGCGACACTTATTATGGATTGGAGGCAGTACTTTTTTCCCCCAGGTGAACGGATAATACTTGAGCGGACAAGACATTTTCAGCCTATGCAGCTGGGATGATTGCCCGCAGAGGTGGCGTCATTTTCAGTCCTATATATGTCGGTACACGAATTAAGATTCCTCTCACACTGAGCATGCACACCCGTCCAAGTGGAATGTCGTTGTGAGGTTGACGGCCAGGCTGGCCGATGGCGTCAAGGAGGTGACTCCAAGAGTTGCCCCGTCACATCGCCCGGCGACTGGCGACGACTTGGACCGAGGAGGCGACGCGACCCACCGGAGCAGCCAAGCCGTGTAGTTGTCATCGCGCCGGTTGGCGACTCGGCCTATAAAATGCTCGTTGCCGATCGAGGAATTAATCTCACCGCCACGTCAGTAGTAGGAATTCATTATGGCCATTGGCTCGCCTGCAAGCAGAGGCAGCGCGCAGCTCCTCCTCCCCCTCATCTTTTTCTTTGCTTGGTTGCACCTCTCTCGAGCTCAATCTCCCACTGCCTCTCCTCCCGCTCCAGATGAAGATGCCTCTCCTCCCGCTCCAGATGCAGGTGTCTCTCCTCCCGCTCCCGCTCCTGCTCCAGTCGAAAATGCCTTTCCTCCCGCTGTCTCCCCAGCCGCAGCCGGCTCGCCCTTCTCGTTCACCTTCGACTTCTCCAAAGCATCCACCTCCCACGTAAAAGACCTCAAATTCGAGGGCGACGCCGCCCCGCACCTACATCCTGACCTGATCGATGCCACCTGCGACTCGTTCGGAGATAACCCCATAGGTTGCGTGGGACGGGTGTCGTACGCGTACCCAGTGCCGTTCTACGACGACCTCACCGATGAGGTTGCCAGCTTCCAAACGAGCTTCACCTTCTCGATCAAGGGCACCACCAAAAAAAATATCAAGGGTGATGGCATGGCTTTCTTCATCGCATACTATCCATCAGCAATGCCGCTGAACTCAGGCGGGGGCTACCTCGGCCTCATGGACGGCAACACTAAAACTGCCTTTGGCGCCCAGCAGTTTCTCGCCGTGGAGTTCGACACGTACAAGAACCAATGGGACACCGACAGCGAGGACCACATCGGCATCGACATCAACTCTGTCCAGTCGGTGAACACGACCCCCTTGGACAGCTTCGGCCTCAACGGCTACATGACGGCCACCGTCACCTTTAACAGCACCAGCCGGATGCTGGTCGCCGACCTGCAGTTTAATGATGCCAAAAATAATCGTCTCCCCGTTCAGGTCAGCTGGCAGTTACCCGATCAGCTCAAGAACTTACTCCCGGCTCAAGCGGCAGTGGGCTTTTCTGCAGCCACCGGCTCAGGCGCGGAGCTGCATCAGATACTGTCATGGTCGTTCAGCTCCTCACTTGCCTCGCCCAACAAAGGTTTCACTAGCATCATTTTTTTCACTACTAGTACCATTATATACCTTCATTTATTTATTCACTGCAACTGCTGGGAAAAGATGCTATTTCTCGTTTAAGCCTATAGTAGTAATAAATCATTTAATTGTGGTATAAGCATAATCCTACTTGCATCATCCTTCGACAGAAATAGTTTAGTCAAAAGATGCAAGCGATGAATAGGGGACAAGTCCGGAGCAGTCCGGCCAGTTTGCACGTGTCAAATAGGCTGGTGCAATCAGTTTAGGATTGGCATCCTAAATTGCAAAGATGACATCATTGCCGATGTCATCCATCAATAACTGATTTGGCTTTGCTTCTTAGCAATCAGCTAAGTATTTTGTATTCGATAACAATATAAACAAAATCTCATATATGTTGAATTTCATAAATATCTAAATTTTAGAAAAACATATATTAAAATTACCACAAAGACAAGCTAAGACACTCAGCAACGCGTGTAGCACCTGGACTTGCGTGGGCTTGAACAATTACGAAAAATACAAACGAAGGCGCCGAGAAACTTAGACGGACTACACTGGCACACTGCAATACGATAGAATCACAATGAACACATACACGCGCTAACTAGAAATAGGAATGAAGTTTTACAAAATTAATAGAAGTGGTCAAGACATTGACTCCAGTAAGGATTCGAAATAGGCATGTATATTCACTGTGCGCTATTCTGACAAGGAAGCATGACATATTGACATACGTGCATGCATTTTATGACTAGGAGGAGGTAGTACCATGAATACCACCAGAGTCAAAGCTAAATATATCACGTGGGAATCAGTACATTTTAACACCGAACCACAGATTGGAATAATCATCAAACTATACTTTTTTTTACCCTAGATAGCTGCGCCCTTTTATTTTCTACAACAGCCCTACATGTATATAAATTTAGTTCTTGATTTATCGATTCTGAAATTTTCGTAAATGTCGACTGGCTTAAATATTGCAACAGTGAGTTAAAAAATGCAATATAAGAAAATTATGACTTTAGCAATATGTTAGTGCGCACAATGGAGGAAACTAGGAAAAATAGGTTGGGGCCAACTATTTTGTAATTGTGCATTCCAGCATTCTTAGACTATATTTGGGATGAATTTAATATAAAATTATTTGGGTTTATATGACATTTAGCCTATTAAATAGAAATATGGCATAAACATTAAACTTAATTTATCAAGTTGATATTAGCAAGAATTATGAGTAGTAAGGGAGGTCATACATAACATACATGAGTGTGTTATTAATATATGGTGTCATGCATACAATGCATGTTTATATGGCGTACATGAGTTGCCTAGATATAACAATATGTATGTTTTTAAGGAAAAAGTGTAGGGACGGTCACTGTTGTGCCAATTTAACATCAAGATGCATAAACATAACATATGCCAAAAGTGCCATGGATGAGTTGCTAAGATGCATCAACATGCATGGGTTCCGTGGCATAGAAAATTATCAGTAGCAAGTGCAACAACAAGAACAAGGTATGGCTTGTGTGAGAGATAATGTTCTAGCAATTTTTGTTGAGTAAATACCAATAGCTACATTCAGACTCAGTTAGATAGGGAAATGGAGAAGACAATAAAAGTAAGGTGTGGATTGCATTGAAATGTCTTACTTTGCATAAAAAAATACAAAAATATTCTACAATAAATGTGAAAAGAAATAACAGATCTCGCCACAGATGTGTGTGCCATCATGCTAGATACAAGCCACAATTAGATTTAGATCATCTAACTGTAAACGGAAAAGGTCTCAAATAATATTTGTCTAAAAAAAGACACCACAGAGAGTAGAGCTACAAGTAGAAGAGGAAAACATATATCTTAGTACGAAAACGTTTATAGTTTGGTGTGGCAGAACCTCGATGTCATCTCGCAGTATTCTGTTGTCGTACACCATGGTCCTTGCAAATACCTATAGTACACTTAATGGAAACAATTATGTGAAATTTAGGTTATTTCCTCATACGTTATTTTTCTATCTTTTGAATGATATAGTTTTGCTAATTTGAATTGAAGTCAGCCACCGTGGAAATTTACCACAGAGAAATTAATACTAAAGGTAACTATGTATAATAAATCTCTATAAAGATTATATAGTAAATCTAGCCACACAAATGTGTGGATCATCTAGTTAAGATACAAGGGACAAATAAAACACCTGATTTGGCATTATTAATTAATAGCTAGTTTTACTTGCGTGCATGCAGGTAATGACATGAAGGCAGCGGCTATTGGAGGGTCAATTGGAGGAGGTGTGGCGTTGTTGGTTGTGGTGTGGTGTAGCCTCTCATATTTCAAGTGGAAAAGGAGCACTGCAAGCCATGACTTTGAAACACAAGCTGGAGGACCCAAACGATTCCAGTATCGTGATCTAGCTGTTGCAACTGATAACTTCTCCAAGGATAGGGTTATTGGGCGAGGTGCCTTTGGAGAAGTCTACAGGGGTACGTTGATGTCGAAGGGATCATCATCATCATCATCAGGCGTGCCATCAAGAGAATTATGTGTATCGTCCTCAAAGGAATCGGATGCGTCGCTGAACTCAAACTTTAAGGAATCAGACGATGGTGAGGTGGCTGTAAAGAAAATCTTGAATGAGCCAAGGGGAGGAAATCTAGACTTCTTCGCCGAGATGAACACAATTAATGCAGCAAAGCACAAGAATCTCGTCAAACTGAAAGGTTGGTGTTGCAGGGAAAATAGCCAGAACATGCTCGATTTTATGTGCTGGTGCTGCATGAAGAAGAAGAAGGATGATGAGCTCTTCCTTGTCTATGAACTGGTGCCTAACGGTAATCTACACTACCACCTACGCGAGAGTGCGCAAGTAATAACATGGCCAACTAGGTATATACCTTGCATTTTTTGGTCCTTATATTATTTATTTTTGTGAGGATTGATAATCACGATACTACTATTCATGTTCTACTAATTCATTAATCTGTCTGTCCACATGTCTGTCAGGTACCAAATCGTCAAAGACATTGGTTCTGCTCTTGTTTACCTCCACCATGACTGCGCCCCTTACATTCTGCATAGAGATATCAAACCAGGCAACATACTCCTAGACAACAACTTCAATGCCAAGCTTGCTGACTTCGGGTTGTCGAGGATCGGCAACCAGGACAATGCGACATTGTTGACAAACGCCATAGGAACTGAAGGGTACATAGATCCAGAATGCAGGAAAGTTGGAAAAGTCAAGTTCTACGCGAGCTCTGATGTCTACAGCTTCGGAATCGTCCTGCTAGACATTGCATGCACAGGGAAGTCCAGGGAGCAAGTCTGGGAGCTGTACATAAAAGGCAAGGTCGTGGAGGCTGCAGACGGAAGGCTTCAAGGCGGCGACGACTTGGACAAGAGGCAGATGCAGCGCGTGGCTATCCTGGGACTCTGGTGTTCTCTTCTTGACAGTTCCATGAGGCCTACGGTTAGGAAGGCAATGGAGGTCTTGGAACGTGACGAGCCGTTGCCTGACCTTAACTACTTGGTGAACACTTCGGTGCCCTCGGCACAGCAAGACACCTACACTATTAGCTCTGACCAGCATGCACTTATGTCAGATGGGAGCTAAGATCTTTCCGTGAGTTACAAGCATGACTTTTGGGATGGTTACGTCAGTCAACGTGGACTACTACACTATATATGCACATGCATGGATATAGCCAGCTCTCAATGTTCCTACTTATCTACGATCAACGTGGCGTGCATACTCCTTATGTATCTCAAGGTTAATCTATGTTGCTGCTGCGGTTTGCATCATGTATTCATGTTGGTCTTTGTCTGCATTAAATGTTGGTTTGGCTATATGGGCAAATGTAACAAACAGTTATGATACTCAATGTACGCATGTTTTTTTTGTTTCATTCATGTTGGTTCGACTATATAGAACGTGTGGGTGTAACAAAAGGTTATTATGTGAAACATGCATTGGTGTTTGCTGGCTGGTCTTGTTTGCATTTGTATTGGTTTACAGTTGTTTGTGTGCGCGCGCTTCTGACAAAGACGAGCTAGCTGCTCCGGCGTAGGTGGATATGTAGAGCGCAAACGACCACGATGCCTCTCCTCATCATTTTTCTTCGGCCCTCATGCTTGGTGGCTGAGATGCTCAAAGAAGTCATTGATCTCATAGGGGCGTGGCAGTGCGGCGAGCTAAGCGAGACCAGGGTATTGGAGAAAGCTGGTAGGGTTGTGTGGTGCCCATGAAAATTTGAAAGTTCAAGTTTTGAAAATCTAACTCTAACCCTGAGAGAGAGAGAGAGAGAGATGTGCATACCTGAACAATCCCTCCCTCCTCTCCACATCCCGCGACGCGCGCCCTGGGAGAAACCCTAGCGCCACCGCCGATGGGACCCCCTCCTCCTCCCCTTCTCCCCTCCCCTGCTGCCGCCTGAGAGCTCGATCAGGCGAAGCCCGGTCGGCTCTGGCGGTGGGGGGGGGGGGGGCGGAGGCGCGGCGCGTGCAGGGGCGCGGCGGCGTGGCATCCGGGCGCGGGGCGGCGACGACCTGGCCAGGTGCTTGCGCGGGCGGCTCTGCGGTGGCAGAGGTGGCTGCGCTGTTGCTGACGGCTGCGTTTGGGCGCGCCTAGATCTAGCGGCGGCTGCGCCACGAGCTCAGCGGCGGCCTGGGTGGCTCGGCGCGCGCGGGAGCTCGGCGGGCGACGGCTCGGGTCGTCGTTGCACCTCGTCGTCCGGCTGTGTGGATGCTGGTGGTGGATGGCGGCCGCTGGTGAGGTCTTGTCTAGCCACGGCGTAGGTCCGAGTGCGGCACCAATCCAGCCCCTGCTGAGCTTGCACATGTCGCGGCATTGGGCTGGACCTTTCCCAGCAATGGCCACCGTTGAGGGATGGATCCGAGGCCGGAAGGGCCATGAAACCATCCTTGCCTCCCGTCAGGCGGCGCACCGGGGAACTCGTCCTTGCACGGCCTGGCAGGATGGGGCGGTGGCGGCCGAGTGCGGCCGGCCCGGGGGGTGGGCCTCGGACCTGGGGGGCATCCAGGGGCAGGGAAGGAGGTGCCTTCCCGCCCGTCTCTTTGTCGGTCATGGCTGCAAGCTTCGGTTGGGGATGGTGTCGGAGCCATGGGTGTCGGGGCGGCGGCCCTGGAGGTGGGAGGCGTGGGCTCATGGGCGGAGCTCACGGCTCGAGTGTGAGCTGGCTGCCATGACCATGCGGGCGGTGTGAGGGTCAGGGTGCGAAATCGAAGGGGTGGGTGCGGTGGGCCTGGCTTGATGTGCCTCTCCTCGGTCGCTTTGAGGACTTTCCGGGGTGAAAACCTGCTTTGGCTCTGCCAAGCCGACGGCGACGTCGCCTATGGGTGTCGCCTCCTTCTTGAAGGCGTCGTCGCGGCTTCTCTACATGCTCCGATTGCTCCGAGGGAAAACTTGATCGCGGGATCGGGCGGTGGCGATACTTCTGTGTCGTGCCCTTCTTGAAGGCACCGCCTTGGAGTGTTCGGCTTGTTGTGCACATCTTTCTCTCTTCGCGGTGACTCACTCACGGTTGTGGTCTCCGGAGACTCCAAGTGGTGCTCTCTCTGCCTACATGTAGTTTCGTGGAGTGGATGGGGTGATCGCTGTTCTTATACACCCTTGTATCTTTGCCTTGAGTGTGTGTGTTGTGGAGGTGAGTTGTATGTGTTGGTTTATACGGAGATCATTGCTTTATATATAAAGCGGGGCGTGAGCCTTTTTGATAGATGTGCATACCTGGCTGCCTGGCTGCTGATGGAGTATTCACCTAAAGAGGATCTGCTAGAGAGGTCATTCCAAGGATACGATGGCATCCACGGTGGTTGGCGGCGAGTTGGCGGTCGGAGGCGAGACGGCGAGAACGAGCTATGGTTGATAGAAGTGGTTAGGTTGGGACGAAATGCTTGAGCCCGTCCTTCTTAACCATCCACGCAACGTTTGGAGACGGTCGTCTGTTGCTGTCTAACGCCACCCGTCATTGAGCGGCACGTCAGCCTGACGGGTGGGGCCTACCTGTCGGTTACGCTGCTTTCACGAGCAAATTGGACGATTAGTGCTCCGCGTTATTCATTCGGCTCAAAGTTGATGGTTCCATGTGCGCTCGCTCAAATGAGTTACAGTTATTACCCTAGCCCCAAATGTGTTGGTTTTGGATAAATATCAAAATCTCCATGAGTTGTCCACCAGTGCAAGAAACCGTCATTGATGGAGCAGGAAGAAAGATGGGAGGGCTTATTTTGTGCCGGAACAGACCATCACCGCCTTAATCTTGCCGACGACGGACCAAACCCTTGCCCTTTTTTTGTGCCGGAAAATACTCGTATTATTGACGTAGCAATGCTACCATCAGAATTACATGGATTGACAACTTTGTCCAGTCCTGAGCGTAGCCTAGGACCGAACAGTTGCCCTAACTAAACACCCTCAGATTTACATGGATTGGCAACTTTGTCCGGTCCTGAGCGTAGCCTAGGACCGAACCGTTGCCCTAACTAAACACCCGACAAAAAACCAGGGTTCTGCAACCCTACAGCCGCCGAGGCATGAACGGAGGGAAAGGTAAGGAACCACCATCCTTGCCGAGGATGGAGTGTTGAGGAAGAAGGCCTCCGGACTGAAAACCCGTCAATGATGAGCCATTTTTCCACTCGTTGGATGATACGTTTTTTCCCTACTGTTTTTCTGCACGTAGGCATTATACACAGCGTTGAAAGCTGCACATAACATCACACATGGTGAACGACTTACAAGTTACAATGAGTCATCCACAGCATGGCTTATACACAGTACTACTGGAGTAGACGCTGGACGCTGGACGCTGACATACCCGGTTATCCACTAACGAGTCATCCATTAATTTCCATTGGTTAGTGCGGTGGAGAACCTCAAATGCCTTGAATCTTTACCAAGGCGTCCGGCAACATGTGGTCTCAGGCTCTCAGCATCACGTACTGTCGAGACGTCTCAACAACATCGTACTGTACTACTACCTTCGAAAAGATCATCATAGTGTCGCCAGAAGAAAAGCAACGTCCACTACCGGCCGTATATATACTCCATGAGATATTAATTGAGAATATGACATCTGTTTTTTTATGCTCGGGAGATTCCGTGGCCCAGCTTGATTTCTGTGTTCTCCCTAGCTCATTTTTCTCTCTTGCATATATTCTTGATTTTTTTTTTCTTATTGTTGAAACCTTAACGGTAAGGTACTTATCTCCTACAATAATTTACTGACCACTAACAGTCTTTTATCACTTTCGGAATTTCATTAGGATTCTGCCAAGAATAAATGCTCAACTGTGAAGATGTCAAAGGCATGTCAAAGGGGTCAATTTAGGGAACAAAGCTTATTGCCTGCGGCTAGCTAGGCTTTATGCACGAGAGAATATGCTAATGTTGCTGATTGCTTAAGGAGCGGTGGGCACATCGGTGCTCGTCCATCTCACCGTGTTGTTGCTGTCTTTGTTTGGATTTCGTGAATTTTTTTTGCAGTCTCTTCACGGTGAAAAGAGGCACTTGCTAGCTGGTGGCCGATGAGGAACAAGATTGGTCCTGTTATAAAAACTTTGCTGGTCTTCATCTTCGAATTGACTGTTAAATAGGCAAACGAACACATTTCACGAACAAGGAACCAAATACGTATGTAGAGAAACATGTAAGCTCTTTATTATATGCTTTGTCCATTGTCTTCTCTTGTGGTAACTCAAATTAACCTATGTATAAAAACTCTCCATCTCATGTTTTTTATGCCCTAGCCACCATGGACATTTTAGTAATAAGCCCATATTAACCTTTTGATATGTTGCAAAGGTTCCATGCAATATAAATAATGTTATTAATTACCGTTTCTCTAACTCATAAAAATTGGTTGAGAGCACACATTGGTTAATGTTTCTTAACACCCCTTCATCCGTTTATTTTTAAATGCACTTATCCCCCCCTCCCCCCCCCCCCCCCCCCCCCCCCCCCGGCCACAAAAAAAACCAATGCGAGAAAAGCGATTTGAAAAGGAGTGCATTGCATGCATATATGTAGTTGCACTTGTTGCCTCGTCCAAAATCTACTTGAGAAACAGAGTAGCAGATCGACTGGCGAACAATGGGATAATAGAGTGCAACACAACTTGTTGGGTACATAATTGCCCGCCACGTATTGCTGAGCGTTTACCAGCTAAATGTAACTCTGCATCCATGAAATAAAACTCTTCTATCCTGCAAAAAAAAACTACTTGAAGAAACAGCTTGGGAAAACTCGCTAAGGAAGAGTGCACGATCTAGTTTTCTGGATTGGAATTTTTCTACCCGACCAACGATCTTTAGTATCATAAAATAGAGCTATGATTAGGGGGTTCACTACACCTGAACCTTGCAACTCTCTAAGATTCCTCTTACATATGCCACCAACACATCTTTGAAAACTTGATGCTGGTAGAGACTTAGTGAAAAGACCAGCAAGATTATCACTTGGTATAGTTTACAGAATCTTTACTTCGCCACTCTTCTAAAGCTCAAGAGGGTTAGAAACATTCAAGAGCTATTTGCTCTATGAAATTACTCTTAACACAACCATTTGAATTTGTGCAACACAAACGACATTATCATCGTAGATTGCACATTACTTCTTGACATGGTAAGCTTTCTGCCTGAGCCAAATGCATGGATATGAGGCTTCATATAAAGCAAATGGCTCTGGGTGGCTAGTAGATGTGGCTACCAAGATCTACATACATGCCAAATAACAAATTATTGTACCACTACATAGAGTGAAAAATCATATGTGGATCTAGCATTAAGCAGATGATACATATAGTCAGCGTCTATGTAGTCCAGTCTGAGATCTAGCAGTATGGGGATCATACATATAGTGAGAGTATGTGTACCCCGTCATTTTCAAATCTTGATTCATCATGTAAAAAGTCCAATATCATGAGTATCTTGGAGGTATTTGAAGATGGTTTTGTTGCCAACCCAATGCCTTTTTTACAGTACCGGGTGTCTGCTTCTTCAGTTATTGTACACACGCATATGATACATCCCGTTGAAAGTTACACATGGATATGATTGACACACGGTGATGGTAGGGGGTCTTCGGAGCAACGATCAGGAAAGCACACTGTCTACCGACACACTATTGGCATCAACCAGGTGATTAGCGAGTCATCCCAGGGTCCACCTGGGGCGCGGCGGTCGTCCCCTTCCCCATCCTCTCCGCGTTGGCTTGCCATCCCAGGCGCATCTGGAAGCCCCGGCTCTTGAGCTCGCGGTACTCCTGGCAGAGGGCACAGGCCCCGCAGAAGAAGTGGACGCAACAGTCGGGGCAGGGCTTCTCCGCGAGCCCGTACGCCTTCCGCAGCTTGTACCGGTAGAAGCAGGAGTAGAGTCCCATGCCCAACCCCGTGGTCATGCACAGCAGCACGTACAACGCCCCGCTCGCACAGCAAGCTGATGAGTGATCATCCCGGCCGGCCACCATTCATGCACGCACATCAACCCCACAACAAGTTACCCCCCGATCGCTCAGTTATTTATCAAAAAGTAGTAATAGTAGTACACTAGTAGTTATCGCAAAAAAAAGTTAGTACTACCCCTAGTGATCTAAAATGTCTTACAATAGTTCACAGAGGAAGTACTAACTGAGAGACGGAAAGAAAACTCACGTATCTCCCCCTCGTCGACGATCTCGGCGATCCTCCCAAAGGTGATGCACGGTAAGCACCAGGTGAGGAAGCCTGCATGCATGACAAATGGTTTATAGTTTCTTTAGCAATATGTTTCTAGTCCCTTTTAGAGCAATTTTAACAGTGGTTCCTCTTATCTCTTCTTTCACACGAGTTAAGAAGGTAAGAATTACTCAAACCCGCTACACTGTGAAATTCACATCACAGATATATTATATACGACCAAGTTCTTTTTTCATACGGGAGGTAACAAAGTAGGAGTTATTCAGACACACCATTTAGTCTGGTGCTCAGTGTTAGAGATATATTTAGGATACTTGTATTTGGTAATTTAGGATTTGTAATCCGTCTCCTACCTTATCTTTAGGAGAGGCTTCTTGCCCTCCAAGTCTTGTACTCAATATATACTCGTCATCGAGGCTTAATAATACATCCATTATATTCCACCAATCCCTCTCTCCCTTCTAACATGGTATCTATCGCAAGTCGATCCTAAACCCTAGCCGCCGCCACTTCTGCACCCGCGCGCCGCCCCCGGGGCGGTCGGCCTCCATGACCGCCGCCGGGGGCCGCGCCGCCCGTACCTAGGGTTCGTCCGCCGGTCGTGTTGATCGGCTGCCCTAGAGAGTCTTTTTCCCGATCCTTTGATTCGGGTTTTCTCTCTCTCGCCGGTCGCTTTGATCAGCGTCTACTTTTTGGTTTTCCGGTCTATGTGATCCGGTTTGCGTCGCCCACCGCTGCCGTCGACCCAGTGCGCCTCTACTCCAACACCGGCGCGATCGGCCGGCTTCTTCACCGACCCGGCGGCCTCGGGCGTCGTCCGCGCGTCTGCCCGTCGGTCGCCCCGACCCGGCGGCCTCGCGCGTCGTCCGCGCGTCTGCTCGTCGGTCGCCCCGACCCGACGGCCTCGCGTCATGCGGCGGCTCTTCGCCGCCGCCGTTCGCGCGCCGGCCCGCCCGTCGATCTACGCCAGCCGTCACCGCACTGCTTCGACCGGGACTCCTGCATCACCCCGACCTAGCGGCCTCGCATCATGCAGCGGCCAATCATAGCCGCCTTGCCGACCGCCGCCGCCGGCTTCATCTCGGACTCCGCCGCCACCACGCCTCCACCGAGCGGCGTCCCCGACCTCGCGAGCGATCGGCTTGATCACCCGCTCGCCGCCGCGATCCGCCTCATCTACGCCACGCGACCGACCTGGCCTGTCGGTTACGCGCGCCTCCGCAGCTCCCGTGAAGATCGTCCCTGAGTTCAGCGCGCCTCTCCACCGATCGAGCATCGGGCTGCCGCTGCGTCGCCCCTTCGGGCCGCAGCGCCGCCGCCCCGTGGTTCTCCTCACGGCTGCATCGACTCGTGCATCGCCGCTGCGTTGCCCCTTCAGGCCGTAGTGTCGCAATACGCGGTCCCCGCCGCCGCCCCGAGGCCGTCCTCGCGGTTGCACCGACCCGCGCTCCGCTGCTGCACCGGCCCCTTCGGGCTATAGCGCGACGGCCTGCGGTTCCCGCCGCCGCCCCGAGGTCTTCCCGCCATTGCCCTGACTTGCCCGCTGCCGCTGCGTCGCCCCTTCGGGCCGTAGCGCCGCGGCCCGCGGTCCACTCTGCCGTCACCGCGCGTCGACCTCTCGTGGTATACGCCGCGCCATCTCCCTTTGGCGCGGGAACGCCACTGTCCGCGCCGGTCTTCGTCACGCTGTCGGGTTCTTCGCCTACTTCGAGCACCGCCGCCGCACTCCTAACCTAGCCGCCGCCGCCACCGTCAGGCCGCCGCCGCCGCTCTTCTTTGGCCGCCGTCACTGCTATGCCCGGTGCTGGCAACACCGCCGCGTGCCTTCGTCCACGACGTTTCCCCGGGCCTGGCAAGCCTAGTCGGTGCTTCGTCAACTTCGTCTTCGTCCGTCTACGCATGCCCGGTGCTGGCAACACCGGCGCGTGCCTTCGTCTACGATGTGTCCCCGGGGTTGGCAACCCCAGCGCGACGCGTCGTCAACACCATTCTCCTTCCTAGCGCATCACTTCTTCGACACCACTGCGCCCATGACTAACTCGGCGCCTCCTTGCGCCCGCGGCTCCCCGGCAACTCCCTCGACACCGGCTACCCGACTCGACATCGACCACGGCGTTCTTCGCACGGCTACCTCGACCACGGCTACACCACCCTACGCTCTCGGCTACATCGACATCGGCACAAAGGGCTATCATCCGCTTGAGCAACTCGTCGGCTTCCTCTATAGTCAACGCGTCCGCGACGCGACACCGTCCACGACGCTCCCGCTAAGACTGCGGGGGGATGTCAGTCTGTCGGCTGCTATTCTCTCCAGTCTGACCGTCCACGACGCTCCTGTTGTTCGCAACGCTACCGCTACGACTATGAGGGGATGTTAGAGATATATTTGGGATACTTGTATTTGGTAGTCTAGGATATGTAATCCGTTTCCTACCTTATCTCCAGGAGAGGCTTCTTGCCCTCCAAGTCTTGTACTCAATATATACTCGCCTTCGAGGCTCAATAATACATTCATTATATTCCACCAATCCCTCTCTCCCTTCTAACACTCAGAACTATTACATACTCTTACCTCTTTCTCAAATGCAAAGAGAAGGTAAAAGGGACCATGTAAAAACTGCGAGTAATTACTTTTCTAGTTTCATGGACGGGCTTCCTTCTTGATTTGTTTCAGAGCGTGTCTTAATGTTGGGCAAATTAAATGTAGATAAACGAATGCCAACACGTTCGACGCTATATATATGCAGCGTTATTCATCACAGGTATACACAGTAGCAGTGTTGCTCTTGTTGGACAGACAGAGGAGGAGGGACGAAGCTAAGCTTACAGCCACCGACGTCGTCGCAGCAGTCCCACAGGCCCGTGGACCACGATGCGCCGTTAACACTGCGGCTGGCCATGGGGCTGCCTTGCCACCAGTGCCGCGAGACTTGCGGTCGTGGGAGCTCGCCGGAATACCAGATTGAAGCTCGCCGGACTTGTGCGTGTGTGTGTGAGGGGCTGTGTGTGCGGTGAGGCGTTTTATTTAAAGACGGCCGCCGGAGCCGGGTTATTCATTCGAGAGCTATTGTCTAAACCTAACTTGTTTAACTCGTGAAACATGTAAATCTTGTCCCCTTTTGAGAGCCCTGCCCCCCCCCCCCCCCCCCCCTATATATGTTGGAGGGGCGGGTTACATGTAGAGTCCTCTTAAGATTAGGACTAGTCTATCTCTAATACAAACCGGATACAAGTCCTGGTCTTAACTCCTTGTAAGGTAAATATTCCTCATGCCTTTCCTCTTAAACCGGCCCACCATTAAACGTGAACTGGCCTTCTGGGTCTTGGGCCTTGTCATCCGTCTGTCCCGCACGCCGGATCACCAGTGAGTCATAATGATCAGGTGGGTTGCTTGTAAACCGCCAGGTCAGGGTGGGTCGCCAGTAACTCGTCAAGTGTCAGCGGGGTCTTCAGATAAACCGCCAAGTCCGGACGGGTTAACTTCCGACCGGTTTACACCGCGAGGTATATCCCCGACATTAGCCCCCAGTTTAATTTGGATTTATCCATATTAAACTGTTCCTGTAAAACAAATACAAGAATAAATTTGATAGATTATGCTCCGGGTTAAGAATTCTTGTAAATTGGCATCTGATCATCCTTAATTCCTTGCCATTTCCTTCTTCTAGAAAATCCAGGTCAACAAGCTAGCTTCATACTCAATTTGCTGACATTGGTTTCTCACAGAGAAATATTATGAAGAATAATCCACTTGAGTCGGCTTCCAAAGCGCCGGATTAAGAAATATGGGTCTTGAAATACTCATATGCTATTCAACTGGTTTGAAGATGCCGAACTTGCCGGTTTATCATTGCCAAAAATTGCCAGGTTATATGACTGATAATTCCGGGTCATGATTGTTGCTAACTCCGGTTCCTGATTGTTGCCAACGCCGGTTTATGATTATTGATGATGCCGGGTTGCAAACACAGGGTCATAATAATTGGTGACGCCGGGTCAATCTGGTTTGCTCAAGACAGAGATTTTGAAAATATTTCTCTGATAATAATATAATACTTGTAGCCCCCAAGTATTGAGCGGAACAAAGTGATGGCTTAAGACTTGCTTCAATATAAATACTGCCACTTTCGAAGAAATCCATGTTGTTCATCCCAGTCATTAGTAAAAACTGAATACTCCATATTATGTAGCCCCCAAGTGCCGGATTGTCATGCTTGCAGCAACCTTCTATTGTACCAACACCGACCCGGATTGCAATGAACACCTCATCAAAGCCAAATTGGAGATGTAAGAAACCGTCAACAACCGTGCATGTACGCCTCAGTAGAATGTTGCATAAATAACAGATTTCTCATCTTATGCCGAGAGAGAGAGAGAGAGAGAGAGAGAGAGAGAGAGAGAGAGAGAGAGAGAGAGAGAGACGCATCGGCAAGCCTATTGGGGTCTTAGTCATGGTTATTGGATTAGGACCATGCGGTATTTTCTTCTCATGTTACACATGCTTTTTTGCTAGTGTATTATGAACATTTGAAAACATATATAATTTTTTTGCAGATGCATACCAAAAATGTGAAATGTGTATGCAAAAAGTAGATATCAAAATATTAATTTGAAAAAGTAGTAATCATGTATGTAGAAAATGTTGAACATGTATAAAAAATGTTTTGTATGTATACCAAATTGTACAAGATGTACAAAAATAATAGACATAAAAATATATATTAGAAAAAATGTTAATCATGTATTAAAAATATTCTTCACGTACATGAAAAATGTACGATGTGTAAGAAAAAAGTAAGTATGTGCTGAAAAGAAGAAAAGGAAAAAAAGTAGAAAACTAAAGAAAGAAAGGAAGAAAACTGAAGAGAGAAAGCAAAAGAAAACAAGAAAACCGTAGAAATACCAGTGAAAAATATAAAAAGAAACCAAGAAAAAAGGAGAAAGCAAAAAAGAATCGAAAAAAACTAGACAAGGACCTTGAAACTGCGAAAAGACAAAGAAAATTAGTGAAAAAGCAAAGAAAAGAAAAAAAATAACTGAGCGTAGTGAACTATAGGGACATGAGTGAACTACAATAGCATGAGCGAGCTGCACTAACGGGCCGTTCCATATGCAGGCATGCTTCAGGCGAGATGGATGCTATACTTGCTTTGAGCAAAATATAGAATTCCCTCTATCCTATATTCCGGAAAAGACAAAGTTTGTGCGTTTGAAAACAATATGCATATTTTTGAATATATTTGAAAAATAAAGCCAAAGGTTTAATAAAATCTTTGTGGATTTAAAAATTGTTCACATATTTTAAAAGTATACTAATGTACATACATATTTTAGGATTATTTTTTCGTGATTTTTGAAAGTATTTGATGGATTTTTATAAGTGCACATTAAGTTCTTAGAAATGTTCGCGAAGGATGATAGATACACGATTTGTTAGAAAACCTAGAGTTAGAAGGCCAGCAAAAAAACACACCCGAAATGGACCTGTTCGTCACAAGAGTGCACGCGCGCAGTTTGTATTATTTAGACACTATCTCTTCCTGACTAAGCTATTATTAAAGCAAGGAACATTTCTTGTTCCCCTCTTCATCCACAACCATCTCTCTATACCTCAATTGAACTCTGCATGACCGCAACCCCTACCTCCCTACTATGGTGGACAACTGCACGACATGAGACATAGAGAACGACAACTATGCCAGGAGGTACACCAACCCAACGTTACACGCCCCCATAGCTCTTGCTCTTGTCTTGGCCTTGCACAACATCGAGCCGAAACGATGACGCACCATCTTGTCCCTAGTACTCGAGATTCGACCATGGTATTAGACATGGATGTTGTTCGAGGCGAAGGGCAGGGACGACAAACGGAGATGGTAGGCGACGCAACGGGAGATGATGGGAGGTGCAATGGATGAAGGCCGATGATGGGAAGTTGACTATGGGAAGGATGGAGAGGCTAGTTGTGGCGGTTAACAGAGAGGTCGACTGAGACGACAGAAGATGGGGAAGCTAGGTGGAGAGGCGAAGGCTAGCGACCGGGGGTAGGGGGAGGGGGAGTGGAGGTCTCCTCCAACATCCACATATCCCAATAGGTATCACTAGTAGAAAACTATTTATAGGTGGGGTCACATTACTGGCGGGTGCACTCTATCGTCTGCCTTGATTAATCTGTCCACTTACCAGAGGAAGGCCCAATGTCATGGCCGCCATTGGTACTTGAGGTGCTAGTGGGGGACACAAATATGTGCCCACCACAGGTAGTTTGGGCCATTGGTGGAAATACCAGTGGCAGATTCTTTTTGCCGGCCCGCCACTGGTATTTTTAGCAATTTCTTTTGTAATCTTAGGGTTTTACTATTTTAGGTATAGCGTTACGATCCAATTTTTTTCTACGTTAAGGGTACATAATTGGAAGTTCCATGAAATTTTTTGGCACCTATTAGGGTTAATTTATTCTTTAGGGCATTAAATGAGTTTCAAAGTATTTAATGGAGGTAAATGGGTTTTGAAATATAAAAATGTGGAAATCCAATCTGATATATATGACACTTCTCATAGTGCGATGATATGACCTCTAAGCAGAATGTACAACATCAGTTCGGGCATCGGCGAAGGTTGGACCAATGAGTTTGGAGAAGATCAAAACCTTCTTTAAGCGTGAGTGAGTCCACATGCCTTGCATCATTGTACAAGTTTGCCAAGCTGTGGTTGCAGTGTTTGGCCCAGAGTAGTTGAGAGAATTAGATGTCGCGAATACAGCCTGGTTGTAGGCGATCAATGAATCGAGAGGTTTTCCAGTAATACTTGATGGCATAGATTGTATGCACTGAAAGTGGAAAAATGTCCATTTGCTTGGCAGGGACAATATATGGGGCATGTTAAAGCTTGCATGGTCATACTTGAAGATGTGCCATCACAAGATCTCTGAATTTGGCACTCCTTTTTCGGCATGGCAGGCTCACACCGTTACATCAACGTGATTCCATGATTTCCGATGTTTAGAAGGCTTGCAGAAGGCAACAGGTCAGAGGTCAACTTTGAGATCAATGGCCACCACTACAACAAGGATACTACCTAGATGATGGTATCTATCATCAGTGGTCAACTCTTGTGAAGACAATCTCCAAGCCGGTAGGAGAGAAGATTTTATGTGTGCTTTTCGTGTGCTCCAATTTTGATGGACTATCGTTCGACACCCTACTAGAACATGGACCACAAAGAAGACATGAGAGGTGATGACGGCTTGTGTGATCATGCACAACATGATCGTAGAGGATAAGCGTGATGACAACAACTTCAACCAACGGTTTGATTTTCAGGGGGGAAATATTGAGTCTAAGCATGAATTGACAACATTTGCACAGTTCACCCAATTTCATACAGAAATACGTGCTTAGATATCTCACATCCAACTTCATAATGTTTTGGTTGAGCATACGTGGACTCACCTTGGCAATCAATAGATGTATGGGTCCTTTTATTTCAATGTATTTGTAACAATTTAAATTTCACTTGGTTGTAAACTATAAGATTTTTATTTGGTCGTAAACTATTTATAATGCAGTTAAAACTTTGTGACTTATTTGGTTGTAATGTTTCCTTTATTTGGATTTATATGCATAGAATGTCTAATTGTAAAAAATAGGCCTCCCAACGATCGGGCGGACCAAATGGGTCGACTGGTTGGGCGCATCGGCCAGATTTACACGTCCAACCGACCCAAACGGACATAAAAGAATCAAATTCGCGTCACTTTGGGTCAGCGCATTGGAGTGGGCCTTACATTACTCGCCTTTTGCCACCGTCGCCCTCCTACTTGTCTGCCGTTGGGGTCAACCATAATACGTGTTCGAGGTCGAACGAAACAAACGTTGGACTGTGGCGAGTGACCTATTGACCTGTGGTGAACCCTTGGTTCCATGATATGACTGATTTTGGAGGCATTTGGTTCAGTCCACATCTTGACCACCTCAACACGTACGTAGATGACTTGGCAAACCAGGGTTCTGTAAGGATCACCAAATATGTACCATTTTTTTCTTCTAAAACTGAAGGGGATACAAATCCACAACGTTGCACCATTTTGTTTTTGCCAATTGCACCAAATATTGATAGTACTTATGAGGCTAGGACCTATAATAATCAGGATTGATATTTTCTTATACTGCCAAAATGGATGGAGGAAGTCTTTATGGATGTCATGTGGACATGAAATGAGTTTAGTCCATCAAACTCCAAACTTGCATGGTGGAATTTTTCGACGATTCGGATTTGGATCATATACCTAATTTTTTTTCATATTTTCTGGAATGAACAGGCTTACTGGTCATAGATTTTGTTTTTGCGAATGTTACTGGTCATAGCTAGCTTCGCATAGGTCAATTGTTATTGTTGAAAAATCAACATTTCAAGCGTGTGTGCGGGATAAGAATAAAATTCTGCACTTGGTACCATAGATAAGATGGGATCTGGAGGCAGTTGTTCCCACATCAACATCTTGCTTGCAAAAAGACTAGTCATTCTGTGCCAGCTTAGTCATGTAGTTCCCGCATCACCAACTCATCACTGGTACAAAACCTTTTGTTATGGTGAGTACGTGGAGTTGGTTTTCACTAAAATTATAGCAACTGATTGTACTCCCTTCATTTTTATTTACTCCACATATTAGTTTTGACCAAAGTCAAACTTTATAAAAACAATTTATTTTTTACAATAAAAATATATATGGTATCAAAATATATTAAATGATGATTGTAATGGTATTGATTTGAATTGCGGATGTTTATTTTTTGTATAAACTTAGTCAAATTTTAGAAAGTTTGACCAGAGACAAAGCTAATATGCAAAGTAAATAAAAACAAAAGGAGTACTTGTGATTTAAGGGACACAACATGGTGTAAATAAATAATTTGCTACAATGATAAGTTATTCGTAAATTATTATAGTCAGAATTGGTTGGAATTTTCAACCGAATAACATTTTTTTGTTGCACTCCAAATGACCAGGATAACTCGAGCTTAAGCCATTTCTACATTTCCAGACCCAAATTGCCCACGTGCTGACCTTAATTAGCACTATTTTTTTTGCAAAAAGAGGATCAGTCCCCGACCTCTGCATCATAAAGATGCACACAACTATCTCAGCGCGTATATATAATCCTCATCTTTCTAACCCTTGGTTTCTCTTCCCTCTCCTGCTACATTGATGGTGCACTATACCAGAAAAAACCCTTTGCTGAAACCCTCCCCTCAGTCCACTGACACAAGTTTAATAGGATTTGAGCAAGCATGTAGCAGACAAGACTACTCTAGTTAGGTCAACATTGCATGAAAGATAAGATCATGCATGTTTTTCCTAATTTCTTTGACATCCAGCTTCATACCTGCATTTCCAACGGTCAAGTTCTGTTTGATCAAGTTAATTTAATCAGGAGTAAAAGCACATATTTCGCGCGACAAGACACACATTTTGAGCCGATAGATCAGAGTGTTACCTCAGACATGATATTAGTGGTCATGTTTAATTACTAGCAATGAAGAGTAAATTGGCAAACATCATCATAATTGCGGACGACTTCTCAAAAAACTATCGTTTCGCTAACGGTTTGCAAAGACCAACAGTTTTGAGTATTTTGTTTTTGCCAAAAACACTAAACGCTCGGTTGAGTGTGTTTTGACATGAAATTTGAGTCGTGGGTTCCGCCATCAGGTCTACGTGGCACAAGGAAAATGGATGGAGGAGACTGGCGTTGAGCAAAGCCGTTAAAACCCTCTTCTTCCTCCCTGACTGGTGTTTGGCATTTCGCCGAACACCTAGATGGCACACGCCAGTGGTGCTGCTGGTACGACCCAGTTGCTGCTGTCACTGGCGAACGGCAGTAGGGCACGGCGACCATCGGGGCTTGGTCCAAGCCAACATGAGCGGAGCTAGCGCATCAGGGATAGCTTTGGCGTGGGCTGCTTGCGAGACCAGGGCTTCCAGGAGCCAAGCCGCTTCCGAATGGCGAGGAAGCTCACATGTGGGGCTCCAGTGACATATGACAAGAGGGTCAGGATGAGGAATGGATCTGGGTACCTCTGACTGAGGGAATTGACACTGAGCACTGACAAAGCGCAGACGCGACTCTGGTGGAGGTCACCATACCCGGCCCCACATCTATTCGAAAGTTGTGGGCTAAATGACACTGGTCCAATGCAGCACCATGGTGGTGGTGCGCATCATCCATATCTACCAACGCAACGAGGTGGACAAAATCGCACCTTGATGTTTAGCTCGGGAACTCCCTGGCTGACAATGGGTCACCAACAACTTGCTCGTGTCCAGCACGCTCACATTCACCATCGTCTGTTGCTTCCCCTACGGCATGACCTACTTCCACCACCCCACGGGACGCTGCACAGACGGCCACCACCGACGGGAGCCTGAACTTGCATGCCTTGGCCATCTCGAGGTCTATTGCTGCCACCCTAGCCCGCATTGCCCCTGCCCTTAGACACCTGACCGCGTCACTGTGGCCACCCTCGACGGGAGTCTTGCCCATCCCAGCCACCTTGACGTCCATTGTCACCGCCCCAGCCCACCCGTCCCTTCCCCTAGGATGGCAATGGAGCTCGCCTGAGATGCCCACCGTGGTTGGAGGTGGACCTTCTGGCGTCAGAAGGTCGAGCGGCAGATCTTGGCTCATGGGTAGGTGAAGCGGCGGCCAACGCCGGAGTCAGGGAGAGACTGTCAGGCGGGCCCTTCGTCGAGTCAAGTTTTCAATCAAACGGTGTGAGGTTTTGGTGCCAAGTCGGCCCCGACAGCAGGACCCACTAGTCAATTTCGTGTCAAAATGCGCTCAACCAAGGCTTAGTGTCTTCGACAAATTTTTTTTACTGAAAACACGGGTGGTTTTTGCAAATTGATAGCAGAAGGGTGGTTTTTTGAGAAGTTGCCCACAATCGTGATAATTTCTAGCTATAAACTTAAGATTGAACGAGTAGATTGTTCAGCCTATGTGAAGGCACACAGTCACCGCTTGTTTGGTTTGGCTCTTATCAGAAACAGACCGCGACACTTATTATGGATTGGAGGCAGTACTTTTTTCCCCCAGGTGAACGGATAATACTTGAGCGGACAAGACATTTTCAGCCTATGCAGCTGGGATGATTGCCCGCAGAGGTGGCGTCATTTTCAGTCCTATATATGTCGGTACACGAATTAAGATTCCTCTCACACTGAGCATGCACACCCGTCCAAGTGGAATGTCGTTGTGAGGTTGACGGCCAGGCTGGCCGATGGCGTCAAGGAGGTGACTCCAAGAGTTGCCCCGTCACATCGCCCGGCGACTGGCGACGACTTGGACCGAGGAGGCGACGCGACCCACCGGAGCAGCCAAGCCGTGTAGTTGTCATCGCGCCGGTTGGTGACTCGGCCTATAAAATGCTCGTTGCCGATCGAGGAATTAATCTCACCGCCACGTCAGTAGTAGGAATTCATTATGGCCATTGGCTCGCCTGCAAGCAGAGGCAGCGCGCAGCTCCTCCTCCCCCTCATCTTTTTCTTTGCTTGGTTGCACCTCTCTCGAGCTCAGTCTCCCACTGCCTCTCCTCCCGCTCCAGATGAAGATGCCTCTCCTCCCGCTCCAGATGCAGGTGTCTCTCCTCCCGCTCCCGCTCCTGCTCCAGTCGAAAATGCCTTTCCTCCCGCTGTCTCCCCAGCCGCAGCCGGCTCGCCCTTCTCGTTCACCTTCGACTTCTCCAAAGCATCCACCTCCCACGTAAAAGACCTCAAATTCGAGGGCGACGCCGCCCCGCACCTACATCCTGACCTGATCGATGCCACCTGCGACTCGTTCGGAGATAACCCCATAGGTTGCGTGGGACGGGTGTCGTACGCGTACCCAGTGCCGTTCTACGACGACCTCACCAACGAGGTTGCCAGCTTCCAAACGAGCTTCACCTTCTCGATCAAGGGCACCACCAAAAAAGATATCAAGGGTGATGGCATGGCTTTCTTCATCGCATACTATCCATCAGCAATGCCGCTGAACTCAGGCGGGGGCTACCTCGGCCTCATGGACGGCAACACTAAGACTGCCTTTGGCGCCCAGCAGTTTCTCGCCGTGGAGTTCGACACGTACAAGAACCAATGGGACACCGACAGCGAGGACCACATCGGCATCGACATCAACTCTGTCCAGTCAGTGAACACGACCCCCTTGGACAGCTTCGGCCTCAACGGCTACATGACGGCCACCGTCACCTTTAACAGCACCACCCGGATGCTGGTCGCCGACCTGCAGTTTAATGATGCCAAAAATAATCGTCTCCCCGTTCAGGTCAGCTGGCAGTTACCCGATCAGCTCAAGAACTTACTCCCGGCTCAAGCGGCAGTGGGCTTTTCTGCAGCCACCGGCTCAGGCGCGGAGCTGCATCAGATACTGTCATGGTCGTTCAGCTCCTCACTTGCCTCGCCCAACAAAGGTTTCACTAGCATCATTTTTTTCACTACTAGTACCATTATATACCTTCATTTATTTATTCAATGCAACTGCTGGGAAAAGATGCCATTTCTCGTTTAAGCCTATAGTAGTAATAAATCATTTAATTGTGCTATAAGCATAATCCTACTTGCATCATCCTTCGACAGAAATAGTTTAGTCAAAAGATGCAAGCGATGAATAGGAGACGAGTCCGGAGCAGTCCGGCCAGTTTGCACGTGTCAAATAGGCTGGTGCAATCAGTTTAGGATTGGCATCCTAAATTGCAAAGATGACATCATTGCTGATGTCATCCATCAATAACTGATTTGGCTTTGCTTCTTAGCAATCAGGTAATTAAGTAATTTGTATTCGATAACAATATAAACAAAATCTCATATATGTTGAATTTCATAAATATCTAAATTTTAGAAAAACATATATTAAAATTACCACAAAGACAAGCTAAGACACTCAGCAACGCGTGTAGCACCTGGACTTGTGTGGGCTTGAACAATTACGAAAAATACAAACGAAGGCGCCGAGAAACTTAGACGGACTACACTGGCACACTGCAATACGATAGAATCACAATGAACACATACACGCGCTAACTAGAAATAGGAATGAAGTTTTACAAAATTAATAGAAGTGGTCAAGACATTGACTCCAGTAAGGATTCGAAATAGGCATGTACATGCACTGTGCGCTATTCTGACAAGGAAGCATGACATATTGACATACGTGCATGCATTTTATGACTAGGAGGAGGTAGTAGCATGAATACCACCAGAGTCAAAGCTAAATATATCACGTGGGAATCAGTACATTTTAACACCGAACCACAGATTGGAATAATCATCAAACTATACTTTTTTTTACCCTAGATAGCTGCGCCCTTTTATTTTCTACAACAGCCCTACATGTATATAAATTTAGTTCTTGATTTATCGATTCCGAAATTTTCGTAAATGTCGACTGGCTTAAATATTGCAACAGTGAGTTAAAAAAATGCAATATAAGAAAATTACGATTTTAGCAATATGTTAGTGCGCACAATGGAGGAAACTAGGAAAAATAGGTTGGGGCCAACTATTTTGTAATTGTGCATTCCAGCATTCTTAGACTATATTTGGGATGAATTTAATATAAAATTATTTGGGTTTATATAACATTTAGCCTATTAAATAGAAATATGGCATAAACATTAAACTTAATTTATCAAGTTGATATTAGCAAGAATTATGAGTACTAAGGGAGGTCATACATAACATACATGAGTGTGTTATTAATATATGGTGTCATGCATACAATGCATGTTTATATGGCGTACATGAGTTGCCTAGATATAACAATATGTATCTTTTTAAGGAAAAAGTGTAGGGACGGTCACTGTTGTGCCAATTTAACATCAAGATGCATAAACATAACATATGCCAAAAGTGCCATGGATGAGTTGCTAAGATGCATCAACATGCATGGGTTCCGTGGCATACAAAATTATTAGTAGCAAGTGCAACAACAAGAACAAGGTATGGCTTGTGTGATAGATAATGTTCTAGCAATTTTTGTTGAGTAAATACCAATAGCTACATTCAGACTCAGTTAGATAGGGAAATGGAGAAGACAATAAAAGTAAGGTGTGGATTGCATTGAAATGTCTTACTTTGCATAAAAAAATACAAAAATATTCTACAATAAATGTGAAAAGAAATAACAGATCTCACCACAGATGTGTGTGCCATCATGCTAGATACAAGCCACAATTAGATTTAGATCATCTAACTGTAAACGGAAAAGGTCTCAAATAATATTTGTCTAAAAAACGACACCACAGAGAGTAGAGCTACAAGTAGAAGAGGAAAACATATATCTTAGTACGAAAACGTTTATAGTTTGGTGTGGCAGAACCTCGATGTCATCTCGCAGTATTCTGTTGTCGTACACCATGGTCCTTGCAAATATCTATAGTACACTTAATGGAAACAATTATGTGAAATTTAGGTTATTTCCTCATACGTTATTTTTCTATCTTTTGAATGATATAGTTTTGCTAATTTGAATTGAAGTCAGCCACCGTGGAAATTTACCACAGAGAAATTAATACTAAAGGTAACTATGTATAATAAATCTCTATAAAGATTATATAGTAAATCTAGCCACACAAATGTGTGGATCATCTAGTTAAGATACAAGGGACAAATAAAACACCTGATTTGGCATTATTAATTAATAGCTAGTTTTACTTGCGTGCATGCAGGTAATGACATGAAGGCAGCGGCTATTGGAGGGTCAATTGGAGGAGGTGTGGCGTTGTTGGTTGTGGTGTGGTGCAGCCTCTCATATTTCAAGTGGAAAAGGAGCACTACAAGCCATGACTTTGAAACACAAGCTGGAGGACCCAAACGATTCCAATATCGTGATCTAGCTGTTGCAACTGATAACTTCTCCAAGGAGAGGGTTATTGGGCGAGGTGCCTTTGGAGAAGTCTACAGGGGTACATTGATGTCGAAGGGATCATCATCATCTTCAGGCGTGCCATCAAGAGAATTATGTGTATCGTCCTCAAAGGAATCGGATGCGTCGCTGAACTCAAACTTGAAGGAATCAGACGATGGTGAGGTGGCTGTAAAGAAAATCTTGAATGAGCCAAGGGGAGGAAATCTAGACTTCTTCGCCGAGATGAACACAATTAATGCAGCAAAGCACAAGAATCTCGTCAAACTGAAAGGTTGGTGTTGCAGGGAAAATAGCCAGAACATGCTCGATTTTATGTGCTGGTGCTGCATGAAGAAGAAGAAGGATGATGAGCTCTTCCTTGTCTATGAACTGGTGCCTAACGGTAATCTACACTACCACCTACGCGAGAGTGCGCAAGTAATAACATGGCCAACAAGGTATATACCTTGCATTTTTTGGTCCTTATATTATTTATTTTTGTGAGGACTAATAATCAACGATACTACTATTGACGTTCTACTAATTCATTAATCTATCTGTCCACATGTCTGTCAGGTACCAAATCGTCAAAGACATTGGTTCTGCTCTTGTTTACCTGCACCATGACTGCGCCCCTTACATTCTGCATAGAGATATCAAACCAGGCAACATACTCCTAGACAACAACTTCAATGCCAAGCTTGCTGACTTCGGGTTGTCGAGGATCGGCAACCAGGACAATGCGACATTGTTGACAAACGCCATAGGAACTGAAGGGTACATAGATCCAGAATGCAGGAAAGTTGGAAAAGTCAAGTTCTACGCGAGCTCTGATGCCTACAGCTTTGGAATCGTCCTGCTAGACATTGCATGCACAGGGAAGTCCAGGGAGCAAGTCTGGGAGTTGTACATAAAAGGCAAGGTCGTGGAGGCTGCAGACGGAAGGCTTCAAGGCGGCGGCGACTTGGACAAGAGGCAGATGCAGCGCGTGGCTATCCTGGGACTCTGGTGTTCTCTTCTTGACAGTTCCATGAGGCCTACGGTTAGGAAAGCAATGGAGGTCTTGGAACGTGACGAGCCGTTGCCTGACCTTAACTACTTGGTGAACACTTCGGTGCCCTCAGCAATGCAAGATACCTACACCATTAGCTCTGACCAGCATGCACTTATGCCAGATGGCAGCTAGATCTTTCAGTGAGCCACAAGAATGACTTTTGTGATGGTTACGTCAGTCAACGTGGACTGCTACACTATATATGCACATGCATGGATATAGCCGGCTCTCAATGTTCCTAGTTACCTATGATATCAACGTGGCGTGCATACTCCTTATGCATCTCACGGTTAATCTATGTTGCTTTTGCGGTTTGCATCATGTATTCATGTTGGACTTTGTCTGCAGTAAATGTTGGCTTGGCTATATGGGCAAATGTAATAAACAGTTATGATACTCAATATACGCATGTTTTTCTTTTTTTGCATTCATGTTGTTTGACTATATAGAACGTGTGGGTGTAACAAAAGGTTATGTGAAACGTGCATTGATGTTTACTGGCTGGTCTTGTTTGCATTTGTATTGGTTTACAGTTGTGTGTGTGTGCGTGTGCGTGTGCGTGCTTGTGCACTTCTGACAAAGACAAGCTAGCTGCTCCGGCGTAGGCGGATATGGAGAGCGTTGATGGCCATGATGCCTCCTTCATCATTTTTCTTCGGCTCTCATGCTCGGTGGCTGAGATAGTGGAGCAAGCTAGTAGGGTTGTGTGGTGCCCATGAAAATTTGAAAGTTCGAGTTTTGAAAAATCTAACTCTAGGAGAGAGAGAGAGAGAGAGAGAGAGAGAGAGAGAGAGATGCATACCTGGCTGTTGATGGAGTTGTCACCTGAAGAGGACCGTTGGGGAGGTCACCATGGCATACGCGGTGGTTGGCGGCAAGTTGGCGGTCGAAGGCGAGACGGCTAGAACGAGCTATGGTGGACAGAAGTGGTCAGGCTGGAACGAAATGCTTGAGTCTGCCCTTCTTAACTATCCACGCAACACTCGGAGATGGTCGTCTGTCGCTGTCTAATGGCGTCCTGTCACTGGGCGCCACATCAGCCTGATAAGTCGGGCCACCTGTCGGTTCCACTGCTTTAGCACTACTCCAGCCACCGTACCATACTTCCTTCCTTTGAGCTATTGCGTTCAACTTTCTTCATGGAAGAATCTCTTAGTGTCTTTCAAGCATCAACGCTTGGTGGATGACAAAAATATGAATTAGCACTAAATTGCAATATTTTGTGTAGCAACTGTAAATGGAAACAAAAAGAAGGGCTAGCCAAAAACAACTTCGAAGCTCTAAACTCAGATTGAATTAATTGTTTTTACTTGCAAAATAAAATGCACTATTATGTTTGATCTCCAATAAGTTTTATAGGTGATCAAGATATTTTGTTGATTTTTTTACCTATAGATAACTTTGTCTAAGTCGAGTCTTCACTTTGGTCTAGTTAGCCCATTTAGGATTGTCGTTGTCCAGACCATGGACGTAGGGGTAAAGAAGCCACACACATGTCCTCCGATGGTGCATCCTTCAACTCTGCACTGCCCTTGGGTGGAAGATAGAGGAGTCTTTGAGCGGAACAAAGAAACGATGGGAGGGCTGTGGATGGTAAGGGAGGGACACATGGACGATTTTTTAAAATGCATTCAACATTTTTTACTTTTACATATGAACATATTTTAATATGTGAACAATTTTCGAATTACTTACATTTGGGAAAAATGCATCAAACATTGTTTTTAGTTACATTAACAAGTTTAAAAATGTCTCAAACACTGTTTCTAATTACATGCACGTTATTTAAAAATGCATCAAACACTTATTTGAGTTACACTAGATAATTGCCCCTTCGTTCCAACTGGTGTAAATATTCTATAGTATTTTTGCTCATGATTACCTTCCATATTAGTGATTGTATAAATTTGTTCATAAAATCATGCATGGGATTTACTACCTAATTGTATTTTAGTACTTTATTTGGTAAGAATTTATTGTCTTGCCAAAAAATATATTATTTGGTAGGTTAATAAGTAAAAAAAATGAGAGGGAAGGGGAAATGTTGGAAGAAAGACGAGGTGGACGACAGAACCTTACGTTATTTTCAAGTAGTATAGGAGGGATGAATAGTTTTAACAACGTGTCAAACACCTTTTCTGATTACACGAACATTCATTAAAAAATGCATCGAGCACTTTTTTAAAAATGTGGTTTTAGTAAAAACGTGTCAAACACCTTTTCTAATTAGATGAACACTCTTTCGAAAATGCATGGAACACTTTCTAAAATACATGATTTTAGTAAAAATGTGGCAAACACTTTTTCCAGTTACATGAACATTCCTTCATAAATGCATCGAACACTTTTTTAAATATGTGGTTTTAGTAAAAATGTGTCGAGCACCTTTTCTAGTTAGATGACTTCTTGTGTGACAAAAGCTATCTACTTTTATTACCTTGCATTTTATTCGCAGTTTTATTCTCGCAAAGTACTTCTAGTTTTATTCTTGCAAACTTATCCTACACCTACAAAATAGTTTCATACTTGTTCTCGGTAAAGCAAACGTTAAAGTGTGCGTAAACTTGTATCGGTGGTCGATAGAACTTGAGGGAATATTTATTCTACCTTTAGCTCCTCATTGGGTTCGACACTCTTATTTATCGAAAAAGGCTACAAATGATCCCCTATACTTATGGGTTATCAATTGTCCCGCTCGCACGACAGGCTGGGAAGTGAGTAGGTAGAGCCCTCTTTTTTGGCTTTGTGGTTCCTTGGACCATGTAAGCTTTTTGTCACTTTTTATATTTAAGCAGAAATTGGAGCCTCTCATGCTATTTTGCCTGTTAAAAAAATGCAACAAAAAACCATCTCATCAGTGATAACTATAAATGTATGGTTTATTGATCAAACTAAGAAATACAAAACTAAAACATAAATTTATGTTTGTGTTTTTCTTACAAGCAGTGTTTTCAGTTCCGTGAACATAGTGAGACCATGCTGCCAACAAGTTGTCGGACTCATGAAAGCATGCAAGAAGTAGTATGAAGAAAAAAAAACTAGTAAGCAACAAGGTCGATGACGATTGAGTAACAATATCCACATAAAAATCTCATAACCACTACAATTTTCTATTTGCTTATATCTAAGTCATAAACTAGAAAATTGTATTGGGACATTTTTATGTCGCATGTTTTGGAGATCCCAATTGAAATATTTAAGGATATTAAATTATGCACAAATGCAAAGAGAAATACATGTATTTTATTATGATGTTGGAAGCATTGTGCAATTTTATTTTTGAACAATGGAGGTTTAACCCGTACACAGGAGAATGATACAAAACACTTTACTTTGATTAAGTGTACTAATTAAACTAAACAATATACAAAAAATTATGATGGACATTTTAGTTTAATAAAGTAAATGAAGGTGTAAAAGTTTGGTATAAAATTAGCACTTTCAAGGTTAATATCTTTGAAACCAGAAATTATCTTGCGAATGAAATGTGACAAAATCAGTGTGTATACCATACATATATTATTAGGTACCGCTAATAAAGTTCTTGATCCTTTCCTCCCCAATCCTACTGTTCTGATTCTAAAATTTGAATTGTGAATCCGCATGATTGGGATCCAAATATTGAATGACACTAAAATATAGAGTATAGACCAGGGATGTTTTGTTTCGTATCTACCACACTAATCCACTGCACTAAGTGGACTTTATTGTCCACTTAATCCAGCCACTAAAATGCATCCCGGTAGATGTATCTATTTAGATGCCACTCCACTAGGTTCCTTCAGTAATTAATCAAATCGTGCTGCCAAGTTAGGAAGCTAAATCCACAAAGTCCAAGAGCATGTGACAAAAAAATTGTGTGGGTGAAAGGGCGGCTTACAGAGGGGCCTTGTCACGGAAACTCTTGCACACCCAGATGCGTTGCCTCTTGCAGATGATGCGCGCCTTGGACAACAGCTAATGTGATCTTCTCCTTAGCAGTTGCATCATCTTCGCAGGTCGGAGGGCGCATGCTTGCTGGGTGGTCGGAATACGGTGGGGCACACGATCGCGTAGCCAGCAGAGCCGAGGATTGGTGAAGTGCCGAGGTTCTGCCGTTTGTAAATAGGCTCCCGTGTTTTACAAAATTTGTAGTTTATTATTATTGAGTTTAAGCGCGCCTATCTCGATGCACATTAAAATGTATTTGGGTTTATTTTGAGTCGACTTATAATATATATTTAAAATAAATAAAAATCCAGGCATTGTTAAAATTAAATCAAATAAAAGTCTGTGGTGACGTAGAGCATCGGCATCGCGGTCTCAATGCCTCTGTCCTGCCCCTTGACCGTCAGCTAAGGCGGAGACATGCCTGCGCCCCACGCACGCCGGGAAGGCCGCGTGGAGCATGTGCGCCGCCTCCAAAGCCCCGGATTGCTGCTGCAGTTCATGCGTGACGACGCCGTAGAGCATCGACGGCGTCCTAGGTCGTGCTCACCATGTCGATGCCCTACGTCAGCATGCCCTTCAGGTGCACCGTGCACGTGCTGGTGCACGGCTTGCACGCTCGCCTTAAAGGACGTGGTGCGCGTGCATGGCCACGGCATGGACGCCCCTCAAGTGCTGCTGGGCTGCAGGTGTTGCTTCTTCCGTTTCTGCAGGTGGCGGGAACGCAGGTTGTTGACGGAGGCAGAATGCTTCATGTGTTAGCGCAATAAGCCATGTCCCCGCGGTGGTGACCGGCGTCGGGCACGCCAAGTCAGGTTCATGGCCGCGTCGAGCCTGTGTTTGGGTATGGTCTGACCATTGTACATGCATAGTCCGACTTGTGTACACCAGGTCAATTCGACGAGTTAGGTTGCTTTAATGGTGAGCGCTCAACATGTTTAGTGTGTAATTAATATCGTATCAAATAACAATGTCAATGTTAATCACATAAATAAAATGCAAATAATATCCTACCTCATATATGCAAGAAATTCATATACTGCCTAATATCAACGTGTATTGCATGTACTCACATACTAGTATAGTTTTAAAACAAAAATTTACTTAAGATAATTTCAAACCTGGATTTAAAAAATGTCACCTACTTTGCATAATCTAAAAGAATGTTTCAAAAAATGTTACCTTTTTTCAAAAAATGAATGTGAAATTTCTCAAAATTCCGTATGTAAGGGAAAAATAATGTTTGCATAATCTAAAAGAATGTTTCGTACAATCAAGAAAATTGATGTGACATTTTATAGAAATATTCCTGCGTTCCAAAAAAAAGTCTATGACATTAAAAAAATATTATATACAATGTGTAAAAAAGTTTGCATAGGTTAGAAAAATATTTATTTCCACTCAAAAGTGTACGTGAAATTTTGAAGAAATAATCATGTGTTTAAAAAATTGTTCCTGAAATTTTGGAAAAATGTTTATAGAATGAAAAACATATTTGCGAGGTGCAGAAAAATGTACAACATGCACTTGAAAATATGCTACCGTGTATTAAGAAAAAGTGTTTAATTCATGTACTTCTAAAAATAGTATATCATGTATTGGAAGAATATTCAACATGCATAATAAAAAAATTCACGTGTATTAGAACATGCACATTGTGTTCTCAGAAAGAGACATGTGTTAAAAAAACCTCAATAAAAACCGACAAATAAACAGAAGGAAAGATAAAAAACCAATGAAAACAAAGAAAGAAACAATAGAAAACCAAAGGATAACAAAGAAAGGAAGAAACAAACCAATGGGAGAACAAAGAAAAGTGGAGCAGAATGAAGAACAAAAGAAAATGAGAAACCGGGTGGAAAAACATATAAAACCAAAGAAAAAAAGAAAAAGAAAGAAAAAGAAAAAGAAAATAATAATCATAGAAAATCGGAGCTGAACGAACCTACAATGCCGCGAACAAACCACGCTACTGAGCCGACCCGCCAGACGTTGCTCGCACGTGATTCCTATTAGGAATTCGTACGGGTTCCTGTGGGATTCATCGATTGTTTCGTGTTGTTGCTGGGCTAGGTTACAGAGGTGTGGCTATGTGCCGCTTACTAAGGGGCACACCGCTGCGTCGCCTAACGGGCGCGATGGTGAGCCGGCCCAGTAGAACGTGCCGTTATGCTGATGTCACCAGTTATTTTCTTATTGGTCTGTTTTATATTAAATGCATATATTTTAAAAAAACTAAATTTACTTAAGAAATTTAAAATATGAATTCAAAAATGGTAATATAGTACGAAGAATTTGTTAGCGTGGTTTTAAGAAAATGTTGATACTTTCAAACAAAATGTTTGTGACAATGAATTTTTTTCCCGTGTTTAAATAAGTTTTTTGCAAAATTTTGAAAAAATGTGTGCACAATGTAAAAGTATTTGCTACCATTAGAAAAATGTATGATCTTTTATGAAAATATTCCACCTATCAGAATAATGTCCATGATATTTCCATAAAAAATAATCTACGTGCCGTTTTAAAAGCGTGTGTTTCCAAAAAAAATCCGTGAGATTTTTTTAATACCATGCATAAAAAATGTTTGCATAGTTTAAAAAAAATGTATGCTACCATTAAAAAATGTACAACATATATTTGGAAAATGCTACAATCTATTCAAAAAAGTCTTCAAAACATATATTTTAAAAAATGGACATCATGTATTTGAAACATGTCCAACGTTTATCATAAAATGTATTAAGTGTGCTCTAAAAATGTACAGTTTGTACGTAGAAAAAGTAGAAATTGTTTGAAGAAATAAAACTCAGAAAAACTAATAAAGAAATAAAAATAAAAGAAAAAAACCAAAGAAAGAAGAAGAAAACCAAGGAAGTAACAAAGAAAAATAAAAATATAATGAAGAAAGGAAGAAAACAATGAGCAAATTAAAAACAGCGCAAACTAAAAAACCCAAGAAAACCAGTAAAAACAATAGAAAAAGAAAAGGTGAAAAAGTACCCTGAGAAAACCGGACCTGAACGAACCTACACGGCGCAGCTAACAAAGACGCTCTACTAGGCTGGGCGCTAGACGTCGGCCTTAGGCCCAGTAAAATACTATTCACGCTCATCGCGGTGCTGTCATCGACTAGGCCCATGTAGCAACAGAAAACCGATAACCGATATTCTTTCATATTTCCTAGGGAGCAACTTGTTGACGAGTGCTTCTTCGGCAGCATCACAATGATCATCTCCACTTGGCATACTTTCAGCCGCTGCCACGTTTCGCGCTTTGGACGCTCCCTCTGTATTTTTTGTAATTTTTTCGCACGCATTTTTGGCTTTTTAAATGGTTGTTTTTTGGGTTTTTTTTGACGTTTTGGTTTTCTATCGGTTTTCCTTAACTTTTGGAGGAATTTTTTTAGGGAAAATATTTTTTCATGAAAAAACGCGTTCTTTTCCTGCGCAAGAGGCACAGTTTTGCTTTCGAGAGAAGCACAACCATGCCTCTCGGAAACGAAAAAAAACGCTCTATCTGTTTTTTTTCTTTCGCTAGAGGCACGGTTTCGTGCCTCTCAGAAAAGGGAAAAAATGTTTTCTGTTTTTTTCCTTTCGCGAGAGGCACAATTTTGCTTTCAGAAGAGGCACGGTGGTGCTTCCGCGGGAGGCACGGCCGTGCCTCTCGAAAAGGAAAAAAGACACGTTTTTTGTTTCCTTTTCTTTCGCGAGAGGCATGATTTTGCTTCCGCGATAGGCATGGTTGTGCTTTCACGAGAGGCATGGCCGTGCCTCCAGAAAACGGAAAAAACGCGTTCTGTTTTTTTCCTTCGGCGAGAGTAACGATTTTGCTACTGTGAGAGGCATGGTTGTGATTTCGTGAGCACGACCATGGCTCTTTCGGAAAGGGAAAAAACCATGCTCCCGGTTTGGTTTTTACGTCCTGCTTTTTTCGACCGTTTTTTGTGGAAAAAAAGTTCGTCAAAACCTATCAACATGGGATCTAATTTTGAAGATCTCGACGCGAAGAATCCAACGATGAAAATGGTTTGAGATTTGGACGCATGATTTAAGAGATAAAACATTTTGAATAAAATGATCTATGGAAAAAGGGAAAACTACTAGGTTGTGACAAGTGGCGCACTTGCAGCGCGTAACTTGTCACAACCTGGGGGTGGGAGTGATCTTTGCAAGGAGTACTCCTCAATTAATGATTTCATATTTCCTATCGTTCTACTATGGTTTTGTTGCCTTTTTCATTTTCGATTCCATTCTGGTTTCTTTCCATCATTTTGTTGGATTTGAAATTGTAGTTTTCATTTCTCCCTTTTTTCCATTTTCTTCTGTTTTGTCGGGTTTCTATTCTCTTCCATTTTTCTATTTTCTTCTTTTTTGGTTGGTTTTTACTATTTTTTAAAATGTTTACTGGCCTTGAAAAAGGGTTTTTTCAGAAAATTTTCATGAATTCCCTAGATTATAATCTGCACCAAAGTCTGTAAAAGTATACTTTTATTAAAATATACATAATGTTTTTAAGGTTTTCACCTTTTTTAAGAAAAAATGTCACACACTAAATAGTCAAGTTTTTATGGAATAAATACCCAAAATAATACTCCATCCGTTCCTAAATGTTTATTTTTTTAGAGATTTCAAATGGACTACCAAAAGAACCGGGCCTTAAGTGCAGGGTCTGATTGTCGTGACAGTTCAACATGCGCTGAAACTTTGCAGGACAATCAGACCCTGCACTTAAGGCCCAGTTCTTTTGGTAGCTTTTTTGAAGTTCTAGAATAAGCTGCCTCTTACCCAACTTATTGTAGAAGCCTAACCAAATATATTTTTTAGAAGCATACTAGTCAAGCCTTAATTAGTAAGCTTCTAACAAATATATTTTGTTGGGCTTCTAGTATAAGCGTAGGGACCAGCTTATTCTAGCTTATTCTCAAAGCCAACAAAAGAACTAGCCCTAATACATTCATCGACCACACTAAGGAAGCTGATGCAAGATAGCACATAGGCAAGCTTGGGATGTTTTTAACTTCTACTCCCTCTGTTCGGAAATACTTGTCGGAGAAATGGATGTATCTAGACGCATTTTAGTTCTAGATACATCCATTTTTATGCATTTCTCCGACGAGTATTTCCGGACGGAGGGAGTACTATAATGTAGGAGATTTTATTTTCATTTGCTTTGGTGTTAGACATGACAAGGGTTCATGGGGTGGGGTTCATCGAGTGTCCTTCATAACGTGTGTATCACTAATCTTAACGTGCAGTCATGCACATTAGTCTCTGCGACTTGCTTAGAAGTTGAAATAAATTCCCGAAGTTTCAAAAAAAGAAAGAACTTCTGTAGTAATGGAGACTGTTGAAATTAAAGCAAGGTAGCAATAATACCAAGAACAAATATTAACAAATTTTCATGTTTGATTGCCGGAGGAATCACTGATATGAAGTAAATAAATAAACACCCAAGGTAATTTTGGATTACTTTTCGGCTGCACCACCAAAATGGACTATGGGCGATCGTCAGAGTCTCACCCGATGCAGATTAACCGCGGTGGGGGACGTCGGCATCGGAGGCCGTTTGGCTGGAGAAGATGGGACGATCCTTCCAACGCATGGATGCACTTGCATACATGCCGGCCTAGTTGTGCTAGCTAGTTATTTGAACGTACGTACTCCAGTAGTGACCCAGTGACTGGAATTTAATTTGGTAAGTTTCGACGAACACGTACGGTGCACGTGCACCTTAGGGGCAAGTTGTGTGTTGCTAGAGACAAGGAAACTAGATGGGTATTGGAGTCAAGCACGCCAATTGAAAGTATCTTCGTGTACAAACAAACAACGTCCTATTCAGATAATTTGAACAGCTTTGGGCGCCGGTATTATTTGGATTTGTCTAGACACGTGTTCTCGAAATATTACCGCATGTATATTCGCTCATCAGACGATTTTATCTTATTCACAAAACTAGTATTCCCTCCGTCCGAAAATAGTTGTCATCAAAATGGATAAAAAGAGATGTATCTAGAACTAAAATACGTCTAGATACATCTTCTTTTATTTATTTTGATGACAAATATTTCCGGACGAAGGGAGTACTTCCTTCGTCTCAAAATAAGTGTCTCAACTTTTTACTATCTTTAGTATAAAGCTGTACTAAGCTTAAGACACTTATTTTGAAACTGAGGGGTACTATACAACGGATCATCTCTACGGTTAATGCATGCATGCTCCTAAACTTCTGAGATGTGTGGTTGTATGGGGTCCACCTGCCATTGGAAGAAAACATAATTTCCAACATTGTCCCGCCAGCACGAGGGCCTGCGCCCGAGACACCGTCGCCATCCAACCTGCTGCCGTTGCCAGGCTAACGGTCTGGGGCAGGAGGAGAGGGCCAGCCATCAGATGCCCATAGGTGCAAACCCCTCTTCCTCTTCCCCGTCTGCTCCAAGACACAGGAGCGCCGATGCTCGGCGCCGGTGCCAGGAGACCTCACCACTAAGGCCGATCACCGCCTCGATCCATGCACTACTGCCGCCACGCCTCCGCCGGCCGCCGCTCGCGCCGCCATGTTCCTAGGTAGGCAACCGCGCCTCTCCCGTGCAGAGGACGGGGCAGAGACCACGGCTCGTCTCGTCGCAGGCCGAGGCGCCCCCCCCCCCCCCCCCCCCCCCCCCCCCCCCGCCGAGGCAGAAAAGCCCGGACCCGGTGCGGTCGAGGGCGTGCATGCACAACCCAGTGTGGGAGGCCGGAGATACGGCGGCTTCAGGCTGCCTCGTCGAGCAGTGGAGACACCCGACGTGCCCTAGCCACATTCGGCCTCGACTCCGAACTAGAACAGCCACGGCATCACAGCCTCGCCGGGCCCTCGGCCACGACATCATCCTCGACCTCTGGTGCATGGCTAAGGCGCGCGACGGTGGCCGCCTGGCATTTCTTCAACCGGCCTGTGTGCCGCACCCCAGCTGCTCGATGAAATACTAAATAGAGGAGTGTTACACTGACAAATGGGGAAATGTGCAGCAAAATGATTCAATGTAATGGTGTGAGAATTTTGTGCCATGTCAGCCTGATTGGCGAGTCACATCTCTCATACTCTCACTTAACATAGGCAGATCTGCAGATCAGTGATTTTTACAAAATGATTATAAAAGATGCGGTGTTTTCTAAAAAAAATTATAACGTAATGTTTTATGCAAGTCTAGCCTTCAAACTGATAATTTCCTACAATTTACTCTCGCCGCGGTGAAGTAGGTCGCAGAACGTGGCTTCCACGCCATTGTTGCTGCGTAGCCACTACTCCGGCTCCTGCGAAATGGCACACCGGTGTCGTCGCCAACCTGGTCCTCGGCCGCAGCACAGGATATGGTCGACGTGGGACCTGGACTGTTTTTATTTTCGTTATCTAAGGCCTCCTCTGGTTCATAGGATAAGAGTAGTATAGAAGTAGAAAAATTATAGTAAGTGAGAGGACATGCATCTTAGTTCCTATTGAGAAAGACATGTCATTTGATGCATATGATATGAATTTTTTCATTAAGTCTAGACTAATGTTTTTTTCCTTTAAAATGTGAAGGATTGAATCCTATGTAGGAATCCTTTCCTATGAACGAAAAGGCTTCAAAGAAATTCTTTCTTTAAAGTTTTTATCCTTTACCATTTCTACAAAATTTCTATGAACCAAAGGAGGCCTAACTCGGCTGGCTCGCCAACAACCAGCCGGAATAGTCGTCGGAGTTTCTCCTGATGACAGACGAACTGCGGTGTCGGACGACCGTGGTCGACGGGGCCGGTGGATGAGGTTATTGTGTCGGACGCAAATTCGCCGAAAGAAGAGATGGGACGAACCTTTCAAAATATTCCCCTGCTTACATGATGGCTGTGCTAGCTGGTCACTTGAATGCACGTAGCGTATTGCTCAGGCTCTCATTTTCTCCAAACCAGTAACCCAGTGACTGAGTCTAATACGAAATTTCCACAAACAAGTACGGCGTACCTACCGGCAAGTCGTGTGGTGACAAGGAAGACTTGGATAGAAATGAGAAGCACCTTCATGTTCAAACAAACGACGTCCTATTCAGGTACTACTCATGTAGTATTCAGTTGAAACTTGAATACTTTGACCATCAGTATCGTTTCAAACATCTAGATCAGAAACTTGGGAATCACACGTGCATGGATTTTTCTGATGACGTGTTTCGCGAAATTGCACTCCCCCTTTCGCGCCTTCCGGACAAGTTGGAGCCTTTCTCGTCTTCATTTTCACTCAATTCTAGGCAATGGCCACTCTTTCAATGGTGGATGCACCATGATGTGGGCGGCTGGTGGACTCGGCAACGACGACGCTTAGCGTCATTATCCCTCTTGAGGGGCATTGTCGTGGATCTTAGGTGTTATAGAATGTAGCATGACATTCTAACCAGTTCCTTCTATGCACTCTCTTGGTAGTGTTGTCGCGTGCGTCTTGCCTGATATGATTATCCTGAGATTGACATTGTATGAGGGCAACCTCATCACTTTGTATCGTTTGGCCTTGTACTAATTTGGTTGCTGCTTTATATATAAAATGGGGTGAAGGCCTGTTTCGATGAATGACCACTCTTTTAGTGAGTGAGTACTTAATGAGACAGAGTTAGTAATGGCATAACTCCTTGATATGACTACCGGTGACCAAGGTTTTAAATTTCATAAAAAAACAAAACAATTTCAGGCCCCGCAGAAATATGCGAAATTAAAAAAACCCGCATATTTTTGATTTTTTCGGCACCAATGCTTAGTTTTGTTTGACATTGTTAACACACAGACTAAACTCCATTTTTTCCCAGGCGTGTATTCCAGGACTCGAACCAGACTGCATCTTTGTCCAGCTGCTTCGTCTGCTTCAGGAGCCAACAAACACGGGCAGAGCAGTAATAACCTGGGCCGGCTTAGGCGCATCACATCCTTAAGGTCCTTTTTGATTCACTGGATTGTAAAAATGTGGGAATATAAAAAATGTATGAATGTAATGCCATGCGTATTTGATTGTGACGGGATTTTGGTTTATTTGATTGTTCACATGAAAAATAAAGAATTCTTTTAAACAGGTTTGAGTAGATGCTAAAATTCTTATGAAATCTAGTAGAAAGATCTTTTTTTCAAAAAATTCCTTTAGTATTCAATCATGTGAACAAAAACAATTTCTCTGTCCTATAATATAAAAGCATCCTTATAATTATGAAATTTATTTAAATCAAAGTAGTACTAAACTGATAGGCACATGCTTAATGGGCCATCTTAGATTCTTTGACCATCGATCCCAAGGAGAAGAAGCAGACACTAATCCCAGTAGGGAATAACTTAGAGTAATAACATGCATATGCATATGTTATTAGTCCATGTTACTACCTCTATAATAGGGAGTAATATATGTATGGTGTCATGCAACACCTCATTTATTATTTTATAGACTCATCTTATCTTGATATGTGTGATGTTACTCATAGTAGAAAGTTGCTATACACACGACGAAATTACAGCCGATCCGTGCACGATCACATGTGGCAAGACCAGCAGCACACCTACATGCAGGAGGCAATTGATTTTTCTGTAAGCTGATGCATGCACAGTGTATCGTTTGCCGATCGTGCAGTCTCCGTCGTCTGTAAAGCCATTTCGCTCATAGTATGAGTAACTACTTATGTTACTCAAATCATCTTTCTTCTCATTAAATTATTGCCACGTAAACAAATTTGATGTAGCGACTAGACCTCAAACAGTCTGACCTCTGTGCTCAGGTGTCATCCCTGGATCAGTAATGCTGACACTACACAGTACTTTAAAGGATTTATAACAGAGTAGCAATCACACACTTATTACATCGACGTCTCAAAGAAAACTTATTACAATAAATATGGCTTAAGGCCATCTAATAACGATAACAACGGAAGGCTTGGAAGATAAGTGAGTCCATCAACTCCAACGGCATCACTGAGTATAGAACCACGACCTAAAGGCACCTTACTCGTTGTCTGAAAAGTCTGCAACATGAAATGTTGCAGCCCGAAATGGGTCAGCACATGGAATATGCTGGCAATGTAACACATAGAGAATAATGAATGATTAGCCTATACTACATGCATATATGGCTGGTGGAAAGCTCTATGGTTACAGTTTTGTGTAAAGCCAATTTTTCCCTACTGCAAAGGAATAAATTTATTTAACTATCATGATGGTTGTTAAACATTGAGAATGGTTGACAGCATCCTCAATCCCATTAAAGTAATCATCATTAAAAACCCAACAATATTAATTTAGTAGTAACATGATGAGATTCACATGATATCCAAGTACTAGATACTCAAGACGTCCATAACTGAGGACACGGCTAACCATGATTAGTTTGTACACTCTGCAGAGGTTTGCGCACTTTTCCCCACAAGACTCGATCGCCTCCGTTTGATTTCTCGCACTACATGGTGTTTGAGAAACGGATGACCGAGACACAGTCTTTCAGAAGCGCTAGCACCTTACGACGGATATACCGGTACACCTACTTTCCCCTACATCTGCTTGTCTACCCTGTAAGAGTTCGCACGACTTAATCAACTATGCCAGAGCCCATAATGGCTTGTGGCTGCACACGGAAGTTTCTAGTTTGAAAAATCTCATGATCCCTTTGAGCCTGGATGGCGGTCCAAAAGAAACAGGCAATCCTGGAATACCCAGGTACCTCAATCCACCCAGATGTGTGTTTAAGTTGCCACCTTAGATCAACCATTAATTAACAAACTCACATCTGTCATGGATATCACTCATCCAATCCACGTCTACTAGCATAGCATGGCATAATAAGCAAACGTAGAAGTAACTCCCAAAGTTTGATAATAAAACAGGTAATAGGTACTACCTCATCTACTTCCCAGCCCACAATTTAATTAGATCCTAATCATGCAATGTTTGAGGATTGATCTAATGCAATAAAACTGGGTAGTAAAAGAGGTATGATCAAAGTGTTACTTGCCTTGCTGATGATCCGCGAAACCTAGAGATTCGAAGTAACAGGCGGCGCACTCCGGGTATTCTATCGCAGACAAACAAAGCGGCATACAATAAGTACTCATCTAATGCACAGGTAAAACTCAATTAAGAGATCTAACCAGAAAGTTCAACTTAAGAACTCCGGTTGGCGAAAGAATCAAATCGAACGAAGCAACGAAAGTCAAACGGCGAAAGAAAATAACTTCGTTCTACAAATCTGGATCTAAGTCAAATTTTACAGTAGCAAAAACTTGTTTAAGTTGGTTATTCGGAAAGAAGGTTTCGAGATGAAACTCCAGGCGCTTGAATCACATGATTCCGATAAACGAGCGAAAAGTTATACTAAAACGAAACGGATCAGATAAATCGCGGAATAAATCCGACGAAAAAGAAAACGGATGAACAGTTAAACAAACGAATGTTCGTTAACCGCGAAAAACCGACGAACACGTTCGTTAAAACGAACGGATCGGTGAACGTTCACTAATTAAATAAACCAGAAATAAAACCGATCTAAATAAAAAAATCTAGGGTTTCAGAAAAAAAATAAACCGAGGCGGTTTTTCTGAAAAAAAACTGAACGGCGAACGGCGGTGGCTATACCTCCGGCGGGCGGGGCGGGGCTCCGGCGGGGTCGGCGGGGTGCGGCGCGGCGGCGGGAGGCGGCGCGCGACTCGGGAGGCGGCGGCATGGGCGGCGGGTGGCGACGCGGCTCGGCCGGCGGCTCGGGGCGGGGTGAGGTGAGGTGAGGGGGTGGCGGGGTCCGGTATTTAAGGGGGGGGGGGGGGGGGTGCTGCCTTGGGGGAGGGGGCACGACGGGGCGGTTCCGAGCCGGACTCGGGGGCGGCGGCGGCCAGGTCTCCTAGAGGGAGACGACTCGGGCGGGGTAGGCCGTCGGCTGGGCCTTGGCCCAGTCGGCGCGCGGCGCGATTTTTTTTTAAAAATATTACGCGTAGAAGAAAAATAAAAATAAATACTAAACGGACTCCAAATTTCCCGAAATAAATTTTCCCGGGCTTTTAAAATCAAGTCCGACAAAGTGAACATTTATTTGGGCCCTAAATGCAATTTTGAAAAACGCATATTTTTCGTAAATTCAAATAAAGATATCGAAAAACTCCGAATAAAATCTTATTTAATTTTATTATTAAATCATCAATATTACTTTATTTTGGGAAAGTCATTTTATTCCCTCTCTCATATTTAAGTAATAGAAATAATTGATGATAAAATAATTAAAATCAAATGATCCTATTTTCAAAAATTTGAGAAAACTCAAATATAAAAATAACGAAACCCTCAACTCTCTCCGTGGGTCCTTGAGTTGTTTAGGATTTTCTAAGATAAAAAACAAAAGCAAATAAAATATGACATGCATGATGATCTAATGTATAACATTCCAAATTGAAAATTTGGGATGTTACATTTGATGAGTTGGACTTTATGTTACTGCCGAAGTTATTCCCACTGTGGGTAGTCTAAGAGCACCTACAGCGGCGACTTGCAAATCCGGGCCCTCAAACGCCCGAGGACGTGACTGAGCGTGTCCGTGGGCACTAACTGGGCACTTCTCAAATCCTGTCGTCCACATCTGTATCTCATATCCGTACTAGCATGCAACGTAGATAAAAACAACTTAGATCATCACACAAACATAGAATCGGATAGAGGAATGCACATTCCGATCACCAAAAGATCACGACGGATGTCCAAATGATCGCCACCATTTACATAATTCACATAAACGACGGACAAATTTAAACTAGATTGCTAAAAACTTAAAATTGAAGGAGACAACGGAGAATCACCATTTCCTCGCTGGCCCTTTGCCCTTCCAGTCGCCAGCATAGTTGTAGGCGTCGGCGGCCGGTGGCGGATCCGGAGGAGGTGTCGAAGAGGATGACGAGCCCTTTTAGCTGTCGGACCTCCCTGTCCTGCCACCGCTTGAGCTTCACGAGCCGAGCCGCCTCTCCACTGCTGCCTTTGCCGCCTCGCGCTCGGACCACTCAATGGCAATCCGGAGCGCCTTGGCGTTATTCCGGCGGAGCCGCCGCGCGTCCATCTCCGCGGTCGTAAGTTACCGGCAATAGAACCATTTGAGGAGCCGAGCGCCCTCGTCGGGCTTCGCCTCCATCCCAGAGTCGGAGCGGCTACCGGAGCTCGACAATGCGCCAGTTTCAATTGGAGTCGGTGCGGGGAAAGGAGAGGACGAAGCCAGAGAGGAGAGCGAGTGAGCTAGGGTTTCAGAGTAATGAGCCGGATGGTTTTTTTTATAGGACAACCGTGGGGTCGGTGGTGGGCTGGGCTTGTCAGATGGACGCGCCAGGCCATCTCATATCCGCTCCATATTTGGAGTGCCGGCCAGCTCGAGCGTTTGAAGCCCGTTTAAGACGTTTGTCTGAATCGAAAAATCATGATTGGTCAGTGACCGAACGGCCGTCCAGACGTTTGAGACCGGTGGCGTTTGAGACCGGTTTAAGATACCCAGCTATAGATGCTTTAACACGACTCCAACACGTATGCCCTTCTGTGGACGAAAGACATGCCGTGTCATATGGCCGTTGACCGGCCGACGACCTGGACTGTGCATGCAGTTATCATCGCGTCAGTCGTGTCGTGTCGTCGCCCATAAATAGGCCACCCACGGCTCAATCCCTCTCACCACCGTTGCTCGACTACGTACGTAGACCTACCTACCATTGCGTAGCCATGGGCTTGCCTGCAACTGCAAGCACGGGTAGTGCGCAGTTCATCCTCCTCCTCCTCGCTTCCTTGCACCTCTCTGGAGGTATATCTTCCGCTCCAGCTCCAGCCGCAGTCGCCTCACCCTTCTCCTTCAGCTTCGACTTCACCAACGCATCCAGCTACCGCCTAGATGACCTCAAGCTCGAGGGCGACGCCGCCATACCTTTGGGCCGCGGCATGGTCGACGTCACCTGCAACTCGTGGGGAGAGGACCCCACAAGTTGCAAGGGACGGGTGTCGTACGGCCACCCGGTGCCGTTCTACGACGCCACCACCGGCGAGGTGGCCAGCTTCCAAACGCGCTTCACCTTCACCATCAATACCACCAAGAACAAGGGCGATGGCATGGCCTTCTTTCTCGCATATTACCCGTCGGAATTGCCGCCCAACTCAACTGGCGGCCACCTCGGCCTCATCTCCCAAGGCGACCAGGAGAGGGGGGCCGCATTGGGTAACCGGCAGTTCGTCGCCGTGGAGTTTGACACCCACAACAACGGGTGGGACCCCCCAAACACCACCGCCGACCACATCGGGATTGACATCAACTCTGTTCGCTCGGAGAACACGAGCTTTCCCCGCTTCAGCCTCAACGGCTCCATGACGGCCACCGTCACGTTTGACAACACCACCCGGATGCTAGTCGCCGACCTGCAGTTACTCGACAATCAAAGTTACCAGCCCGTTCAGGTCAGCTGGCAGTTACCGGATCCGGTCACCGCCTTGCTCCCGGCTCAAGTGTCAGTGGGGTTTTCTGCGGCCACTGGCTTAGGCATGGAGCTGCATCAGTTACTCTCCTGGTCCTGCAACTCGTCACTTGCTCCGCCAACCAAAGGTATTGCTATTACTCCTAAACATCTTTTGAAAAAGAAGCAAAGGTATATGCATCTTTTGAAAAAGATGCATATACTATACTCCCTTCTCTCAGAAATGGATAAAATACGGATAAAAATGGATGCTACAACTAGCATAGCCCCGCAGCTAGCAAAGGTGTTACTCCCTCCTTTCAGGTTTATTAACTACACTAGCTGTATTTTTGCACCTTTAGTTTAGACCGTCAGTAGTAAAAAGTAACTTGGACACGTGAGTGAATTAGTCTTATTACTCCAAATTGCTACAGAGCGCACATGCACTTTTGCATGTTCGGGCGCACTCAAAGACGAGGGGTCTTTTTTTTCGTGATAAACTTCAATCTATTCATCGCCTTTTAAGGCAGTACAAAAAGGGCGCTGCTACGCGTGGGTCGACGGATCTTTTTAAAAGATCGGCCGCCTCGTGGGACGTGGATTTGACGAATTAAGTGGGCGAACGTCATCCTCTAGCATCGCAATAAAGGTTGTGTTGCGGTAACTTTCTACAACACGGGCCGTGTTGCAGAAAATTTGCAAAAATATAGATAAGGTTGCAGTTTTTTACTTAGCCTGGTGGCTTTATCTATACAGTTTGTCTAATTCACATCTAGATGTTTTTTAAGGATGTCATATCTAACCTCCCATAAGTATATAATGTATCAACAAGAAACAAAAAAAAAACTAGGACAAAAATAAATAAACCATAAACAGAGTGAGAATCAGCTTAGATGTGACATAACTATGTCACATCTAGATGTGTCCTAGACAGACCCTTATCTATAAAGTCGGGCTCTGGCCTTTTCTCTAAAAAGGTTGCAGCTTTTTTTTTGCAACAGAGGCATTGTTACAATTTTTTTTTTGCAGCGAAGGTCATGTTGCAATTGTTTTTCAATAGAGGTCTTGTTATAGTTTTTTTTTGCAACAGAGGCCTTGCTGCAATTTAATTATTTTCGTAACCGAGGTTTGTTACATTTTTTTTTCAACAAAGGCCTTGTTGTAGAAAGGAGAGATTGTGGGGAATCAGGTCCATCACGTCACGTGGGACACGTGGCGTCCAAGCAAGGCGGCGGCCGCGAGCGTGATTATCCGCCGCCTAAACCATATCGTTCCCCATACAAAAAACAGTGTAGAAACAGAAATTACATCCAGAACCGTAGACCACCTAGCAATGATTACAAGCACTGAAGCGAGCTGAAGACGTCATATGCCACTGGTCACGTCCACACCTGCACAAGACTCTCGACGGCATGGAGCCGCCAAGATGCACGATCCGTACCCTGCTTTGCTAGTGCTACTTTGAGTATTCACGTTTTATCTCGAGTCGGTGGTCCAGCCGGGGATCCATAGCCCATGCTTAAATAGGTGGTGATTTGATCCCTAGGAATGCAATGTATCCACGTGTATTCTTGTCCTAGCCGTTGCTTAGATAGTCTTGGGACCAGACCATGAGGTAAAAGCGATTGGCTTTTCGGTGCAGCTTAACACTGGTGATAACTTTCCGGGCACTCGGTAAAAACAATTGGCTTTTACGTAAATATTGATCGGGTTTCATATTATCAAGCCCAGACTTGTTTTTATTCAAAAAAAAGGCTGGGACTTGTTTTGAGTACACAAGACCTCATATGCATAATTGCATTTTGAATGTTCCTCATCACGAGGCCTTCGAAAGTAGACTCCGCATGGAATCTTTGAAAATCGACTTACTGTGACAAAAAAAAAACAAGTGTTTAGTATAAACAAGTTTTTTCCTCATAACCCAGTAGGTACGTAGATGGGCTGGTATGAATGGTGTGGGCTAAAAATAAGTTTTACTGTTTAAAGAATATTTTAATACAAATTTAAGAGTTGCCCCAAGTTTTTTTTTAAAGAGAACTGGCGTGACGAAAAGTAAGTTATAAGACAAACTTGTATGTTCATCATATCATATTGCTTTAAGAATCTAGTGCATACCCTATAAATAAGTAGAAAGCAATTTTAATGATATGAAATGTTTCACCCCTCGATAATGTATAATAAATGATTGACTCACCGTTGTGGTAGAAAATTGGTCCGAGCTAGAAAAAACATGCTTGTGCAACAAACCTGCTTTTCATGACTCAAAGTTGATATCCAAGAATATTCATCAGAACATCCCCGTGCAAGATTTAGTTTCGAATATCTAATCGTGAGGAACACAACAGTGAAAACCGAGTTTGGGTTGGACAAAATGCATTTATGAAGGTTAGAAACAGTTTTGCAAGTTGGTGATGTCATATATTCTGGCTATATATATATGGTTTAATGCTGATTTTCTTTGTAGTACGGTATGTGTGCATTCGTGAACTGAAAAAGCGCATGAGCGTTCCCTAGCAGCATCATTTATAAATTACTAGTAATTATTTTGTGTATTCATACAGATCGTGACATGAAGGCAGCAATTGTTGGAGTGTCAATTGGAGGAGTTGTGACGTTGATGGTTGTGGTGTGGTGTATCATCTCATGTTTCAAGTGGATAGGGACAACAAGCCATGACTTTGTTGCCCGAAGTGGCGGAGCTAGACAATTCGAGTACCGTGTTCTAGCTTCTGCAACAGACGACTTCTCTGAGGAGAGGGTTATTGGGAGAGGTAACTTTGGAGTAGTCTACAGGGGTACGTTCTCCAAGAAATTATCATCAGGTGCACCTTCCACCGGATCAGATGGTCCATCCTACGGGGACGAGGTGGCTGTAAAGAAGATATTGAAAGAGACAAGGGGAGGAAATCTTGACTTCTTCGCTGAGATGAACACCATTAGCGAAGCCAAGCACAAGAATCTCGTCAAGCTGAAAGGTTGGTGTTGCAAGGAAAACAACCGGAACCTGCTTGATTTTATGTGCTGGTGCTACAGAAAGAAGAAGGATGACGAGCTCTTCCTTGTCTATGAATTGGTGCCTAACCGCAATCTACACTACCACCTTTGCGAGAGTACACAAGCAATACCATGGGCAACAAGGTATACTGAGATTTTTTGGACCATACATTATTTATTTTTGCGAGGATTAATAAAGTGATTATATAGTATTATTAACATTCATTGGATTCACTAATGTGTCAGTCTGTCTTCCAGGTACCAAATTGTGAAAGACATTGGCTCTGCCCTTGTTTATCTCCATCATGACAGTGCCCCATACATTTTGCACAGAGATATCAAACCAGGAAACATACTCCTAGACAACAACTTCAACGCCAAGCTTGCTGATTTCGGACTATCAAGGATAGGCAACCAGGACAATGCGACATTGATGACAACCTCTCTAGGAACGGAAGGGTACATAGATCCAGAATGCAAGAAAGATGGGAAAGTCAAATTCTACCCTAGATCTGACGTATACAGCTTTGGAATCGTGCTGCTAGACATTGTATGCACATGGAAGTCAAGGGAGCAAGTGTGGGAGCTATACAAAGAAGGCAAGGTCATCGAGGCTACAGATGCAAGGTTGCATGGGGATGACTTTGATAGGTGGCAGGCGCAGATGCAGCGTGTGGCTGTCCTAGGACTCTGGTGTTCTCTTCTTGACGGTGCGCAAAGGCCTACCATTCAAAAAGCAATGGAGTTCCTGGAACGTGATGAGCCGTTGCCTAACCTTAACTACGCAGTGAACACTTGGCTTCCCTCGGCACATCATGATCCCTACACTAGTCATTGCTCTGACGAGCAAACACTTATGTCAAATCTCAGATGACAGCTAGACCTTCCTGGGAGCTGCATACAAAGATTTTAGGGTGGTTACGTCAACTACATTATATATCCTGCTATCAACATTCCTTGGTACAACGTAGCACATGCTTCTTATGCATCTCCCGTTAGCAATGTTGCTTCTCTCATCTGCTGCTAAGTCATTATGTATCATGTTGCTGTCTCTGGATCACCATGCATGTTCTGGCAATGTGTGTCATGTCAAATCTACAATTGAATTGAACTATCGATGTTTGTTGATCACCATATATGGATGCTTACACATATACCAATTCCTCTATCGTGATTTGTAAGGTTCACACATATTTTATTAAAAACTTTGATCATTAATTGTTTCAATACAATATTATTATTTATATGTCACAACAAATTATATTATTAGATTCAGGTTCAATGTAGTTTCTAGTGGCATTTTATTTGGCATATAACCGATCATTTATTGACTAAATTATGATCAATTTTTCTAAATTCAAGCTAGCCGTACAAATCAGGATGGGAGGGTCTTACAAATATCTTACAGTATCTTACAAATATATACATATCCATTACATCTTGCAACCAGTCATTGTTTTTGTAAAACACCTATTATATTTTTTTGGGTGAAAGGGTCTAAGTTCATATATTAAGCATCACAAGTCATTCCAGACACATTTGTGTAGAAAAATAAAATTACATTCAAATCCTTGGTGGAGTGCACGAGTCTGCTTCCTCCTGCAAGATTTTTTTTTTTTTTTTTGTAAATCACAAGTCTTCTTCCTCCTGCACCCCTCGGTGGAGTGCACAAGCATAGCTCAACGCCGTCTCTAGCCTCCGCCTTGGAGGAGCAAACTCTTTTAAACCTAGGAGCTTGTAGAAGTAGTGGCCGAGAAGTCGCCAATACAAACCAAAAGACACCGGCAGCCGCCATCTAGGAAACAAATCGCCACCCTAGCGAAGAAGCGTCAACAAGGGCATGTAGAAACTCCAAAGACCATGCAAGTCTGTTGAATCCAAACGGATCCACCAGAAACCTAAATCGGTTAGATCTCGAAAGACCCGCAAGAGATATGACTCAACATGATCCGCGCCTTGGATAAAAAACACCAACTAAATGGAAAAGAGCAGTAATTATTCCTACACTAGAACAACACTGTCGCCTTGCCGTCCCAAACCAAATTCGAAGACTCACTAAAGAAAATATGGAGAAAACACCCATGTCGTGACACAACAGGACTGTGTCCGATGTCGAGCTCGCCGCCATCTAGGACCATGCACTAACTCCCTCTTCTGTGGTGACCTAGCTAGGTCGGGCCGCTGTTGGAGATTGCTGTGACGGATCACCAACGCCGCCATCGAGCATCGCCTAATGAAGACTGTCACTCAAGAACACATCTCCTTCACCATCTCGAGACAGCCCTCCAACTCCTCCACAAGTAGGCCGCCCGCAATCAGAACCTCCCCCCTCCCCAAGGCTGTAAGATCTTTTCTCCGTGATGCGCCCCCGCAGCAGCGAGATGGGGGAGTAGATGGGGTAATAGCTAGGGTTTCGGTCGCTTCCTGGTTCTCTCTTCACGAAATATTATGTCTCCATAGACCAAGTTGTAGACTAGTAGCTTCTTTTTGATTGGTTGGAGGTAGTTATCTCGTTTCTATGGCATTATTCATCCATAGTTTCTTATGATGGCTACTTGTGTAATTTGCGACAACTGTATAGTACTTCACATTTTATTTCATAATAACAACAGATGTGCACTATCTTTGCTTGGCCAATTCCCTTGAAATAGCAATATCTTTCCCTTTGTATACTAGGTACTATGGTGCTATAAGAGAGCACATCCTTCCTCACGGGTATACTCATGCGTGTGCAGTATGCACACGTTGCAACTCCTTCAAAATTCAAAGATACTAGGTACTACGAAATGGTTAGTACCATTGATATAAAAAGGCCATACACACATTGCCGGTGGATGCATGACAAAGAAGACTTCAGCACCCTCAAGTATTTGAATGTATTTTTTAATTTATGTAAGAGTGTTTTTTGTAAGGGCATAATTCATTGATACTTGATTTTCGACAGCACCGTTGTTCTCTTGTTGCTACATGAAACAATGCAAACGAGTGAGGCAATTTGGGTCTGGGGCTCCATGGAGCTCGAAATTTCTAAAAATCCAAATTTTGACTTTTCATTTTTTTAAAAAAATATGAAAATAAATGCACAATGTTTATAGAACCACTGGTAAGTAAACAATTTGAAAATAGATACACAGTCTGAAATTAAATTTGACTTTTCAATTAGTGCTCATTTCGAACAACTTTACATTTCTTTGGTTGAGTGGCAAGCGGACAAATATAAGATTTTTTTTATCATAGAACCCCTGGTACCAATGTTTATAGAACTGGACGTTCTAGTGCGTTGTAGATTCTTATCCAAGACTTGTATCATTTAATGATGGTGAATCAAGCAACAGGAGAAGGACGAAAGTTTCATAAAGGGACTAGAGTAGACTAGCATGAGATGCTCTTCGAGCTGATTGTATGGGATGTGTTCAGCTGGTGTATAGTGGGAGATGAAAGGATATGGATTGTAGTTTAATTTGTTGGCCATGGAGTTGGGAGCATATGATGTAGTCCTAGGAGTAGACTGGAGGAGGAAATTCCCTATTATTTAAATAAGTCTTTCGGTTGGTTGTAACTAATCATCGTACACATAGACATATTTTTTAGAATATTTACTTAGTTAAATAGAAAGATGACTTTTGACAAATTTTTTAGTCCCCTCGTTCCTGAATGAAAAAACGGATGCGCTAACGTGCAACGATAGTGGTGGAAGCTGAAGGAGAGAGTGGACTTTGAATCTAGGTATGTTTTCTAAGGATCGCGTTGCGCCTAGGCTGCCTTTACAAACATACCTTTGTCTTTTAAGCAAAGCGCGGTGTGTGGAACTACTTAGATTTGTTTTCTAATTGCTTTTTATCGGGCCCCGATCTTCGGTGAACTAATAACACTGTTGCTCAGGGATCCAGGTTTTTTTCCTTCCTACGATGAAGGTGTCCAACGGTAGTTCAGTCTCCGACAAGTTAGGTCAAATAGCCCCTGGTGTCCTTTTCCCCTGAGATTTGACGGCGGACTTGAAAAGCCACCTACAGGCGCTTTACGCCCAATTATTCCGGATAACACTTGCATCCTCTCACAGTGGAGGAGCTTGCTCAAGAACCGAGATCCGGCCATGGACGACCCTTGTTTGGTGCTCAAATTCTTAGGCTCTTCACCAATGCTAGAAATCGTCCTTGATGTAGTAGGAACAAAGTTGGGAAGGCTTGTTGTTCCCCACCGGGACGAGCCATCACCAACTCAATCATGCTGATGAGGGACCAAATCGCATCCCTAATTGTTCACCCAGAAAAAGAACCAGGGTTCCTCAACCCTTCGACCGCCGAGGGATGAACGGAAGGGAAATGAACCTCCGACCTCGCAAAGGATGAGCGGGGTGCAAGAACACCTCCGGACTGAAAACCAGTCAATGATGAGCCGTTTTCCCACTCGTTGGACAATACTTTTTCTTTCTACTGCTTCTTCTACAAACAATATAATACACTCTATTGAAAGTTGCACATAGCATCACACATGGTGAACAATTAGGGCCTACTCCCCCGTCCCATAATATAAGAGCGATTTTGACACTAGTTTCCTAACCAGTCACTATCTTCTCTCACTTTCGAAATTTCATTAGGATTCTGCCAAGAATAAATGCTCAACTGTGAAGATGTCAAAGGCATGTCAAAGGGGTCAATTTAGGGAACAAAGCTTATTGCCTGTAGCTAGCTAGGCTTTAATTGCAAGAGAATATGTTAATGTTCCTAATTGTTGAATGAGTGGTGAGTACGCCGGTGCTCGTCCATCTCATGGTGTTTTTGCTGTCTTTGTGGATTTTGCGATATTATTGTACTCTCCCCGGTGAAAAGAGGCCCTCTCTAGCTGGTGGCCGATCAGCAAGAAGACGACCATTCCTGTTATAAAATCGTTGCCGATCTTCCAATTCGAATCAAAGGTTGAATAGGAAAACCAACAAGTTTCACGAACAAGGAACCCAATATGTGTATAGAGAAACGTGCAAGCTCTTTATTATAGCTCTTTTCATTGTTTTCTCTCGTGTTAACTCAAATCGACTTAATTATGTACAAAAAACACTCCATCTCATGGCTCTTTATACCCTAACCCACCATGGGCATTTTAGTAATAAGCCCATATTAACCTTTTGATATGTTGCAAAGGTTTCATGCCATATTACTAATGTCATTAATTACTGTTTCTCTAATTACAAATTGGTTGAGCAGCCCCCCCCCCCCCTCCAAGTTTACGGAAAAAGAGTGATTTCATGCGTATATCTAGTTGCACTTGTTGCCTCCTCAAAAACCTACTTGACAGAACCCCTTGGGAAAACTCACTAAGGAAGAGTGCACAGTCTAGTCTTCTGCATTGAAAATTTTCTACTGGACCAACGATCTTTAGTATCACCAAATACAACTATGATTCGGGCGTACACTCCCCCTGAACCTTGCAAGGCTCTAAGATTCCTCCTACCAATTCCATGAACACATCTTTGAAAACTGGATTGTAGTAGAGACTTTGTGAAAAGACTAGCAAGATTATCACATGATGTGTTTGACTACTTATGTTGTGATTTTGTTTTAGCTATGTTTATGCCATTGCAATTCTAAGTTGCTTTCCTTTAGCTATAAACTATTAATGGCAATTTGTTCATGTTCTTGCCATGTTCACTTTTCTAAGTTCTTGCCTATATTTCAACAAACTATGCACATGGCAATTTATTCCACGAACCATGGTAAATTTGTTGCATTTCTCCATAGCAAATTTATGAATGGTCACATGGCAACTTGATACTCCCTCCAATCCAAATTAAATGACGCCAGTTTAGTACAAAGTTGTACTAAAGCTACATAAATTAATTTGGATCCAAGGGAGTAAAATTTATTTCCTCATACATGATAAATTGCATAAATCTTAATTAATATTAAGATTTCAACGGAAATGGCATGAAGTTTTCCATGTGTGCCTAGGTTCAAACATAATTGTTAAGCTTCCATTTGTTTTGTTTTTCAAGTCATAGAAAATGTTAGTTTCTCACGCATGGCAAAATGTAAAATTTTCAGGCATGGCCTTTTTTACAAACATCACGACTAATTTTGTGTGTGTGTATCTTAAATGTAATGGCAACCATACCTTTTTCAATTTTTTTACTAAATTTCCCATGCCCCCACTACAAAATCTTTATCTTGTGCCCATGATCTACATAGGTCATTTTAATCCACATTTTTGCCATGTTAATTTTCCTTTTTTACAATTTGTTTTCCAAATTTGCGATGGAAAATTAGCTCCTTTTGCCAATACCAATTTTTTTCTTCAAATTTTCCATGTGAACAACATTTGACATGATATAGGTACTAAACTAATGAACATTTGGCATGTACTTTTTGGACTATGTCAACTGTGTTTTTTGGACCATGGCAAATTTATTGAACAATCCATCCGAAATGTATTTTTTGGACCATGACAAATCCTTTTTAAAACAGCAAAATTCCTAAGTTTGGCATGTGCCCATTATATTTTTGGGTTAATTATCCTTTTGCCCTCAGTGGTGTTCATGTGCTCAGTTTTGCCCTCAGATGCGAATTGTCCTCAGTTTTGCCCCTAGTCCGAGCACAGCAACTATGACGAGGCCAAACGGCCATATTTGAGTCCATTCCGTCCGCCAGCGTTAGTGGTTGTGGGTCCGGAGCTTACACGTGGGACCGTGTGGACGTGGGTCTGGAGCTGACATGTAGGCCCGTGACTAAATCCCCAAATCATTGGCAACCCATCCGCCCGGTCGGCTGTCCTGCGCCGCCGCCACCTCCGCCGCGGCCAGCACCTGCCCCGCCACCAGCTGCACGGCCTGCTCTGCCGCTACCTCCCTGCGCCTATGCTCCACGGCTACCTGTGACGCCCACCACCTTCCTGCGACACCACGGGTGGGGCGCCCGCCACCTGCTCGATCCGCGGCGCGGCCTCCTTCCGTGCGCCCGGCCGGAGCGCTCAAAGGTGGGGGCTGCTGGAGCTATTTAAACTAGGAGGAAGAACCCTAGGGCAAAATGGTGAGCAACGGCGACCCCGGAGTATTTGGCGAGGCAGGCATCGGGCCGGAGATCCGCCGCGTCCACGACTGGGTTCCCGAGGGGTAAGTCTCGCTTCTTGTATAGATTGAGCTTAGTTGTGCATTTGAACACTCGATTCGAGTAGGTTTGCCCAATTAGTGTGCTGATTGCGTCTCTGTTTTTCGCCGGTTAGGATGGAGTTGCGGTTTGCTTTCATGGTGCACATTAGAAGGGACCGGTACATGTTCGATGCAAAGGATAAGAAGAAATACCAAGGAGGTTTTGATTATCGGTTGCCAATGGCTAGTAATTGGAGTTTCAGACAATTTGGGGAGGTAATTTGTAGCCAATATCCTTGGGGTTTGCTTGATGAAGTGCTATACAGACACTATGATGGGGAAAAGAATTGGGTGACAGTTAGTAATGATGAAGAGCTAGCTACCATGTTTGTTAGGCATAAAGAGAAAGATAATTTTCATGTGAGGCTGCAAGTTGATGTGCTTGAGCAGGCATTTGGACCTAGGATGGCGGGTGCAACATCTCGGGGAGAACCAAGTCGTCGTAATGGCATCTCTAGCCAGAACAGTTCAGTTGGTGCACGGCGACGTGGTGGCTCGACTGTTGGAAATATGCCCTAGAGGCAATAATAAATTGATTATTATTATATTTCCTTGTTCATGATAATCGTTTATTATCCATGCTAGAATTGTATTGATAGGAAACTCAGATACATGTGTGGATACATAGACAACACCATGTCCCTAGTAAGCCTCTAGTTGACTAGCTTGTTGATCAATAGATGGTTACGGTTTCCTGACCATGGACATTGGATGTCGTTGATAACGGGGTCACATCATTAGGAGAATGATGTGATGGACAAGACCCAATCCTAAGCATAGCACTAGATCGTGTAGTTCGTATGCTAAAGCTTTTCTTATGTCAAGTATCATTTCCTTAGACCATGAGATTGTGCAACTCCCGGATACCGTAGGAATACTTTGGGTGTGCCAAACGTCACAACGTAACTGGGTGGCTATAAAGGTACACTACGGGTATCTCCGAAAGTGTCTGTTGGGTTGGCACGAATCGAGACTGGGATTTGTCACTCCGTGTGACGGAGAGGTATCTCTGGGCCCACTCGGTAGGACATCATCATAATGTGCACAATGTGATCAAGGAGTTGATCACGGGATGATGTGTTACGGAACGAGTAAAGATACTTGTCAGTAACGAGATTGAACAAGGTATCGGGATACCGACGATCGAATCTCGGGCAAGTATCGTACCGATAGACAAAGGGAATTGTATACGAGATTGATTAAGTCCTTGACATCGTGGTTCATCCGATGAGATCATCGTGGAACATGTGGGAGCCAACATGGGTATCCAGATCCCGCTGTTGGTTATTGATCGGAGAACATCTCGGTCATGTCTGCATGTCTCCCGAACCCGTAGGGTCTACACACTTAAGGTTCGATGACGCTAGGGTTATAAAGGAAGTTTGTATGTGGTTACCGAATGTTGTTCGGAGTCCCGGATGAGATCCCGGACGTCACGAGGAGTTCCGGAATGGTCCGAAGGTAAAGATTTATATATGGGAAGTCCTGTTTTGGTCACCGGAAAAGTTTCGGGGTTTATCGGTAACGTACCGGGACCACCGGGAGGGTCCCGGGGGGTCCACCAAGTGGGGCCACCAACCCCAGAAGGCTGCGTGGGCCAAGTGTGGGAGGGGACCAGCCCCTAGGAGGGCTGGTGCGCCCCCCACAAGGGGCCCAAGGCGCAAGAAAGAGTGGGAGGGGGCAAACCCTAGTCTAGTTGGGCCTTAAGGCCCACCTAGTGGGCTCCTTCCCCTCTCCCCCCCCCCCTTGGCCGCCACCCTTGGCCCCATCTAGGGCTGCCGCCCCCCCTAGGGGTGGGAAACCCTTGAGGGGGCGCAGCCCTCCCCTTCCCCTATATATATGAGGCCTAGGGGCTGCCCACAACACGCGATTAGATCTCTCTTGGTGCAGCCCTGCGTCTCTCTCTCCCTCCTCTTCTGTGGTGCTTGGCGAAGCCCTGCAGGATAGCCACGCTCCTCCATCACCACCACGCCGTTGTGCTGCTGCTGGAAGGAGTCTTCCTCATCCTCTCCCTCTCTCCTTGCTGGATCAAGGCATGGGAGACGTCACCGGGCTGTACGTGTGTTGAACGCGGAGGTGCCGTCCGTTCGGCACTTGGTCATCGGTGATCTGAATCACCACGAGTACGACTCCATCAACCCCGTTCACTTGAACGCTTCCGCTTAGCGATCTACAAGGGTATGTAGATGCACTCTCCTTCCCCTTGTTGCTAGTCTCTCCATAGATAGATCTTGGTGACACGTAGGAAATTTTTTGAATTTCTGCTACGTTCCCCAACAGTGGCATCATGAGCTAGGTCTATTGCGTAGATTCTATGCACGAGTAGAACACAAAGTAGTTGTGGGCGTTGATTTTGTTCAATATGCTTGCCGTTACTAGTCTTATCTTGATTCGGCGGCATTGTGGGATGAAGCGGCCCGGACCGACCTTACACGTACTCTTATGTGAGACTGGTTCCACCGACTGACATGCACTAGTTGCATAAGGTGGCTAGCGGGTGTCTGTCTCCCCCACTTTAGTCGGATCGGATTCGATGAAAAGGGTCCTTATGAAGGGTAAATAGCAATTGTCATATCATGTTGTGGTCTTTGCGTAGGTAAGAAACGTTCTTGCTAGAAACCCATAGCAGCCACGTAAAACATGCAAACAACAATTAGAGGACGTCTAACTTGTTTTTGCAGGGTATGCCATGTGATGTGATATGGCCAAAGGATGTGATGAATGATATATGTGATGTATGAGATTGATCATGTTCTTGTAATAGGAATCACGACTTGCATGTCGATGAATATGACAACCGGCAGGAGCCATAGGAGTTGTCTTTATTTATTTATGATCTGCGTGTCAACTTAAACGTCATGTAATTACTTTACTTTATTGCTAACCGTTAGCTGTAGTAGTAGAAGTAATAGATGACGTGACAACTTCAAGAAGACACGATGATGGAGATCATGATGATGGAGATCATGGTGTCATGCCGGTGACGATGATGATCATGGAGCCCCGAAGATGGAGATCAAAAGGAGCAAAGTGATATTGGCCATATCATGTCACTATTTGATTGCATGTGATGTTTATCATGTTTATACATCTTATTTGCTTAGAACGACGGTAGTAAATAAGATGATCCCTCACAACAATTTCAAGAAGTGTTCTCCCCTAACTGTGCACCGTTGCTAAAGTTCGTCGTTTCGAAGCACCACGTGATGATCGGGTGTGACAGATCCTTACGTTCACATACAACGGGTGTAAGACAGTTTTACACATGCAAAACACTTAGGGTTAACTTGACGAGCCTAGCATGTGTATAGACATGGCCTCAGAACACAGAAGACCGAAAGGTCGAGCATGAGTCGTATGGTAGATACGATCAACATGAAGATGTTCACCGATGATGACTAGTCCGTCTCACGTGATGATCGGACACGGCCTAGTTAACTCGGATCATGTAATCACTTAGATGACTAGAGGGATGTCTATCTGAGTGGGAGTTCATAAGATGAACTTAATTATCCTGAACATAGTCAAAAGGATTTTGCAAATTATGTCGTAGCTCGCGCTTTAGTTCTACTGTTTAGATATGTTCCTAGAGAAAAATTAGTTGAAAGTTGATAGTAGCAATTATGCGGACTAGGTCCGTAAACTGAGGATTGTCCTCATTGCTTCTTAGAAGGCTTATGTCCTTAATGCACCGCTCAGTGTGCTGAACCTCGAACGTTGTCTGTGGATGTTGCGAACATCTGACATACACATTTTGATAACTACGTGATAGTTCAGTTAAACGGTTTAGAATTGAGGCACCAAAGACGTTTTGAAACGTCGCGAAACATATGAGATGTTTCGAGGGCTGAAATTGGGATTTCAGGCTCATGCCCATGTCAAGAGGTATAAGACCTCCGACAGTTCTTCTAGCCTACATACTAAGGGAGAAAAGCTCAATTGTTGAGCTTGTGCTCAGATTGTCTGAATACAACATTCATTTGAATCAAGTGGGAGTTGATCTTCCAGATGAGACAGTGATGTTTCTCCGAAGTCATTACCACCAAGCTGCTAGAGCTTCGTGATGAACTATAATATATCAGGGACATATATGATGATCCTTGAGATATTCGCGATGTTTGACACCACAAAAGTAGAAATCAAGAAGGAGCATCAATTGTTGATGGTTGGTGAAACCACTAGTTTCAAGAAGGGCAAGGGCAAGAAGGGATACTTTATGAAACGGCAATTCAGCTGCTGCTCTAGTGAAGAAACCCAAGGTTGAACCCAAACCCGAGACTAAGTGCTTCTGTAATAAGGGGAACAGCCACTGGAGCAGAATTACCCTAGATACTTGGTAGATTAGAAGGCTGGCAAGGTCGATAGAAGTATATTGGATATACATTGTGTTGATGTGTACTTTACTAGTACTCCTAGTAGCACCAGGGTATTAGATACCGGTTCGGTTGCTAAGTGTTAGTAACTCGAAATAAAAGCTACGGAACAAACGGAGACTAGCTAAAAGTGAGCTGACGATATGTGTTGGAAGTGTTTCCAATGTTGATATGATCAAGCATCGCACGCTCCCTCTACCATCGAGATTGGTGTTTGCATAGACATGATTGGATCATGTCCATCGCAATACGGTTATTCATTTAAGGAGAATAATGGTTACTCTGTTTATTTGAATAATACCTTCAATGGTCTTACACCTAAAATGAATGGTTTATTGAATCTTGATCGTAGTGATACACATGTTCATGCCAAAATATAGTAATGATAGTACCACCTACTTGTGGCACTGCCACGTAAGTCATATCGGTATAAAACGCATGAAGAAGCTCCATGTTGATGGATCTTTGGACTCACTCATTTTTGAAAGGATTGAGACATGCGAACCATGTTTGTTGGTAGATATGCATGAAGAAACTCTATACAGATAGACCGTTTGGACTCACTTGATTTTGAATCACTTGAGACATGCAAATCATACCACATGGGCAAGATGACTGAAAGCCTCGGTTTCAGTAAAATGGAACTAGAAAGCAACTTGTTGGAAGTAATACATTTTGATGTGTGCAATCCAATGAGTGCTGAGGCATGTAGTGGATATCGTTATGTTCTTACTTCACAGATGATTTGAGTAGATGTTGAGTATATTTACTTGATGAATCACGTGTCTAATTATTGAAAGGTTCAAGTAATTTCAAGGTGAAGTTGAAAGATCATCGTGACAAGAGGATAAAATATCTATGATATGATCATAGAGATGAATATCTGAATTACGAGTTTGGCACAGAATTAAGACATTGTGGAAATTGTTTCACAACTGATACAGCCTGGAACACCATAGTGTGATGGTGTGTCCGAACATCATAACTGCACCCTATTGGATATGATGCATACCATGATGTCTCTTATCGAATTACCATGATAGTTTATGGGTTAGGCATTAGAGACAACCACATTCACTTTAAATAGGGCACCACGTAATTCCGATGAGATGACACCGTATGAACTATGGTTTAGAGAAACCTAAGCTGTCATTTCTTAAAAGTTTGGGGCTGCGACGCTTATGTGGAAAAGTTTCAGGCCGATAAGCTCAAACCCAAAGCGGATAAATGCATCTTCATAGGACAACCCAAAACAGTTGGGTATACCTCCTGTCTCAGATTCGAAAGCAATAAGGGATTGTTTCTAGAATCGGGTCCTTTCTCGAGGAAAAGTTTCTCTTGAAAGAATTGAGTGGGAGGATGGAGGAGACTTGATGAGGTTATTGAATCGTCTCTTCAACTAGTGTGTGGCAGGGCACAGGAAGTTGTTCCTGTGGCACCTACACCAATTGAAGTGGAAGCTTATGATATTGATCATGTAACTTCAGATCAAGTCACTACAACCTCGTGGGATGACAAGGATGTGTACTGCTTCAGAGTGGTACGTAATCCTGTCTTGGAAGTCATGTTGCAAGACAACAATGAACCTACAAGCTATGGAGAAGCGATGGTGGGCCCGGATTCCGATAAATGGCTCGAGGCCATATAATCCGAGAGAGGATCCATATATGAAAACAAAGTGTAGACTTTGGAAGAACTACTTGATGGTCGTAAGGCTGTTAGGTGTAGATGGATTTGAAAAAGGAAGACGGACAATGATGGTAAATGTCACCGTTAAGAAAGCTCGACTTGTCGTTAAGATGTTTCCCGACAAGTTCAAGGAGTTGACTACGGTGAGACTTTCTCACCCGTAGCGATGCTAAGAGTCTGTTGGAATTATATTAGCGATTACTGCATTATTTATGAAATCTTGCAGATAGGATGTCAAAACATTGTTTCCTCGACGATTTGTGAGGAAAGGTTGTATGTAACACAACCGGAAGGTTTTGTCAATCCTGAAATATGCTAATAAGTATGCAAAGCTCCAGCAATCCTTCTAAGGACTGGAGTAAGCATCTCGGAGTTGGAATGTATACTTTGATGATGATCAAAGATTTTGGGTTTATACAAAGTTTATGAGAAACTTATATTTCCAAAGAAGTGAGTGGGAGCACTATAGAATTTCTGATGAATATATGTTGTTGACATATCATAGATCAGAAATGACGTAGAATTTCTGGAAAGCATATAGGGTTATTTGGAAAGTGTTTTTCAATGGAAAGCCTGGATTAAGCTACTTGAACATTGAGCATCAAGATCTATAAAGGATAGATCAAAACGCTTAATGGTACTTTCAAATGAGCACATACCTTGACATGATCTTGAAGGTGTTCAAGATGGATCAGTCAAAGAAGGAGTTCTTGCCTGAGTTGTAAGGTATGAAGTTAAGACTTAAAGCTCGACCACGGCAGAATAGAGAGAAAGGACGAAGGTCGTCCCCTATGCTTAAGACGTAGGCTCTTCAGTATGCTATGCTGTGTACCGCACCTGAAGTGTGCTTTGCCATGAGTCAGTCAAGGGGTACAAGAGTGATCCAAGAATGGATCACAGGACAGCGGTCAAAGTTATCCTTAGTAACTAGTGGACTAAGGAATTTTTCTCGATTATGGAGGTGGTAAAAGAGTTCGTCGTAAAGGGTTACGTTGATGCAAGCTTAACACCTATCCGGATAGCTCTGAGTAGAGATACCGGATACGTATAATGGAGCAACAATTTAGAATAGCTCCAAGTAGAACAGTTATTTGGAATAGCTCCAAATAGAACGTGGAAGCTACATCTAGGAGATGACATAGAGATTTGTAAAGCACACACGGATCTGAAAGGTTTAGACCCGTTGACTAAAACCTCTCTCACAAGCAACATGATCAAACACAGAACTCATTGAGTGCTAATCACATAGTGATGTGAACTAGACTCTTGGGAGTTAGTCACAAGAGGATGTGACCTTGAGTGTTAATCACATATCGATGTGAATTGGATTATTGACTCTAGTGCAAGTGGGAGACTATTGGAAATATGCCCTAGAGGCAATAATAAATTGATTATTATTATATTTCCTTGTTCATGATAATCGTTTATTATCCATGCTAGAATTGTATTGATAGGAAACTCAGATACATGTGTGGATACATAGACAACACCATGTCCCTAGTAAGCCTCTAGTTGACTAGCTTGTTGATCAATAGATGGTTACGGTTTCCTGACCATGGACATTGGATGTCGTTGATAACGGGGTCACATCATTAGGAGAATGATGTGATGGACAAGACCCAATCCTAAGCATAGCACTAGATCGTGTAGTTCGTATGCTAAAGCTTTTCTTATGTCAAGTATCATTTCCTTAGACCATGAGATTGTGCAACTCCCGGATACCGTAGGAATACTTTGGGTGTGCCAAACGTCACAACGTAACTGGGTGGCTATAAAGGTACACTACGGGTATCTCCGAAAATGTCTGTTGGGTTGGCACGAATCGAGACTGGGATTTGTCACTCCGTGTGACGGAGAGGTATCTCTGGGCCCACTCGGTAGGACATCATCATAATGTGCACAATGTGATCAAGGAGTTGATCACGGGATGATGTGTTACGGAACGAGTAAAGACTTGTCAGTAACGAGATTGAACAAGGTATCGGGATACCGACGATCGAATCTCGGGCAAGTATCGTACCGATAGACAAAGGGAATTGTATACGGGATTGATTAAGTCCTTGACATCGTGGTTCATCCGATGAGATCATCGTGGAACATGTGGGAGCCAACATGGGTATCCAGATCCCGCTGTTGGTTATTGACCGGAGAACGTCTCGGTCATGTCTGCATGTCTCCCGAACCCGTAGGGTCGACACACTTAAGGTTCGATGACGCTAGGGTTATAAAGGAAGTTTGTATGTGGTTACCAAATGTTGTTCGGAGTCCCGGATGAGATCCCGGACGTCACGAGGAGTTCCGGAATGGTCCGGAGGTAAAGATTTATATATGGGAAGTCCTGTTTTGGTCACCGGAAAAGTTTCAGGGTTTATCGGTAACGTACCGGGACCACCGGGAGGGTCCCAGGGGGTCCACCAAGTGGGGCCACCAACCCCAGAAGGCTGCGTGGGCCAAGTGTCGGAGGGGACCAGCCCCTAGGAGGGTTGGTGCGCCCCCCACAAGGGGCCCAAGGCGCAAGAAAGAGTGGGAGGGGGCAAACCCTAGTCTAGTTGGGCCTTAAGGCCCACCTAGTGGGCTCCTTCCCCTCTCCCCCCCCTTGGCCGCCACCCTTGGCCCCATCTAGGGCTGCCGCCCCCCTAGGGGTGGGAAACCCTAGAGGGGGCGCAGCCCTCCCCTTCCCCTATATATATGAGGCCTAGGGGCTGCCCACAACACGCGATTAGATCTCTCTTGGTGCAGCCCTGTGTCTCTCTCTCCCTCCTCTTCTGTGGTGCTTGGCGAAGCCCTGCAGGATAGCCACGCTCCTCCATCACCACCACGCCGTTGTGCTGCTGCTGGAAGGAGTCTTCCTCATCCTCTCCCTCTCTCCTTGCTGGATCAAGGCGTGGGAGACGTCACCGGGCTGTACGTGTGTTGAACGCGGAGGTGCCGTCCGTTCGGCACTTGGTCATCGGTGATTTGAATCACGACGAGTACGACTCCATCAACCCCGTTCACTTGAACGCTTCCGCTTAGCGATCTACAAGGGTATGTAGATGCACTCTCCTTCCCCTCGTTGCTAGTCTCTCCATAGATAGATCTTGGTGACACGTAGGAAATTTTTTGAATTTCTGCTACGTTCCCCAACATCGACATGTGTGGGCAAGAGCAGTAGGGTCCCCCTTGAAGTGGAGCCTGACGGCTACAATTCTGGGGTTGATGAAGAGAAGCTATATTCTGATGTTATTCGGAATTTACGACGGGCACCTCGGACTGAAAATCAGGATGAGGCTCACAATGCAGTCCGTGTGGATGATGACGCGATGGGTGAGGACGAAGACCTTGCAGCTGTTGAATGGGACCCTTTGAACCCTCATATGGAAGAAGGTACAGTTTTTGCATCCATGAATGAGTGTAGAAATGCACTTGTGACATACTGCATCAAGGTAGAACGCACTTTCAAAGTTGACAAGAGTGATCAAGTACGTTACAGAGTGCACTGTCCGACTGAAGGTTGTCCATGGAGGCTGCTTGCATCTAAAATGCGGAATAGCACTAATGTTCAGGTCAAAGTGAACCCTTTTAAGCACACATGCCAGGAATCAACCCTTAGGAAGGATACAATCAGTACAGCCAAGTCAAGATGGGTGGCAGAAGAAGTAAAGAAGTGGGTGAAAGAAAACCAGCAAGTGGGTCCAAAGGAATTGCAGAAGAACATCAAAGATAAGTTCAAGATAGATTTACCATACATGAGGTTGTTCAATGGTAAACAACATGCTATGGATTCTATTTATGGTAACTGGCAGGAAAGTTTTCAATTGTTGTATTCATTCAAAGGTGAAGTGGAGAGGACAAGCCCAGGTAGTATTGTAGATATTGATCACCACACCGTGGAGTACACATTCAGAGGAGTGACAAAGACCAAGGAATGCTTTAGGAGGGTTTTTGTCTGCTTTGAGGCTTGTCGCCGGGGTTTTTTGGCAGACTGCAGGCCTTATTTGGCTATTGATGCCACTTTTCTCACAGGAAGGTTTAAAGGACAGTTAGTAGCAGCTTGTGCAGTTGATGCACATAGTTTTGTATTTCCAGTTGCCTATGGTGTGCTGGAGACAGAGTCTGAGGAGAGCTGGACTTGGTTTTTGCATAATCTCCGCCGGGCTATTGCACATCCCAATGGGTTGGTCATTCATACAGATGCCTGCAAAGGTTTAGAAGTGGCCGTGGATAATGTGTTCCCTGGAGTAGAGCATAGGGAATGCATGCGTCACCTTGCTGCAAATTTCATGAAGAAATTCAAAGGAAAGGTGTATACCGACAATTTATAGCCAGCATCTTTGACATGCAGTGTGAAGAAGCACAACTACCACTTGAGGCAGTTATACATGAATCCCAAAGTGAAAGAATACTTGGAAACACACCACTCCAAGTTATGGGCCAGAAGCCAATTCAGTGAAGTGAGCAAAGTTGACTATGTGCACAATAATCTAGCAGAGTCTTTCAACTCAACGATACGGAAACTAAAGGGTCATTGTGTGGTGGATTTGCTTGACAGGATAAGGATAGAATACATGCAGAAATTTCGTTATCGTGCAGGAATAGCCAAGGCAAAATTCATGGGCCACATTATCATCCCTGCCGTGATGAATGAACTGAAGCAGAAGACAACAGGCTTGGAAATGAACATGACTCTTTGCTCAGGTACCACAGCAGAGATATCATATTTGGATAAAGAGAAGAGGGGATGGAGATATCCAGTGGATTTAGAAGCTAGAACTTGCAGTTGTAGGCAATGGCAGATAACTGGGTTGCCATGCATTCATGCCTTGTTTTTCATCACTTCTCTCCTAGGTCCAGCAGGGAACATACAGCAGTATGTGCATGATTACTACTCTGTTGCAAGGTTCAAAGCCACATATGCTTATGCCTTGCCTGCTATGGAGGGAAAACAACAATGGGACATGGTGGACCCTGGATTCAAGCTTTGCGCTCCAATTCTGAAGAGAGCAGCAGGTAGACCAAGGAAGAGTCGAATCAGACCTCGCAGCGAAGGAGCTGGACTTGGAGCGAGGAAGCATAAGTGCACAAGGTGTGGTGGGTCTGGTCATTTTGCTAAGTATTGTGATAACACAGTAGATCCAGCGTTTGGAGAGAGTTTCGATGAAGGCTTCGATGAAAATGTTGGTCAGCAGCTGGTTGCCTCAACAGATGATGAAAATGATGGTCAATAGCCGGTTGCATCAGATGAGGATTTTGACAAGCTTCCAAATGATGATGGTCAACAACCGCATGATTTTGACGATGATCCAAAATATCCTCCAAATAATGATTCAAGTGAGTCTCCAAATGGTGATCCAAGTGAGGCTCTAAATGGTGATCATGGTGATCCAAGTGAGGCTCCAAATGATGATCCAAGTGAGGCTCTAAATGGTGATCATGGTGATCCAAGTGAGGCTCCAAATGATGATCCAAGTGAGGCTCCAAATGGTGACTAACCTTCTGTTGTTGTGAGTTCTGCTAGGTATGTAAATCTTGCAATGGTCAAATACTACTGTACATCTATCACTTGACATGATCTCATTACCATTTATGTTTTGCACAGCTCTATGGTAGGTTTGAAGAAGACGCGCAACGTATCGACAACCAAGAGAAGAAGAGAAGAAACAATGAGCACAAGGTGCACGAGGAGCAAAGTGATGGCAAGAAGCTCAAGGAACAGACAGAAGCCCCAACGCTATCTATGAATAATTATGAAACATTATGAATAAGGGATGATGTTGTATTATGAAACATTTATCACTTGACATGTTGTATTTCTGTTGGATGATGTTGGACCTATGTTAGAAGTATGTTTGACATGATGTTTGAATGAGCACATGGTTTTTTCCTTTTTTGATTTTTTTGAATTTTGTTTTGCTTATTTAAATTCTGGTCAAACCTAACTTTGACCAAGATTTAAACAAGTCTAAAACATCAAAATGAAAAACTAAGCCTGGATACTTCTTAGTCAATCCAAAATGAAGTTGTGGTGAGCTTTTTGAAATTTTCATAAAAAATGTGCTAAAAAGAGGGGTCCAAAGGTAGGGCAAACGGCCTCATTTCGAAGCAAAAAAAAATTCGACCTTGTCTAAATCAGCCAAATAACTTTCCTACACATATATTCTATATGTACAGACTATGTGCGCTGGTTTTTCCATTTTTTGATTTTTTTTAAAATTTTTTTTGCTCATTTGAATTCTGGTCAAACTTAACTTTGACCAAGATTTAAACAAGTGTAAAACATCAAAATGAAAAACTAAGCCTGGATCCTTCTTAGTCACTCCAAAATGAAGCTGTGGTTAGTTTGTTGAAATTTTCATGTTCATTTCCCCAAAACACTTCTCTTCACTTCATACAAGAGAGTTTGAGATACTCGAGATATCATATAATACACATGAACTTATCATTTAAATGTATGTAAAGCTTGTTTATCAACTTAAATCGTTAGTATATGACATAAGAAGACTATGTGCGCAGGTTTTTTATTTTTCTGATTTTTATTTAATTTATTATGCTCATTTGAAATCTGGTCAAAGATAGCTTTGACTGCTCCAAACCCCTCCCAAACCCCGCTAACCCTAGCGCTGAATAAGGACCGTTCATCTAACCCTAGCGGCGATCAAGGGCCGTCGATCTAACCCTTCTAGAAGGAATCTGCGGGGAGGAGGGGGGCAATCCGCGTGATGCAATCTGATTGGCTGGGAGGCCCATTGTTTTTTAACAAATACCGGGCGCGCTGGATTGACCGTTGGGCCGTCTCGTGCTCTGGGCCTGAGACCGCAGTAAATAGCCCGTCTCAGCCTTTCCAGGCCTTGCATGCATGGAGGCGACGATGTGGGTTTGCATGCACGGGAGGCGGCGACATGCATGCAGGCGAGCGAGGCGAGCGAGGCGCGCTAGGTGAGCTAGGCTAGCGAGGCGAGCTAGGTGGTTCAGTGCAGTGGTTCACGGCAGCGATTCACATGCACCGCCCGGTCAAAGAGCTATGCAGTGATTCAGATGCACGCACGCGTCCCATGCATCGTTTTGTGCAAAAATTTAAGTGTGCAAAACGTAACGGATACACACACGCGTCCGGATTCACACACACACCGTTCTCATCCTTTCTCTCTTCCTCTCCCACGCACAGGCCTATAAATGGGGTGCCTCTCTTCCTCTCCCACCCACAAGCTAGATCCAATTCTCTCCAACTTCAAACACCCAAGCGACCGAGCCCTCCCCAAGCGAGACCAAGTGAAGATGCAGTTCAACGGGCCGACCTTCAACCGTCCGCCTGTCGTGCCAGAGTTGCGCTACCCACCGGGCGTGCTCGTGGAGAGGGAGCTCCGTGTGTGGGCTATTTCAAGGTGGAGGGGTTCCGTCGAACTCACCCGCGCCTTCCTCAGAGCCGGCTATGCCCACCTCCCACGGGGCTCGCCGAGGATGTTCACCCTCAACGAGGTTCGTGACCGCGGCGGCATCCTCCTACTGCTCACGGTCACCTTCACCAACCCGTTTGACGCGCGCGAGCTCCTCGGCCAAGTCTTTTGGTGCGGCTGCGAGGCCATCTTCTTCACCGTCTACAACATCTACACCAACTACGAGCGCATCTTCCCCGCTCCAGGCCAGATGCACTCCCTTCCCTACGAGGAGGAGGAGGAGGTGTGAAGATGAAGACGGTGTTGAAGGGGCACGCGCGGCCAAGGTGGAAGAAGAAGTTCAAGATGAAGATGTTCAGGCCCGGAGTCAAGCTCGTCATGTTTCGTTTTTTATTTTGTTGCTTTTCTATGTCGCGTCATGTTGTGTCATGTTTCGTCATGTGTCTGTGAACTGTCCGTGAACTTATCTAAGTTATTGCACCCTTATTGCAATGGTACGGTGTGTTCCATCTTATCTAAGTTATTAGGGTTTATTATGTGTGTTAAAAAATGTCCGTGCCCAAGCATATCATTTCTTCCCTAAACAAGTCATGAAGTTCGGATTCATTAATGAAAATCGGAGGGGGTGAGAAGCCCTCTGTTTCATTCAAACAAAAAGTCATGAACTAACATGCAAATTTATTCCTTTTAAATCCTAAACCAAGTGCCACTCTATCCCTAGACCAAGTGCCACTCTAACCAAAATCATGTGGTAGTGCAACATACATTTTCAACCTTCCAACCCTCCAAAATTTAAGTGCAAAACAATGGAAAAACACTCTCACGCGTGTCCAAACATTCACGGTCTCACTATTTAAAAAAAATATCAAAATCTCACTATGTATACCTTCCTTCCCTATCCATGTCAAAGTCTTGCCATCTGTCCTAGCGGTTACCAGCGCAGCCCTAAACACCACAAACCCACGTGGTCCTGGGTTCGAGTCCCCATCCGCACCAATTTTTTGTGCATTTCCACCCTTCATTTTTTAGACAAATTATGTTTTTCTCAATGTAATGCCCTTAAAAATTGTTCATTTATTTTGGCACCTGGCGTAAACCTCTACCAGAGCTGAGGCACATTTTCCATGACATTTTGGTCTTTGATTTAAATCACGGTGTATTTGAATTGGATTAATTAACAGCTCCAAAAAATTTCTAACCTTAATTGTTTGGCTTCGGAATAATTCAATTAGCTACCACAAAAAGTTCCAGCATTATGATTTACTGCCTAAATTAAATCAGAATAGAAAACAGAAAAATACGCAAGAGAACCCCCGAATGGGCCTAATTGGATGCAGTTGGCCCATTAGTCTAGCCTGCACTTGGCTCTACGCCCAAGAGCAACCTTTTTTTTGGACAGGAAGGGTTTCTGAGTTCCTAATTTCTTATCTTTTTTCCAACATATTTAAATGTTGGTCACTTCTTCTCTTTTTATTTCAACATTTAAACAACCTTTAAACAACTACTTTAACCAACATTTAAACTAGGTGGATTTCTCAAACAATTTCAAGATTACAAATTCCTCCATAATTCATGCCTTTCCATACATTTTCAACATTACAACCAGTGCGATTACCATACCTACAAATGCCCAAATGTATTTGCAAATGGGTATTGGTAGTGCTTGGTCTTCAAGCTTCCTAACCTTCTTCTTCAACATCCTAAGATCAACAGCTAGCTCTCTGTCAGTGCGTGCTTCGCCCTCCATCCCTTCTTCCGGAGCTCGTGGTGCGGCCACTGCCGTTCATGGCAGCATGCGCAACCATTCTTCATGCTCTTCTTGCAGTTCATTCATCAGAGTCTTGGCCAGAGCATCGACCCAAAGAAAGAAGCATGTCACCTGCATGAACACCAAACAGATCAACCCATTGCTCAAAGATCCCGACCACGAAAATGGTGCAATTGCCCCGATTCTTACCCCATTCTCACTGCACGCGTAGAACGGACGATTCTGGTTCCTCGGTGTCTGCGAAACCCTCCGATCAACGCCCGCCCGGCACCGCGGACAGACGAAGACAGGCATGTCCACACGCGCCCGGCTCTGCATCCGCGAGGTGGCGCGGGAGCTTGAGGAAGACATGGAGCTCGGAGCCGAAGGGATCTCAACGCCGCCGCGCCCTCCACTGCTAGCTTCCCACCGCCACGCCCTCCACAGCTAGCTTCCCGCCGTCGTGCTCTCTCTCTCTCTCGCCGTGGTCACTGCCGTGCTCTCTGTCGCCGTGGTCACCGCTGCTGTCGCCCGCTTATATAGCACACCCACCAATGGCTCTCTGCTCAACGGCTCTCTGCTGGGTCCCACAAGCCACGCGTGCAACGGTCTGAATAAAATTGGCCGTTTCTGTCGCCTGGTCCAACCTGTAAGGGCCGAGTCAAAAGGTTAACCTGACGGAAACGGCAGAGTTCACGGAACGAGTCGGTGCGCACGGACTAGGGGCAAAACTGAGCACAATTCGCATCTGAGGGCAAAACTGAGCAAATGGACACCACTGAGGGCAAAAGGATAATTAACCCTATATTTTTTTATCTTGTACCCATGACATTTTTATTGTACTTATCATGGCAAATTTTCCATCTCCTCTTCTGATAAATTCCTAATGTTGCCATCATTTTTGGAAGAACTAGATGATAACCCGCACGTTGGTGCGGTGATGGTTTGCAGTATATTTCAGTGAGATTTGGTTGTATAGAACATAAATATTTTAAGAAATAATATAAAAACTAAAATTTAAATACATATGATTTATTATGTTTGATTATTGTATACTTGTAAAATATTTATAATATAAGTAGCATAATTGAATTCAAATTCTCATGTATGCTTGCATGTTTAGGTGAGTTTTTTCCCGCCGACTTTGCATGATGAGGTGGAATGCTTGCATGTTGAGAGAAATAGGTTAGTAGGGGTGGCCCTTTTCCCATGCATGCTGATTGATGTGGTGGCATGCTTGCGTGTTGAGAGAAATAGGGTAGTGCGGGATTATTATTTAGATATATAAGATAAATCTCCTAATTTTTTCATGTACGCATGGCAAATTCCTAAATTTTGTCATATTTTTAAAACAAATATCCTAAAATTAGCTTGTGGACATGGCAATTTGCTAATTTTTCCTTAATAAAGAATAAATCTTCTAAATTTGACATGTGTCATTTAATTTTTTTTCATAACTTGCAATGCTTTTAGAGAAAAAAATCCCTAATTTTGCATGTGTGCATGACTAATCCATCTTTTTTGAAGAGAAAATCCATAACTTTTTCACCTTTTACAAATTTTCTCAATTTTTTCCATGTGCACCCTGACAAATCCCTAAAATTTCCATCCTTTTTGTAACAAGAAAACTCATATTTTGTTTGGCCATGTGCCCATTATTTTACAAAATCCCAAAAGTCGCCATGTTTTTTAGAGAACAAAATCTAAAAATTGGTCGTGTGTAATTTTATAATAGGGGGCATTAAATTATATTATTTACACTGTCGTAGTTTTATTAATTAATCAATGGGAGTTTATTTGTCGGCATCACGGGAATTCCATTATCTGAGACATGGCAATGTTTTTTATTAAGATCATGGCAAATTTATTTATTGGACCATGGTAGTTTTATCATAGTTATGGCAATTTTATTAATCATACCATGGTAAATTTTGATCTTAGAAATATATATTTTTGGCTATTTTCCGTGGCAAATTTGTTAGAATTACCATGTAAATTTTATTTAACATACCATGATAAATTCTTTTATATATACTATTATATTATTCATATCGAAAATTTCTGCCTCTCTCACAAGTTTTTTCACCATGTAGAATTACCATGTAAACTTTTTTCACAACGCAAATTTTGCCACGTGAACACTACATAATTGTTTTGTAAATTTGCCATGTTTTTAGAGAACCCAATGTTCTCCTTATTAGTCTACCTTGTTAAACATACCTAGTTTATGTATTTTTCACCATGATCTGGATCAACATATTTGCCATCGTAGCATTTTGAATATATCTTGGTAATCTATATGTTAGAGGATGTCAGGTTTTTTAGAGTATAACATCGCATTTCTTATACATTAAATCATGAAAAACTATAAATTTATGTCTCTGTTCCGTTTTCTTTATAAATTTTTGTTCATGGCATGTTTTTGCGCAAATAACTATTTAACTCCTGTGACCCAAATTAGTAGCACTTCATCTCCATTCAGGCTGTAGGAGTAGTGAAAGCACAACAAGGACCTCTACGTACCTAATAAACTGCTTTGGCAACTCATTAATAGGTTTCAGATCATGAAGGTGGCTTTCCCTAGCTAGTTGATACATGATGTTCGCTGTGGCGAACAAGTTATTCCGGACTTGCAGCGACTAAAGTGCAGTCTAGCCAACTTGATATACAAACCTAATGTATTGTACTCAGGCCCAGATCAATAGTTGGTACAAGCAGCATCAGCTAGCTCCAGCAGCAGGTTCGTGGAAGCCTCGTGAGTGACTTGACCAAGGCCCGTGGTTGGCTGGGGCAAGGGAAAGGGCCATGGAAGCTTCGCTCACTCAGCTGAACATGCTAATCTACTTGACTCCAAGTGGACCGCGTACGTCATTCTCCTTCATTCAGCTGGACATTCTTGACCGTTTTTTTGTTGACACATATAGGACGTGGGAGTACTCGTAGTATAACTAGTCCAAGTGGTTGCCCATGTGGGTATATACTATGTAGCCATTCGTCTCTTTTTGATAAACATGTAGCCATTCTTCTCCAAGTGGGCCCTTCTTCTCCTTCAATCATCTGAACGTGTATGATACGCTCCGCCATTTTCATTCTATAAAAACACTTGTTCTGCCTTCTCCCAACAGCACAACATCCCTCCACCGTCAACACATTACTCATGCTCTGTCAAGTCCTTAGACACTCTTATCCATGCCTGCCCTCTACACATTACTCCTACTTCTCCTCGTCTCCTCCTTGCACGCTCCTCCATGTACCTCTACAACTTCACATGATACTCTCACGGCTGCCCAGACGCTTGCCGTCGGCGACAAGCTCGTCTCAAGCAACGGCAAGTTCGCGCTCGTCTTCTTCCAGCCTGCAGCACGCACCACCATCAGTAAGTCCGACACCACCACCTCCCAACTGGTACCTTGGCATATGGTTCGATAAGATTCCGGTTTTCACTACTGTCTGGGTTGGTAATAGAGAGAAGCCAATACCCGGCCCCGAGCTCCACCTAACACACCTCAAAATCTCTAGTGATGGCAATCTTGCCATCGTGAACCATGCCGGTACCGAGTCTGTACTCTGGTCCACTCACATCATCAATAGAACACAAACCAACATAAACACCAGTAGTACCGCCGTTCTCTTGAACAACGGAAACCTTGTCCTCACAGAAGGCCCATCATCTGGTCCGCCGTTGTGGCAGAGTTTCGACTACCCAACAGATGTTCTGCTTCCTGGTGCCAAGGGAGGCCGAAACAAGATCACCGGTTTGAGTAGATTTGGCATCTCTAAGAAGAGCCTGATTGATCCAGGTCTTGGCTCATACACCCTTGAACTAGCCACCAGTGGGATCATCATGAAGCGCCGAAATCCCTCAGTAGTGTACTGGAATTGGGAATATGGAACATCACAAATGTCCAAACTTTTACCAGTAATTATGATGGTTATAAATGCGGATTCGCGGACCAAAGGTTTGATTAACGTAACATACGTTGATAACAACGAAGAGGAGTACTACATGTACACTTCACCTGATGAATCATCTTCCACATTATCACTAGACATCTCTGGCCAGATCAAGCTGAATATATGGTCGGAAGCCGAACAGTCTTGGCAAACTGTACAATCCAAACCTATTGATCCCTGCACTCCGACGGCTACCTGCGGACCTTTCACGGTCTGCAATGGCACTGCACGCGGTAATGCACGTCCATTCTGTGATTGTATGGAGAGCTTCTCTCAGAAGTCGCCAACAGATTGGTACCTTGATGATCGTACAGGAGGTTGCATCAGAAGTACACCATTACATTGCCCTACCAACAAGACAAGTTCAACAGACATGTTCCACCCTATTGCTCATGTTACATTGCGCTACAATCCAAAAGGCATACAAAATATTACCACTCAGAGCAAATGTGAAGAAGCCTGTCGAGGTTCCTGCTCCTGCACTGCTTATTGCCGAAAAAGGCTTTCGCCCCGCTTTACATATAAAGCAAAGATCCACAACGCCCGGTACAACCGCATTCACCCACCACAAACACACACACATGCACCCAAGGCATGATACATAGGCGCTGAGCGCAGCAACACACACCCTAGCACTACAAGAGCCGCCGAGGGCTTCATCCGAAAAAGTGAGGCCGCATATGACGAACCGTGGGCTCCAAGGCGGTGCCTTCAGGAAGGATACGGCACCGGAGCGTCGCCACCGCCCGATCCGAGAATCAGAGTTTCCCCTGGAGCACCACGACGGGCAGTGATAGCCGCGACGACGCCTTCAAGAAGGGAGCGATCTTCGCCGTCGCCAGTCCGTCCGAAGATAGAGTAGGTTTTCACCCCGGCCAACATTCACCGCCACCGAACGCCACACCCCGGCTACCACGCCGCCCACACGGCCGTGGTAGTCGGGCAGCACCAAGGCACGAGCTCTGCCCATGAGCACCGCGCCACCACCACCAGGGCCGCCGCCCCGGAATCCAAGACCATGACCCCAAGTCCCTCGAGCCCCACCGCAACCCCCACCGTAGAGACGGGCGGAAAGGATCCGCCTTTCACACCCCTGGCCGGTCCCAACGCCGAGACCCAATAGGCCGGTCACAACAAGCCTCCATCGAGGCATCCTGCTACACCGGGCGCGAGACGAGCACAGTCCTGCCGCCGGGCGCAAGACGGGCCAGTCCTGCTGCCGGGCACGAGACAAGCGCAGTCCTGCTGCCGGGCGCGAGACGAGCCGGTCCTGCTGCCGGGCGCGAGACCAGCTCGGTCCTACGGCACCGGGTGCGAGACGGATGATGGACCGCAGCCGGGAGGAGGCCAGCCCTCCGGGAGAGAAGCGAACGGACGCCGAGGAGAGGGGTCGAGGGCCGATACAGGCAGCCTACAGACGGGCCGACGCCAGGAAAATCTGGCCGCCGCCGCAATCAACCTGCCACCACCACAGCAGCCGCCGGGCACGAACCCCCGCAGCCACCGCCAGTGCGCCGCCACCCCGACCAGCCGAGGGGGCCTTGGTCAGGGCCGCTGCCCGCACCCCAAGCCTTCGCGGCCCGCGCAGCCGAGAGGTCGGATCCGAAAGAGCCGTCGCGGCCGTCGTCCCCAACCTCCGGCCCGCACCACCACCACCAACTGCCGCGAAGTCACCACCACCTGCCGCGACCACGACAGAGAGGTGGCCACCTGCAGCCCGCGCCGCCCGCAGCCCGTGCCGCCCGCAGCCCGCGCCGTCTTGAGCCAGATCTGACCGCGCCGGAGCCACCGCCGTCTCGGGCACAAGCGCGTCACCCACCCGCGTCCAGCCCTCCGCGCCAGGCCTGCCGCGCCGCACACCGACGCCGAGCGCAGCCACGCGCCGCCACGCCTCGGATCCGCGCCGCGCCGCCGCCCGGGAGAGCCGGCCCGCGCCAGCCTCCACGAGCGGGGAGAGAAAGTGCCCCGCCGCTGCCAGCACCCACCGGGCTTTGCCCGGCGGCGCGGACAGGCGGCAGCGAGGGGAGGGAGGGAGGGAGGAGGGACGCGCGCCGGCGGCTAGGGTTATCCCCTCGGTCGCTCGCGGGAGCGACGCGAGGGCATAGTTATATGTTACTTCCTCCATCCTGCACTACTTATTCCTATAACAATAACATGTGCTCTGTCTGGCATGGGGAATTGCTTAGTGTAAATCTGAATGATGGCATTGAAGTTTTTGCTGAAGATGTTCTTTACCTTTGCCTTGCGGCCAATGATTTTCCAAGTCTGAGCAAAAACAAAAGAAAACTAAGCGTTGGAGTTGTTATTGCTGCAAGCATTATTAGCTTTGCGTTAATAATGCTCGTGATGTTGTTAGTGGTTCAGAGGAACAAATTCAAGTGGTGTTGTTCTCCATTATACGATAACCAAGGTTGTGGTGGGATTATTGCCTTTAGATACACCGATTTAGTTCACGCTACAAAAAACTTCTCTGAAAAGCTGGGAGGAGGTGGTTTTGGCACTGTTTATAAGGGAGTGTTAAGTGGATCGACTCCGATAGCGGTGAAAAGGCTTGATGGTGCTCGCCAGGGAGAGAAGCAATTTAGGGATGAGGTGAGCTCACTTGGACTGATCCTACATATCAATCTAGTCAAATTGATTGGTTTATGCTGTGAAGGACATAATAGGTTGCTTGTCTATGAACATATGCTAAATGGCTCTCTTGATGGTCATCTATTTAAGAGCAATTTTGGTGTGTTAAGTTGGAGTACCAGGTATCAAATAGCACTAGGAGTTGCTAGAGGATTATTCTACTTGCATCAGAGTTGCCACAAGTGCATCATACATTGTGATATTAAGCCAGAAAACATACTCCTCGATGCATCATTTGCTCCTAAAGTTGTGGACTTTGGGTTGGCAACGTTTCTGGGAAGAAATTTTAGTCGAATTCTGACTACATTCAGGGAAACTGTAGGTTATCTTGCCCCAGAGTGGCTTAGTGGATTTGCTGCTACACCAAAAATTGATGTTTACAGCTTTGGCATGGTATTGTTGGAAATCATATCAGGAAGGAGAAATTCAGGTGAAGAATCCACTAGCAACAGTTATCATGTTGAATATTTCCCTGTACAAGTCGTCAACAAGCTTCATGAAGGGGATGTGGGGAGTTTGGTGGATCCACGGTTACATGGCGACTTCCATACGATACAAGCTGAAAGGGTTTGCAAAGTTGCATGTTGATGCATTCAAGATAATGAGTTTGATCGGCCGGCGATGGATGAAGTGGTACGTGTTCTTGAGGGTCTACAGGAGATTGATATGCCCCCAATGCCAAGACTACTTGCAGTTATAACAGAACACTCTGATACAACTTCAATGTAATTTATAAATATTTTACATCGGATGTTGCTAATCTTTGTTTCAACGATTTTAAATTGTAATGCGGTGGAGAAGGAATAAAAAAAGGCAAACTTGTAGTTACCAAACTGCCTCTCGTTTGTCAGCAGGAGGGAAACACCAAGCTATTTCCACTGCGGCATCAATAACTTGTTCAGTCATACAGGCTGGAGCTAATGCTTTGGAGCTTGTTTCTGAAGTAGCCAAGGTGCTGAACCTTTATAAACCAAATTGCTTAGCAGATAATCAAGTTTTGGCAGAAGCAGGCAAGCAACAACGAGGCGTCCAGTGAAAAACACCTAGGACAATCAGACCTGCACTTAATACATTCATCAACCACAGTAACGAAGCTGATGCTAGAGTCTTCAACATCCATAGGACAAACAGCAAGATAGCACATAGGCAAGCTCATGATGATTTTCACATTTATAGTGTGAGATTGTGTTTTCACTTCTGCTGGTGCTAGACATGACAAGGATTCGTGGAGTGTCCTGTCACAGCGTGTGTATCACTAATCTTAATGTGAAATCATGCACATTAGTCTCTGTGACTTGCTTAGGGCATCTCCAGCCGTTGCCCCCCCACGAGGGGCAAAAAATCGCCCCCTGGGGCGCGCCGGCGCTAAACCGCGCACTGGGGGCATGATGCCCCCCAGCCGCGGCGCCCACGGCTAGTCAAAAAAGTCAAAAACGGCGAAAAAACGACTCAAATTTAACGCAAACATCGGCGAGATCGTTCAAACTTAAACATATTTTACAAAAAAAGAAAAAAACTTCCGCGGGCTACCCCGTCGTCTCCCTCGCCGCCCGCCCACGCGGTTTACATGCCGAGAAGGCTATAGAACCGCGTGTAGTCACCGCCGTCGTCGTCGTCGTCGTTGTCGTCGTCGCCGCCCCCGCCTGCGCCTCCGCCGTCCCTGCTGCATCCCTCCCCCGGTTGGCGCGGCGGGTTGGACGATCCGGGGGCGGCGGCGTCGTCGTCGTCGCTGTCGAGGACGACGACGCCGTGCTCGTCCTCACGCCCACGCTTGCGGGCGGTGATCTCCTCCAGGGCCCGGCGCTACCGGACCATCTCGTCGCGGAGGTAGTCGTCCCGCGCCCACCGCAGGGCGTCCTCGTCGGAGAAGCCGCGCTGGGCTATCTCCTCGTACTCCGCGGGGAGGCGGGGCTCCGGCTTGGGCTCGACGAGGACGAAGCGGCCGGTGGGTGGGGAGGCGTTGGCATTGATTCGCCGCGGGAAACGAGGCGATGAGGACGACGAAGGGCCGAGAAGAGAGCCGTGTCGCTGACGCGGCGGGCCCGCGGCTTTTTCGCGCCAAAAATGTTCGCCCGGCGCCCCCCAGCGCGCCGGGTTCGGCCTGGATCCGCCGGCGCTGTTTTCGGCCCAAGCCGGCGAAAATCGGGCTCCTGAGGGCGCGACTAGACCGATTTTTCAGCGCCAGCGCAAAAAGAAAAAACGCCTGGGAGGCCTTCCTGAAGGCGCGGCTGGAGATGCCCTTAGAGGTTGAAATAAATTCTTGAAGTTTCAAAAAAAGAATCTTCTGTGGTGACGGAGACTGTTTGAATGCAAGCAAGGTAGCAATGATACCAAGAACAAATCGTAACAAATTTTCATGTTTGATCGCCTGAGGAATCACTGATATTAAATAAATAAATAAACAGCCAAAGCAATTTGGGATTACTGTTTCACTTTCAACAATGGACGACTGTGAGTGGTCGTCGGTGTTTCATCTGATGCATACTAGCTAACCGCGATGGAGGACGGCGGCAGTTGACAGGACTGGCGTCGGATCCAGATTTGCCGGAGAAGATGGGACGATCCTTCCAAAGCATACAACTTGCATACTACATGGTGGCCGAAACCTAGTTGTGCTGGCTAGCTACCTGCTCACTTGAAGTGCGTAGCGTATTGCTCTGGCTTTCAGTTTCTCCTAATAACAACCAGTGACCCACTGACTCGAGTCTAATTTGGTAAGTTTCGACCAGCACATACGGCGCACCTACGGGCGACTTGTATAGTATCCAGTTGCATGGAATTCTACGATGTTCGTTTTGTTTTTTGCTGGATTTTGACCCCACACGCACTTGCTTTCAAAGAACACAACTAGAAGTCCTCTTTCTTTCTTCTTTCTAGCAAAGACTTTATATTAACAACTTGATGCATATGACAACCTCACTCCACGTGTACCTTGGAGCGTTGTGAGTGCATGATTGGACTGGCCAAACTAAAGATGACTCTGAGTATTATTTTGGAGATGCAAATTGAGCCAGTCTCCTTGCTTGAAGATTCACTACTGTTCTGCCTAATTTAGTTGGAGAGAAAAGAATCGGGAGCTAGCACTTCAATCAGCACCAACTCGCCAGGCCCCGCGTCATCCCAACGGGCGACTCCTCTTTCGTGGCCGCTCTAGCTTCCCCTTCCACCCTTGATCTCCCCTGCCGTCGTCAGAGATTTTCTAGCCAATATCTCTAATACATTTTTTGACATAAAATCTTTTTTACGATGATTGAATGGTTACAACACGTTGTCCACAAGTTGAAGTGTCGTCATTTTCTGATTAATGTGAGATTTTCTAGCCAATATCTCTAATTCTCCTCCGTATTTTCCTTTTAGTATATAGTAAAATAGAATAGATAGATGGTACATGTGCTAGAAATCCCTTTTTTTTACTATGTGTAGCTTGCATAAACTCTATTTCACAATGAAACTGTAGAGACAAATAGTATACATCCAAAGCTATGTCTGTACTTTTTTTCACAACTTTTTGACACATAAATTTTTTGATTTTTTTTGTATTTCAGGCTCCATGGAGCTCAAGCTCTATTAGCAATTTTCAAATGCAGACTTGTCTTTCCGAAAGTATAATGAGTAAAAATCACAAGGGCAGGTCTGGACCAGTGCACAAAATCTTGAGCTCTCTACCAGTGCCAAAAGCCATTCTTGATGGAGTAGGAACATAGCTGGGAGGGCATACTTCCCGCCCGAACAGGCCATATCACCGCCTGTCATGTGACCCAATGATCCAAAGAAAGAACGAGGCAATTAGCACTGTGGCACTCCTAGCGAATGAGGGGGAGGCAGGCGACGCGGGCGACGCCCACGGCGATCGCCGCGAACCGGACGGCGGCTTCCGCCGGCCCTGGACGTGGACACGTCGGCGGCCGGTTCTGGGCGCTCGTGGAATCAGACGATGAGGCTGAGTGGCTGACGACAACGGGAACTACGCCGGAGACTCGCCGGAGTTGTACTCGCCGACGCCATCGGATGTGATCTGTGAAGCGTTCAATCTCGGATATTCGGAGGAGGAAGTGGCCATGATTGTGGACGATGTTGTGCCGCGTGACGATCCAGCGCGGCAGGGACTGAACCCCGAGGACAAGGTGGAGCTGGTTGGACGGATTGTTCACCAGAGGACGGCAGCCTCCACGATCCGGCCCTGCGTTTTGATTTTCGGCCGAAAAAAATGATTTTCGGCCGAATTTCGGCCGTCTCGCTAGGGCCCGATATATGGGCCTATCGGCCGAATAATTCGGCCCAGTTTGAATTTTTTTGCCCGGCCCAGCTTCGAGAGCCTTCTAATTAGCTTCCGCTGAGACAAAACCACGAAACCCAAACGGCCTAACCCTAGAATCGCTCGTTCCCTGTCCCTCTTCCTGTGTGCGGCGCCGCCGCTGCGCACAGGCCACATCTCCTCGCCCTCCTCCACATCTCCGGCCAAGGCGCTAGCTTCTTTGGCCGTCCTCCACATCTCCTCGCCTCCACCCCATCCACTTCCTGTCGTTTGCTTCTCCAAGACTGCAGCATGGTGCTTGGCGGCTGCGGCAACGGAGCTGATGGAGCGCAAGCCGACCAGTTCAACGGAGGCAGTAGCACGGAGCAGCGGCAGCAGCATGGAGGGCGTCCGCTTGGCTGGGAAGGTACATATGTTCTTGATGCAGTTTCAGTACGTGTATGCAGTTTCAGTCTTCAGCAATTTGTCTCGTCCAAGTACGTGTATGCTGTTTCAGTTCTTCAGCAATTTCAGATTGATGTGGATTTGTTTCTTGGTTATAATCTGTGTCTACTTGTGCTGCTTTAGATTTAGGATAGGTCCCTGGTAAATGGCTTGGCAAATGCATATATCATACCGGGGTAAGAAAAATCGAGTCTTGATGAGTTGAACACAGTAGTGGCATTATTAATCTGAATTATACATGCATCTTGTAGTCACCAAGGATGCTCTAGATCTGGTAATATTTCTTTTGGTCCAACAGAAAGTGGGTTACAAACTTTGTTATGAACATCCTAAAATATATAATTGTTCCATGGACAAGGGGACTGCTCCTTGAAGCCACCGACTTGGATAAAATTGCTGCTGGCCGAGGCAGAAGCACACCGCACTAGCTGCTGTTATGTTTCCTTCCGCGCGTGTTACCCGAACAGGCCTTGGGTTCAGCTGCGCTTGCCCATGAATTGCTGCTGAACTTGAGTTGTTATGTATGATGGATGTTGCGAGTGACTCCCCCGTAAACTGTGTTGTTGAGAATACGCAATTGTACGTAATAATGTGTTGTCGATCGGATTGTTATGTTAATGATATTATTGATCGGATTATTATGTTAATGATGTTGTTGGAACTTCTTATTTGCACGGTAGGCCTTCTGTGCTCTAATGTTTTTGAGCTGCGCCATGCCGTTGATTTCCTGTAAAGGCTGCCTCTTGTGCTAATTTCTATCAGACTTCACACTTGAGTTATTTGCACAGAAAAGTAGATGTTGACCGATGATTAATTTCAATGGTCAGTGGTACCATTAAGTGGTGGTTCTAGAACTAAGCATCATTGGGTACAGTATGTGACTTGTCTGTTTGGCAAACTAGAGCATCGAGTTGTATATAAATTACTTATTCCTTAGTATGTGAACTAGAGCATTGGGTTGTACTGTTTTTTCTTTATCATTAATATGAGGACACCCTAGTAAGCAAGGGTTGCTTCCTTAGTTACCTACTCTTCATAACTGACCGGTGTCCTTTTGTCACTTGATTTTCAGGTAATGGAACTGCAAATAGGAATGGCAGCGGCAACCATGATGCAAGTGCAAGTGGTTCTCAAAGCTCTTGGAAAGGTAATATACTAACTTGATATGAGCTATGAGATTGCATGTGCTTCTTATAGAGCTCTAACTTGGTTCAAATAAAAAAAGATGGCATAGAGCTCTCACTTAATTCAGTACTTCCATGAAACTATTTGGTATTTGTTTGTAAATTGTACATAACAGTACACTGCGCTGTCCATGTAGTGAGATGAGGATGATCACAGTTTAGAGTATTTGGATCTCTCTTTCATATTTCTATATAGTAAGGCATATATCTTGATCTTATTGGTGCACATTTCTAGAGTATTTGCTTGGTATGTTGCCAGATTACTATGCTTTGCTTGTTCACACGATGCAAATGGAATATTATTAGGTTCAATTAAAGTGATGTTGCTTGTAACTTTGCAATGCAGGAATTAAAGATAATAACTTATATGATCCTTGGAACCATACATGGCCGTATTCTGGGGGTTTTCATTGTATGTATTGTGGCCTGAAGCACAAAGGTGGAGGTGCAACCCGTGCCAAGGAGCACCTTGGTTGGATTGTAGGTAACGTGAGGAGCTGCCCAAATGTGCCAAGAAATGTGAGAGATGCAATGAGAGAGTGCCGGGATGAATCGAAGAGGAAGAAAAGAGAGAAACAAAATAGCAGGCTGAGAATTGAAAGAAATATTATGGAAGGGCTGTATCAACAAGGAGGGGTGATTAACATAATAGATGATGATGAAGAAGAAATTCAGATGAATATTCGAGAGGCATTGCGTGACCCGAATGTCTCCCGCAGAGTTGATAGGAGGATTGGCAAGGGGAGTGTGGGTGATGTGCGAGTTGATGTTGGCAAAAAGAGTATCACCGCATATTTTGACAAGCAATTATGCAGCAACAAAGTATCTATGCAGCCCAAGATCAGTAGTGCTTTGGATCCTAATTCGAGAGATGCACTTGGCCTAGCTTGGTCCAAGTTTTTTCATGCCAATGATATTGCTGGACGTAAAGCTGACTGTCCATACTTCCGAGCTGCTTTGAAGATCACTCAACAATTAGGACCTACTCCTATACCAACCGCGAAGGAGATTGATGGAAAATATTTGGATGCAAACTATGATGAAGCAACTTCGTTTCTTCAGAAATTCAAACAAGATTGGAAAAACTTTGGTGTGACTCTTATGTGTGACTCTTGGACTGGTCCAACAGGAATGTGTCTCATAAACTTCATGGTGTATTGCAATACACGAATGTTCTTCCTTAATACTATTGATGCATCCGGTCAGACTCAGAATTCAGGTTACTTCCTCCTCTTCTTCGCGTTTTACTTTCTTCTTGAATACTTGGATTTGTCCTAGCATTGTCTTATGTTCATGAAAATATTTGCTTTGTTCTAGTTAGGTATATACATATGTTCTTACAATACTTTTCTTGAATACTTGGATCTGTCCTAGAATTGTTTTATGTTCCTAATGCTTTGTTCTAAGTAGGTATATATGCATTTTACATATGTTCTTACAATACATGCTTCTTGAATACTTGGATCTGTCCTAGAATTGTTTTATGTTCTTAAAATACTTGCTTTTTTCTAACTAGGTATATGCATCTTACATAATTTTGCAGACTTTATCTATAGAGAGATTGAGAAGGTTGTAGAAGAGATAGGCCAGGAACATATAGTTCAAATCGTAACCGATAATGGGTCCAATTATAAAAAAGCTTGCAAAACCCTTATAGAAGAACCAAAGTACTCTCATATTGTTTGGCAACCGTGTGCTGCTCACACCGTCAATCTTATGTTAAAAGATATAGCCAAGTTTCCTGAGGTTGATGTGATAGTCAAGAGTGCCAAGACAATCTATAGGTTCTTGCATAAGCACAATAATCTACATGATAACATGAAGAAGAACATAGGTGGTGAACTAATTAGACCAAATGCCACCCGGTTTGGGACTGTCTTCATGTTCCTTTGACAATCCCGCTTCCGACAATGTGATTGGCTTGATACATACCTTGGGTATAGGTCCTTTTCATATCCACGACCATGGGGATTGTCAAAGTCACAAAAGGTGATGTGTCTGAGGCTCGGATTATGCAGAGACTTAGTGAGTTAGCTCCAGGTAATTTTCAGTGGGAGCTTATGCGACTCGAGGCCAATATGTATAAGGTGGACTTCCCTACAATAGAGGACTTGGAGCGTCTTGTCAGTTTTGGGTTGTGCCGCGTACCTGACACCGAGTGCATTCTTGAATTTCATGAGTGGAAGAAGGTAGAGCCACAGGGCAAGCCTCTCACTCAGGTCTGGCTGCGATTCTCGGGGGCTCCATTGAAGCAGCTTCAGGATGCTCGGGCCACTGCTAGATTGGGGATGCTGGTCGGGAAAACCGAGAGGGTGGACATGGCCTTTACCCGAGCTAACGGGGTAGCCCGACTGCTGGTGAGTGTCTTGGACATCGAGTTTGTGCCTGACGTGGTCAAGTGGACATATAGGGGCCTGGTATACAACCTTGAGATTGAATTTGAGGATACCGATATCTTTGCTGAGGCTCTAGCAGGGAGGGACTGATGTGGATATGCAGGATAAGGATGATGGATCGGGTAATACGGAGGCGCGAGGGGAGGATGTTGGGCATGAGTTTGTCCAATAACCTGGGGCTGCACCTTCAGCTACGGTGCCTATGAACACTCTGAGATTTGGTTTTTTGAGCGAACGTCTGCTCCTCCTAGGTTATGGAGCGATCGGGTGGAGTCTGAGGATGTGCTAGAACGCACACCCCCCTGGACTTTGCAGACGCAGATGCCTATCCGGCTGTTTCACCGCACGCGAGGACTCAGATGGAGCCGGCCGCGGAGGTTATTGCGTTGCTGTACGGTGACGGGACATGCTTGGGAGGGGGACCCAGACAGATGGCCTCGGACCCTACTTCTCCCGCGACGGCCCGGGCGGCCGAGCCTGCGTCGTCCACGAGCCCTGAGGGCCAGCCGTCGCCCGCTCTGCTGCAGGTGCTGACCCAGCCGATGCCGACCGAGGTGGTAGCGTCACCCTCCAGCCTGAGGGTCGAGTCGGGTGGGGAGCAGGGGCAGGTGGCCCCCGCACTCACTTCTCCTTGTCAGCATTTGGTTGGGACACCGGTTGTGGTGGCCACGTCTCCCTCTAGTCAGAGGGCCTGGTCAGGTGGGGAGTATGGGCAGGTGGCCCAGCACTCACCCCCCCCCCCCCCCCCCGCGCGCTCATCGGGGGCATTGGGGACTTCGCCAGTGATTGCGCCGGATCTTGGTGGCTCTCTGGGAGGTGCTGCCAAGCCGCGCGTTGGGTGTGGGGCTGGAGGCCTCACCCCAAACGGGGCCACTCAAGAGGAGTTAATCGCTTTTGGGGGCATTCCGGATCCTGTGTCCGAGGGGCGACGGATGAGTTGCCGCCTCCAGGACCAGCTGGATGTTTATGACATGCAGCTGAGGTGCGCCATGTGGGCGGCCAAGCTTCGTGACATTGATGTCACTACTGGTATGTCAGTCAACACTTCAAATTCCATTCTGCATTTTTCCAATGATGAGATTATTCATAATGCAAATCAGTTAGGAGTTTCACTAGGTAGTAATGATAGTGAAATTTCTAAATCCGTTAATGATATCCTGGACCTTGAGGCAGAACGCGCTTTAGAACTAATACGCAACTTAGCAACGGTCAAACCTAAGAACGATTCCAACATAGATGCATTGGGAGTCAGGATGCTAGATACTTTCTGTGCGGATCTTGCCCCATCCATCCCTGAGACAGAGGAGGATGACGGTTCTATACCCCTAGGAGATTTGACCCCGATTGAGGATCAGGTTGTTAGGTCCACGGAGCCCGGTTGTGAGGACCAGGTGGAGGACCAGCACAAGCCTAAACGCAAGTGGAGGCGAAAGATTTATCCAGCATCGGCGGTGCGTAGAAGTGCTAGGATCCGTACTACTAAAATATTTCATGATGAATTATGAGAGGAATCTTTTGGAATAGTAGAGGTCTGACAGACTTGGCTAAAAGAAGGTTTCTAGTAGATGCTTCCATTGAACAGAAGTTGGATTTTATCGCCCTCTCTGAAACAGGAAGGGGCAATCCCCCCCCCCTCCCCCCCCCCCCCCCAATTTCTAAGTACTCTTTCAGGAGGGGTCAATTTTGATTGGTATTGCCTTCCCCCGAGAGGAAGATCGGGTGGTATCTTACTTGGGGTTAGATGCGAGACGTTGGAAGTCCAAAGTGGCCTTAGCCTGGCTGACTGGAGGGTATTATTCATCCATCTCTTTTTTAGTCATTTCATGTGCTAGATGTCTCAATTATATGCTTTGTCCAGGCTCACATGCTTAGGTTTTGGTATGAACTTCATACCGGTTTTGCCATGTTCATGATTTACTTAGGGATTAAATCAATCGCCAATGTGCTAACTTTTCAAACAATTCAAAAACTTTATTTTAGGTACTTTCTGATTCAAGACTTTGCTGCAACATTGAAACCATCCATTTATGGGGACACATAAAAGATAAGGTAGATGTTAATACATTTTTATACACTTGGTCAAAGTTTGACTTTGATCAAAGCTAATATTATTCTTAAATAAAAACCGAGAGAGTACCACATAGTTTGGTCGTTTAGTATCTATCAATCTGAACCATTGAATCTGCTCGTTAGACGTGCAATATTTGCACACGTCCCTGCTGTAAAAGGCCGTGACTTTTAACCTTTTGAATGCAAGGCCGTGACCTTGTCTGAATGTGACTCCACGCACTAGTGTCTAATACTGAGTCGTTGCTAACTTGCTATCGATGTCAACCGATTGCCCGTAGGTAAACGAGGATCCAGCCACGGAGCCACACGTCCGGCCGGCATCTCTGAAAGGTCCCTTGCTACTGTACTAGCTAGCCAGCGCACCGACCGAATTATTTCCAGCAGAAAAGAGACATCGCCAGTGACTCCCCTTGCTAGTGCGTGGTGTCACTTCAGGTAAAGCCGCGGCCGTCGTCCTCAGGAGCCGACAGCACACACAACCTAGGATAACTGACGTCTGTGGCGCTCGTGAGAAACGGGCTGGAATCCCCCCTCCCCCCCGGCCCCCGCGTCGCTCCCGCAGGGGCGACTCGGGCGGCGCCAACCCTAGCCCGCCACCGGCCTCCCTCCCCCTTCTCCTCTACCTCGTCGCCACCGGAGGGGGTCGCCGGCAAGCCGCGCGGCCGCCGGGGAAGGTGGCGGCGAGGATTTGCCTGCTCCGTCGCGCGCGGGGGGCTTTGGAGCCAAAGCGGCGGCCTCGGGTGGTGGCGCGATGCCGTTCTCAGCCAACGGCGTCCGCGGGTGCTGGCCGGCTGCCTTGGCCGTGCGGGCGGCAAGGTGGCGGCGGGTGGAGGCTGCTGGACGCCAGGCTGCGGGGGCACCCGTCCGGATCGGACGCCTCTGCCTTCAACACTCAGATCCCCTTTCAGATCCGGTCTTAAGTCGTCCCAGACTGCAGGCGCCGTGTTTGAAGCTGGGGTTGGGGGCGGTGTAGTGCCCGAAAAAATCTAGGCCGACTCAGCCGGCCACGACGGCGACGACACCCGCGGGCGCCGTCCCCTACCTGTAGGCGCCGTTTTGGTACTTCCCTCCCCCTTTTTGCCTTTCTCCCCTCCTCGTTTCTGGGCGAAAGCCAAAATCCCTCTGGATTGGGTGGCAGCGACGCCCGTGGCGCTGTCTCCTTCATGAAGGTGCCGCCTTTGGTGAGTTTTGGGGCGATGGCGAGTCTGCTCTGTTGGTAGACGTTCGAGGGCTGCGTGGTTGGAGTCTGCGGTGTTTTGGGCTTCCTCCATTGCAGCTTTGTCATCAACAGTCTCGCGCCGTGCATTTGCTTCTCCTCGTGTGCAGTTCCCTCTCAGTGCCAAGGTTCCCCCTTGTTGAGCCCGGCGTTGCATGTTGGCGGTGCTCTGGTTTGGTCTTCCCAGTGGCAACAATGGCGGTTATTCATCTTAGCTCTTGGGAGAGCGTCTGTATCTTCCGACGGATCGGCGCCTCATGCTAGGCGAGGGGGCAGGGAGCCCCTGTCGGAGATGGAGGAGGTTGTATCCGTTTTGGCCGTAGCCCATGGAGCTGACAACATGTTCTTCCAATCTGCTAGTGGTGTCTCCTCAAGGCCTTCCTGGTGTCACTGAGCGATGGATTGTGATCGGTGGAGGGCTTCATCCTCTTCAAGCTACTCCTGGGCTTTAGTTTTCTTCATCTTTGCTTGTAGGTTGTATGAAGCTAGCTAGCTGTTGCAGAGCACTATGCATCTCTTAGCTCTTTTGTTTTTCTACTCCAGTAAGTGGGTTGATGCTATAATCCTGACCGGTTGATGGCTTTGTTAATTCAAAGGCGGGCTCGACTTGAGCCTTCATTCTAAAAAAGAGAGAAACAGGCCGGAATAACCCACCGGCTCCGGCCGCCCTTAAATACACGCCCCACCACAGACACGGTCACACACACACACACAAGTCCGACAAGCTGCTTTCTGGTTGTCCGGCGAGCTCCTACAACTGCGAGTCTCGTGGCGCGGGTGGCGAGGCAGCCCCATGGCCAGCCGCAATGTTAACGGCGCGGCATGGTCCACGGGCCTCTGCGACTGCTGCGACGATGTGGTGGCTGTTAGACTGTATAGCCTCTGTATTTACACGTGTATATTCTAACCTTGTATCCCTCTCATTATATATATATATATATATATATATATATATATATATATATATATATATATATATGTATATATATGTGTGTGATAAGACACCCTTGAAGGGTTGTGCCGGTTTCCCCCAAACCTATTGTCTCACATAGTATCAGACTAGGTTACGTACGCTTCCTCCCAAACCCTTGCCAGCACCGCCGCCGCCACCACCGCCGCAGCGTCTCTCTCTCCGGATCGCATCGCCACCATGTCTTGCGCTGCTGCGTCCGGAAGACATCACGTACTCCTACTCGTGTTTTGAACATGAAGACTCCCATTGAAGTTCTCCTTAATGAACAACCCGATTACACTTTCTTCAAGGTTTTTGGGTGCACCTGTTGGCCACATCTCCGTCCATATAACAAGCGCAAGCTTGAGTTTCGCTACAAGAAGTGTATTTTTCTTGGTTACAGCTCTCTTCATAAAGGATACAAATGTCTTCATATTCTCACTAATCGTGTTTATATATCTCGGGATGTCGTGTTTGATGAGCATGTTTTTCCCTTTGCCAAACTTCCTGTGTCCACCGATGAACCACCATTCATGCATTCATCCTCTACTGCCTCTGACCAATTTGATGATGTTGCATATTCTCCTATATTGTTGCCTCATCATGGTGCAGGCACTGGACGTGGGGCTTGCTTGGAGATTTTAGAGGCGCCCTCGCCTTCTTCGTCGCCCTCGCCTTCATCGACGACAGCTCCAGTTGTGCACGTCGATCGCATGGCGTCGCTGCATGGCCTCGGGTCTCGTGCCCATGAACGACCCCTCGATGACTCGGTGCTGCTGCCCGCCTCATCGCCCCTGGCCTCTGGGCCTGCTTCGTCGCCCGCCCGGCCCATGACGCCGGCCACGCCTACCGCGCCTGGGCCGGCCTCGCTTCTGGAGACCGGGCCACTGTCCCTGGGACTGGCCTCTCCTGGGCTGTCGCCTAGCACCGGATCTCCCGAGTCGCCTGGCACCGGGTCCCCCGCGTCGTCGCAGCCACCGCCTGGTCCCCTGTTGACCGGGCCATCTCCGTCGCCTTCGCCCAGCCCGGCTCCTGCTGCGGGCTCTTCTGGCGCTTCTCCGCCGTCGTCAACAACTTCGACGGCTCCGGCTGCTGCTCTACATCCACATATGCACAGCCGTAGTGGCATTTTTCAGCCTAAGCAACGTCACGATGGTACAGTTGCCTGGTTAGTTGCATGCATGACTGCTGTCCTTGCGGATCCTCCTTCGAGCCGCGCATGTATCAAGCTGCTATGCGCATTCCTCATTGGAGAGAGGCCATGGAGCAGGAGTATGAAGCTCTCATTCTCAATAAGACATGGACTCTTCTTCCTCCACCGTCGCGGGTTAATGTCATTTATTCTAAATGGGTTTTTAAAGTGAAGAGGCATTCTGATGGGTCCATTGAGCGCTACAAAGCTCGTCTTGTTGCTCGTGGTTTTCGACAGCGTTTTGGTCTTGACTATGAAGACACCTTCAGTCTAGTGGTCAAGCCTACTACCACCAGGCTTCTTCTCTCTCTTGCTGTTACCCGAGGTTGGTTTCTTCGCCAGCTTGATGTCCAAAATGCCTTCCTCCATGGTGTGTTGGAGGAGGTCTATATGCGCCAGCCTCCTGGTTTTTCTGATCCGGATCGTCCTGATCATCTCTGTCGTCTGTCCAAGGCACTTTATGGTCTGAAGCAAGCCCCCCGTGCTTGGCATGCTCGTCTTGCAATGGCTCTTCGTGCTCATGGTTTTGCATCGTCTACTGCTGACTCCTCACTATTTCTTCTATAGAGGCCTGAGGTTACTATGTACTTGTTGGTCTATGTGGATGATATTATTCTGGTCAGTTCCTCTCAGTCGGCTGCTACTGCTCTTGTTTGCTCACTTGGTGCTGATTTTGCGGTCAAGGACCTTGGGAAGCTTCACTACTTCCTTGGTGTGGAGGTTACTTCTCGGGCTGATGGTCTTGTCATGACGCAGAAGAACTCCTTGGATTTGTTGCAGTGGGCTGGGATGCTTAAGTGCAAACTGACGACTACACCCATGTCTACCACTGACAAGATCACTGCTATAGATGGTGAGCTTCTGTCTTCTGCTGATGCGACAGTTTACGGGAGTATTCTTGGTGGTCTTCAGTACTTGACGATCACACGACCGGACATCTCTTTTGCTGTCAACCGAGTTTGCCAGTATGACACTCATTGGTCTGCTGTTAAGCGCATCTTGTGCTACATCGATTCACGGTGTCTCACGGTTTGCATATTTGACCGACCTCCTCTAGATGTCTCTCAGCATATTCTGATGCGGATTGGGCTGGCAATCCGGATGACCGGCGATCTACGGGGGGTTATGTTGTGTTCTTTGGTTCTAATCTGATCGCCTGGAGTGCTCGGAAACAGGCCACCGTCTCACGTAGCAGTACTGAAGCTGAGCATAAGGCTGTGGCCAATGCCACTTCGGAGATTATCTGAGTACAGTCATTGCTTCAGGAATTGGGTATATCCCAACCACAGTCTCCTGTCCTTTGGTGTGATAACATCGGTGCTACATACCTCTCTGCAAATCCGGTATTCCATGCCCGAACGAAACACATTGAAATTGACTATCACCTTGTGCGTGAAAGTGTCTCTCAGAAGCAACTACAGATCAAGTTCATCTCTTGCAAGGATCAACTTGCAGACATCTTCACCAAGCCATTGCCTCTACCACAGTTTGAGGCTTGCCGGCGCAATCTTACCCTTCTAGATTCTTTAGGGAGTGGCTAAGATTGAGGAAGGATGTTAGACTATATAGCCTCTGTATTTACACGTGTATATTGTAACGTTGTATCCCTCTCATTATATATATGTGATAGGCCACCTTAGAGGGTTGTGCCGGTTTCCCCCAAACCTATTATCTCACAGTGGCTGTAAGCTTACCTTCATCCTCCCCGGTCAACTAGAGCAGCACTGCTACTCCCTCTCTATACCTGTGATGAATAACGCTTCATATATAATTTGCTCAACACTAAGACATGCTCTAAAACAAACCAAGAAGGAAGCCGTTCGATGAAACTAGAAAAAAAATTACTCACAGTTTTCACATGGTCCCTTTTACCTCCTCTTTCCATATGAGAGATAAGAGTATGTAATAGATCTAAGCCTTTGATTTTACTAAGTGGTGGGTCTAAGTCGTTGTTACTTTGTTACCTCCGGTATAAAAAGAAGAGGTAGGAGGGGCCATGTTAAACTTGCTCCTATATAATAGATCTGAGATGTTAGTTTTACTAGAAGAACGCCCGTGCGTAGCAACGGGGCCACATTAACTTAAAAAGTTCAATATTACGACATTGACGACCTTTTTTACCATCAAATCCTCACACACACACTCTTCCTCCCTCTTCCTCACTCTCTCCCCCTCTCCCGCTTCTCCTAGCCGCCTCAACATCATGTCATTACCGAACATGTAGTGGATGCCTAGTGGGACAAGGGTTAAGAAATAACATGAGGTGAAAAATACGATGGCTGTCAATTCCATAAGACGATCCAAGTAATTTGACAAAACAGATCGAGAGCATCTTGTATAATCTCAAAAAAGCAACTAAAAATATAAGAAATGAAGTGATGAAAATCAGCCCTTGCTCTCATTTATGCTCGCTTTTGTAATGGGAGGCAAGGAATGGGGATACCGGGAGAAGAAAGGATTACATGGACGGCAAGCCTCCACCACCGGCAAGTGGGGTTGCTTCACATCCAATCTCCACGGCCGCCGCCTCCATGGGGACGAACTCCCATGTTCACAACCGGGCTCCCAATCGGCCGCTGCCTCGCCGACCTTGACGACGAAGTAGTCCCTCCCTTCGATCCCATTCGCAACGGAGGCAACACCCATCCCAGCGGACGGGTCCACGGTGAGATCCCTACTGGATTGTGGTCGCGCCTCCCCAAACCTCACCGCGGGACACATGAGAGGGCGCCGTTGCCATGGTCAGGCTTGGATGGGGAAAGGAGGCGACATAGCAGCAACGACGCCTTCGCCGGTCAGTTGGCAGGAAAAGGAAAGCTACGCATTTTTTAGGCAGTAGAGATGATTGATGATAAGAAAGGGAAAATCACATCAATATAAGGAAATATCCCATCAATACTTGATTGATCGTGATTTATTTTTTATATGGTAACTAATCTGATCATCAATACTTGATTGATTGCAATTTATTTTTTATCTGGTAATTAATCTGATGGGTTTATGTGGGTGGTGAAGCGAAAAGTCAGGTGGGAGGGAGACGAAATAAAACCAGCGAAATAAAACCAACGAAAGTGTTGAGGCGAAATAAAACCAGCAAAAAATAACCGGCGGACTATTCACCAACTGCTCCATTAGGAGTAGAGATAAGGTTTTATTGTTTGGTAATGTGATATTATTACCTGCTTGTTTGTGACGTGCCTAGTTAGGAAAGTTTAAAAATTAGGATTTGGAATTGATTGTGATGAAACTAAATTTTATTGATCGGTAACGCGCTATCAGTTCCTGCCCGTTTATAACGTGTCTAGTTAGGAAACTTTGGAAAGATTAGGAAAGTTTTTATTCTGAGGATAAAAAATCAACGTGAGGAGATATGCTGATGGAATGTGAGACGAAAATAAATCAGACGAAAATAAACCATGGATGCAATCCTACCAACTCAGACATTAGGAGTAGAGATTAAGCAGTGGGTTTAAGTAATTCTTACCATCTTAACTTCCATGTGAAAAGAAGAGATAAGAGAAACCACTCTTAAAATTGCTTAAAAAGAGACTGGAAACATACTGCTATATATAAAAAACTAGAAACCATTTGTCATGACCGGCCTGCGTGTCCTGGATGCAGGCTTCCTCACCTGGTGCTTCCCATGCATCACCTTTGGGAGGATCGCCGAGATCGTCGATGAGGGGGAGATACGTGAGTTTTCTTTCTGTCTTTTCTGTCTCTCTATTAGTACTTCCTCTGTGAACTATTATACCAAGACATTTTAGATCACTAGAGATGGTACTATCTTTTTTTTTTTTTGCAATAACTACTAGTTTACTATACATGCACGCGCACCATTTAGACGGAACGAGCGGCCGGCTCCTAGCCGCTCGATCCCGCCCTGAATCGCCGCACGCGTGGGCCAGCTATTATCTGGTCGGGCGCTCTCAACCGCAAAACAGCTGGCATTTGTCGCTATCTACCTTTTCCACACCGTTCGTCCCCATCTCCCTCCCGTCTGCCGCCGTCACACCTCGCGCTGGCCACCTCTGCCCTTCCCACGTCGCCGCCTCTGCTCCTCTCGCGCCGGCCGCCGCATGTTGGGGACGGACGCCGCACCCCTCGGCTGGATCCAGGCGCCGCCACTCCCACCTCTGTCGAGCGGCCAGAGGAAGCACGGACACGGGAGGGAAAATGAGCTCGTCCTCAATATGAAGCAGGACGAAGGCGACGGCTGCTATGGAATGGAGATGCTGGCCGTGGAGCCGAAGCAGCGCAGCTAGCGTGTCCCTGGGGAGACCGCGGCCATAGAGCCGGAGCAGCAGCGCTGCCATGTCCTCTTTCTCGAAGCTGGAGCTAGCTCACCGCGCGAAGACCTGGACTCGGATGTGTACGCCCGGCAGTGTATTTCCTACTTTGACGCCGGCCGTGATTTGACCCGAGTGGTCAATTACTTTCTTGCTATTGAGTTCATCTTTTTGGCAATGTAATACCCGTTCGTCCAAGTATATGTGTTAACAACAGCCGAAAGCCCCGATAATGATTTCAACAATTTGCACCAGTACAAATTACTATGAGCAGTTTATTAGTTGGCAGGAAGACTAGTTACATATACATTGATGTTTAGTTGGCTTATAATATAGTTTAGTTGCACACACATTGATGTTTAGTTGGCAGGAGAACTAATTGCACATAGAATAATGTTTGTTGGCTTGTAATGTAGTCTAGTTGCACATTTAGTTGGCAGGAAAACTAGTTACACACACTTATGCTCAGTTGACTTGTAATTTAGTTCAGTTGCACACAAATTTATGTTTAGTTGTCAGGACACTAGTTGCACACACATATGTGCAATTGACGCGGCAATGTAGTCTAGTTGCACAAACATTGATATTTAGTTGGCAGGACTAGTTACACACACATATACTCAGTTGGCGCGGCAATGTAGTCTAGTTGCACATATATTGATGTTTAGTTGGCAGGACTAGTTACACACACATATACTCAGTTGGTGCGGCAATGTAGTCTAGTTACACACACATTGATGTTTAGTTGGCAAGACTATTGTCACACACATATGCTCAGTTGGCGTGGCAATGTAGTCTAGTTGCACACACATTGATATTTAGTTGGCAGGAAGACTAGTTCGTCGAAACATCCCCATGCAGGATCTACTTTTGAAGAGCACGTCGTGAGAGTTTAAACGGTGAAAACGGTTCTGAATTTCGACACACAGTTTAGAAGATACGTCTTTTATAATTTTGAAAATCAAAATTTAATGCATAAGGGACGAACAAGAGGAATATTAATGTAGCGGCATACAGGCATCCATCACGTGAGAAAAGATCACATAATGCATGATTAATTAGCAGTGTTTTTTTAATCAGTGGAATGATTAATCACAACACGGTACGCGCCCTATTTGAAAAAAGCATGCCGCCCAGGAACGCTAGCGGACGCCCAGCCGCCTGCTAGGCGCGTCCCTACTTTTAATAAATAACTGAGCGATCGAGGGGTAACTTGTTGTGGGGTTGATGTGCCTGCATAATTGGTCGCCGGCCGGGATGATCGCTCATCAGCATGCTGTGCGAGCGGGTCCTTGTACGTGCTGCTGTGCATGACCACGGGGTTGGGCATGGGTCTCTACTCCTGCTTCTACCGGTACAAGCTGGGGAGGGCCTACGGGCTCGCGGAGAAGCCCTGCGCCGACTGCTGCGTCCACTTCTTCTGCGGGGCCTGCGCCCTCTGCCAGGGGTACCGCGAGCTCAAGAACCGGGGATTCCACATGCACTTGGGATGGCAAGCCAATGCCGAGAGGATGGCGAAGGGGACGACCGTCGCGCCCCACGTGGACCCCGGGATGACTCGTTAATCACTTATATGATGCCAGTACGTGTGTTGATCGGTTGAGTCGATCGATAGTGTGTGCTTTCTCATGTAATAAGTCGTTTCAATTTCTCCGTACGCCCCCTACCACCACCATCGTGTGTCGGTCCACTAGTAGAGAAAAAGACTTCCGTTTAGGTCTGGCCAGCCCATTAGTCCTAATTCTTATACGAACCGGGACCAATGAGTGCATTCGTCCCTGTTCGTGAGCCCAGGTAGCCGGCCGGAGCCTTGTGGGATTTGGTCCCGGTTTGTCTGGACCCATTTCTTCCGGTTCTAGGGACGAACTGGGACCAATGGGCCTCGCTCCTGGTCCACATCCATTGGTCCCGGTTCCAGCCACGGACCGGGACAAATGATTTGTCTATATATATATAGCCAATCGCCGACGAGCAGAGCACTCCTCCTCCGGCGAGGGGAGGGCATTTGGGTGCTCTAGCTCACCTCCTATGCACATGAGGTGTTTGGTAAAATGTCCGAGCCACACTAGTTAATATTTCTTCTCTCGAAATTCGACCTCCGAGCTTCATTTTTCCGATATTTTTCTAGGTTTAGCGGTCCATCACGTCCGTCCCCGTCTTCACCGCCATCGATCGCCCGCGCCGATCTCGCCGCCGGCACCACCGTGGCGAGTCTCTTGTTCTTATCTTCTTTCTGAAAGGAAAAAAAAAATCTTACTTGAGATAGATACTTGTCTAATTTTCTTACTTTTATTATTCCTTGTTATTTGATAGTGCGATGGTTCTGGTATCCGCCCCTGTCGGCCCTCGTCCTGTCTATGATTCGGATGTGGTATATATTATATTTTTATAACTATTTGGTTCATTTATTATTTATGACAATTATGCCGACCAACGTAACATAGATTTTATTTATGTAGTAGGTGGTTGAACCGAAAATTCCAACCGACCCTATTGTCGAGAGGTTAAATTTCGTTGAAGAAGAAAACAATTACTTGAAGGAAAAAATAAAAAAATGAGAAAGAGAAGATGATATTGGAGTTGCATGTTGCGGATGTCGTCGATGATCACAAAATCGAGATGGATGCAATGCGGTTGAAGATTAGAAAGATTAGAAAATATGCTATTCATACCGAGGCTTGGTATTATTATGCCGTTGGATCAATTGTTACCTTAGTTGTGATTATGATCGCATTTGTTGTTGCATTGAAAGGTTTTACATAGTTTCAATGTATGGTTTAACTAGATGCTCTGGAGAGCTATATGTTGTTCAATTTGAACAATCCATGTACTTTGGTTTTAATATGATGATGAACTACTATTAATTTGGTCACTTATTTATCCATGTTCATTTGTAATGCTTTTCAATTTTAGGGTCTTATAGCTGAAAAAATCAGTAAATGCATGAAAAATAACAAATGAAGTCAGAAATGATTGAAAATTAATGATGTGGCTTTGAATGGTGAACACAGAAAAACTATGGAGTTCAAATAAGTTCAAAGAAATGAAATCCCTTTGTAACAGATGAGTTTCCGTATGAAACCCTGATACTTCGAAAGAGATTGTCCGTTTTGTACACGAAGTGTCATCCAGTTTTTGCCGAAGCCTCTCTACTTTCTTTCACATGCTATGTGGGTGAAATGACATGCCAACTTTCAACCTTTTCGGAGTTCATTTATAGTGCTTTTCAATTTCAGGGTCTTATAGCTGAAAAAAATCAATAAATGCATGAAAAATAACAAATGAAGTCAGAAAGGGTTGAAAATTGATGATGTATCTTTGAATGGTGCATTTTGAACGTAGAAAAAGTATGGAGTTCAAATAATTTCAAAAAAAGAAATCCCTTTGTAACAGACGAGTTTCCGTATAAAACCCTGATAGTTCGAAAAAGATTGTCCATTTTATACACTAAATGCATCCAGTTTTTGCCGTAAGCCTCTCTACTTTCTTGCACATGCTATGCGGGTGAAATGATGATACCATGCCAACTTTTAACCTTTTTAGAGTTAATTTGAAATGCTTTTAAATTTCAGGGTCTTATAGCTCAAAATAATCAGTAAATGCATGAAAATTGAATAGCAAAAAGAATTATCATAAAATAAAATAAATAAGTAATTCGAAACAAAATAATATAAACTTTAATAAAATATATAAGGAGAAACAAAATAAAATAAACTTTAATAACATAAATAAAATTTATGAAACTAAAATTATCAAAGTATTTTCTGTTCAAAACATTATAAGCAACCTCTAAAATTTATGAAACTAAAACTATATAAAATTGATGCAACTAAAATTATCAAATTATTTTCTGTTCAAAATCATTAAAAGCAAAAAGAATTTTCATAAAGAACTTTTTTTGTTAGAAACTTTAATAGAAAAAAGAATTATCAGAAAATAAAATAAATAAGTTATTAGAAATAAAATAAAATAAATAAATATTTTGTTGTAAGTAGAAACAAAACAAAAAATAAAGCAAAAAAGAAAACAAAAAACTAGGAAAAAAATAAAAAATTGCCACCTACTGGGCCACCCCGGCTTGTATACGACTAGAAACCCATCCATGGGCCAGGATTCAGGTCCGCGGAAGGCCCAGTAGGCCCATCAGGCATAGCAGTCACAATTAGGCCCGTAAGCTTGCAATGGAGAGGCGCTCGAGAGGGGTGCGGCAGTGGGGCTTATAAACCACTACGCGCCCCTTTCAACTAGCGAGGTGGGACAAAACTCCCACCACCACCCCGTTGTGCAAGGCCTTTCGTGCCGGTTGGTGGCACCAACCGGGACTAAAGGGGTGCATTGGTACCGGTTCGTGGCACCAACCGGAACCAATGCCCCCCCGTTTAGTCCCGGTTGGTGCCACGAACTGGTACCAATGCCCTGGGTATATAAGAAAAACACTTAGCAGTTTCGACCAAATCCCTCCTCGCCGTCGCCGCCCGATGCCCCTGCTCCACCTTGCCGTCACCGCCGCCACCGACGCCGTTAGGCTGCTCGACGTCGCCGTCGCCGCCGCCACCGACACCGTCAGGCTGCTCAACGTCGTCGCCGTCGCCGCCGCCACCGACACCGTCAGGCTGCTCAACGTCGTCGCCGTCGCCGCCGCCACCGACACCGTCAGGCTGCTCAACGTTGTCGCTGACGCCCTCTGCCCCGATGACGGCGTCGACCCTCGCGCCCCTGCCGGCCCCGACTCGCCACCCACCGTGCCCCGCCGCCCTCTGTGAGCACCAGCCTGCTCCTGCGCCCCTCCCCTGTCCCGCGCCCCAGTGCTCCTGCTCTGCCCCGCCGGCGCCGGCGCCGGCCCCTCCGCCCCTGCGCCATTCTAGCTATTAGATTTTTAGATGTTTTTAGATGCTATTTTAGATGTTTTAACATGTTTTTTAGATTATTTTAGTTTATGTTTAGTTTAGTTTTAAGATTAGGAAAATTTCAGATGTATAGTTATATTTATTTAGATGTATAGTTAATTTAGATGTTGTAATTTGTTCATAAAAATTGTGCACTTTTGTATAGAAACTTTATTTTTTCATATGTACGAAAATGTAGAATGAAAACGGAAACAAACATATAAGAAAAAACAAAGGAAAAAAATGAAAAAGGACCCGCGGGGAAGCATGTTTTTTTAAGGTAGTTCTTTGTTAAAGTCAGGGGGGACGTCCGGAGCACCCCCGGCCCTCCCACTCGACCAAAACTCTCGAGGACACCCAAACCCTAGAAAAAAACGATGTCGGTCTCCTACCCCCTCCCGCCGCACCCCTATCCGATCGACAAACTCTCTTGAGGCCACCCAAATTTACCAAGTTAAAATAGCGTTGTCGTCGAGGCCACCCCGAACCCTTGAAGCATTGTTGAGGCCACCCCAAACCGTTGAAGCGTTGTCGAGGCCACCCCAAACCCTAGAGAAACGTCGAGTCCATGCCACTAATATGATTCCTTATTGTGCTTAGCTAGCTAGTTCAACGTTTGCCACTAATATATCCATCTGTCATGTTTAAATAATAATTGCCATGTTGTAAATATTTGCAGATACTATGGATCCGCACCCCTGAGACGAAGCAAAAGAAGCGGTGTTGGGGGAGATAATCGCACACGGAAGTGATGCCGTCTTGTCGTTTCTCAACGACACATGCACCGATGGTCTGGAAAGACAGGATGAAGCAGGCTACGACGATGATCAAACAATGCAGGAGGAAGGACACCGTGATGACGGCTCCGGTGACCGAATGGAGGGGGGAGGACACCGTGATGATGGCTCCGGTGACCGAATGGAGGGGGAAGGACACCGTGATGACGGCTCCAGCAACCGAATGGAGGGGGAAGGACACCATGATGACGGCTCCGGTGACCGAACGGAGTCCGACCAGGTATATATATTAATTAATTAAGCATGTGCTGACTATAGCTAATTAATGCATTAATTGTTTTGGTATGTACACATGTTAACTCTCTTCTTTTTCTTCTTTTCTAGCCCTCCGGATCGAGCAACACTTCGGTAACGAGACGAGGCTCGAAGAGAAAGTTGCGCGCGGATGAAAGGTACACGATCATCGAAATTGATCGTGCTGGCCAACCGATTGAATTCTCAGTGCGGGGTTCTAGTTAGGGACATGATCCCGATTAGCATCGAGCAATGGTTGAAGCCTAAGGACAAAGACTCTCAGGTGTCTTATGTCAGCGATAGGCAGAAAGCTGATCTTTGGACGGCGCTGCAAGAAAATTTCACCTTCCCGCCAGAGGAGGATCTGGAGAATCCAGTTAAAAAGCCAATGATCAAGGCTTATGCTCTTAAGAAGATGGCTGAGCTATTCAGGAGGTGGAAGAATGAGATGAAATCACCGTTTGTCGACCAAGACAAGACTCCAGAATTCATTGGCCGTTTTGAGAAGATCAAAGATCAGTGGCTCGCATTTATCTCCAAAAAGAAATCTGAGAGAGCAGCGAAGATGTCAGCGACAAACAAGAAAAATGCTACAAAGAAGAAGCATCACCATCGCACGGGGTCAGGTGGCTACCTGAAAGCCCAGTCGTTGTGGGACAAGACTGAGAATGACCTCATTGATAAAGGGATCGAACCAGAGACGCGACGCTGGCCAGACCGTTGCAGGACTTGGTTCTTCGGGGTTGGGGGAAAATTGGACCCTGTAACAGGGAAGTGCGTTTGGACCAACGAGCAGTTGAACACACCAATCGAGAAGCTTCAGGAGTATATCGAAAAGGCGAAGCAAGGGACATTTGTTCTGGATAGAGAGAACGACGAGCTCACAGAGGCCCTCAGGAATCCTGAGCACCCCGGACGGACACGAGGCACGCCAGGCTCCCTTTCGTGGAAGGCCGGATTTCCCGACGCAGGCGGTTACAAATGCCAGGAGAGGAAGAAGAAAAAGGAGTCGACCCAACTACAGGCGCTGCACGCAAGCGTACAAGCGCTAGAGGAACGAGACACAGTTCACAGCACGCGACCTGCCGAAGCTACATCCGAAGCTACCCCGCCATCTTAGCAGAGAAGCAGCGTGGCTTCCACGGAGTTGCTTCAGGAGCCTGTCTTCACGGCTCCTTCTAGCTTCCCCGTGGATGCTATCAGGGAGTCTCATCATTGCCACCTTATGATGTAGTGGATGGAATTGAAAGTCAAGGCGGCTGTTGGCTCTGTTGAACCTCCTGAACCTGGCGCAACTTTTCACCGCCGGCTGATTCCAGAAGGATATGCTTGGGTGATGGTGGATGAAAACACAGAAGGATTTGAGGACCTCCAGCTTGACCACCCTACGGGTGACGGAGAGACTCGGCTGGGTTCTTGTCTGAAGACTCCATGCCTATGGCAGAAGGAGCTCATCAACCTTCCGAACTAGACGCCCCCGCCTCCTCCTCCGGCGAGTCAGGGCAGTCCGCCTCCTCCACCGCCTCCTCCACCGCCTCCTCCTCCGGTGAGTGATCAGGGCACTCAACCTCCTTCTCCAGCGCGTGGCGGCACTCCGCCTCCTTCTCCGCCTGCGCCGGCGCGCCCGAGAAGGCACCAGCCTCCTCCTTCTCCGCCTCCGCAGCAAGGGCGGAAGGGACCCGCCGCCGTCCCGGCTGCTCCGGCGCGTCGTAGTCCTTCTCCTCTGCCTCGTAAGGAAGCACGAAAGAAGACAGCCGCAGCCGCTCTGTCTGCTCAGGCGTCTACCTGTACAGCCAGAGGTGGGAGGCAATACAGATGCGGTCCACCTCTCAGGCCTCTAGAGAAGTTACCGTACGAGAGGACCGTGGAAGAAAACAAGAAGATCGTGGAAAAAGAAGTGAAGGACTTCTTTGAAGGGGTGAAAGCAAAGAGACATCCACCTCCGGGGGAGAAGGTAGATGCGGTGAAAGCAAAGCACACTATCGATGCCCTAAGGGAACCACCAAACACTCCGCCGAAAACCAACTATGAGCGCGTTACTGAAAAGGTATATCTCGAAGCGGAGCGGTCGGGAAGTACTGTCAGTGATCAAAGGTTGAAAAAGAACGACGAGCAGCTGGGAAACAAATTGCCCAGCTCGGCGAACAAGCGAACCAATCGTGCCCCCCGCTTAATGTGTCTAGTGACATCGTCGCTAATGATCCGGGGATGGTCCCCGGTTATAGAAATCTTGGAGAGATTACCTGCCCGACGATGTACATTATGATTTCTTGGAGGTGGACGAACACAGATACGAGTATGGGAAGCCTCTTGTCAAAGATGAAAAATCTCTAACAACGATGATGCGAAGATTCCATGATTGGTACATGAAAACCTGCAGAGAGTCTGGGGGGACAGATACTTTGTATCTGAGAGTTAAAGAGGAGCACGACCTCGTTGGAATTGATTTGTTGTATGTTCCATTTGAGGAGTTCTTCCGGTTCTTCAATCAAAAGGCCCTTGATAAATTAACGGTCACTTGCTACTGTCTATAAGTACTACTTCTGTCATTAAGTTTCTATATATAGCTCAGCTCTTTCATTGCATGTATTTATAATTATCCTCACTATATTATGAAGATTGAAGATCGTTGAGTGTAGAAAAGCAGAAATGTATGATATTGGGTTCATTAACACAAATGTCATAGATGAATTTCAGGTTAAAAAGAGCACCAAAGATGCCGAGGCCAACTTGCTCAAATCATTGATAATATATCAAAACAAAGATAAAATACCCTTTCCTTACAACTTCAAGTGAGTGTTACTGTCTTGTGCATATTCGGTTTCCCTTATTACTCGAGCAAGGTTATAGTAATGTAATTGATGAGTTATGCATGCGTGCGCAGCTTCCACTATATTCTCCTAGGGATTAAGCTTGAGCAGGGGCTAGTAACCATCTTAGACTCGAGACGAAAAGATCCCGAGACCTATGCGGACATGACTAAAATTATCAACAAGTAAGTTCAATCGATCATTATCGCACCATATCGGCAACTTTTTGTTCATTTCCTAATATCTCAAGTAATAATTATTTTCTTTGTCTTGCAGGGTTTGGAAAAAGTTCACCAAAGAAGCTCCGGGACTGCCGAAGGAGCTGCGATATACATACCCGAAAGTAAGTACTACTAGCTAGCTAGTTTCGCGCATCTCCCGTTGATTCTAGCTACTTTCATCAATGCCATTTATAATGCTTCATTATCAGTTTGATTGACCTCTATTTTTCGTAAAGTGCTTGTGGCAGGAACAAGGGAATGATTACTGTGGATACTACGTGTGCGAGTTCATCTATAACTCGACTTGCAAAGATAAGCGGGGCTATTCTAAAAGACAATTTGATGTGCGTAAGCAATAATATTCATAATTTCATTTTATTACACCATCATTTCTGTTGAGTTTCATTCATATATATGTATTAACCCTTTTCTTCAAATTAGACGTGGGAGATGCGGAATGAACTCCTACCAGAAAATCACATGAAAGCAATTCAAGAGGAATTAGCGGGATTCTTCCTCTACCACGTCATCAATAAAGCCAGAGAATACCATGTGGAACTTGATTTCGGATGCTAGGGGATTGTATGAGATCTTACATATTGTATATGTATGTAGCCAGTAGCGTCGGATATATAATACGAAAACTTGTTGTTCGACCAATCTCTCGGAGAAGGAAAGGTCGATCACTTCTCTCGGTATGCATGACGAACTTCTGTATTTAATGGTTTCCTTCATTTTCTTACTAGCTAGCGTGTCGAGGGTCTCTCTATACGTATAGTACATAGCGTCGACCAAGCACGGAGATAAGAGAGGACACTTCTCTCTATTAATTAATTAGCTACCACAATATATGAAACACCTTAATTAACCATACAAAACCTCCAAATCCACCCCCTCTTTTAGAAAAAAACAAAAATCCTAGCCCCTGAACAGCTGACGTGTGGATGCCTATTGGTCCCGGTTGGTGCCACCAACCGGGACTAAAGGGCCTCCTGCCTAGGCTCGCAGCACCAGCCACGTGGAGGCCCATCTGTCCCGGTTCGTGTAAGAACTGGGACTAAAGGTCTAGACATTAGTAACGTCCCTTTAGTCCTGGTTCCCCAACCGGGACAGATGGGCCTTATGAACCGGGACAAATGGCCCTTTTTTTTACTAGTGGTCATATCCATGTGGAACTTTCAACGGCATGTATCGTATGATATGTGTGTATGCCAGAACTGAAGAAGCAGACACCCACTACTGTAAAAAAGATGTATCATTACACTGGTAGAAAAAGGGCCTATAGTCCCGGTTCGTAAGGGCCTTTAGTCCCGGTTCCTGAACCGGGACTAAAGTGTCGGTACTAATACCTCCCCCTTTAGTCCCGGTTCAATCCGGAACCGGGACTAAAGGCCCTCCACGTGGGCAGTGCGCAGAGCCCAGTCAGGAGACCCTTTGGTCCCGGTTGGTGGCACCAACCGGGACCAATAGGCATCCACGCATCAGCATTTCTGTGGCTGGGGTTTTTTTTTGAAGGGGGGGGGGGGGGGTTGGGGGTTTTGGGGGGTTAATTTAGGTGTTTCATATATTGTGTTAGCTAGCTATAATTAATAGAGAGAAGTGTCCTCTCTTATGTCCGTGCTTGGTCGACGCTACGTACTATACATACGTATAGAGAGGACTAGACACGCTGGCTAGCTAGTAAGCAAACAAAGGAAACAGAAGATCGTGATGAACATATATGCATACAGAGAGAAGTGATATCGACCACCTCTCCTTCTCCGAGAGATTGGTCGAACAACAAGTTTTCGTATATCTATCTGACACTACCGGCTACATATATACAGTAATTATCTCTTACAAATATAATCATACGGACTCAGGGTCAACATAAAATTCTCCGTCTTCAGGGATCACGTGGTCAAGAAAGAATGCCGCCAATTCCTCTTGAATTCCTCGCATGCGAGCTGGTGCTAGGAGTTCATCCCGCTTCCGAAACATCTAGTTTAAAGAAGGGGGTCAATACATATATATATGAATGAATGAAACTCAACACAAATGATGGTTATAAAATAAAATTGTGAATGTTGTTATTTACGTACTTCATATTGTTCGTCAGTGTAGCACCGCTCACAGGTCGTGTGGCGGATGGACTCGCAAACATAGTATCCACAGAAATCATTCCCTTGTTCCTGCCACAACCACTTTACAAGAAATAGAGGTTAATCAAACTGATAAGCAAGAATGCCAAATGGTATTGATGAAACTAGAGCTTGAATGACTAGTAGATGCGCTTAAAATGCTACTATAGCTAGTACTTACTTTCGGGTGTCTAAATTGCAGCTCCTTCGGCAGTCCCGGAGCTTTTCTGGTGAATTTTCTCCAAACCCTGCCGGACAAAGAAAACAATTACTTGATATATCAGGAAATGAACAAAGTTGCTGATATGGTGGATAATGATCGATTTAACTTACTTCTAGAGTATTGGAGTCATGTCTGCATAGTCCTTGGGATCTTTTCGTCTTGAGTCTAAGACGGTTACTAGTCCCTGCTCAAGCTTAATATGTAGGAGAATATAGTGGAAACTACACACGCATGCATAACTCATCATTTACATTACTATAACCTTGACTAATATATAAGGGAAACCGAATACGCACAAGACAGTAACACTCACTTGAAGTTGTAAGGAAAGAGTATTATATCTTTGTTTTGATTTATTATCAACGATTGTAGCATGCTGGCCTCGGTTTCTGCGGCATGAAATTTAACCTGAGTTGCATCTATGGGATATGTGTTAATGAACCCAATATCACCGACTTGTCTTTTCTTCAATTCGACGATCTTCAATCTGCATAATATAGTGAGGATGATTATAAATACATGCAATGAAAGAGCTAAGCTATATAGAGAAACTTAATGACAGAAGTAGTACTACTTACAGACAGTAGTAGGTGACAGTTGCTTTATCGAGGGCCAATTGATTGAAAAACTGATAGAACTCCTCAAATGGAACAGGCAACAGATCAATTCCAACGAGGTCATGCTCCTTTTTAACTTTCAAATACAAAGTACTCCTCCCCCAGAGTCTCTGCAGATTTTCAAGTACCAATCATGCAATCTTCGCATCATCGTTGATAGAGATCTTTCATCTTTGACGAGAGGCTTCCCGTACTCATATCTTTGTATCTGCACATCCATGGGTTCATAATGTACATCGTCGGGCAGGTAATCTGCAAGATTGCTATAACCGGGCACCATCCTCGGATCATTAGCGATGTTGTGGCTAGGCACCTTAAGCGGGGGGCACGATTGCTTCGCTTGTTCGCCGAGCTGGGCAATTTGTTTCCCAGCTCGTCGTTCTTTCAGCCTTTGATCACTGACAGTACTTCCCGACCGCTCCGCTTCGGCAAATTCCTTTCCAATAATGCGGTCATAGTTTCCTTTCGGCGGATCAGACTTCGGTGGTTTTGTCAGGGCAGCCAGAGTGCGCTTCACTTTCACCCGATCTACCTTCTCCTCCGGAGGTGGATGTTTCTTTGCTTTCACCCCTTCAAAGAATTTCCTCACTTCTTCTGGCGCAATCTCGGCGTTCTCCTCCTGGGTCCTCTCGTATCGTAACTTCTCTGGAGTCTTCAGAGAAGGACCGAATCTGTATGTCCGACCGCCTCTGGTTGTACTGCTAGACGCCGACTGAGCAGACGGAGCGGTTGTCTTCTTTACTTGCTTAAGAGGCGGAGGAGAAGGACTACGACACGCCGGAGCAGCTGGAGCGGCGGCAGGTCTCTTCCGCCCTTGCTGACGAGGCGGAGAAGGAGGAGGCTGGCTGCTCGGGCGCGTCGGCACAGGCGGAGAAGGAGGCGGAGTGCCGCCACGCGCCGGAGAAGGAGCCGGCCGAGGGCCCTGATCGTCACTCGCCGGAGGAGGAGGCGGTGGAGGAGGCGGAGTGCCCTGACTCGCCGGAGGCGGAGGCGTCCAGTTCGGAAGGTTGATGAGATCCTTCCGCCATAGGCATGGAGTCTTCAAAGCAGACCCCAGCCGAGTCTCCCCTTCACCGGTAGGGTGGTCAAGCTGGAGGTCCTCAAATCCCTCCGTTATCTCATCCACCATCACCATAGCATATCCTTCTGGAATAGGCCGGCAGTGAAAAGTTGCGCCGGGTTCAGTAGGATAAACAGAGCCAACAGCCGCCTTAACCTTCAAATTCATCCATTGCGTCATAAGGTGGCAATTTTGAGACTCCGTGATAGCATCCACGGGATAGCTGGCAGGAGCCGTCAAGGCATGCTCCGGCTGAAGCAGCTTGGTGGAAGCCACGCTGCTTCTGCGCTGAGATGGCGGGGTAGCTTCGGGGGAGGCTTCGGCAGTATGTTTGCTGCGATTTGCTTCTCGTTCCTCTATCGCGTCTACCCTTGCTTGCAGCGCCTGCATTTGGGTCTGCTGCACTTTTTTCCTCCTCTCATGGGATTTGTAACCGCCTGCGTACGGAAACCCAACCTTCCACGAAACGGAGCCTGGCGTGCCTCGTGTCCGTCCAGGGTGCTCAGGATTCCCGAGGGCCATTGTGAGCTCGTCGTTCTCTCTGTCTGGAAAGAACGTCCCTTCCTGCGCTGCTTCGATATACTGCTTAAGCTTACTGATTGGTATGTCCATTTGTTCGTTCGTCCAAATGCACTTCCCTGTTTCAGGGTCCAAGGTTCCGCCAGCCCCGAAGAACCAATCCGGCAACGGTCTGGCCAGTTATTTGTCTCTGGTTCGATCCCTTTATGAACCAGATCATTCTCAATCTTGGACCACTTAGGCCGGGCTACGAGGTAGCCACCTGACCCCATGCGATGGTGAAGCTTCTTCTTCGCAGCATTTTGCTTGTTTGTCGCCGACATCTTCTTACTCTTTTCCGATGTCTTGTGGGCCACAAATGCGGGCCAGTGATCTCTGATCTTCTCATATCTGCCCTTGAATTCTGGTGTCTCATTATTTTCGACAAACTTATTATTCAGCTCTTTCTTCCACCTCCTGAATAGTTCTGCCATCCTCTTCAGAGCAAAAGACTTGATTAATTTCTCTTTAATTGGGTTCTCTAGATTATCCTCTGGCGGTAGGGTGAAATTTGACTTCAGCTCAGTCCAAAGATCATTTTTCTGCATATCATTGACATAAGACACCTCAGGGTCTTCTGTAGCCGGCTTAAACCATTGCTGGATGCTTATCGGGATCTTGTCCCTAACCAGAACCCCGTACTGAGCAACAAATGCGCTCTTTGCCCGGAGGGGTTCAATAGGTTGGCCGTCGGGCGCAATTGCTTTGATCTCAAGCTTTTCATCCGAGCTCAACTTTTTCTTCGGGCCTCGTCTCTTTACCGAAGTTGTGCTCGACCCGGAGGGCTAGAAAAAAGAACAAAGACTTAATTAATATGTGTACATACAAAAACAATGAATGCATCAATCAGATAGTCAGCATAGGCTTAACTAATATATATACCTGGCCGGACTCGGTTCGGTCACCGGAGCCGTCATCACGGTCTCCTTCTTGCACTGGCATTGGGTCACCGAAGCCGTCCTCATGTTCTTCTTCTTGCACCGGCATTAGGTCACCGTAGCCAGCTTGTTCACCCTCTCCTTCCAGACCATCGGTTTCGTTGAGAAAGTATGAGACGGCATCACTTCCTTCTGCGATTATCTCCCTCAACAACGCTTCTTTTGTTGCTTCGTCTAGGGCGGTGTCCATAGTTTCTACAAATATTTACAACATGGCAATTATTATTCAAACATGACAGATTGATATATTAGTGCCAAACGTAGAACTAGCTACCTAATCATAGTAAGCTATCGGGAGGGGGTATATATCGACAACGACGACACTACATCTATGTCCCTCGACGACCCTCGTTCCCTTTGACACTACATCTTTTTTATCCTCTTCTTCCTCTCATGTTCGAGAGGATCGCCGAGGGGTCGGGAGGTTGCCTAGTGTCAAAGGATTCAACAAAACCATGTCTTCATCATTAGGCGAAAGTAACATGTGCATGATGGTACGAAGCTCTTCAAAGTTGTTCTGGAACGGAGTCCCAGATAGGATAATTCGCTTTTTGGTACAAAGTTCAGAAAGAGCCTTCCGAATATCGCTATTTGGAAGGCCTTTGCTGAATTCGTACCAAAAGGCGGATTATTCTATCCGAGACTCCATTCCAGAACAATTTTGCAGAACTTCGTACCAACATGCCCTGGTTACTTCCGGCTAATGATGAAGGCATGGATTTCTTCAATACTTTGACACTAGGAAACCTCTCTCGACCCCTCAGCGATCCTCGAACCCTCGAACCCTCGAACCCCCGATACAAATTAAGAAGAAGAAGAAGAAGAAGAAAAAGAGGAGAAGAAGAAAGGAATAGCTAGAGGAGAAGAAGAACTGACAAAGTCTTCTCCTCTATTCCTTCTTCTTCTCCTCTTTTTTTCTTCTTCTTCCTCTTTTTTTCCTTTTCTTTTTTTTCTCCTCTTCTTCCTCTTCTCTTCTTCTCCTTCTTCGGGTAAGCCCTAGTTTCCCGACCCTCGACCGCTCGACGACACTCTCGACATGCCCTCGTTCCCGATAAAAAAAAGAAGAAGAAGAAAAAAGAAGAGAAGAAAGAATAGAGGAGAAGAACTTCTTCTCCTCTATTCTTTCTTCTCCTCTTTTTATTCTTCTTCTTCCTCTTCTTTTTTTCCTCTTCTTCCTCTCCTCTTCTTCTCCCTCTTCCCCGCCTCTCTCATGAATGTTCGCCATCCCCCCCTCCCTTGACCCCTCGACGACCCTCGTTCCCGATAAAAAAATAAGAGGAAGAAGAAGAAAAAAGAAGAGAAGAAAGAATAGAGGGGATCATTTTTTATCCTCTTCTTCCTCTCCTCTTCTTCTCCCTCTTCTTCCCCTTCTCCCCCGCCTCTCTCATGAATAGAGGTTAACATCATTTGATCATCTATCATCTATGAACAAAAAATTCATCATTTGATCATCTATCATCTATAAACAAAAATATTCCTAGATACATAAAAAAATTCTACAAATGAAAATAACCTAAAAAAAATCATATGATCATCTATGAACAAAAAAAACATCATTTGATGATCTATCATCTATGAACAAAAAAATCATCATTTGATCATCTATCATCTATGAACAAAAATATTCATCATTTGATCATCTATCATCTATGAACAAAAATATTCCTAGATACATAAAAAATTTCTACAAATGAAAATAACCTAAAAAAATCATATGATCATCTATGAACAAAAAAAACATCATTTGATCATCTATCATCTATGAACAAAAAAACATCATTTGATCATCTATGAACAAAAAAACATCATTTGATCATCTATCATCTATGAACAAAAAAATTTGCAAAGGGAGGGCGCCGGCGGTCGGACCAAGCTAAGGAGAGGTCGGCGGCGAGGATGGCGTCGGGGCAGGGGCGCGGGCGACGGCGAGGGCGGGCCGGGGCGGCGCGCGGGCGACGGCGACGGGGGCGGGCCGGGCGGCGCACGTCGGGGCAGGGGCGGGCCGGGGCAGGGGCCCGGGCGACGGCGAGGGCGCGGGCGACGGCGGGCGACGGCGAGGGCGCGGGCGACGACGGGCACGGGCGAGGCGACGGCGACGGCGGGGCAGCCTGGCGGCGTCGGCGTCGGGGCGGCAACTGCGAGAGACGAGAGTGAAAATTTCCAGAGTGTGAACTTATATAGCAAAGCCTTTAGTCCCGGTTCGTGGCACAACCCGGGACTAAAGGTAGGCATTAGTCCCGGTTGGTGCCACGAACCGGAACCAAAGGCCAATTTTCGGCAGCCCAAAGGGCGGGAAGCGAAGGCCATTGGTCTCGGTTGGTGGCACCAACCGGGACCAATGCCCTTGTGCGCCCCGCACCCAAAAGTTTAGTCCCACATCGCTAGCTGAAGGGCGCCGGCACTGGTTTATAAGCGCTGCTGTGCCTCCCCAGTCGAGCTCCTCTCTAATGCACGCTTTCGGGCCTAAACTTGCCACTGCCTGTGGGCCTATTGGGCCTCTGCGGGCCTGAATCCTGGCCCATGTAGGGTTTCTAGTCGTATTCAGGCCGTGGAGGCCCAGTAGGTGGCATTTTTTTTTGGTTTTTTCTTTTTTATTTCTACATTTTTTTGGTTTTTTATTTTTTTATTTCTACTTAAATCTAAATACTTACAGTTTTTTAGTGATTTCGTTTTGCTTTTAGGTCACAAAAATTATAAACTTTCTGTTAGTGCCATTAGTTTTAAATTTTGAATAGTTTAAATTTGAATTTTTAAAAATTTGTGTGAATCACTACTTTATGAATAACTTTACTATAAAAATAGAATTTTTTTCTATTTATTTTTATTTATACTTACAACTAAATACTTATAGTTTTTTAGTGATTTCTTTTTGATTTTAGGTCACAAAAATTATAAACTTTCTGTTAGTGCCATTAGTTTTAAAATTTTGAATAGTTTAAATTGGAATTTTATAAAATCTGTGTGAATCACTAGTTTATGAATAACTTACTATAAAAATAGAAATTTTTTTCTTCTTTGCTATTTATTTTTTATTTATACTTACAATTAAATACTTATAGTTTGATTTTAGGTCACAAAAATTATATTCTTTTTGCTATTGAAGAATATTATAGTTTTATTTTAGTTGATCATAACATAATATTTTAATTGATTGTTTTTATTTTCATAAAAGTTCTGTAGTTCATTCTGTTTGCTATTAATTCATACTTTGAGCTAAATGACTCTGAAATTGGAAAGCATTTCAAAATGAACTCTGAAAAGGTTGAAAGTTGGCATGGTATCATCATTTCACCCACGTAGCATGTTCCAAAAAGTAAAGAGGGTTACGACAAAAACTTGATGCACTTCGTGTACAAAATGGACAATCACTTTCGAAGTATCAAAGTTTCGAACCATAAGACATGAAAGCATTTCAAATGAACTCTGAAAAAGTTGAAAGTTGGGATGGTATCATAATTTCACCCACATAGCATTTGCTTATTGCGGGAGAAAGTCTTCACTTTTTCTTCGCTTGTGTCATTTGCTTATTGCGCAGTAACCATGGATAATCTTCATTGTTTATCAGGATGCTTGGGTCAGCCTTGACATTGAAGGGAGGAATTTCATGAAACTTTTCATAATCTTCAGACATGTCTGTCTTGCCGTCCACTCCCAGGATGTCCCTTTTTCCTGAAAGAACTATGTGGCGCTTTGGCTCATCGTATGATGTATTCGCTTCCTTATCTTTTCTTTTTCTCGGTTTGGTAGACATGTCCTTCACATAGATAACCTGTGCCACATCATTGGCTAGGACGAACGGTTCGTCAGTGTACCCAAGATTTTTCAGATCCACTGTTGTCATTCCGTACTATGGGTCTACCTGTACCCCGCCGCCTAACAGATTGATCCATTTGCACTTAAAAAAAGGGACCTTAAAATCAGGTCCGTAGTCAAGTTCCCATATGTCCACTATGTAACCATAATATGTGTCCTTTCCGCTCTCGGTTGCTGCATCAAAGCGGACACCGCTATTTTGGTTGGTGCTCTTTTGATCTTGGGCGATCGTGTAAAATGTATTCCCATTTATCTCGTATCCTTTGTAAGTCAATACAGTCAAAGATGGTCCCCTGGACAACAAGTACAACTCATCACAAATAGTGTTGTCACCTCTGAGACGTGTTTCCAACCAACTGCTGAAAGTCCTGATGTGTTCACATGTAATCCAGTCGTCGCATTGCTCCGGGTGTTTGGAGCGCAGACTGTTCTTGTGTTCATCGACATACGGGGTCACCAAGGTAGAGTTCTGTAGAACTGTGTAGTGTGCTTGAGACCAAGAATATCCATCCCTGCATATTATTGAGTCTCTTCCAATAGTGCCTTTTCCAGTCAGTCTCCCCTCATACCGCGATTTAGGGAGACCTATCTTGTTAAGGCCAGGAATGAAGTCAACACAAAACCCGATAACATCCTCTGTTTGATGGCCCATGGAGATGCTTCCTTCTGTCCTAGCGCGGTTACGGACATATTTCTTTAGGACTCCCATGAACCTCTCAAAGGGGAACATATTGTGTAGAAATACGGGCCCCAGGATGACAATCTCGTCGACTAGATGAACTAGGACGTGCGTCATGATATTGAAGAAGGATGGTGGGAACACCAGCTCGAAACTGACAAGACATTGCGCCACATCACTCCTTAGCCTTGGTACGATTTCTGGATCGATCACCTTCTGAGAGATTGCATTGAGGAATGCACATAGCTTCACAATGGCTAATCGGATGTTTTCCGGTAGAAGCCCCCTCAATGCAACCGGAAGCAGTTGCGTCATAATCACGTGGTAGTCATGAGACTTTAGGTTCTGAAACTTTTTCTCTGGCATATTTATTATTCCCTTTATATTCGACGAGAAGCCAGTCGTGACCTTCATACTGAGCAGGCATTCAAAGAAGATTTCTTTCTCTTCTTTCGTAAGAGCGTAGCTGGCAGGACCTTTATACTGCTTCGGAGGCATGCCGTCTTTTTCGTGCAAACGTTGCAGGTCCTCCCGTGCCTCAGGTGTATCTTTTGTCTTCCCATACGCGCCCAAGAAGCCTAGCAGGTTCACGCAAAGGTTCTTCGTCACGTGCATCACGTCGATTGAGGAGCGGACCTCTAGGTCTTTCTTGTAGGGTAGGTCCCAAAGTATAGATTTCTTCTTCCACATGGGTGTGTGTCCCTCAGCGTCATTCGGAACAACTAGTCCACCGGGACCCTTTCCAAAGATTACGTAGTGTAAATCATTGACCATAGCAAGCACGTGATCACCGGTGCGCATGGCGGGCTTCTTCCGGTGATCTGCCTCGCCTTTGAAATGCTTGCCTTTCTTTCGACATTGATGGTTGGTCGGAAGAAATCGACGATGGCCCAGGTACACATTCTTCCTGCATTTGTCCAGGTATATACTTTCAGTGTCATCTAAACAGTGCGTGCATGCGTGGTATCCTTTGTTTGTCTGTCCCGAAAGGTTACTGAGAGCGGGCCAATCGTTGATGGTCACGAACAGCAACGCCTTAAGGTTAAATTCCTCCTGTCTGTGCTCATCCCACGTACGTACACCGTTTCCATTCCACAGTTGTAAAAGTTCTTCAACTAATGGCCTTAGGTACACATCAATTTCATTGCCGGGTTGCTTAGGGCCTTGGATGAGAACTGGCATCATAATGAACTTCCGCTTCATGCACATCCAAGGAGGAAGGTTATACATACATAGAGTCACGGGCGAGGTGCTGTGATTGCTGCTCTGCTCCCCGAAAGGATTAATGCCATCCGCGCTTAAAGCAAACCATACATTCCTTGGGTCCTTTGCAAACTCATCCCAGTACTTTCTCTCGATTTTTCTCCACTGCGACCCGTCAGCGGGTGCTCTCAACTTCCCATCTTTCTTTTGGTTCTCACTATGCCATCGCATCAACTTGGCATGCTCTTCGTTTCTGAACAGACGTTTCAACCGTGGTATTATAGGAGCATACCACATCACCTTCGCAGGAACCCTCTTCCTGAGGGGCTCGCCGTCAACATCACCAGGGTCATCTCGTCTGATCTTATACCGCAACGCACCGCATACCGAGTATGCGTTCAGATCCTTGTATGCACCGCGGTAGAGGATGCAGTCATTAGGGCATTCATGTATCTTATCCACCTCCAATCCTAGAGGGCATACGACCTTCTTTGCTGTGTATGTACTTTCGGGCAATTCGTTATCCTTTGGAAGCTTCTTCTTCAATATTTTAAGTAGCTTCTCAAATCCTTTGTCAGCCACAGCATTCTCTGCCTTCCACTGCAGCAATTCCAGTACGGTACCAAGCTTTGTGTTGCCATCTTCGCAATTGGGGTGTAACCCTTTTTTGTGATCCTCTAACATGCGATCAAACTTCAGCTTCTCCTTTTGACTAATGCATTGCATCCTTGCATCGACAATGACTCGGCGGAGATCATCATCATCGGGCACATCGTCTGGTTCCTCTTGATCTTCAGCAGCTTCACCCGTGGCAGCATCATTGGGCACATCGTCTGGTTCCTCTTGATCTTCACCAGCTCCCCCCGTTGCAGCATCACCGTATTCAGGGGGCACATAGTTGTCATCGTACTCTTCTTCTTCGCCGTCTTCCATCATAACCCCTATTTCTCCGTGCCTCGTCCAAACATTATAGTGTGGCATGAAACCCTTGTAAAGCAGGTGGGAGTGAAGGATTTTCCGGTTAGAGTAAGACCTCGTATTCCCACATTCAGTGCATGGACAACACATAAAACCATTCTGCTTGTTTGCCTCAGCCGCATCGAGAAACTCATGCACGCCCTTAATGTACTCGCGGGTGTGTCTGTCACCGTACATCCAATGCCGGTTCATCTGCGTGCATTATATATAATTAAGTGTCCAAATTAATAGAAGTTCATCATCACATTAAAACCAAAGTACATACATAGTTCTCATCTAACAACATATAGCTCTCCAGAGCATCTAATTAATTAAACCATACATTGAAACTATGTAAAGCATTTCAATGCGAAAACAAATGCGATCATAATCGCAACCAAGGTAACAATTGATCCAACGGCATAATGATACCAAGCCTCGGTATGAATGGCATATTTTCTAATCTTTCTAATCTTCAAGCGCATTGGATCCATCTTGATCTTGTGATCATCGACGACATCCGCAACATGCAACTCCAATATCATCTTCTCCTCCTTAATTTTTTTTTATTTTTCCTTCAACAAATTGTTTTCTTCTTCAACTAAATTTAACCTCTCGACAATAGGGTCGGTTGGCATTTCCGATTCACATACATCATAGATAAATAAAATCTATGTCACGTTGGTCGGCATAATTTTCATAAACAACAAATGAACCAATAGTTATAAAGATAATATACATACCAAATCCGAATCATAGACAGGACGAGGGCCGACGGGGGCGGATACCAAAACCATCGCACTATATAAGATGCAATAATAAATGTAAGAAAATGATACAAGTATCTATCTAAACATACAAGTAAGAATATTTTTCCTTTCAGAAAGAAGATAAGAATAAGAGGCTCACCACGGTGGTGTCGGTGATGAGATCGGCGTGGGTGATCGACGGCGGTGAAGACGGGGACGGGGCGTGACGGACCGCTAAATCTAGACAAATCTCGAGGAAAATGGAGTTTGGAGGTCGAGCTTCGAGAGGAGAAAGCTTAAGTAGTGTGGCTCGGGCATTCCATCGAACACCTCATGTGCATAGGAGGTGAGCCAGAGCACCACAAAGCCCTCTTCCCCTCGGCCAGAAAAAACAGAGCACTGTGCTCTGCTCTTGCGCGAGGGGGTATATATAGGTACCTCATTGGTCCCGGTTGATGACAAGAACCGGGACTAAAGGGAAGCCTTTGGTCCCGGTTCAAGCCACCAACCGGGACCAATGGTGGTGGGCCAGGAGCGAGGCCCATTGCTCCCGGTTCGTCCCACCAACCGGGACCAAAAGGTCCAGACGAACCGGGACCAATGGCCCACGTGGCCCGGCCGGCCCCCTGGGCTCACGAACCGGGACCAATGCCTACATTGGTCTCGGTTCTAGACTGAACCGGGACTAATGGGCTGAGGCGGCTTGGACCATAGCCCCTTTTTCTACTAGTGTTATTGGCGAGTGGAAATCGATCAACATCGACTTGTATTACTCATATATCATCATATCGACATTACTATATTGATACACAAGCCTACTCTTCTTTAGTGCAAGAATCAAAGTCCTCAATGGCATCTCGACGGACTTGTATTAGTCATATATCGCGTAGCCAAAACTTTGTTAGTCACTTCCTGGCCGATTTTTGTAGATTAGAAGCTGGAACGGCGGTCTGGATCTGTTCTGGTCCAGCCATTACAGATTTTAATCTTGATGAAGTTCGGGTAACATAAGTTTTGCTCACAAAAATGAAAAGGGAGGATGGAAAGTGGTAGCGGATAATCCAAAATATCCGATATTCGTATTCGAGAAAATACCAATTCGTATCTGAAACATCGGCATCCGAACCAAAATGGAAATGGAAATTATCCGTATCCAAATTGATTTAACAAATAAGAAATAAAATATGGTATGAGCTTTTGACACAAATATGGATATGGAAATGGATATATCCGTATCCGGATAAGATTATGGGAGGTAATTTTTAAAATTCTAGCCACAATATTCCAATTATCCAACATAAAAGCCAAATAAGTGGTCTGACATACTCTTTGTATGATTACACTTAGAAATTATTATGCATTACAATAATATTTATTCATAAATTTATTTATCAGTGACTTATTGTATGTTACAAGTTGATTATTTCATGTCACATAGCTATTGGCCAATATAATTAAGCAATATGTTGCTATTATTCTTATCCGTTCCGAATCAAGAGAACATCTGATACGTATCCGTATTCGAATAACATCCGAGTCGCATCCGTATCCGATAACATCCGGATTTACATTCGTATTCATTTTGGAAATATGAAAACGGAAGTGGTAAGAGCACTATCCGATCCGCATCCGATCCGTTTCCACCCCTATCAACATCGATGGCTTTATTGTCTTGTTAGCACAGAAACGTCGGTGATGATTGACCGGCATCATTGCCAGACATAGCTATAGACCGGTGGGCATGTCAACATCTAGCTTTTGCTCTAGTCTTGTTTCTTGTGAATCCATGTATGTGTTTGTGTGCTTTCCTAGTGCAAGTCGTTATCCGGCTAGCCGGCCACCTGCCACCATGTGTCATGTTTACGTGCAATCGTACAATAAGACATGTACTATCATAACTTTGTGTAGAAGAACAAAGACCGCGACACATACTCCCAGGTAATGAGTGGAATCATGTCCAGACCATGAAACATACTCCCTGGTAATGAGTGGGATCATGTTACAGCATCTGTGTGGAAGCCAGCTTAACTGTTCAAATGCAGTTAATGGGTGTTGTGCCCACCCATTTGTATGGGCCACTTGAAAATTACAGATCTTCTAGGATGCGTACAACTAGCAAACTGGAATTTCTCGTGAAGAGAGGTTACACAAATTAGGATTCTCGCCCTTGCGTAATTACTTAGATATCTCGTCATGGAGCCGTATAATACCAGTCTATATCGAGAATCTGAAGATCGTAAGCAATGGAAAAGGCATAAAGAAAGTTAGTTTTTACCTTAAGATGTGGTTTGAAATGGAAGTCTTGGGTAAGATCAACGTATGCTTAGGCTTACAACTTGAGCACCTTCGGTGAGGAGATCTAAATCACCAATCTGAATAGTTAAGATCCCTTAACATGGATAAAGATCCATTCAAACCTTGAAAGGACAATGTGCCCAAGTTCCATACTTCAGCTCCATAGGGGCAAAATTGTACCCTGAGTATTGCACTAGGCCTCCATTGGTTCCTGGTAAACCTGCTAGCCAATTATAGTGTCGACCCAACTCGAAGGCATTGGGTTGGCGTCAAAACTATCTTCAAATACCTCCAACATACTGATGATTTTTGGACTTTTTACAAGAAGAACCAAGACTTGATTATATGGAGTAGACATACGCTGACCATATATGTATGATCCCCATAATGCTAGATCTCAGACTAGATTACACAGATGTTGACTCTATGTATCATCCCCATATTGCTAGGCCAGGATGGATTTTTGACACTCTGTGGTGGTACAACAATTTGTTGTTGGTCATGTAAATAGACCTTGCTAGCTACATCTACTAGCCACCCAGAGAAAGATGCTTTATATGAAGCCTTAGATGCATGTGTTTGTCTCGGACAGATAACTAACCACATCAAGAAGTCATGTGGAATCTACGGTGATAATGCCGTTTGCGTTAGAAAAATTCAAATGGATATGTAGTCAAGAGTAATCTCACTGAGTAAATAGCTCCTAAAATTTTCTTCCACACTCTTGAACTTTAGGGGAAGTAAAGATTTCGCAAACTAAATCATATGATAATCTTGCTGGTCTTTTCACAAAGTCTCTACCAGCATCCAGTTTTCAAAGATGTGTTCATGGAATTGGTAGGAGGAATCTTAGAGAGTTGCAAGGTTCAGGGGCAGTGAACGCCAGATGTATTTCACGATACTAAAGATCGTTGGTCCAGTAGAAAAATTACAATGCAGAAGACTAGACCATGCAATCTTCCTAAGCGAGTTTTCCCAAGGGGTTTTCTCAAGTAAGTTTTTGAGGAGCCACCAAGTGCAAATAGATATATGCATGCAATGCACTCTTTTTCGCATCCCTTTTCTCACATTGGTTTTCGGGGGCAATTTTCAATGAGACAAGTGCATTTGAAAGTAAACAAACGGGGGTGGGGGGGGGGGGGGTGGGGGGGGGGGGGTGGGGGTGGGGGGGGGGTTAAGAAACATTAACCCGTGCAAAGGCGGAGGACGAAAAAAATTTATGGTGTGGCGAACTCTTAAGTCATTGTTTTTTATGCACAGTCTTGCTCGACGGCGACGCCTAGCCCACGGCCATCCACCAGTCCCGTCATCCGCCTCATCCTAGCCAGCCGCCGCCTTGCTTTCTAGGATAGCTGTTGCGTACAAGTGTAGTTTTTGTTTCGAGAACCGCCCTCTCGGCAATTTATGTAAGTGTTAGGCGGATTTGCATCCAATTGTACAAATGTCAATCAGACAAGCAGGGATTACATCAAGTGACAAAGAGCTAACACCAATTTTAAGCGCGTCCTACGCGCATGCATGAGCAGCTCCATTCGCTCCTCTCTTGACCCATTGAAGCTTGAATCCCAGAAAATTTTGGAGATAGATTTCATCTCCCTAAAAACCTTGCTTCGTGCGTGTGTACTTGGTTAGCGGTTTCGTGCATCAACGCTCTGGCTGGTTTATGCATCGTGTGCTGGCTTGGTTTGTTCGTGGGCTGTATCTGCGTGGCCCAGTTATCAGCGAACGGCCTCTTGCTCTCGTAGCGACCTTTCCCAGCGTTGCATGGCTGCGAGGATATCCAGCGACAGCAGTAGATGCATACGTATAAACTTTTCATTCCACTCAATCAAGGTATGGCGGCCGCCATGCCTTGCCCACGGGGGTGCTCCGCCAGTGAACCCGTGTGCATTACATAACCAATTTGTATGAGTTAGAGAAACAGTAATTAATGGCATTAGTATGGCATGAAACCTTTGCAACATATCAGAATATGGGCTTATTACTAATGTGCCCATGGTGGGCTAGGATATCAAAAGCCATGAGATGGAGGATTTTTATACATTAGTTGATTCGAGTTAACACGAGAGAAAACAATAAAAAGAGCATATAACAAGGGCACTACTCTGCGCCGGCGCGCCGGCCCAAATTTGGGCCGGTCGGCCCATTGCAGTCTGATACGCCTGGTAAGAACCATTCGATTATAGTCTAATTCTCGTCCTCGTTCACCTCTCACCGCACAAAAACAAAAGAAAAGGTCAATCAACACCGCGCGACGCCCCCGGCCTCGAAGAACCGCCTGAACGTTCTTCGGCCGTCGCTGCCCTCGACGTCGGTCGCCATCGCTGCCCTTGTCGTCGGTCACCCGGTCGCTGTTAAGGTTCCAATAATATAGGACAAAAAAAAGATTCACATATATATGCAACAGAAAATAAATTAGCCAGGGAGAACACAGAAATCAAGCTGGGCCACAGAATCTCTCGATTTTTTTAAACCCCGATGTCTAATTTCTCATGGAGAATCTATACGGCCAGTAGTGGACTTTGCTTTTTCTTCTGGAGACACTATATATGATGATCTGTTCGAAGGTAACTGTACTTCACAATTCAATGTTGTTGAGATGTCTCAACACTGGCCGGCCGCCTTGTTAAAGATTCAAGGCATTTTTGGGCTGGGGAAAGTGAATGGATGAGAGGAGTCCAGAAGAGGATAAGGCATCGTAGAGGATAAGGCACGTGTAGCGGGCAAGCGACGCGACGGGCTGAAAGTTCGGCCGGCGCGCCGCAGACAGTGGCGGAGCCAGCCAACTCAAGGAGCCGAGGCAAAGCCTGTATACAGTGATGTTGTCCAGAATTTGCCCCTGTAATTAGTGATATTAATCATGGTTTATGTGTACTACTTAGTGGAGAATGGCCGGAGCAGCCCGGGCAGCTGCCCGGGGTCGCCGGGAGGTAGCTCCGCCCCTGGCCGCAGACAAGCATTTACCATATAATAAAGAGCTGGCAACGATTTTATGACAGTTAGCGAGTGCCTCTTTTCACCACGGAGAGTACAATAATATCCCAAAATCCACAAAGACAGCAACAACACCGTGAGATGGATGAGCACCAGCGTACTCACCACTCGTTAAACAATCAGGAACATTAACATATTCTCTTGTGTTTAAAGCTTTGCTCCCTAAATTGACCCCTTGGACATGCCTTTGACATCTTCACAGTTGAGCACTGATTCTAGCCAGAATCCTAACGAAATTCCGAAAGTGTTTAAAAACTGTGAGTGGTCAGGAAACTAGGAGATACGTACCTTGCCGTTAAGGTTCCAATAATATAGGACAAAGAAAAAAGATTCACATATATACATGCAACAGAAAATAAATTAGCTAGGGAGAACACAGAAATCAAGCTGGGCCACAGAATCTCTCGATTTTTTTAAACCCCGATGCCTAATTTCTCATGGAGAATCTATACGGCCGGTAGTGGACTTTACTTTTCTTCTGGAGACACTATGATGATCTGTTCGAAGGTAACTGTACTACACAATTCAATGTTGTTGAGATGTCTCGACACTGGCCGGCCGCCTTGTTAAAGATTCAAGGCATTTTAGATTCCCCGTCGCACTAACCAAACCGATGACTCGTTAGTGCATAGCCAGAGATATCGGCGTCCAGCGTCTACTCCAGTGCTGTCTTGAATTTTTTTTATCCGTGTGCCAGCAGCGTGCATGCTTTCCTGCTGGAACTTGTAAGTTGTTCACCACGTGTGATGTTATGTGCAACTTTCAACAGTGTGTATAATGCCTATGTGTAGAAGAAACAGTAGAAAGAAAGTATCGCCCAACGAGTGGAAACAATGGGTCATCATTGACTGTTTTTCAGTCCGGAGGCGTTCTTGCTCCCTGCTCCATCCTCGGCGAGCACGGTGGTTCCTTTCCCCTCCGTTCATGCCTCGCCGGCCGGAGGGTTGCGGAGCCCTGGTTTTTTGGTCCGGTGCATAGCTAGGGGTAGGGATTAGTTCGTCGTCGGCACCACTGAGGCGGTGATGGCCCGTCCGGGCGGGAAATAAGCCCTCCCAGAGAGCTCGAGATTTCGCGCACTGGTCCAGACCTGCTCTTGTGATTTTTACTCATTACACTTTCAGAATGGCGAGTCTACATTTGGAAATTGCTAATAGAGCTTGAGCTCCATTGAGCCTTAAATTTGAAAAAAAAAATCAAAATGTTTATGTGTGGAAAAGTTCTGAAAAAAGTACAGACATACCTATGGATGTATACTACTTGTCTCTACAGTTTCATTGTGAAATAGAGTTTATGCAAGCTACACAGAACAAAATCATGTTTTTCTAGAACACATACTATCTATCAATTCTATTTTATTTTATTATATATTAAAAGGAAAATACGGAGGAGAATTAGAGATATTGACTAGAAAATCTCACATTATCAGAAAATAACGACATTTCAACTTCACTAGTACAAAAAGGGTCAAATGTTCAGCTCATTAGTCCCGGTTTATATTTGAGCCGAAACAAATGTGACCAATAGTGCCGGTTCTAACGGCTTGGCGGGCGGCGCTCATTAATACCGGTTCGTGGCACGAACCGGTACTAAAGAGGTGGTGGCCTTTAGTACGGGTTGGTGGCTTCAACCGGTACTAAAGACCCCCCCCCCCCCTTTTAGTACGGTTTGGTGGCTCCAACCGGTACTAAAGATGGTGGCCTTTAGTACGGGTTGGTGGCTCCAACCGGTACTAAAGGTTCCCCCCCCCTTTAGTACCGGTTGAAGCCACCAACCGATACTAAAGGTGGTGCGCTGCCACCCGCAGTGCACAAATGTTTAGTCCCACCTCGCTAGTTGAGAGGAGCTCGCACCGGTTTATAATCCCCGCCGCGGCTACCGTGTCGAGCTCCTCTTTAAACAGGCCTTTGTGGGCCTATTGCAAGTCTTCTGCCCTGTTGGGCTTACTGGGGCGTATGGGCCTGCATCCTGGCCCAACTAGGGGTTATGTTTCTAGTCGTATGCAGGCCGTGCCGGTCCAGTAGGAGCGCTGTTTTTACTTTATTTCAAAAAAATATATAAAAAATCCATCAACCGAGACTAAAAGTCCTCAAGATCACGGCGCGCCTCGTGCCACGTGGTGGGCCTTTGGTCCCGGTTCGTGCTGAACCGGGACTAAAAGAGGGGGGACCTTTAGTGTCCACTCTTTAGTACCGGTTCTTACGAACCGGTACTAAAAGTCGTTTTTCTACTAGTGCTTGTGGACAACGTGTTGTAACCATTCAATCTTCGCAACAAGATTTTATGTCAGCAAATGTATTAGAGACATTAGCTAGAAAATCTCTGGCGACGGTAGGGGAGATCAAGGATGGAAGGGGAAGATAGAGCGGCCGCGGCAGGGGAGTCACCCGTTGGGACGGCGTGGGGCCTGGCGAGTTGGTGCTGATTGAAGTGCTAGTTCATTCTTTTCTCTCCAACTAAATTAGGCAGAACAGTAGTGAATCTTCAAGCAAGGAGACTGGCTCAATTTGCATCTCCAAAATAATACTCAGAGTCATCTTTAGTTTGGCCAGTCCAATCATGCACTCACAACGCTCCAAGGTACACGTGGAGTGAGGTTGTCATATGCATCAAGTTGTTAATATAAAGTCTTTGCTAGAAATAAGAAAGAAAGAGGACTTATCAAGTTGTGTAAGTTCTTTCAAAGTACATGTGGGGTCAAAACGCCGCAAAAAAAAGAACATCATAGAATTCCATGCAACTGGACACTATACAAGTCGCCGGTAGGTGCGCCGTATGTGCTGGTCGAAACTAACCAAATTAGACTCTAGTCGGTGGGTCGTTGTTATTAGGATGAACTGAAAGCCAGAGAAGAAGTGTTTTTATAAAAGAAAATGGCGGAGCGTACCATACACGTTCAGATGATTGAAGGAGAAGAAGGGCCCACTTGGAGAAGAATGGCTACATGTTTATCAACAAGAGACGAATGGCTACATAGTATATGCCCAAATAGGCAGCCACTTGGACTAGTTAGACTACGTGTACTCCCACGTCCTATATGTGTCAACGAAAAAGCGGTGAAGAATGTCCAGCTGAATGAAGGAGAAGGACGTACGGCCCACTTGGGGTCAAGTAGATTAGCATGTTCAGCTGAGTGAGGGAAGCTTCCATGGCCCTTTCCCTTTCTCCAGCCAACCACAAGCCTTGGTCAAGTCACTCACGAGGCTTCCACGAACCTGCTGCTGGAGCTAGCTGATGCTGCTTACACCAACTATTGATCTGGGCGTGAGTACAATACATTAGTACTAATGCAGAACCGGGCAATAGCACCAGTTCGTAAGGCCTTTTAGTGCCGGTTTCGTAACCGGTGCTAAATTGTAGGCACTAAAGCCCCCCCTCCCCCCCCCCCTTAGTACCAGTTCAGCACGAACCGGTGCTAAAGGGCAACCACATGGCACGAGTCAGCTTCGGGGGCAGGGAGCCCTTTAGTACCGATTGGTGTCACCAACCGGTATTAAAAGGTTGGGGGTTTTGGGTTTATAATTTCTTTTTCATTTAATTTTGTGTTTTCCATTTAATTATTTTCGTTTGGTGGTATTTTATGATACTACATATTGTACACGTTATGCATATATATAGATAGAATTTCTAGTAGAACCGATCATAATATATATATAGTGTTACTATTCATCATCTAGGGTGTAGACTAAGTTATTCTTCACCCGAGGTAATCTTATGATCATTTCATAATTAAATTACGTTTTGAATTCAAATAGTTACATTCCTATTGATTCACTACGTAAAATTTGACATAAAAAATAAAAATATAGGTCATAAGACAAGAAAATTTACAGTTTATGTGTATTTTAGACTATGTTTTTACGTTTGTAATTTTACATAACATAAAATATTTTTTACGGTGATTATATATTTTCTTACGGTCCCTTTTTGCGTTGAAAATAAGACAAAACTTACGGAACGTAAAATTACAATGCATTGATGGTAAAATAGAGGGGGGTGCAGAATAACTATTCCTCACCCAGGGTGACGAATAGCGTGACCCTATATATATATATATATATATATATATATATATATATATATATATATATATATATATACAATTTCTCCTAATTGGTGCCTTCGGAGCCAGTGGCATTAGCCTAGCTAATTGGTGCCTTCGGAGCACAATAGCAATTGGAAGTGGTTCATGGGGGCGGTAGCAGGTAATAGTATTCTCCTTTTGGGATCTATGACCTGGTCGAGCAAAATCCCGCTATTTCCTCTTGAATTGCTTCTATGTGGTCCTGTGCTAGGAGCTTGTCCCGCACCTCTTTGAACTGTTAAGAAGGAGATCAATATGCATGTGTATTAGTTGTGTGACTAGATATCGATAATGGTGTAAAAATTGTGAATAGTGTTCTGACAATCGATATCGTACCCACTCCTGTCTTTGGGATTTGCTCCTTTCGGACGCCATCATGCGAATGTTCTCGCAAACGTAGTATGCACATAGATCATTCCCCGGCGCCTGCTTCAGGGCCTTTACGAGAATGGAATTTGATCAGATAATAATTAATCAAGCATGATAATTAAAGAGATGGCAGCTAGCTAGTACTACTTAATTACTTACCTTGGGTCGATACCATTTTAGATTTTGTTTCCATGGGCCTGGAGTGGCCCTGATGAACTTTGCCCAAGCCCTGCCCGCCGACAAAGAAAATGAATAAATGGGTTATTAAATAGTTGTTATCAGGAAATGACGAACTAATTAAATAGGCCGAGATATAGTTAATAATGATTGAAATTACCTGTTGACTATCCCCTTCATGATGGTGTAGTCACTTGCTTTCTTAAATAGTGAGTCTAGTACTTCAACTGTTCCTTCATCAACTTTAATGATTAACAAGATCCAGCGAAATCTGCATGCACACACATTTGCATTTCTTAATTAAGCGGGCATATGTAAGCAAAAACATGTAGCTAGCTAGTAGGGAAAAACGGAATTTGTAGTACAAGACCGTGTGACTCACTAAAAGTTGTAAGGAAGTAGTATATCTTCATTGTATTTGAGTTCCTTGAAGAACTGTAGCATGCTTTCATCTACACTTCTTTTGTGATATGGATCTTTTTTCCATGTGTATTCATTAATGGTATTTGGGTCAACGAACCCAATGCCATAGCGTCCACCTTTTTTCATTTCATAAATCTTCATCCTGCATAATACCACAGAAAAAAATATAGTGAGGATAATTACATATAATGTTTGATCAAAATGATCACTACAACTAACTTGAGACTTAAATTATAGAAAGAAATCACTTACAGACAATAGCAACTGACGATAGATTTGTCGAGTGCGTCTTTATTGTATAGCTGAAATAGTTCTGAATACTCAACGGTCACAGCTTTCTCATGGTAGTAATGATCCTTGTTGACATTCACCATGAGGGACTCTCGATTGGAAATCTTGGTAATGTCCATGTACCATTGATGCAATTCATACATTCTCGTTGGGAGCTTATTGACCTCCTCTGGCTCGACCAAAGGTTGGCCCCAGGCATATTTCCGTTTTATTTCCTCCTCTCTAGTCGGAGACATGGGCTCGATATCGAGGAGTTGTCCAACAGTGACCCCGATCGATTCAGCCTGGGCAATATGCTCCTCGGTTATTACCACATCGCCCACCCCGGGAACGTTAACGGTTTGCCCACAATAATATTGGGCGCGCCTACTCTCATGTGTTGTTGGCACAACAAGCGGGGGGATTGATTGCGCCGCCTGTTCTCCCAGCTGGGGAACGGTTTTATCGCTCCTTTTGCCAGCAGATTTGCTCGAGCTCGAGCTCGCCTCTTTCTGTAGACGTGCTCGATTTAACTTCTTGACGTGGTGCTCATAGTCTGTGTCAACAGGCTTGGGAGCTGGTGCTCTAGCCATACGAATGAAGTGGTCAATCTTTTCCACAGTTACTTTCTCCCTTGGCGGCGGTGGCGGTTTCGGTGCAAAATGGGCTTCCACCTCGGCCTTCGATATGGCTACGTTTTCCTCCTCGGACTTGTCGTAAGGCCTCTGCGGAAGAGGCGCGAGGCTTGGACCATATTGAAATCGCTTGCCTCCGCCTATACCTCCAGTACTACCTCGACTTGTACCGCTACGCACCATAGTTGAGGTGGCTCTCTTCCGTGATTGCTGAGGCGGCGAAGACGGCTGACGTGGCTGAGTTGGAGGAGGAGGAGTGGCCTGAAGATGTGCCGGACTTGGAGGAGGAGTGGCCTGAAGCTATGCCGGACTTGGAGGAGGAGTGTCCTGAAGATGTGCCGGACTTGGAGGAGGAGTGGCCTGATGCTTTGCCGGACTTGGAGGAGGAGGAGTGGCCTGAAGCTGTGCCGGACTTGGAGGAGGAGTGGCCTGACGCGTTGGTGGACTTGGAGGAGCGGGAGTCTGATGACTCGGTGGCGGACTGCGACGAGGAGTCGGATGACGCAGTGTCGGTGGCCTTCGAAAGATGATGCAATCCTTTCTCCAAAGAATGATATGATGGTTGGCCTCTCCTAGTGTGTGCTCATCGTCACCTCCGGGAATGTCAAGCTCTAGCCCCGAATATTGGTCCACCACCTCATCAACCAAGACACGAGCATAGCCCGCTGGAATCGGGTTGCAATGGAAAGTTTCCTCAGGGGGATTTGTAAAAGCAAGGGCGTCCGCCACCTTCATGGATATGTTCTTCATTTTGAAGTGTAGCTCGCAGTTAGTGTTCTCCATGATGTCATCCACCGGGTAGCTATCCAGCAATGCGTCGCCCGGGGCAGAACCCAGCTGCTTCTCGGCATGGATGGGACGGTGCTATCCAATGGTGGATCATCTGCTAGCTGCTGAGACCCCCTTTGCTGGCTAAGTGAGTCGATCTGCTCCTGCTGCCGCTGGAATTTGACTGCCAAGTCCGCGTGCACTGATTCTAGGCCTTGAAGGCATTCATAGTCTATCTTCCTCTTCTCCTCCTCCATCTTCCTCTTCTTATCCTCCGGAATCTACTTTCTCGCACGGGTTCTGTAGTCGGCGTTCCAGTCCGAAAACCCCTCATACCACGGAATAGCGCCCATGCCTCGTGTTCTTCCCGGGTGTTCAGGATTTCCCAGGGCACGCGTAAGCTCATCATTCTCTCTGTTGGGCTCGAACAACCCCGATCGAGCGTCTTCTATTGCAACAAGTAGCTTATATTCGGCTCCGTCCATACATGCCTTCTTCGAAACTTTGCCTGTTTTCGGGTCCAACTCCCTCCCATGCGCATAGAACCAAGTCCTGCACCTAGTGGGCCAGCTCAATGTTTCTGGAGTGACACCTGCATCCAGCATCTCTTTCTCAGACTTATCCCACTTAGGCATTCCCACCGCATAGCCACCTGGCCCCAGCTTATGGAACTTATCCTTTTTTGCGGCATTGGCCTTGTTTATTCTCGATCGTTCCTTAGATAATTCCGAATCCTTGAATTTCACGAAATCGTCCCAATGAGCACTTTGGTTCTCTAGTGTTCCCTCGAATACTGGAGTCTTCCTTCCTCCGTTGACGTACTTGGCCCATTCATGAATCTTGTGGTTCTTGAATGCAACTGCCATCTTCCTAAGAGCAGCGTCCTTGACTTTCTCCACATATGCATCTGTGAAATGATCTGGTAGGGTGAAATGTTCCATGAGCGTTTCCCAAAGCAGAACTTTTTGTCTGTCATCGACAAAAGTAACTCCTGGACGTGGCTTTGCTGGCTCTCTCCATTCTTGAAGGGAGATCCGGAGTTGGTCCTTCACAAGAACTCCGCACTGATGAATGAACTTGTCTGCAATCTTCTTAGGTGCTAATGGTTCGCCATTAGGTCTGATGGCCTCGATATTGTACTTTACGCCCTCCTTCAACTTTTTGTTCGGGCCACGTTTCCTGTTGCCTGAAGATTTGCTCGATACGGATGGCTGCAAGAAGAAAGATCGATTCGTTATTATATCTTCAAGTCATTTAAAACATGTGATGATCACCAGATGCCTGCTTATATAAATATATATACCTCACCGGTCTTTGTTGTTTCAAGATCAACATTTTCTTCGTCATGTTCATAGTTCATGACTTCATCAATTCGGTCGTTGCGATCGAATATCATATCACCCTCCCCGGTGTTGTTTAGATATTCGGAGCCGTCATAATCTTCTTCATTCTGATCATCATCTGGCCCGCGAGAATTGCGTATGATATTGAACAGGGCGTCTTCTCCCTCTCTGCCGGTATTGTCCGCCATAGGTTTTGTTTAACTAATCCAAAAGAAATATAAAACAATTTAGTATTCAAATTACATCGTCTCGAATAATATATATAATCTCGAATACATCGTCTCGAATAATAGATATAATCTCGAATACATCGTCTCGAATAATAGATATAATCTCGAATACATCGTCTCGAATAATATATAATCTCGAATACATCGTCTCGAATATTATATATCGAATACATCACTGGCTAGGTAGCTAATAAAGATTGAATACTACAGAAGAATTTAGGACACTCGCGGTTCCTGCGGCGCGGGCGGTGGACACCCAAAGAGAAGGAACCTTCACAGGATCATAGCTGAAGTGAGATCCCTGAAGAAACTGCCAGGTATTGGAGAACCTGCCGCCCTCTAACGCAACCATGTAGCGATGGACGTGCTTGTCCTCCTCCCTGACACGGCGACGTACCACCTCCGGCGGTGCCGGCTCCCACGCGAACGCCACCAAACGAGATCAGGGTCGACGACGGGACCCGGGGCCGGGTTCCTCATCAAGTGGCGTGCCCCTCCAGGCAGCACCTCCCAGTGCCAGCCCGGCGGAGCCCAGTCCCGGACATGGGTCAGCGGGACGTCGTCGCGGACGGGTCGACGGCGAGGATGCGGGCCGGGCATCGTCAAGAACAAATACTAGCTATATGCCCGCAAAAAGTAACATTTTTTTAATGATTGGATTTTGATAACTAAAATTTCGAACATTTCTATATAACTAACATTTCAATAACATTTCTAACAATCCTATATAAATAACATTTCTAATATTTATATAACTAAAAAAAGAAAAAATTTATAACATTTCTATATATATAACTAACATTTGTCTAACATTTCTATAACTAAAACAAAGAAAATTTCTAACTTTTTTATAACTATTTCTATAACTAAAAAACAGAAAAAATTCTAACAATTCTAACTTTTTTATAACTATTTTTATAACTAAAAAACAGAAAAATTTCTAACAAGTCTAACATTTCTAACAATGCTATATAACTAACTATTTCTATAACTAAAAAAAGAAAAATTTCTAACATTTTTATAACTATTTCTATAACTAAAAAACTAAAAAAATGTATGTGTGTGTGTGTGTGCTCACCGGCGAGGCGAGAGGCGACGGGGGGCGGCGACGGGGACGGCGACGGGCGCGACGACGACGGGGATGGCGACGACGGGGACAGGGACGGGGCGGCGGCGACGGGGCGGCGATGACGGGGACGGGGACGACGCGGGACGGGCCGGGACGGGGCGGCGGTGACGACGGGAACGACGGGGACGGGGACGACAGGGCGGCGACGACGGGGACGGGGGCGGCGACGAGGGATATGGAGACGGGGGCGGCGGGCGACGGGGCAGAGGAGAAGAAGCAGATGAGAAACTGAAATTTTTGAAGTGTTTAGTTATATAGGATGGACCTTTAGTACGGGTTGGAGCCACCAACCGGTACTAAAGGCCCGTTTTGGCCAGGCCAAGCGGCGGGAAGCGCACCCTCTTTAGTACCGGGTGGTGGCTCCAACCGGTACTAAAGGCCCCCCCCCTTTAGTACCGCGTGGTGCCACCAACCGGTACTAAAGGGGGTGCGCTGGCGCAGGTGCGGTGCGGCAAGTTTAGTCCCACCTCGCTAGCCGACGGGCGTCCGCACTGGTTTATAACCCCCCGTGCGGTAGCTCTCTCGAACTCCTCTCCAAAGCAGGCCTACTGGGCTTACATGTTCTGTGCTGCCCTGTGGGCTTACTGGGCCTTTGCGGGCCTGCATTCTGACCCAACAACAGGTTGTGTTTCTAGTCGTATGCATGCCACTCTGGCCCGGTAGGCGGGATTTTTCATTTTTATTTTTTTTGCTTTATTTATTTTTGAGTTGTTTTTGTGTATTTAGAGTTTCTTTGTGAATATTTTTGCTTTAGGTAAAAAAAAATTACAAACTTTCTGTTAGTGCCCGTAGTTTTCAAATTTGAATAGTTTAAATTTTGAATTATTTGAAATTAGTGTGAATCACTAGTTTGTGAATAACTAAACTTTAAAAATCAGTAAAGGCATGAAAGAATTTGTTTGCACATAAAATTTCTTCGCGTTTCAAATGCCAAAACACATAACTACCCTAACTATTACAGAGATTTCCTCCTGGGTGTGAAACACAGAAGAAAGTGATGATAGTGAAGCCGATCACATCCCAGATCTTTGGGTGTGAAAAATTTTCTTCGCGTGTGTCCCTTTGCGCCGTAACCATGGAAAATCTTCATCATTTAACGGGATGCTCGGGTCAATATTCCCTGTGAATGGAGCAATTTCATCAAACTTTACATAATCTTCTGACATGCCTGTCTTGTCATCCACTCCCACGATGTTTCTCTTCCCAGAAAGAACTATGTGCCGCTTTGGCTCATCGTGCGATGCATTCTCTTCCTTATCTTTTCTTTTTCTTGGCTTGGTAGACATGTCCTTCACATAGAAAACCTGTGCCACATCATTGGCTAGGGCGAATGGTTCGTCTGCATACGCAAGATTGTTGAGATCCACTGTTGTCATTCCGTACTGCGGGTCTTCCGTTACCCCGCCTCATGTCATATTGACCCATTTGCACCGAAACAAAGGGACCTTCAAACCACGTCGATAGTCAAGTTCCCATATGTCCTGTATATAACCATAATATGTTTTCTTTCCCGTCTTCGTTTCTGCATCAAAGCGGACACCACTGTTTTGGTTGGTGCTCTTCTTATCTTGGGCGATCGTATAAAATGTATTACCGTTTATCTCGTACCCTTTCAAAGTCATTATATTCGAAGATGGTAACTAGGACAACAAGTACATGTCATCTTCAATAGAGGTGTCATGCATGGTACGTGTCTGCAAACAGCTGGCAAAACTCCTGGTTTGTTCATGTGTAATCCAGTCATCAGACCACTCCGGGTGTTTGGAGCGTAGCAAATTCTTGTGTTCATCCATATACGGAGCCACCAAGGAGGAATTCTGTAGAACTATGTAGTGTGCTTCAGTGAGAGAATGTCCGTCCATACATATTATTTGTTCCCCTCCTAGCATGCCTTTTCCATCCGGTCTGCCCTTATGCCGCGATTCAGGAACACCAATCGGCTTAAGGTCAGGAATAAAGTCAATACAAAACTTAATGACCTCCTCATTTTCATGGCCCTTGGAGATGCTTCCTTCTGGCCTAGCACGGTTATGAACATAGTTCTTTAAGACTCCCATGAACCTCTCAAAGGAGAACATATTGTGTAGAAATATAGGACCCAAAACGTTAATCTCTTCGCATATGTGAACTAGGACGTGCGTCATGATGTTGAAGAAGGATGGTGGGAACAACAACTCGAAACTGACAAGACATTGCACCAAATCATTCTCTAACCTTGGTATGATTTCTGGATCGATTACCTTCTGAGAGATTGCATTGAGAAATGCACATAGCTTCACAATGGCTAATCAAATGTTTTCCGTTAGAAGCCCCCTCAATGCAACCGGAAGCAGTTGTGTCATAATCACGTGGCAGTCATGAGACTTTAGGTTCTGTAAATTTTTCTCTGCCATGTTTATTATTCCCTTTATATTCGACGAGAAGCTAGACGGTACCTTAATACTGAGCAGGCATTCAAAGAATATTTCCTTCTCTTCTTTGGTAAGAGCGTAGCTTGCATGACCCTGATGTATGCCGTCTTTTCCGTGCATACGTTGCTGGTCCTCCCGTGCCTCAGGTGTATCTTTTGTCTTCTCATACACGCCCAAGAAGCCAAGCAGGGCCACACAAAGATTCTTCGTCACGTGCATCACGTCGATTGCGGAGCAGACCTCTAGGTCTTTCCAATAGGGCAGGTCCCAAAATATAGATTTCTTCTTCCACATGGGTGCGCGTCCGTCAGCGTCATTCGAAACAGGTTGTCCACCAGGACCCTTTCCAAAGACCACCTTCAAATCCTTGACCATATCATGTACATCAGCACCAGTACGGTGGTGAGGCTTCGTCCGGTGATCCGCCTCACCTTTGAAATGCTTGCCTTTCTTTCTTACGGGATGCCTGCTCGGAAGAAATCGACGATGTCCCAGGTACACATTCTTCTTACAATTAGCCAAATATATACTGTCGGTATCGTCCAAACAGTGTGTGCATGCGCGGTATCCCTTGTTTGTCTGTCCTGAAAGGTTACTGAGAGCAGGCCAATCATTGATGGTCATGAACAGCAACGCCTTTAGGTCAAATTCTTCCCCCATGTGGTCATCCCACGCACGTACACCTGTTCCATTCCACAGTTGTAAGAGTTCTTCAACTAATGGCCTTAGGTACACATCAATGTCGTTGCCGGGTTGCTTAGGGCCTTGGATGAGCACTGGCATCATAATGAACTTCCGCTTCATGCACAACCAAGGAGGAAGGTTATACAAACATAGAGTCACAGGCCAGGTGCTATGGTTGCTGCTCTGCTCCCCAAAAGGATTAATGCCATCTGCGCTTAGACCAAACCATACGTTCCTTGCGTCATCTGCAAACTCCTTAACGTACTTTCTTTTGATTTTTCTCCACTGCGACCCATCAGCGGGTACTCTCAACTTTCCGTCTTTCTTATGGTCTTCTCTGTGCCATCACATCGCCTTGACATGTTCTTTGTTTTGGAACAAACGTTTCAACCGTGGTATTATACGAGCATACCACATCACCTTGGCAGGAATCTTCTTCCTGGGGCGCTCGCCCTCGACATCACCAGGGTCATCACGGCTGATCTTATAGCACAATGCACCGCATACCGGACAAGCGTTCAAATCCTCGTACTCACCGCGGTAGAGGATGCAATCATTAGGGCATGCATGTATCTTCTGCACCTCTAACACTAGAGGGCAAACAGCCTTCTTTGCTTCGTACGTACTCTCGGGCAATTCGTTGTCCTTTGGAAGCATATCCTTTATCATTACCAGCAACTTTCCAAATCCCTTGTCAGATACACCATTCTCTGCCTTCCATTGCAGCAATTCCAGTGTGGTGCCCAGCTTTTTCTTGTCATCTACGCAATTCAGGTACAACAATTTTTTGTGATCCTCTAACATGCGCTGCAACTTCTTCTTCTCCAAATCACTTGCGCAGTTTCTCTTTGCATCGGCAATGGCCCGACCTAGATCATCAACGGGCTCATCCGATGCCTCTTCTTCAGCTTCTTCCCGCATTGCCGGCTCAACTTCTTCCCGCATTACCGGCTCAGCTTCTTCCCTCATTGTTGTATCATCGTATTCAGGGAACCCATGGCCAGGATAGTTGTCGTCGTCCTCTTCTTCTTCATTGTCTTCCATCATGACCCCTCTTTCTCCATGCTTGGTCCAAATATTATAGTGGGGCATGAAACCGGACTCAAACAGGTGGACGTGAATGGTTATTGACTTAGAGTAATTGTGACCATTCTTACAGCCAGCACATGGACAAGGCATAAAACCTTCTGCTCGCTTGTTTGCCCCAGCCGCAAGCAGAAAAGTACGCACGCCATTAATGAACTCGGGAGAGCATCGGTCATCGTACATCCATTGCCGGCTCATCTTCAATACACAGCACCGAAAACATCAAATTAATACATTACATAGAGTTCATACATAAAGATCATACAACACTTAAATGCAACAAACAAATAACTCTCTAGCTAAAGAATTTAAATGCAACAACAAATGCGATCAAGATTGCAACTAAGGTAACAATTGATCCAACAGCATAATGATACCAAGCCTCACTATGAATGTCATATTTTCTAATCTTTCTAATCTTCAAGCGCATTTTCTCTATCTTAATCTTGTGATCATCGACGACATCGGCAACATGCAACTCCAATTCCATCTTCTCCCCCTCAATTCTTTTCAATTTTTCCTTCAAATCCTCGTTTTCTCTTTCAACTAAATTTAACCTCTCGACAATAGGGTCGGTTGGAATTTCTGGTTCAACTACCTCCTACATACAAATATCTATGTCAACTTGATGGGCATAATTTGTCATAAACACGAAATACAATGAATACTTTTAAAAGAGAATATACCACATCCGAATCATAACCCAGACAGGGGCCGACGGGGACGGATATCAAAACCATGGTGTCGGTGTCAAAACCGGCGGATCTCGGGTAGGGGGTACCGAACTGTGCGTCTAGGCCGGATGGTAACAGGAGGCAGGGGACACGATGTTTTACCCAGGTTCAGGCCCTCTTGATGGAGGTAAAACCCTACGTCCTGCTTGATTAATATTGATGATATGGGTAGTACAAGAGTAGATCTACCACGAGATCAAGGAGGCTAAACCCTAGAAGCTAGCCTATGGTATGATTGTTATCTATGGAGTTGATGTCCTACGGACTACAACCCTCCGGTTTATATAGACACCGGATAGGGTTAGGGTTACATACAGTCGGTTACAATGGTAGGAGATCTTGAATATCCACATCGCCAAGCTTGCCTTCCACGCCAAGGAAAGTCCCATCCGGACACGGGACAAAGTCTTCAATCTTGTATCTTCATAGTCTAGGAGTTCGGCTGAAGGTATAGTCCGGCTACCCGAACACTCCCTAATCCAGGACTCCCTCAGTACCCCCTGAACCAGGCTTCAATGACGACGAGTCCGGCGCTCAAATTGTCTTCGGCATTGCAAGGCGGGTTCCTCCTCCAAGTCCTTCATAGAAGATTGTAAACACCAAGAGTAGTGTCCGGCTCTGCAAAATAAGCTTCCACATATTGCCATAGAGTGAATAATAATAACACAAATCAAATCTGCTGGCGTATTCCGCAGTGCGTTCATCACACTATGGCCAAGTCCTTTACTCGAATCGTTTTCACTTTTCCACCTCAGCACGTTTTGCCAGGCGGTTTCCTTGGCGCGTCTTGTCAAAGCAGAGATCGTGTACCCCCCCCCCTTTTGTGGGATTCTCATCAATACGGACGTGGGTAACCCAACCGCGCCACTTATCACTACGCTTGGGAGGCAAGCGAGTTTTACTAGGCAGGTGGGGACGCACAACCGCATCCGCCCATATAAGGGGATAAGGATCCACCTTTTTACCTATGCCTTCTTTCGCCTTTGCCTATCCATCTCCTGCGCACTCGAGCTCCTGCGCCCAAGCCCGCACTTCCCACCTCAACATTCTCCAGCAATGTCCGAAGCGGGAGGCAAGTGGATGGTCTCCTCCGCCACGGAGGGCCAAGTCAAGAAGCTAAGGAAGGCCGGATACCTGTCCAAGGACATCGCGCACCGGCTTCCCAAAAAGGGGCAGCTTCTCCCCACCCCAAGGCCCCATGAAAGGGTAGTATTTCTCCCCCAATTCCTCCGCGGACTGGGTTTTCCACTCCACCCATTTGTCCAGGGGCTCATGTTCTACTACGGCCTGGATTTCCACGATCTGGCCCCGAACTTCATCCTCAACATCTCGGTGTTTATCGTCGTGTGCGAGGCTTTTCTCCGCGTCCGCCCTCAATTCGGCCTCTGGCTCAAGACCTTCAACGTCAAGCCCAAGGTGGTGCGCGATAGCCAGGCGGAATTCGGAGGCGCCATGGCGGGCAAGATGGCCAACGTCCTATGGTTCGAGGGCTCTTTTGTGGAGACCCTGATGGGATGGCAATCCGGGTGGTTTTACATCACCGAGCCGTGCGATCCGAAATGGACCGCAGCCCCCGAGTTCCGATCCGGACCCCCCACGTGGCTTATGTCCTGGAAAGAGACGGGCCTGTCGTGGGGTGACGAAAAAGAGGTGACCGGATTGCAAACATGCATCCAGTCCCTGGTGAACAAGCCAATCCGTCTTGTTAATGTAATCCAGGTTATGCTCGTCCGCTGGATCTTCCCATGCCAACAACGGGATTTTAATCTGTGGGAGTTCGACCCGGCGCAGCATCAAACCCTCAGCAGGCTCTTCGACACGACGTACGAAGACGCCTGGAAGATGCTATTCAAGGGCGCCGAGGCTCCCGCATCCACTTCCGAGGACCGCGGATACAGCTCGCAGCGTCACGCTAGCGAGGTAAGCCATCTACACCTTTTACAGGATGTTAATCTTTTTTCATAGTTTGACTCTATGCGGGATCTAAACTCCCTTACCTTTGACAGGCTTGGCGGGCGATATCCGGACCGATTAACTGTCCGGCTCTGCTGCTCGAAGACCCAGCCCCAGCTCTACTAGTGAAGCTGCTGGTTCCGGTGCCTTATGTGGTGCCGGAGAAGAAGGCCAAGAAGAAGAAGACCACAGGGACTCGAAAGAGTGCCCGCAACGTGGTGGTGTCGGACTCGTCATCTGACGAGTCCGAGACGCCCTCCTCCCGTGAAAACGAGGAGGAGGAAGAAGAAAACTCTCCCCCCCAGCGGAGGGAGGAGAGAAGAGGAAGACCGCCCCAACGGGGGAGGCCGAGGGGTCTAGGAAAAGGAAGACCCCTCCGCCGGACTACGCCCCCAACGCCGAAGAGGGCAAAGAGGAGTGGCCAAACAGGGCCAAGCGTCCGGCGAAATCGTAATTTCAGATATCAGAGTAACTCATGATGTTCCTTTGTTGCACAACTTTCCCTAATATCGAATGTAATTATCCAGTCCGCCCCGGGCCGAATTCGACGAATCGTCGGGCGGCTTCCTGGACTCATCGGACGTGAACTCAGTTCCGCCCACTGTCTCCCCCCGCACTGCAGACGACGCCGAAGTGGCGTTGCGACAAGCTCCGGGGCAGGAGGAGGTGGTCCCGGAGGAGCCGCAAGGCAACCTCCCGGACTCCAGGAGTGAAGGGGATAGGGCTCCCCAGGGCTCCCAGTCCGGCTTTGTGCCGGACACCGTGCCGGAATCTTCCATAGTTTCGTACCGCGGTAGGCGAACTCCTTCCAAGAGGAGCAAGCCTTCTGAGCCGGCGGCCTCCGTCCAACCGGAGGTGCCGGACAATCTGCTGGAGGTGCTTGACGACGCCTCCATCGACGAGGGGCACCGTACTATTATGAGTACGCTGATCCAGAAGGTCCAGTCCGCCAAGAGCGGAATGACTGAAGCTTGCGCTAGCCTTCTAACAGGCTTCGAGGTAAGTAAAAATATTACCGCATAGGCAGTAGCACCTGATGCTTTGTTTGGCGTTTGGAAAGAAAATCCGAATAGAGGATCTATTAAATTTCATAGGAGTCTAAAAAAAGAGTCAATATTCGTATGCAGGCTTCGCTGCTATCCACCACCGCACTGACTGCGGAGGTGGGTGTCCTGAAGCAGGACCTCGAGCGGACCGAGCAAGAGCTCGGCCTTGCCAAGCGGCGGCTCGAGGAGAAAGAAGGTAAGAAATACCTTACAGAAAAAGTGTCTATAAAAAGGCTTGATTGCAAAAGAATAACAGGATTGTACTGCTTATTGTAGGGGCCACGACTGAGGTGGCGACCCTTAAGCAGGCGCTATCTGAGGCCGAAAAGAAAACGTCCGCGGAGCGCACCGAGCGAGACAGACTTGGGGCTCAGGTCGGCGAGGTGCAGCAAGAGCTTCAGGCTCTCATGAAAAAACATGAGAGTTTGGAGCTTGAGTCGAAGGCGCAAGCATCCGAGCTTGCGACGGCCCTAGAGGCTGCCAAGTCTGCCAAGGCCGAAGCCCAAAATGCCCTCCAAGAGTTGGAGGAGATGAGGAAGATAGCAGCGGGTAAGGCATTCTTTATGCAAAGCAGAAATATAAAAGTGAACTACTTGTTACTTACCCGAATCCGGAGCTCTCCAGGGGCATTCGCAGATCTTCCCCGCAGCGTATCCAACGCCGCCGCATTCTACCGGGCTGAAGAGGGTAGCTCGACGGAGAAGGTGTTCTGGTCTCAGTATTCTGAGGCCGGACACCCTATGCCCTTGAGCGACCAGCTGAAACAGCTGGTCGAGCTCCACAAGGCGGCCGAACAGGCCATGAAGGGCTTCATAGTTCGGCTGTGGCCCGGAGAGGCCCTACCTGGGAGCTATTTTGGGCTGGTGCGGCGGCTGGTGGAGGCCTGTCCGAGGCTCGAGGTCATCAAGCGCTCCGTCTGCATCGAAGGTGCCCGTCGGGCCCTTGCCCGTGCAAAGGTGCACTGGGGTAAGCTGGACGGTGAGAAGCTTGTGAAGGACGGGCCGCCGCCGGGGAAGGAGCATCGCGAGCCCGAGAACTACTACAAGGATGTTCTTGCAGGTGCCCGCCTTGTGGCGGATGAATGTACCAAGGATGTGATTTTTGAATGAACTCGCTCGTGTTTATCCTGTGCGCTGAAAACTTGTTCATATGCGCTAAGCAATGCTTATTGAATTTAAAATATTACTTTCTGTGCGGCCGTTTATCAAAAATTGAGAGATGGCCAGTCGTCGGCTTCTGCCCCCATGCCACTAGTGCTGGGGTGTTCGGGATAAACCTGAGCGCTCTTTTTCCCATAGTTGGGTCCTTCGAGGGAGGCGCTCAGCACAACGAACCAGGCAATCGGACTATAATGCTTGAACACTCTCACTTAGCCACAGAACTCTACAATTTTAAATTTCGGCGAAGCCCCTAGTTCGGAAGACCGAGTTCGGGGCGATATCCACGCCTTGGCCGGACAAAGCCAGCTCCTCGCTTGAAGCGGCATAAGCCTTTAGGGACTCGAAAAACCTGTCGAACAGCGACCGGTCTCTCGCCACATCATGACAGTCGGTTTTAGCTTTCTCCACTGAGGTGCTTAACCCAGCTGAACCGGGGCACAATCGCAGTGGTTCTCCTAGTGCTACCTTAGCCGATATAGCGGAACGTAAGGCACCAAAACATAGGAGCCGGGCAAACCCAACTATTGACCCAAATCATGATTCGGAGCCGATGCATATAGTGCTATAAGTTCGGGGTGCCGCACTTGTGAAAGTGTACGGACTTCTCACACCATTATGAGGGGTACTGAAGCCCCTGCCGTGTTTGCCGTACCATGGTGTACGGGTGCAATCATGTCATTTAATAAACATATATGTGAAAAGAAGATAATGCAAAAAATAGACAGAAAGCTATGCATTGTTTATAGAGAGGCTATTTATCAAAGCCGCACGATACAAATAGTGCGGGAAGCAAAAGATATTGGACTATTTAGTATGTCCTGACAGGGGCAGGCCGCGGAGTTGTATTTAAAATAGGTATACCGCTCGTAACAGAGACCACCTGGGAGTTCCATAATGCGGCATGGCTTGTCTGCCTCCCTGGATCTTGCATCGTTTGTGCGGCAGTCGAATTGCCGAGCAGGTCGTCCGAAGTATGGAGTCCTGAAAGTAAGAAAAAATTAAAAAAAGAATCCGGCAGCCCCTAGTACGTTTTAAGCCGTATTTTGGGCATGCCGTTATTGTGCCCCTTCCCCTGTGCCCATGGTATTTCAAGGGCGTAGTTATGTACGCGAGGTACTGGTTTCGCTATGTCGCGAGAGCTGGGGTTGGGGCTGCATTGCTACGCTTGCTCAGAGTGTGCCAGGTGGTCCTACTGTGGGTTACTCCGGGCGCGCTTGGCGGTGTCTGGCTTTTTAACGGCCGGGCTGGAGAATTGCCTGAGAAGGCTACTTTGTACCTCCGCTGCAAGGGCCGCCGTGTGCTCCTCCGTACGGAGGGAGCGTTCGGTGTTTCCGTTGACCGTGATTACTCCTCGAGGGCCTGGCATCTTGAGCTTGAGATATGCGTAGTGCGGCACCGCATTGAACTTTGCGAATGCGGTTCGTCCGAGCAGGGCGTGATAGCCACTACGAAACGGGACTATATCAAAGATTAACTCTTCGCTTCGGAAATTGTCCGGGGATCCGAAGACCACGTCAAGTGTTATTGAGCCTGTACAGTTGGCTTCTACACCTGGTATAACGCCTTTAAAGGTCGTTTTTGTGGGCTTAATCCTTGAGGGATCTATGCCCATTTTCCGCACTGTATCCTGATAAAGCAGGTTCAGGCTACTGCCGCCGTCCATGAGGACTCTTGTGAGATGAAATTTGTCGATGATTGGGTCAAGAACCAATGCGGCGAAGCCGCCATGACAGATGCTAGTGGGATGGTCCCTTCGATCAAAAGTGATCGGGAAGGAGGACCATGGGTTGAAGTTTGGGCCGACTGGCTCCATCGTGTATACGTCCCGTAGTGCACGCTTCCGCTCCCACTTGGGAATGTGGGTTGCGTATATCATGTTCACCGTCCGCACTTGTGGGGGAAAGCCCTTCTGTCCATTGTTGTTCGGTGGCTTGGGCTCCTCCTCGTCGTCGCTGTGCAGCCCCTTGTCTTTGTTTTCGGCTCTTAACTTGCCTGCCTGCTTGAACACCCAACAATCTCTGTTAGTGTGATTGGCTGGCCTTCCGGGGTGCCATGTATCTGGCACAAGCGGTCGAGTATTCGGTCCAAACTGGACGGGCCCTGAGTATTCTTTTTGAATGGCTTTTTCCGCTGACCGTGTCTTCATTGTTGTCGCTGCTGACGCGACGGTTTTGCTTATTCCGACGTGTCCTGCCACTTTTGTCCTTGGTATCCGAATTACCAGGGTTCTTTGATAAGTTGTTACTGCGAGCTAGCCAGCTGTCTTCTCCCACGCAAAAGCGGGTCATGAGTGTCGTGAGGGCTGCCATAGATTTCGGCTTTTCCTGTCCCAGGTGCCGGGCAAGCCATTCGTCGTGGATGTTATGCTTGAAAGCTGCTAGGGCCTCTGCATCCGGACAGTCGACTATCTGGTTTTTCTTTGTTAGGAACCATGTCCAGAGTTTTCTAGCCGATTCCTCTGGCTGCTGAATTATGTGGCTTAAGTTGTCGGCATCCGATGGTCGCACGTAAGTGCCCTGGAAGTTGTCGAGGAATGCGGCTTCCAGGTCCTCCCAAGAACCGATTGAGTCTACTGGCAAGCTGTCAAGCCAATGCCGGGCCGGTCCTTTAAGTTTGAGCGGGAGGTATTTGATGGTGTGTAGATCATCGTCGCATGCCATGTGGATGTGAAGGAGATAATCCTCGATCCATACCGCCGGATCTGTTGTGCCATCGTATGATTCGATGTTTACGGGTTTGAAACCCTCTGGGATTTTATGATCCATTACTTCATTCGTGAAGCATAGCGGGTGGGCGGCGCCTCTGTACTGGGCTATATCACGAAGCAGCTCGGAAGAGCTATGTCTGTTGTGTTCGGCCCGGCCGGATTTGTTGTATCCGGAGTGAAGATCATCGTCACGTGCCGTAGGGCGCCTGCGCGATCCGTAGATCGATCTTGTTTGTCTTGCCTTATCCTCCAGTACGTCTCGCAGGTCTGGCGCATTTTCCTGTGCCTTAGTTGAGCGGCGTCGGGGCATGGCTTGGGAGGAGGGCCGAGAGGCCTCTCTGTCGCGGCCGCGAGGTGGCCGGTCTGCTATGTCATGTGCTGGTGATGTAGGTGCTTCCTCCTCTGATCGGGGTAGCGGCCTGCGCTTTGGGTAACTCTTGGAGGGACGTTCGAGTTCATACTCTTCGGCCGCAAGGACTTCAGTCCATCTGTCAGCTAGCAAATCTTGGGCAGCTCTAAGCTGTTGCTGCTTTTTCTTGAGGCTGCTTGCCGTGGCTAAAAGCCTGCATTTGAAATGCTCTTGTTCGGCAGGGTCTGATGGTATCACGATTTCGTTGTCATCGAGGCTTGCCCCGTCTTCGGAGGGAGGCGTATAGTAATCATCCTCGACCTCTCGGTCCGCCGCTCTCTCATGAGGGCTGGCTTCTCCATCTTCCTGTGCCAAATCTTGCTGAGGTGGGTGTTCTTCGGCGCTATCCGGGGTAGTATTATCTCCCGTGCCGGAATCACCGTTTTTTCTTTGGCGGGATTTAGAGCGGCGCCGCTGATGCCGGCGCTTTGGCTATTTCTTGGAGGTGTCATCCCCCACTGTTCCATCGCCATCTCCATCTTTTGAAGTATCCACCATATATATGTCATATGACGAGGTGGCCTTCCAGCGCCCTACAGGTGCTGGTTCCTGTTCGTCTCCTACATCGTCGTCCGTACCGTCAATGTCTTCGGAGCCGAAGTCAAGCACGTCAGTTAAATCGTCGACAGTGGCTACAAAGTGGGTAGTGGGTGGGCTTTGAATTTCTTCATCGTCCGTATCCCACCCTCGCTGACCGTAATCCGGCCAGGGCTCTCCTGATAAAGAGAGAGACTTAAGAGAATTCACGATGTCACCAAAAGGCTGGTGCTGAAAGATGTCTGCGGCGGTGAACTCCATTATCGGCGCCCAATCGGATTCGATCGGCAGGGGCGCGGGGGTTCGGAGTTCGGAAAGGAGTCCGGATCCTCGGAGTCACGGGTCGTGCAGAGTGCGTGGCTAGCGTTCGGCTCGATCGCCTTTGAGATCGCAGCCCCCGAGGTGACGTCCAACCGCTCGTCCTCGATTGGCGCAATAGGCTCCGAGTTAGGGGTCAGAACCGATGCGTGTGCGGCCTCCAGGACACTGTCCGGAGGCAGAGCTAGATCATGCCCCTCGAGATAGTGCGGCGCGCTTGGCCGTGGCTCGAACCCGTCGAAGATCAAGTCTCCGCGGATGTCAGCCGTGTAGTTTAAGCTTCCAAACCTGACTTGATGGCCAGGGGCGTAGCTTTCGATCTGCTCCAAGTGGCCGAGCGAAGCCGCCGAAGACGAAGATCTGTCCGGGGAGAAAAGTCTCACCCTGGACCGCATCGTTGTTGATGATCAAAGGAGCCATCGGGCCTAAAGGCGACGACACAGAGGAACTCTCAATGAAAGCACCAATGTCGGTGTCAAAACCGGCGGATCTCGGGTAGGGGGTCCCGAACTGTGCGTCTAGGCCGGATGGTAACAGGAGGCAGGGGACACGATGTTTTACCCAGGTTCGGGCCCTCTTGATAGAGGTAAAACCCTATGTCCTGCTTGATTAATATTGATGATATGGGTAGTACAAGAGTAGATCTACCACGAGATCAAGGAGGCTAAACCCTAGAAGCTAGCCTATGGTATGATTGTTATCTATGGAGTTGATGTCCTACGGACTACAACCCTTCGGTTTATATAGACACCGGATAGGGTTAGGGTTACATAGAGTCGGTTACAATGGTAGGAGATCTTGAATATCCACATCGCCAAGCTTGCCTTCCACGCCAAGGAAAGTCCCATCCGGACATGGGACGAAGTCTTCAATCTTGTATCTTCATAGTCCAGGAGTCCGGCTGAAGGTATAGTCCGGCTACCCGAACACCCCCTAATCCAGGACTCCCTCACATGGCACTATGTATAACAAACAACGTATGGGTAAGATAATTATACGAGTAACTATATATCCAAATCACACAAACATCAATTTTTAATATAAAACTTCATGAACAAGCGGCTCACCACAAGGTGGTGCCGGCGACGGGACGTTGCGAGCGATCGACGATGGTTACGACGGAGATTTAGAAGGTACTAAGTAAACCACACCTACATATGCAAACTAAGTGTTATTTTCGACCTCAAATTGCATATAAATCAAATACTAGCACATATATATAATTCCTCCCAAATTACTAAACTCAAAAATCGATCACCATATAAAGCATTACACGAGCTAATCTAGCAATGAGAAATGAAAGGAAAAAGTTGCTAACCTTTGTGATCATTTGAAAGGATGGGGGCCTTCATATCTTGACAAATTTTGGGCAAAATGTGTGATGAGCTTGAGAGGAAGAGGGAAAAGAACAGAGAGGAGAGGGGAAAGGGGAAGAACAGAGAGAGCTTGGGTGGACGAAGGGTCTATGTAGGACGACCTTTAGTACCGGTTCGTGATACGACCCGGTACTAAAGGTGCTGGAGGGGCCCCGGACTGACAACGTCCTGCCACCACTCACTTTAGTACCGATTCATGGCATGAACCGGTGCTAAAGGTTCGCCACGAACCGGTACTAATGAGAGCGGGCGGCTAGCCGTTGGAACCGGCACTAATGCACACATTAGTGCTGGCTCAAATTCAAACCGGCACTAATCTGCTTCACGTTTGATCCTTTTTCTACTAGTGTAGGTTTGTATATCAAGTTGGCTAGACTACACTTTAGTCGCTGCAAGTCCGGAATAACTTTTTTTAGAAAAGGAGGATGACCCCCGGCCTCTGCATCTGGGCGATGCATAGGGCCACTTTATTAATTATTCTCACAAGACCTTACAAAGTAATACAACAGCAAGACTAAAGCCACCGTCTAAGCAACACCTGTCGCTACACCTATCCAAATGATGAAGGGGCGCTGATAGCCTGGGCCTAATACCAAACAGACATCGCAGCCAAACCTAAACATCTAAGACCTGAGGTCCCAACCAGGACGCCTGCGTGGTATGGGGCACCTACCAGTCCGGCGCACTTCTCAACCTATGAGGCCGCCGCAGCCACCTGCCACGAGTCCATCTTTAGAGCTGTACTGTTGCATCTACCATGCCAGATCTCTCTGCCATCGACGTCACCACGACACCAGACAACGTCGTCCTCCTGCGCGAGTCCATCCTCCCACATCGAACTCCGAATCTGCACTGCGCCACGCCGTCAAGATCCGTCGCCATCAATGTATGGATGAAGCACCGCTCCACCAAAGAAACCGTCCGCTGGTCCCGCGAAGCAAGGCGCGGCACCAAGTAGAAGGCTGAAGCGCACCGCCACCACGCCACCAGCAGCCCCACCACCAAGAACTGTTCCCAGCCACCGCCTTCAAGAAGGAGCACGACACCAGGGTGCCCTCGACGCCCAGACCAGGGGAACAAAAGCTTTCGCCATAGCTCGAGGAGGAGGTGGAAGGGAGAGGATCCACCCCAAAGCCTTCAGGAAGGGGATCGGCACCAAAGGCGTCGACTTTGGGGAGGCTGCTGCGCCAGCCAGGGGTTTCCCCCGGAACCTCACCCGGACGCCAGATCCGCCAGGCCGGCCAAAGGGGACGCCGAAGCCGCTGCCAAGGACCGGCGCCAGCACGGATCGGGACAGATCGAAGCAGGGGCGGATCTTCTACATGGAGCCATGACGGATTGCGAGGAGCGGCCACTGCGCCAGCGTCCGCAGCCCCCACGCCGCCCGCGCGGCCGTGGGAGGCTGCCCACCAGAGCCCGCCGGCACAGCCCGCCGGCTGCACCGCGCCCATCGGCCGGGGAGCCAAGGCCCTCCAACTGCCGTTGGAGGGCGCCGGTCGGCGCCCGGTCCACCACCCCTGCAACAAACGGATCTGGACAGGCCCCAGATCCGCCGCCACCGGAAGCCACGGCCGGCCACCCACGCTGCCCACGCAGCCGTGGTTGCACAGCCCCGCCAAGAACCCCTGGGGCCGCCGCCCCAGCATCCGGACTCCGCTGCCCCGCATGGCGCCCAGGGGCACCGCTGCGCGCCAGCCAAAGGCCCCCTCGAGGAGAAAAGGAGGCGAGCCCGCCACCGCCGTCCGCCGGCGAGCGAAGCTCGTCCGGCTTCCTCTGGCGGCGGCGGGGGAGGCAAGTGGATGGGGGTTGGGGGCGGCGGCGGCTAGGGTTCGCCCGAGCCGCCCCCCTGGAAGCAGCGCGAGCGAACAGTCCTGTGGCTGAGGCCTCAAGTCCGGAATAACTAGCTAGGGAAAGCCACCGTCGTGATCTGAAACCTATTAATGAGTTGCCAACCCAGTTTATTAGGTACGTAGAGGTCATTGTTGTGCTTTCACTACTCCTAGAGCCTGAATGGAGACGAAGTAATACTACTTTGAAGCAAATTATACCAGGACCCCGATAGAAAACCCACGTTCGATTTGGCGGGAACCCCAGCAAATGAATCGTTCGATCTGGAAGGAACCCCCCAGCGTACGAAATCACCCTTGTCAAGTGTTCATTCCAGGGGAGCCCCAGCGTGACCCCGTAATTGGGTCATAGGAGTTAAATAGTTATTTGCGCAAAAACATGCCATGAACAAAAAATATATATTCTTATAAAGAAAACGGAACAGAGACATAAATTTACAGTTTGTCATGATTTAATGAATAAAAAAAGCGATTTTATACTCTAAAAAACCAGACATCCTCTAATATATTGCCAAGATATATTCAAGATGGTACGATGGCAACTTCAACAGAAAAAAAATGTTGATCCAGATGATGCTGAAAAATATATAAACTAGGTGTGTTTAACAAGGTAGACTAAAAGGAGAACATTGAGTTCTCTTAAAACATGGCACATTACAAAACAATTATGTAGTGTTCACATGGCAAAATTTGCGTTGTGAAAAAAGTTTAAGCTTGTGAGAGAGGCAGAAATTTTCGATATGAATAATATAATACTAGTATATAAAAAAGAATTTTTCATGGTATGTTAAATAAAATTTACATGGTAATTCTAACAAATTTGCCTTGGAAAATAGCCAAAAAATATATTTGTAAGATGAAAATTAACCATGGTATGATTAATAAAATTGCCATAACTATGATAAAACTACCATGGTCCAATAAATAAACTTTCCATGATCTTAATAAAAACAACTTGCCATGTCTCAGATAATGGAATTGCCATGATACCAACAAATAAACTACCATTGATTAATTAATAAAAACATGATGGTGTAAATAATATAATTTCATGCCACCTGTTATAAAATTACACACGACCAATTTTTGGATTTTGCTCTCTAAAAAACATTTAGACTTTTGGGATTTTGTAAAAATAATGGGCACATGGCAAAAATATATATGTGTGTTTTTGTTACAAAATGGACGAAAATTTTAGGGATTTGTCATAGTGCACATGGAAAAATTTGAGAATTTGTAAGAGGTGAAAAAGTTATGGATTTTTATCATCGAAACAAAGGTGGATTTGTCATGCACACATGCAAAATTAGGGATTTTTTTCTCTAAAAGCATTGCAAGTTATGAAAAAAATTAAAATGACACATGTCAAATTTAGAAGATTCGTTCTTTACCAAATAGATGGAAAAATTAGCAAACTGCCATGTCCACAAGCTAATTTTAGGAGATTTGTTTTAAAAATATGACAAAATTTAGGATTTTTCCATGGGTACATGAAAAAATTAGGAGATTTATCTTCTATATCTAAAGAACAATCCCCCACTGCCCTATTTCTCTCAACACGCAAGCATGCCACCACATCAATCAGCATGCATGGCAAAAGGGCCACCCCTACTAACCTATTTCTCTCAATATTCAAGCATGTCACCTCATCACGCAACATCGGCGGGAAAAGACTCACCTCAACATGCAAAAATACATGAGAATTTCAATTCTATTATGCTACTTATATTATAAATATTTTTCAACTATACAATAATCAAACATAATAAATCATATGAATATAAATTTTAGTTTTTATATTATTTCTCAAAATATTTATGTTCTATACAACCAAATCTCACTGAAATATACTGCAAATCATCCCCACATCAACGTGCGGGTTATCATCTAGTTCTTCCAAAGATGATGGCAACATTAGGAATTTATCGGAAGAGGAGATGGAAAATTTGCCATGATAAGTACAATAAAAATGTCATGGGCACAAGATAAAAAAATTATAATGGGCACATGCCAAACTTAGGAATTTTGCTCTTTTAAAAAGGATTTGTCATGGTCCAAAAAATACATTTCGGATGGATTGTTCAATAAATTTGCCATGGTCCAAAAACACAGTTGACATGGTCCAAAAAGTACAAGACAAATGTTCATTAATTTAGTACATATATCATGTCAAATGTTGTTCACATGGAAAATTTGAAGAAAAAAATTGGTATTGGCAAAAGGAGCTAATTTTCCATCACAAATTTGGAAAAAAAATTGTAAAAAAAGGAAAATTAACATGGCAAAAATGTAGATTAAAAATGACCTATGTAGATCATGGGCACAAGATAAAGCTTTTGTAGTGGGAGCATGGGAAATATAGTAAAAAATTGAAAAAGGTATGGTGGCCATTACAATTTAAGATACTTGATACACACAAAAATTAGTCGTGATGTTTGTAAAAAAGGCCATGCCACATTTTGCCATGCATGAGGAACTATAATTTTTTGTGGCTTGCAAAACAAAACAAATGGAAGCTTAACAATTATGTTTGAACCTAGGCACACACGGAAAACTTCATCCTATTTCCATCGAAATCTTAACAATAATTAAGATTTATTCAATTTATCATGTACTACCTCCGTTCCAAATTACTTGTCGCAGAAATGGATGTATCTAGAACTAAAATACATCTAGATACATCCAGACCTACGACAAGTAATTCGGAACAGAGGGAGTATGAGGAAATACATTTTACTTCCTCCGATCCAAATTAATTTACATAGCTTTAGTACAACTTTGTACTAAAGTTGCGTAATTTAATTTGGATTGGTGAGAGTATCAAGTTGCCATGTGACCATTCATAAATTTGCCATGGACAAATACAACAAATTTACCATGGTTCATGGAATAAAATTGCCATGTGAACAGTTTGTTGGAATATAGGCAAGAACTTAGAAAGTGAACATGGCAAGAACATGAACAAATTGCCATTAATAGTTTATAGCTAAAGGAAAGAAACTTAGAATTGCAATGGCATAAACATAGGTAAAACAAAAACACAACATAAGTAGTCAAACACATCATGCGATAATCGTGCTAGTCTTTTCACAAAGTCCCTACTACGATCAAGTTTTCAAAGATGTGTTCTTGGAATTGTTAGGAGGAATATTAGAGACTTGCAAGGTTCGGGGGGGGGGGGGGGGGGGCGAATCATAGCTGTATTTGATGATACTAAAGATCATCGGTCTAGTAGAAAAATTTCAATGCCGAAGCCTAGACTGTGCACTCTTCCTTAGTGAGTTTTCCCAAGGGGTTTTGTCAAGTAAGTTTTTGAGGTGGCAACAAGTGCAAGATATATGCATGAAATCACTCCTTTTCCGTAAACGCAGAGAGGGGGCGGGGGGTGTTAGGAAACATTAACCCATGTGTGTTACTCAACCAATTTGTATGAGTTAGAGAAACATTAATTAATGGCATTAGTAATATGGCATGAAACCTTTGCAACATATCAAAAGGTTAATATGGGTTTATTACTAAAATGCCCATGGTGGGTTAGGGTATAAAGATCCATGAGATGGAGGGTTTTTTATACATAAGTTGATTTGAGTTATCACAAGAGAAAACAACGAAAAGAGCTATAATAAAGAGCTTGCACATTTCTCTACACACGTATTGGGTTCCTTGTTCGTGCAATTTGTTTGTTTTCCTATTCAACGTTTTATTCGAAGCGGAAGATCAGCAACGATTTTATAACAGGAACGATCGTCTTGTTCCTCATCGGCCACCAGCTAGCGAGTTCCTCTTTTCACCGCGGAGAGTACAATAATATCGCAAAATCCACAAAGACGGCAACAACACCGTCGGATGGACGAGCACCGGCGTACTCACCACTCGTTCAGCAATCAGGAACATTAACATATTCTCTCGTGGTTAAAGCCTAGCTAGCTGCAGGCAATAAGCTTTGTTCCCTAAATTGACCCCTTTGACATGCCTTTGACATCTTCACAGTTGAGCATTTATTCTTGGCAGAATCCCAATGAAATTCCGAAAGTGAGAAAAGATTGTGATTGGTCAGGAGACTAGTGTTAAAAACACTCCTATATTATGGGACGATGGTAGGAGATAAGTACCTTACCGTTAAGGTTCCAACAATATTGGACAAAGAAAAAAATCAAGTATATATGCAAGAGAGAGAAATGAGCTAGGGGGAACACAGAAATCAAGCTGAGCCACGGAATCTCTCGAGCATAAAAAAAACTGATGTCATATTCTCAATTAATATCTCATGGAGTATATATACGGCCGGTAGTGGACATTGCTTTTCTTCGGCGACACTATGATGATCTATTGGAAGGTACTACAGTTCAATGGCCCTGTTTGGATACTCTAACACAGTTAGAGTTAGAGTTATTTTTAACCCATTCTAACCCAAATAAGCACCTCTCCACCGGAATAGTTGGGTTAGATGAAACTAACCCACTCTAACCCTCCCTGTTTGGATACTTTTGGGTTATTTGAGCCTCCAACTAATCTAAACTAGCTCTAACCCCATGATCCAAACAGGGCTAATGTTGTTGAGACGTCTCGACACGTGATGCTGAGGCCACACGTGGCCGGCCGCCTTGGTAAAGATTCAAGGCATTTTAGGTTCTCCATCGCACTAACCAATGGAAATTAGTGGAAGACTCGTTAGAGGGGTAGCCGGGGATGTCAGCGTCCAGCCGCTCCAGCGTCTACTCCAGGACTGTCTTGATTTTTTATCCGTGTGTCAGCAGCGTACATGCTTTCCTGCTGCAACTTGTAAGTCGTTCACCATGTGTGATGCTAGCGCAAAACTCTAGCCCCAGCTCTCCTCTCTCTCACTCAGCCCTCACTCTGATGCTGTGACGCGAACCGATGAAGCAGAAGGAAGGAGAGGAGCACACAGGGGACACGGCGAGGTTTTTCCCGGTGCGCGAACACCACTGCCTTGAGCACGAACTCAATACAACCCGCGCCGTTACAACGATCACCGCCGCGGCTTTATACCCGGAGCCAGCGACCGGACACGCACCCATGCCCCATCCCCCTTCGCGCCCGCGATCCGCCCACCTCGCTCGTGCCCACCACACGTTCCGCCGCGCACGGGTCACGGCGGGCCTCCAACAGATCACACGCGATCACCCCGCGCGGCTCGCCAACGGCCTGCGGCCACACACACACTGCGCACACCTGCACGGCCACGTCCGTGCTGCACACACACGCACACACGCGCTACTCGCCGCGGACCCGGCATGCCTGACGCGTCCAGCTTGCGCCCATACACGAGCTGATCGAGCCCGACGCGCCACTGCGGGTTAATTGCCCTACATTTCACCTCCCTAAGCCGCGGCATAGAGCAGCCCGCCGTCGTCGACGCCGTCGTCTACCCGCAGTGCGCGCTCCGCCGCCGGCGCCTTCCTCAGCTGCGGGCACTCCCGTTTGGAATGGCCGCGCTCGCCACACTTGTAGCAGCGCCCGCGCCGATTGCCACCGTTGCCCGAGGCCACGCTGCGCACATCGTTGTTGTCCCGAGCATCTCCCCGCCGCCGCTCCCGCGCTCGCCATTGCGCCACCGTGTACATGAGCTGCCCATCAGCTTGCTCGCCGCCCGCCTGCCCGCGTCGTTGTAGCCGCTCGTCGAACTCCTTCAGGCGACCCAGAACCTCCTCAAACGCCATGGCCATGACGTCGCAGAATTGCTCAATCCCGGCCACCGCCGCGTACAGGCGGTCCGACACCGAGTCGAGCAACTTCTTCATGAGCGCCGCATCCTGCAGGGTCGAGCCTAGCCCCGCGAAGCGCGCCACCATGCCTCCTAGCCTGCTAGCGAACGCGTCCAGCGACTCGCCCTCCGCCATGCACAGAAGCCCGAATTTGCCGCGGAGCGTGCCTAGCCACGCCGACCAAACGCGATCCGCCCCGACGAACCTGACCTTGAGGCTCACCCAGACCTCTGTTGTCGTCTTCTTCGACGACACCTGCAGCAGCAGGTCCTCCGTGAGCGCGCCGAGCAGGTAGGCCCGCGCCGGCTTGTCCTTCTTCGCGATCACTACCACCGCCGCGTCCTCCAGCACGACCACTGCTTCCCACAGCCCGGCCGCGTCGAGGTTTGCCTCGACCTTGATGGCCCATGCCGTGGAGTTGCCCCCAGTGAGTAGCGGCACCGGCTGCGGTAGAGATCCGCCGCTCCGCCGGCGTATGGGACGATGAACACCGCCGGCAAGTTCTGATCTTCACGTGGCTCTGATACCAATTGTTGGCACAAAACCCTAGCCCTAGCTCTCCTCTCTCTCTCACTGAGCCCTCGCTCTGATGCCGTGGCGCGAACCGACGAAGGAGAAGGAATGAGAGGAGCACACTGGGGACACGGCGAGGTATTTCCGGGCGCACGAACGCCACTGCCTTGAGCACGAACTCAACACACCCCGCACCGTTACAACGATCACCGATGCGGCTTTATACCTGGAGCCAACGACCGGGCACGCACCCACGCCCCCCACCCCTTCGCGCCCGTGATCCGCCCACCTCGCTCGTTCCCACGACGCGCTCCTACGCGCAAGGGTCATGGCGGGCCTGCAACAGATCACACGCGATCACCCCGCGCGGCTCGCCAACGGCCTGCGGCCACACACACAAACTGCGCACACCCACACGGACACGCCCGTGCTGCACACACGCGCTACTCGCCGCGGACCCGGCGCGCCCGACGTTTCCAGCTCGCGCCCATACACGAGCTGATCAAGCCCGATGCGCCACCGCGGCTTATCATCGCTGCCGCAGCCGGTGACTCTACTCACTGGGGACAACTACACGGCTTCGACAATCAAGGTTGAGGCAAACCTCGACGCGGCCGGGCTGTGGGAAGCAGTGGTGGTGCTGGAGGACGCGGCGGCGGTGATCGCGAAGGATAAGACGGCGCGGGCAGACCTGCTCAGCGCGCTCGTGGAGGACCTGCTGCTTCAAGTGTCGTCAAAGAAGACGGCGGCGGAGGTATGGGCGAGCCTCAAGGTCAAGTTTGTCGCGGCGGATCGCGTTCGGGCACCGCGGCTGGGCACGCTCCGCGGCGTATTCGAGCTCCTGAGCATGGCGGAGAGCGAGTCGCTGGACGCGTTCGCTGGCAGGCTTGGAGGTGGCGGCGCGCTTCGCGGGGCTCGGCTCGACCCTAGAGGATGCAGCACTCGTGAAGAAGCTGCTCGACTCGGTGCCGGACCGCCTGTACGCGGAGGTGCCCGGGATCGAGCAGTTCTGTGACGTCGGGACCATGACGTTTGAGGAGGCCCTGGGTCGCCTGAAGGCGTTTGACGAGCTGCTACAAGGACGCGGGCAGGCAGGCGGCGAGCGAGCTGACGGGCAGCTCATGTTCACGGCGGTGCAATGGTGGGCACGGGAGCGGCAGCAGGGAGGTGCTCGGGATGACAACGACGTGCGCAGCGTGGCCTCGGGCAACGGTGGCAATCAGCGCGGGCGTTGCTACAAGTGCGGCGAGCGCGGTCACTTCAAACAGGGATGCCCGCAGCTGAGGAAGGCGCTGGCGGTGGAGCACGCACTGTTGGTGTACAACGGCGTCGAGGACAGCGGGCTGCTCTTAGCTGCAGCTTAGGAAGGTGACATGTAGGGCAAATAAGCCGCGGTGGCGCATCGGGCTCGATCAGCTCGTGTATGGGCACGAGCGGGACGCGTCGGGCGCGCCGGGTCCGCGGCGAGTAGCGCATGTGTGTGGAGCACGGGCGCGTCCGTGCGGGTGTGCGCAGTGCGTGTGTGTGGCCGCAGGCCGTTGGCGAGCCACGCGGGGTGATCGCGTGCGATCTGTTGGAGGCCCGCCGCGTGACCCGTGCGTGTCAGAGCGTGTCATGGGCACGAGCGAGGCGGGCGGATCACGGGCACGAAGGGGGAGGGAGCATGTGCGTGCCCGGTCGCTGGCTCCGAATATAAAGCCGCGGCGGTGATTGTTGTAACGGTGCGGGGTGTGTTGAGTTCGTGCTGAAGGCAGTGGCGTTCGAGTGCGGGAAAACCTGTCCCCTGTGTGCTCCTCTCCTTCCTTCTCCTTTGTCGGTTCACGCCACGGCATCAGAGAGAGGGCTCGGTGAGAGAGAGAGGAGAGCTAGGGGTAGGGTTGTGTGCCAACAATGTGCAACTTTCAATAGTGTGTATTAAAGCTCTCCTTATTGCCAATCACCCGCAAATTAACATTGCCTCACTATATACCTTTCTGTGGTGTATTTGAAAATCTCGAAATGACAATCGTTTTTGCAGGAAATCTAGATCACCTTCTGAGGTATACGCTACGGCGGAGGCGATCTTGAAAGAAACTAGTATGGAAGTTGCAACACCTCCGAGCAATAGTGCGATAGTCTCAACCGAGACTAACAAGGCTGTGCCTGTGGAGGTTCACGTACAAAGCCATCCATCAGACAACACCGTCTGCAGGAAAAAACAATTGTGGATATTTCAAAATTTTCAGGTCCTTCTGTCTACTCTGATGCAGCATGGAATCCAGGACCTGAAGGTCAACAGGCAGTGGCAGGTTTAGGTGTATTCATTCAATTTCCAGGAGAACGCGCGACAGTGCAAACACCTATGCATATCGGCTGTTTCTCCACCAGTGACATCAGCTGTACAAGCTGAAGCATTTGGCATCATGCTTGCATCCAAGATAGCAGAATTGCTTCAGCTTCAACCGGTTACTTTTCTGACGGACACCGCGACTCTGGCGACAACGCTTGCGGCTAACAGCCTGGTTCATACTCCAGGCCATTGGACCATTAGGCCTCAACTTGCTTACATTACAACCTCTCCGGCTTTTGATGCTACCAGGATTTACCATGTCAACAGGAGCTATAATTTTCGAGCACATCATCAAGCTAGGCTAGCACTCAAAATCCAGAATTCTCCTTTCAGGTTTATATGTTTATGTGCAGGCAACAGATGTTGCCTTAATGCAGATGTAGCGAAGCTCACTGAAGTACTCCAGTACACACTTGTATATGTACGTTGTTGTTGATCAATAGTATTTCCAGTGTTAAAAAAATAGTGTGTATTATACTGTTTGTAGAAGAAGCAGTAGAAAGAAAAAGTATGGTCCAACGAGTGAGAAAATGGCTCGTCATTCACTGGTTTTCAGTCCGGAGGTGTTCTTGCACCCCGCTCATCCTTGGCGAGGCCGGTGGTCCATTTCCCTTCTGTTCATGCGTCGGCGGTCGAAGGGCTGAGGAACCCTGTTTTTTTTTGTCCGGGTGAACAATTAGGGCTGCGATTTGGTCCCACGTCGGCACGATTGAGTTAGTGATGGCTCGTTCCGGTGGGGAACAACAAGCACTCCCAGCTTTTTTCCTGGTACATCAAGGACCAATTCTGGCATTGGTGGAGAGCCTGAGAATTTGAGCAGCAAACGAGGGCCGTCCATGGCCGGCTCTCGGTTCTTAAGAAAGGTCCTCCACTGCAAGAGGATGCAAGCGTTATCCAGAATAATTAGGCGTAAAGCGTCTGTAGGTGGCTTTTCAAGTCCGCCGTCAAATCTCAGGGGAAAAGGACACCAGGGGCTATTCGAACTCAGTTGTCGGAGGCTGAACTACCGCTCCACACCTTCACCGTAGGAAGGAAAAAAACCTGGATCCCCGAGCAATAGTGTCATCAGTTCACCCAAAATAGGGGCCCGATAAAAAGCAATTAGAAAACAAATCTAAGTAGTTCCACACACAGGGTTTTTTCTAAAAGACAGAGGTATGTTCGTAAAGGCAGCCTAAGCGCAATGCGATCCTTAGAAAACATACCTAGATTCAAAGCCCACTCTTTCCTTCAGCTTCCACCACTGTCCTTACGCGTTAGCGTATCCGTTTTTTCGCTCGGGAATGAGGGGACTAAAAAATTGTCAAAAGTCATCTTTCTATTTAACTAAGTATTCTAAAAAATATGTCTATGCGTACGTGATTAGTTACAACCAACGAAAAGACTTATTGAAATAATAGGGAATTTCCTCCTCCAGTCTACTCCTAGGACTACATCATATGCTCCCAACTCCATGGCCAACAAATTAAACTACCATCCATATCCTTGCACCTACCACTGTATGCTAGAACAAATCCCATACAATCGGCTTGAAGAGCATCTCATGGTAGTCTGCTCTAGTACCTTTACGAAACTTTCGTTATTGGGTTCTTCTCGTGTTTCTTGATTCACATGGCATCATTAAATGATACAAGTCTTGGATAAGAATCTACAACGCATTAGAACGTCCAGTTCTATAAACATTGATACCAGGGGTTCTATGATAAAAAAATCTTATATTTGTTCGCTTGCCACTCAACCAAAGAAATGGAAAGTTGTCCAAAATGAGCACTAATTGAAAAGTCAAATTTATTTTCAGACTTTGTAGTTACTTTCAGATTGTTCACTTACCAGGGGTTCTATAAACATTGTGTATTTATTTTCATGTTTTTTAAAAAAATGAAAATTCAAAATTTGGATTTTTGGAAATTTCGAACTCCATGGAGCCCCAGACCCAAATTGCCTCGCTCGTTTGCATTGTTTCATGTAGCAACAAGAGAACAATGGTGATGTCGAAAATCAAGTATCAATGGATTATTCCTTAAAAAACACTCTGACATAAATTTAAAAAATACATTCAAATACTTGAGGGTGTTGAAGTCTTCTTTGTCCTGCATCCACCGGCAATGTGTATGGCCTTTTTGTATCAATGGTACTGACCATTTCGTAGTACCTAGCATCTTTGATTTTTGAAGGAGTTACAACGTGTGAATACTGCACACGCACGACTATACCCGTGAGGAAGGATGTGCTCTCTTCTAGCACCATAGTACCTAGTATACAAAGGGAAGGATGCCGCTATTTCAAGGGAACTGACCAAACAAAGATAGTGCACGGTTGTTGTTATTATCAAATAAAATGTAAAGTACTATACAGTTGTCACAAATTACACAAGTAGCTATCATAAGAAACTATGGATGAATAATGCCACAGAAACGAGATAACTACCTCCAACCAATCAAAAAGAAGCTACTATTCTACAACTTGGTCTATGGAGACATAATATTTCGTGGAGAGGACCAGGATGCGACCGAAACCCTACCTATTGCCCCATCTACTCCCCCATCTCGCTGCTGCGAGAGCGCATCACGGAGAAAAGATCTTACGGCCTTGGGGAGGGTGAAGGTTCTGATTGCGGGCGGCCTGCTTGTGGAGGAGTTGGAGGGTTGTCTCGAGATGGTGAAGGAGATGTGTTCTTGAGTGACGGTCTTCGTTAGGCAATGCTCGATGGAAGCGTTGGTGATCCATCACAGCGGTCTTCAACAGCGGCCTGACCTGGCTAGGTCACCGCGGAAGAGGGAGTTAGTGCATGGTCCTAGATGGCAGCGAGCTCGACATCGGACCCAGTTCTGTTGTGCCACGACATGGGTGTTTTTTTTCCAGATTTTCTTTAGTGAGTCTTCGAATTTTGTTTGGGATGGCAAGGCGACAGTGTTGTTCTAGTGTAGGAATAATCACTGCTCTTTTAGATTTTGTTGGCGTTTTTATCCAAGGCGCGAATCGTGTGGAGTCATATCTCTTCCGGGTCTTTCGGGATCTAATCGATTTAGGTTTCTGGTGGATCCGTTTGGATTCAACAGACTTTCATGGTCTTCGGAGTTTTTTTTAGAGGGGGTCTTCAGAGCTTCTACATGCCCTTATTGATGTTTCTTCGCTGGGGTGGCGATTTGTTTCCTAGATGGCGGCTGCCAGTGTCTTCTGGTTTGTATTGGCGACTTCTCGGCCACTACTTCTATAAGCTCCTAGGTTTAAAAGTGTTTGCTCCTGCAAGGCGGAGCCTAGAGACGGCATTGAGCTATGCTCGTGCACGCCATCAAGGGGTGCAGGAGGAAGAAGACCTCATCACCCCAAGGATTTGAATCTAGTTTTATTTTTCTACAAAAATGTGTTTGGAAGGACTTGTGATGCTTAATATATGAATTTAGACCCTTTCACCCAAAAAAAGATAATAGATGTTTTACAAAAACAATGACTGGTTGCGAGACGTAATGGATATGTATATATTTGTAAGATACTGTTATATATTACTCCCTCCATCGTATGGCTAGCTCGAATTTAGAAAATTTGATCATAATTTAGTCAATAAATTAGGAGTTATATGCCAAATAAAATAACACTAGAAACTACATTGAACGTGAATCTAATAATATAATTTGTTGTGACATATAAATAATAATATTGTATTCAGACAATTAATGATCAAAGTTTTTACTAAAATATGTGTGAACCTTACAAATCACGATAGAGGAATTGATATATGTGTAAGCATCCATATATGGTGATCAACAAACATCGACAGTTCAATTCAATTGTAGATTTGACATGACACGTAGCCAGAACATGCATGGTGATCCAGAGACAGCAACATGATACAGAATGACTTGGCAGCAGATGAGAGAAGCAACATTATTAACGGGAGATGCATAAGAAGCAAGTGCTACGTTGTACCAAGAAATGTTGAGAGCAGGATATATAATGTAGTCGACGTAACCACCCTAAAATCTTTGTATGCAGCTCCCAGGAAGATCTAGCTGTCATCTGAGATTTGACATAAGTGTTTGCTCGTCAGAGCAATGACTAGTGTAGGCATCATGATGTGGCGAGGGAAGCCAAGTGTTCACCGCGTAGTTAAGGTTAGGCAATGGCTCATCACGTTCCAGGAACTCCATTGCTTTCTGAATGGTAGGCCTTTGCGCACCGTCAAGAAGAGAACACTAGAGTCCTAGGACAGCCACACGCTGCATCTGTGTCTGCCACCTATCAAAGTCATCCCCATGCAACCTTGCATCTGTAGCCTCGATGACCTTGCCTCCTTTGTATAGCTCCCATACTTGCTCCCTTGACTTCCATGTGCATACAATGTGAAATAGGACAATTCCAAAGCTATAGACATCTGATCTAGGGTAGAACTTTACTTTCCCATCTTTCCTACATTCTGGATCTATATACCCTTCCGTCCCTAGAGCGGTTGTCATCAACGTCGCCTTATCCTGGTTGCCGATCCTCGACAGCCCGAAGTCAGCAAGCTTGGCATTGAAGTTGTTGTCCAGGAGTATGTTGCCTGGTTTGATATCTCTATGCAAAATGTAAGGGTCACACTCATGGTGGAGGTAAACAAGAGCCGAGCCAATGTCTTTTACGATTTGGTACCTAGCGGATATGCAGACAAACTAATAAATTCGTGGAATATTAATAGCAGTATATAATCAATTATGCACCATCAAAAAATAAATAATATGCAGACCTAAAATGAAAATGTTTGCATATAGTAGTACCTCGTTGGCCATGGTATTACTTGATCACTCTTGCACAGGTGGTAGTGCAGATTGCCGTTAGGCACCAGTTCATAGACAAGGAAGAGCTCCTCATCCTCCTTCTTCCTGCAGCACCAGCACATGAAATCGAGCAGGTTCCGGTTGTTTTCCCTGCAGCACCATCCTTTCAACTTTACGAGATTCTTGTGTTTGGCTTCACTAATGGTGTTCATCTCGGCGAAGAAGTCTAGATTTCCTCCTCTTGTCTCTTTCAAGATCTTCTTTACAGCCACCTCGCTGCCGTCTGTAGATTCCTTCGAGCTTGAGTTTGATGACACACTCGATTCGCTGGAGGATGGATCATCTGGTTCTCTTGAGGGTGGAGCTGATGATGATCCTTTGGAGATTGTACCTCTGTAGACTACTCCAAAGGCACCTTGCCCAATAACCCTCTCCTCAGAGAAGTCGTCCGTTGCAGCAGCCAGAACACTATACTCGAATCGTCTGGCTCCTCCAGTTCGTGAAAAAAAGTCATGGCTTGTGGTCCTTGTCCACTTGAAAAATGATATGATCCACCACACCACAACCACCAAAGCCACTGCCCCTCCAATCGATCCTCCAACAACCGCTGCCGTCATGTCATGATCCGCTGCATTGCCCCAAATTCCAAAATAAAACTAAAAATTAATAATACGTAACCGTTAGTTATTTTTCACTCCTAGCAGGATGAAATGAAGGCTCATGACAGTCCCTATTTACATGGCGCACACGTATTTCCATTACCAATTTTGATTAATTTGATGAGCAATGCTACACGTATGGGCTTCGGCATCGAGCAAATCTTATGGTAGGTCGAAAGACGGCGTCGAGCCATGGCTCACTGGTTCCCACCAGTCAAGCACCAACGCCAACCCTGTGAGCAGCGTTCCGTCCACCAGCTCGTGTGTTGTCCCACGAATCAGGCAGGCTACACAGCTCTATCCGTGAGTAAATTGCTCAAAATCACCACATTTGTGGCTAGCGTACTCCAAAACTACCGCTTTTGCCAAAAATCACAAAAAACTACCACTTCTGTGTCAAGTGAATAACAAAATGCACTAATTCAATACTGAGCCGCGTTAATAGCAAAACTGACGGGTAGGACCCACATGTCTGAGCTGATGTGGCGAAGACTAGTATTAGTCAATGTTCAACCTGCTGAGGTGGACGGGGGTCCCACTTGTCTGTCTCACACCTTCTTCTTCCTCCTCAATTTTCTCTCTCCCCTTTTCACCACCTCCACCGGCGGCCGGCGGCTGAGCTCAAGAGGCGTGCCCGCCGCAAGCCTTCCTTGCAGCGCCGTCGCCTCGCGCTCGCCGGCAAGCCCCGCCACGCTCCCCCAACGTCGTTGCCCCACCGCCGCTGCCATCCCGCGACCGTGCCTCCGCGCCGCCGATTCGCGCCTGCAGCGCCGCCGCCCCGTCCCCGCACCTGCAGCGCCGCCGCCCCGTCCCCGCACCTGCAGCGCCGCCGCCCCGTCCCCGCACCTGCAGCGCCGCCGCCCCGTCCCCGCACCTACAGCGCCGTCGCCCCCGCCCGCACCCGCAGCTCAAGGTCGCGGCCGTGGATGCCTCGCGGGCTGGCTGGGATGGTCACGCGGGACAAGGGGCGGCGCAACCAGGGTCGTCGGGGCCACGCCGGCGCGGGTGGCGACTGGCTAGATCAGGAGCCCTGGCGGCGGTCGGCTGCAGCAGAGCTCGAGCAAGGGAAGAGAGAAGGAAGGAGGAGGCATGGGGAATAGGGCGGTGAGCAGTGCCCCTTGTGCCTAGTGGCGGCGGCTCCTCTCGGGACAAGGGCGAGGGCACGGGCTGGCCGGGATTTGTGGTCGCCAGAGCAGACTACATGCGAGGAAGAAGAAGAAGAATATGGGGGAAATAAGATGTTTGTGGCTAACAGGTGGGACCTCGTCCACCTCAGCAGGTCAACATATTGACTTGGACTAGTCTTTGCCACATCAGCCCGACGGACAGGCCCCACCCGTCAGTTTTGCTGTTAGACGCGATTCAGTTTGGAATTAGTGCGATTTGTTACTCACTTACCGCGGAGGTGGTGGTATTTTGTGATTTTTGACAAAAACGGTGGTTTTGGAGTATCCTAGTCACAAATGTGGTGGCTTTGAGCAATTTACTCTCTATCCGTCCAAGAACACTAGCCAAGTCAATGATTTCCTCCCGTTGCATGCATCGATCATGAGTAGATGCAACAAATATGAAATGATTTTCTGTTGAATTCGTGCAGTCGGTATAGATTCAAGAGGCTAGTTACATGTGTGCAATGTTTTAAATTTTGTAAAAAAAAAATTAGGGCCTCACAGAAATGTGGGAAATTTTGGGGAAAAAATTGGATTTCAAATTTTATTGGATTTTAACCTAATTTAAATTTATTTTGAAATTAGTTTGAATCTGACTCAAATTTTTGGTATTAAAATATTTCAGACCTCATCAAAATATGTGAAATTTCGTTGAAGTTTTTAACCCTGCATGTGTGTATACCTTGACGTCGAACTCAACGGTCTCGTGTCGTGCTTAGCGGCAGGGCGAAAGGAGAACCGAGAGCACGCAGAGGCGCTCCTCGCATATGCTGTGCAACAGGAGGTGTGGTAGCCTAATGGGAAGTTACCAAGCTGCCCTTGAGCTAAATTCCGAGATGAACCATATTAACCGTTGGAAAAACTTAATACTACACCATAAATCTAGTATTACGAGTTTCAAGAAAGGGAGTACCTAGAACTCATCTAGATGAGACGTAATTTGGTCTCATTTACCTGAAAAACAAGAATGGATACAAGTCACGTCTGCACACACGCATCTTATAGCATCACATCCAATGACTATAAAAGATGAATGAGACTAAATTAAATCTCATCTAGATGAGTTCTAGCAAAACTGTTCAAGAAAATCCTATAGATCCTGTTGTATATGATGTACCATAAAAAATACTATCTACTATAATTATTAATTTAAACAGAAAAAGGAGGGAATAACACCTTTGCGGGGCGGAGCAAGCGAGGAGTTGAAGGACCATGACAGTATCCGATGCAGCTCCATGGCGGAGCCTGTGGCTGCGGAAAACCCTACTGCCACCTGAGGCGGGAGCAAGGTGTTGAGCTGCTCGGTTAACTGGAAGCTGACCTGAACGGGGCGAAGATCACGTTTGTCATCATCAAGCTGCAGTTCGGCGACCAGCATCCGTGTGGCGTTGTCAAAGGTGACGGTGGCCGTCATGGTGCCGTTGAGGCTGAAGTCGCGCAGCCTTGTTGCCGTTACAGATGAGACAGAGTTGATGTCGATGCCAACGTGGTCGCCAACGGGGTCCCAGGTGTTTTGGAACGTGTCGAACTCCACTGCCACGAACCGCTCGTCTCCGAAGGCGGCCTGGTTCTTGCCATCGTCGCCGGAGTTAATCAGGCCAAGGTTTCCCCCGCGTGAGTTTGGTGACAACTTTGATGGGTAACAGGCGAGGAAGAAAGCCATGCCATCACCCTTCATGGTACCTTTGTCCACGACGATGGCGAAGGTGAAGCGCGTCTGGAAGCTGGCCAACTCGCCGGTGGTGTTGTCGTAGAACGGCACCGGGTGCGCGTATGACACCCGTCCCGTGCAGTGCTTGGGATCCGTCCCGTACGAGCTGCAGGTGACGTCGACATGGTGGTCGAGCAGGTGGTCTTGCACCGTCGCCGACGCGGAACCCTCGAACTCGAGGTCTTCCATGCTATAGGTGGACGAGTTGGTGAAGTCGAAGCTGAAGGAGAAGGGTGAGGCAACTGCCACTGCCACTGGAGGGGGAGCGGAAGTTGGAGCGGAAGCGGGAGGAGAAACGTCGAGAGATTTCACTCCAGAGAAGTGCAAGGAAGCGAGGAGGAGAACGAAAAAGACGAAGAGGAGGAGCTGCGCGCTGCCTCTGCTTGCAGTTGCAGGCAAGCCCATGGCCACCATGATCTGCTTCGTAGGAGTACTAACTAGCTAGCAAGAGGAACATTGAAAAAAGGCTACCCACTACCCGCGGTGAGGTGAGATCGAGGCATTGAGCGGTGGGTGGCCTCGATCGCGCGCGACGCCTATTTATTTATGGGCGACGACGACACGACTGCACTCCATGGTTTGGCCGATCCAGAGCGATCCACATCGCTTCCTATTGCTAGTCCAGGTCCAAGTCGTCGGCCGGTATGACACGGCATGTCTTGCGTCCACATCCAGCCAGTCTGGCTGCTTTCCCTCTATCTTTGTGTACAAAAATGCTACGCCTACCTAGACACTTACTTAAAGTTATATAAGCTTTCTTTCTATTTCCTCTGTCCTAAAATAAGTGACTTAACTTTGTACTAACTTTAATACAAACTTAGTATAAAATTGAATCACTTATTTCGGAACAAAGAGAGTATAAACTAATCAGCCCCCTGATTTTCAGGGGGTGGGCCTGGCCCATTTTTACTTCCAATCGAATTAGGCCACATAAACTTCTACGTAAGTTTTGTAAGACCTTTTATGTAGATGTAGCAAAGCTCCTTTATGTATCCAAAAAGTCCTCTAATGTATTAATAGTGTGTGCAATATGAGTACAAAGATACATAGATGTGATGTCTACAAACACCGGAACGAGTCAAAGACGCACCGTTGCCATCACTCCTCTCTTGGTAGCTTCCGACAAGGCGACAATTAAACCTTGTTGCAATATACAACTGGAAAGTCGTTATGTTAAGCCCTTAAAGAAGAGAGCACCCGAAGAACAATGGTCATGAACAAAGAGAAGTGTAGATCAATAGGACCATAGAAGCAAACATATTGACAAAATCAAGAGTCGGTTGTATCTAGACAGATCCACCAGAGACGAACGTCGAACAGAACCAAGCAAGTCCACCAAAAACAAGCACCCGACAAAATCAAAGGAGATTCACCGAAGACACACCTTCACACGCCGTCCGCCGAAGTAAGAAGATGACAGAGCAAACATTATGCTAACCCTAAAATGTCATCGCGGCCTCGCCCCCAACCAAGACATTTAATGAACTACCTAAGGTAATGATGGGATCCCTCCCGCCGGCAGGGAACGGGGTTCAACACACCTTCAAGGCCCAAGGGTTCAAGTATTTGATGGCGAGAGAGGAGAATTGTCAGTGAGACCTCCTCTTTAGCGACTCATGGGCGCTCACAACATTAGCATAGTGGGACGCGGCCCACTAACTTGGCTCACGTCACCCGCTCGATTCGCTTCGGCCGCAAGTTGGATTGCCCGCTTGATTCGCTTCGGCTGCTAACTGGATCCCTCGCTTGGCTGCATTCATAAGGTTTTCTAACCGTTGATCGGATTATGAAAAAAAAGTGGAATGCTGACCGTTTTTTTTAGCATCAGTACAGACACAAACGCTCATATACACGTGCATACACTCACCCCTATGAACGCACACACGCACACCCTACCCCTATGAGCACCTCCGAGAGACTGAGCCGGAGTATCATAAATTCAGGAATAATGCGAGCACCAGGATTTGAACCCTGGTGGGTTGGGGATACCACTGTCCACCTAACCAACTCAACCACAGGTTGATTCACTGTGGAACGCTGACCATTGAATTGTTGACCTTTGGCACTTGACTTTAAAAAAACATGAATCCAAAAAATTTCACGAATTTCTATAAAATATTCACAAACTTGAAAAAGAAACTTCACATATATAAAAATTCATTATTTTCCAAAAAAACATGAATTTGGAAAAAACCAAAAATTTGGAAAATGTTTATGAATTCGAAAACGGTTTGCAATTTTGAAAAAGATTTAGACGACGAACAGTTTGGGATAGGTTAGAGCTGAAATCCATAAGATCATGCAACACTAGTAGAAAACATGGCTTTGGTTCGAGCGTGCCAAGCCCACTAGTCCTGGTTCAATCAAGAACCGGGACCCATGGGGGCATATGTCCCGGTTCATGCGCCCAGGGGCCCGGCCGGGCCTCGGGAGGCATTTGTCCCTGTTTATGTGGACCCATTTATCCCGGTTCTAGGCACGAACCGGGACCAATGGGCGTCGCTCCTGGCCCACAGCCATTGGTCCCGATTCTTGCCTAGAACCGGGACAGAAGGGGCGCCTTTAGTCCCGGTTCCAGTCACGAACTGGGACCAATGAGTTGCCTATATATACCTTCTCGCCGGCGAGCAGAGCTGTCCACACTGCTTTGTTTTTTTGGCCGGCGAGGGGAGGGCATTTGGGTGCTCTAGCTCACCTCGTATGCACGTGAGGTGTTCGGTGAAATGCCCGAGCCACGCTAGTTAAGTTTTTTCCTCTCGAAGCTCGACCTCCGAGCTCTATTTTTCCCGAGTTTTGTCTAGGTTTAATTAGCGGTCCGTCACACCTCGTCCCCGTCTTCACCGCCGTCGATCGCACATGCCGATCTCGTCGCCGGCACCACCGTGGTGAGCCTCTTGTTCTTATTTTCTTTCTGAAAGAAAAAAAATTCTTACTTTAGATAGATACTTGTCTAACTTTCTTACTTTTGACATGCATAATTATATATAATGCACGCAGATGAACCGACAATGGATGTACGGTGACAGACACACCTCCGAGTACAATAAGGGCCTGCATAATTTTCTCAAAGTGGCTGAGGCAAACAAGCAGAATGGTTTTATGTGTTGTCCATGCCCTAATTGTGGGAATACGAAGTCTTACTCTAACCGAAAAATCCTTCACACCCACCTGCTTTATAAGGGTTTCATGCCACACTATAATGTTTGGACGAGGCACGAAGAAATAGGGGTTATTATGGAAGACAACGAAGAAGAAGAGGACGATGACCACTATGTGCCCCCTGAATACGGTGATGCTGCAATGGGGGAAGCTGCTGAAGATCAAGAGGAACCAGACGATGTGCCCGATGATGATGATCTCCGCCGGGTCATTGTCGATGCAAGGACACAATGCGAAAGTCAAAAGGAAAAGCTGAAGTTCGATCGCATGTTAGAGGATCACAAAAAAGGGTTGTACCCCAATTGCGAAGATGGCAACACAAAGCTCGGTACCGTACTGGAATTCCTGCAGTGGAACGCAGAGAATGCTGTGCCTGACAAAGGATTTGAGAAGCTATTGAAAATATTGAAGAAGAAGCTTCCAAACGATAATGAATTGCCCAACAGTACGTACGCAACAAAGAAGGTCGTATGCCCTCTACGATTGGAGGTGCAGAAGATATATGCATGCCCTTATGACTGCATCCTCAATCGAGGTGCGTACGAGGATTTGAACGCATGCTCGGTATGCGGTGCATTGCGGTATATCATCTCGAGATGACCCTGGTGATGTTGACGGTGAGCCCCCCAGGAAGAGGGTTTCTGAAAAGGTGATGTCGTATGCTCCTATAATACCATGGTTGAAACGTCTGTTCAGAAACGAAGAGCATGCCAAGTTGATACGATGGCACAGAGAGGGCCGTAAGAAAGACTATAATTTTCAGAGCACCCGCTGACGGTCGTAGTGGAGAAAAATCGAGAGAAAGTACTGATCTGAGTTTGCAGCTGACGCAAGGAACGTATGGTTTGGTTTAAGCGCGGATGGCATTAATTCTTTCGGGGAGCAGAGCAGCAATCACAGCACCTGACCCGTGACTCTATGTATGTATAACCTTCCTCCTTGGATGTGCATGAAGCGGAGGTTCATTAAGATGTCAGTTCTCATCCAAGGCCCTAAGCAACCCGGCAATGACATTGATGTGTACCTAAAGCCATTAGTTGAAGAACTTTTACAGCTATGGAATGGAAACGGTGTACGTGTGTGGGATGAGCACAAACATCAGGAGTTAACCCACACGTGTTGGTGTTTGTAACCATCTACGATTGACCCGCTCTCAGTAACCTTTCAGGACAGACAAACAAGGGATACCACGCATGCACACACTGTTTAGCTGACACTGAAAGTATATACCTGGACAAATGCAGGAAGAATGTGTGCCTGGGCCGTCGTCGATTTCTTCCGACCAACCATCAATGTCGGAAGAAAGGCAAGCATTTCAAAGGCGAGGCAGATCACCGGAAGAAGCCCATCATGCGTAACGGTGATCACGTACTTGCTATGGTCAATGATTTACACGTAATCTTTGGAAAGGGTCCCGGCGGACTAGCTGTTCCGAATGACGTTGAGGGACGCGCACCCATGTGGAAGAAGAAATCTATATTTTGGGACCTACCCTACTGGAAAGTCCTAGAGGTCCGCTCTTCAATCAACGTGATGCACGTGACGAAGAACCTTTGCGTGAACCTGCTAGGCTTCTTGGGCGTGTATGGGAAGAAAAAAGATACACCTGAGGCATGGAAGTGTTGGGTAACATAGCAATAATTCAAAATTTTCCTACGAGTCACCAAGATCTATCTATGGAGTCATCTAGCAACGAGGAAGGAGTGGATCTACATACCCTTGTAGATCGCGCGCGGAAGCATTCAAGAGAACGGGGTTGATGAAGTCGTACTCGTCGTGATCCAAATCACCGATGATCCTAGCGCCGAATGGACGGCACCTCCGCGTTCAACACACATACGGAGCAGCGACGTCTCCTCCTTCTTGATCCAGCAAGGGGGGGGGGAGAGGTTAATGGAGATCCAGCAGCACGACGGCGTGGTGGTGGAAGTAGCGGGATTCCAACAGGGCTTCGCCAAGCGCTGCGGAAGGAGGGAGATGTGTCACGGGAGGGAGAGGGAGGCGCCAGGGCTCAGGTGTGGCTGCCCTCCTGAAGGAAATATGCCCTAGAGGCAATAATAAAGTTATTATTTATTTCCTTATTTCATGATAAATGTTTATTATTCATGCTAGAATTGTATTAACCGGAAACATAATACATGTGTGAATACATAGACAAACAGAGTGTCACTAGTATGCCTCTACTTGACTAGCTCGTTAATCAAAGATGGTTATGTTTCCTAACCATGAACAAAGTGTTGTTATTTGATTAACGAGGTCACATCATTAGTTGAATGATCTGATTGACATGACCCATTCCATTAGCTTAGCACCCGATCGTTTAGTATGTTCCTATGACTATGAGATTATGCAACTCCCGTTTACCGGAGGAACACTTTGTGTGCTACCAAACGTCACAACGTAACTGGGTGATTATAAAGGAGCTCTACAGGTGTCTCCAAAGGTAGATGTTGGGTTGGCGTATTTCAAGATTAGGATTTGTCACTCCGATTGTCGGAGAGGCATCTCTGGGCCCTCTCGGTAATGCACATCACATAAGCCTTGCAAGCATTGCAACTAATGAGTTAGTTGCGGGATGATGTATTACAGAACGAGTAAAGAGACTTGCCGGTAACGAGATTGAACTAGGTATTGGATACCGACGATCGAATCTCAGGCAAGTAACATACCGATGACAAAGGGAACAACGTATGTTGTTATGCGGTCTGACCGATAAAGATCTTCGGAGAATATGTAGGAGCCAATATGGGCATCCAGGTCCCGCTATTGGTTATTGACCGGAGACGTGTCTCGGTCATGTCTACATTGTTCTCGAACCGTAGGGTCCGCACGCTTAAGGTTTCGATGATAGTAATATTATGAGTTTATGAGTTTTGATGTACCGAAGGAGTTCGGAGTCCCGGATGAGATCGGGGACATGACGAGGAGTCTTGAAATGGTCGAGACGTAAAGATCGATATATTGGACGACTATATTCGGACTTCGGAAAGGTTCCGAGTGATTCGGGTATTTTTCGGAGTACCGGAGAGTTACGGGAATTCGCCGGGGAGTATATGGGCCTTATTGGGCCATACGGGAATAGAGGAGAGAAGCCAAAAGGAAGGAGGCCTGCGCCCCACCTCTGGTCCGAATTGGACAAGGGGCGCAGCCCCCTTTTCCTTGTTCCTCTCCCCCTCTTTCCCCTTCTCCTACTCCAACAAGGAAGGAGGGAGTCCTACTCCCGGTGGGAGTAGGACTCCCCTTGGCGCGCCCCCTCCTAGGCCGGCCGCCCCCTCCCCCTTGCTCCTTTATATACGGAGGTAGGGGGGCACCCCATGACACACAAGTTGATCATTGAGATCGTTCCTTAGCCGTGTGCGGTGCCCCCTGCCACCATATTCCACCTCGATCATATCGTTGTAGTGCTTAGGCGAAGCCCTGCGTCGGTAGAACATCAAGATAGTCACCACGTCGTCGTGCTGACGGAACTCCTCCCCGAAGCTTCGCTGGATCGGAGCCCGAGGATCATCATCGAGCTGTACGTGTGCTAAGAACTCGGAGGTGCCGGAGTAACGGTGCTTGGATCGGTCGGATCGGGAAGAAGACGTACGACTACTTCCTCTACGTTGTGTCAACACTTCCGTTGCGATCTACAAGAGTACATAGATCATACTCTCCCCCTCGTTGCTATGCATCACCATGATCTTGCGTGTGCGTAGGAATTTTTTTGAAATTACTACGTTCCCCAACACGTCCCTTCCCCCCATTATATATAGGGCCAAGGGAGAGGGGGGGGGCGCAGCCTTGGCCCTTCCTCCAAGGAAGGGTGCGGCTAGGGAGGAGTCCCTCTTCCTCAAGGCACCTAGGAGGTGCCTTCCCCCTTTAGGACTCTTCCTTTCCTTATCTCTTGGCGCATGGGCCTCTTGGGGCTGGTACCCTGGGCCCATATAGGCCAAGGCGCACACCCCTACAGCCCATGTGGCCCCCCGGGGCAGGTGGCCCCACCCGGTGGACCCCCGGGACCCTTTCGGTGGTCCCGGTACAATACCGGTGACCCCAAAACTTGTCCCAATGGCTGAAATAGCACTTCCTATATATAATTCTTTACCTCCGGACCATTCCGGAACTCCTCGTGACGTCCGGGATCTCATACGGGACTCCGAACAACATTCGGGTTACCGCATACTAATATCTCTATAACCCTAGCGTCTCCGAACCTTAAGTGTGTAGACCCTACGGGTTCGGGAGACATGCAGACATGACCGAGATGACTCTCCGGTCAAAAACAAACAGCGGGATCTGGATACCCATGTTGGCTCCCACATGTTCCAGGATGATCTCATCGGATGAACCACGATGTCAAGGACTTAATCAATCCCGTATGCAATTCCCTTTGTCCATCGGTACGATACTTGCCCGAGATTCGATCGTCGGTATCCCGATACCTTGTTCAATCTCGTTACCGGCAAGTCTCTTTTACTCGTTCCGTAACACATCATCCCGTGATCAACTCCTTGATCACATTGTGCACATTATGATGATGTCCTACCGAGTGGGCCCAGAGATACCTCTCCGTCACACGGAGTGACAAATCCCAGTCTCGATTCGTGTCAACCCAACAGACACTTTCGGAGATACCTGTAATGTACCTTTATAGCCACCCAGTTACGTTGTGACGTTTGGCACACCCAAAGTATTCCTACGGTATCCGGGAGTTGCACAATCTCATGGTCTAAGGAAATGATACTTGACATTAGAAAAGCTTTAGCATACGAACTACACGATCTTGTGCTATGCTTAGGATTGGGTCTTGTCCATCACATCATTCTCCTAATGATGTGATCTCGTTATCAACGACATCCAATGTCCATGGTCAGGAAACCGTGACCATCTATTGATCAATGAGCTAGTCAACTAGAGGCTTACTAGGGACATGGTGTTGTCTATGTATCCACACATGTATCTGAGTTTCCTATCAATACAATTATAGCATGGATAATAAATGATTATCATGAACAAGGAAATATAATAATAACCAATTTATTATTGCCTCTAGGGCATATTTCCAATAGTATCCCACTTGCACTAGAGTAAATAATCTAGTTCACATCGCCATGTGATTAACACTCACAGGTCACATCGCCATGTGACTAACACCCAAGAGTTTACTAGAGTCAATAGTCTAGTTCACATCACTATGTGATTAACACTCAATGAGTTCTAGGTTTGATCATGTTGCTTGTGAGAGAGGTTTTAGTCAACGGGTCTGCAACATTCAGATCCGTATGTACTTCGCAAATCTCTATGTCATCTTGTAGATGCAACTACTACGCTACATTTGGAGCCATTTCAAATAACTGTTCTACTTGGAGCTATTCCAAATTGTTGCTCCATTATACGTATCCGGTATCTCTACTCAGAGCTATCCGGATAGGTGTTAAGCTTGCATCGACGTAACTCTTTATGTCGAACTCTTTATCACCTCCATAACCGAGAAACATATCCTTATTCCTCTGAGGATAATTTTGACCGCTATCTGGTGATCTACTCCTAGATCACCTTTGTACCCTCTAGCCAGACATGTGGCAAGGCACACATCAGGTGCGGTACACAGCATAGCATACTTTGGAGCCTATGTCTAAGCATAGGGGACGACCTTCGTCCTTTCTCTCTGTTCTGCCATGGTCGAGCTTTAAGCCTTAACTTCATACCTTACAACTCAGGCAAGAACTCCTTCTTTGACTGATCCATCTTGAACACCTTCAAGATCATGTCAAGGTATGTGCTCATTTGAAAGTACAATTAAGCGTTTTGATCTATCCTTATAGATCTTGATGCTCAATGATCAAGTAGCTTAATCCAGGCTTTCCATTGAAAAACACTTTCCAAATAACCCTATATGCTTTCCAGAAATTCTACGTCATTTCTGATCAACAATATGTCAACAACATATATTCATCAGAAATTCTATAGTGCTCCCGCTCACTTGTTTGGAAATACAAGTTTCTCATAAACTTTGTATACACCCAAAATCTTTAATCATCTTATCAAAGCATACATTCCAACTCCGAGATGCTTACTCCAGTCCCTAGAAGGATTGCTGGAGCTTTGCATACTTATTAGCATCTTTCAGGATTGACAAAACCTTCCGGTTGTATCACATACAACCTTTCCTCAAAATCGTCGAGGAAACAATGTTTTGACATCCTATCTGCAAGATTTCATAAATAATGCAGTAATTGCTAATATAATTCCAACAGACTCTTAGCATCGCTACGAGTGAGAAAGTCTCATCGCAGTCAACTCCTTGAACTTGTCGGAAAATATCTTAACGACAAGTCGAGCTTTCTTAATGGTGACATATACCATCATTGTCCGTCTTCCTTTAAAATCCATATGTACCTAACAGTCTTACGACCATCAAGTAGTTCTTCCAAAGTCTACACTTTGTTTTCATATATGGATCCTCTCTCGGATTATATGGCCTCGAGCCATTTATCGGAATCCGGGCCCACCATCGCTTCTCCATAGCTCGTAGGTTCATTGTTGTCCAGTAACATGACTTCCAAGACAGGATTACGTACCACTCTGAAGTAGTACGCATCCTTGTCATCCCACGAGGTTTGGTAGTGACTTGATCTGAAGTTTCATGATCACTATCATAAGCTTCCACTTCAATTGGTGTAGGTGCCACAGGAACAACTCCCTGTGCCCTGCCACACACTAGTTGAAGAGACGGTTCAATAACCTCATCAAGTCTCCACCATCCTCCCACTCAATTCTTTCGAGAGAAACTTTTCCTCGAGAAAGGACCCGATTCTAGAAACAATTCCTTATTGCTTTCGGATCTGAGTCAGGAGGTATACCCAACTGTTTTGGGTGTCCTATGAAGATGCATTTATCCGCTTTGGGTTCGAGCTTATCAGCCTGAAACTTTTCACATAAGCGTCGCAGCCCCAAACTTTTAAGAAATGACAGCTTAGGTTTCTCTAAACCATAGTTCATATGGTGTCATCTCATCGGAATTACGTGGTGCCCTATTTAAAGTGAATGTGGTTGTCTCTAATGCCTAACCCATATACTATCATGGTAATTCGATAAGAGACATCATGGTATGCATCATATCCAATAGGGTGCAGTTATGATGTTCGGACACACCATCATACTATGGTGTTCCAGGCTGTATTAGTTGTGAAACAATTTTCACAATGTCTTAATTCTGTGCCAAACTCGTAATTCAGATATTCATCTCTATGATCATATCATAGATCTTTTATCCTCTTGTCATGACGATCTTTCAACTTCACCCTGAAATTACTTGAACCTTTCAATAATTCAGACTCTTGATTCATCAAGTAAATATACTCAACATCTACTCAAATCATCTGTGAAGTAAGAACATAACGATATCCACTACACGCCTCAGCACTCATTGGACTGCACACATCAAAATGTATTACTTCCAACAAGTTGCTTTCTAGTTTCATTTTACTGAAAAATGAGGCTTTCAGTCATCTTGCCCATGTGGTATGATTTGCATGTCTCAAGTGATTCAAAATCAAGTGAGTCCAAACGGTCCATTTGCATGGAGTTTCTTCATGCATATACACCAATAGACATGGTTCGCATGTCTCAAACTTTTCAAAAACGAGTGAGCCCAAAGATCCATCAACATGGAGTTTCTTCATGCGTTTTATACCGATATGACTTAAGTGGCAGTGCCACAAATAGGTGGTACTATCATTACTATCTTATATCTTTTGGCATGAACATGTGTATCACTACGATCGAGATTCAATAAACCATTCATTTTAGGTGCAAGACCATTGAAGGTATTATTCAAATAAACAGAGTAACTATTATTCTCTTTAAATGAATAACCGTATTGCGATAGACATAATCCAATCATGTCTATGCTCAACGCAAACACCAAATAACAATTATTTAGGTTTAACACCAATCTCGATGGTAGAGGGAGTATGCGATGCTTGATCACATCAAGCTTGGAAACACTTCCAACACATATCGTCATCTCACCTTTAGCTAGTCTTCGTTTATTCCGTAGCTTTTATTTCGAGTTACTAACACTTAGCAACCGAACCGGTATCTAATACCCTGGTGCTACTAGGAGTACTAGTAAAGTACACATCAACACAATGTATATCCAATATACTTCTACCGACCTTGCCAGCCTTCTAATCTACCAAGTATCTACGGTAATTCTGCTCCAGTGGCTGTTCGCCTTATTACAGAAGCACTTAGTCTCGGGTTTGGGTTCAACTTTGGGTTTCTTCACTAGAGCAGCAGCTGAATTGCCGTTTCATGAAGTATCCCTTCTTGCCCTTGCCCTTCTTGAAACTAGTGGTTTTACTAACCATCAACGATTGATGCTCCCTTTTGATTTCTACTTTCGCGGTGTCAAACATCGCGAATATCTCAAGGATCATCATATATGTCCCTGATGTATTATAGTTCATCACGAAGCTCTAGCAGCTTGGTGGTAATGACTTCGGAGAAACATCACTATCTCATCTGGAAGATCCACTCCCACTCGATTCAAATGATTGTTGTACTCAGACAATCTGAGCACAAGCTCAATAATTGAGCTTTTCTCCCTTAGTTTGCAGGCTAAGAAAATCGTCGGAGATCTTATACCTCTTGACGTGGGCACGAGCCTGAAATCCCAATTTCAGCCCTCGAAACATCTCATATGTTTCGCGACGTTTCAAAACGTCTTCGGTGCCTCAACTCTAAACCGTTTAACTGAACTATCACGTAGTTATCAAAACATGTATGTCAGATGTTCGCAACATCCACAGACAACATTCGACGTTCAGCACACTGAGCGGTGCATTAAGGACATAAGCCTTCTATGAAGCAATGAGGACAATCCTCAGTTTACGGACCTAGTCCACATAATTGCTACTATCAACTTTCAACTAAATTTTCTCTAGGAACATAACTAAACAGTAGAACTGAAGCGCGAGCTATGACATAATTTGCGAAGACCTTTTGACTATGTTCAGGATAATTAAGTTCATCTTATGAACTCCCACTCAGATAGACATCCCTCTAGTCATCTAAGTGATTACATGATCCGAGTCAACTAGGCCATGTCCGATCATCACGTGAGACGGACTAGTCAACATCGGTGAACATCTTCATGTTGATCGTATCTTCTATACGACTCATGTTCGACCTTTCGGTCTTCTGTGTTCCGAGGCCATGTCTGTACATGCTAGGCTCGTCAAGTCAACCTAAGTGTTTCGCGTGTGTAAATCTGGCTTACACCCGTTGTATGTGAACGTAAGAATCTAACACCCGATCATCACGTGGTGCTTCGAAACACGAACTGTCGCAACGGTGCACAGTTAGGGGGAACACTTTCTTGAAACTTTAATGAGGGATCATATTATTTACTACCGTCGTTCTAAGCAAATAAGATGTATAAACATGATAAACATCACATGCAATCAAATAGTGACATGATATGGCCAATATCATATTGCTCCTTTCGATCTCCATCTTCGGGGCTCCATGATCATCATCGTCGCCGGCATGACACCATGATCTCCATCATCGTGTCTTCATGAAGTTGTCTCGCCAACTATTACTTCTACTACTACAGCTCACGGTTAGCAATAAAGTAAAGTAATTACATGACGTTTATGTTGACACGTAGGTCATAAATAAATTAAGCCAACTCCTATGGCTCCTGCCGGTTGTCATACGCATCGACATGCAAGTCGTGATTCCTATTACAAGAACATGATCATCTCATACATCACATATATCATTCATCACATCCTTTGGCCATATCACATCACATAGCATACCCTGCAAAAACAAGTTAGACGTCCTCTAATTGTTGTTTGCATGTTTTACGTGGCTGCTATGGGTTTCTAGCAAGAACGTTTCTTACCTACGCAAAGACCACAACATGATATGTCAATTGCTATTTACCCTTCATAAGGACCCTGTTCATCGAATCCGATCCGACAAAAGTGGGAGAGACAGGCACCCGCTAGCCACCTTATGCAACTAGTGCATGTCAGTCGGTGAAACCAGTCTCACGTAAGAGTACGTGTAAGGTCGATCCGGGCCGCTTCATCCCACGATGCCACCGAATCAAGATTGGACTAGTAACGGTAAGCATATTGAACAAAATCAACGCCCACAACTACTTTGTGTTCTACTCGTGCATAGAAACTATGCATAGACCTAGCTTATGATGCCACTGTTGAGTAACGTAGCAATAATTCAAAATTTTCCTACGTGTCACCAAGATCTATCTATGGAGTCATCTAGCAACGAGGGAGGAGTGGATCTACATGCCCTTGTAGATCGCGTGCGGAAGCATTCAAGAGAACGGGGTTGATGGAGTCGTACTCGTCGTGATCCAAATCACCGATGATCCTAGCGCCGAACGGACGGCACCTCCGCGTTCAACACACGTACGGAGCAGCGACGTCTCCTCCTTCTTGATCCAGCAAGGGGGGAGGAGAGGTTAATGGAGATCCAGCAGCACGACGGCGTGGTGGTGGAAGTAGCGGGATTCCAACAGGGCTTCGCCAAGCGCTGCGGGAGGAGGGAGATGTGTCACGGGAGGGAGAGGGAGGCGCCAGGGCTCAGGTGCGGCTTCCCTCCCTTCCCCCCATTATATATAGGGCCAAGGGAGAGGGGGGGGGGGCGCAGCCTTGGCCCTTCCTCCAAGGAAGGGTGCGGCTAGGGAGGAGTCCCTCCTCCTCAAGGCACCTAGGAGGTGCCTTCCCCCTTTAGGACTCTTCCTTTCCTTGTCTCTTGGCGCATGGGCCTCTTGGGGCTGGTACCCTTGGCCCATATAGGCCAAGGCGCACACCCCTACAGCCCATGTGGCCCCCCGGGGCAGGTGGCCCCACCCGGTGGACCCCCGGGACCCTTCCAGTGGTCCCGGTACAATACCGGTGACCCCGAAACTTGTCCCGATGGCCGAAATAGCACTTCCTATATATAATTCTTTACCTCCGGACCATTCCGGAACTCCTCGTGACGTCCGGGATCTCATCCGGGACTCCGAACAACATTCGGGTTACCGCATACTAATATCTCTATAACCCTAGCGTCACCGAACCTTAAGTGTGTAGACCCTACGGGTTCGGGAGACATGCAGACATGACCGAGATGACTCTCCGGTCAATAACCAACAGCGGGATCTGGATACCCATGTTGGCTCCCACATGTTCCAGGATGATCTCATCGGATGAACCACGATGTCAAGGACTTAATCAATCCCGTATGCAATTCCCTTTGTCCATCGGTACGATACTTGCCCGAGATTCGATCGTCGGTATCCCGATACCTTGTTCAATCTCGTTACCGGAAAGTCTCTTTTACTCGTTCCGTAACACATCATCCCGTGATCAACTCCTTGATCACATTGTGCACATTATGATGATGTCCTACCGAGTGGGCCCAGAGATACCTCTCTGTCACACGGAGTGACAAATCCCAGTCTCGATTCGTGTCAACCCAACAAACACTTTCGGAGATACCTGTAATGTACCTTTATAGCCACCCAGTTACGTTGTGACGTTTGGCACACCCAAAGTATTCCTACGGTATCCGGGAGTTGCACAATCTCATGGTCTAAGGAAATGATACTTGACACTAGAAAAGCTTTAGCATACGAACTACACGATCTTGTGCTGTGCTTAGGATTGGGTCTTGTCCATCACATCATTCTCCTAATGATGTGATCTCTTTATCAACGACATGCAATGTCCATGGTCAGGAAACCGTGACCATCTATTGATCAATGAGCTAGTCAACTAGAGGCTTACTAGGGACATGGTGTTGTCTATGTATCCACACATGTATCTGAGTTTCCTATCAATACAATTATAGCATGGATAATAAACGATTATCATGAACAAGGAAATATAATAATAACCAAATTATTATTGCCTCTAGGGCATATTTCCAACAGGAAGGACCTGCAACGTTTGCACGAAAAAGACGGCATGCCTCCAAAGCAGTATGAAGGTCCTGCCAGCTACGCTCTTACCAAAGAAGAGAAGGAAATCTTCTTTGAATGCCTGCTCAGTATGAAGGTCCCGACTGGCTTCTCGTCAAATATAAAGGGAATAATAAATATGCCAGAGAAAAAGTTCCAGAACCTAAAGTCTCATGACTGCCACGTGATTATGATGCAACTGCTTCCGGTTGCATTGAGGGGGCTTCTACCGAAAAACGTCTGATTAGCCATTGTGAAGCAATGTGCATTCCTCAATGCAATCTCTCAGAAGGTGATCGATCCAGAAATCATACCAAGGCTAAGGAGTGATGTGGCGCAATGTCTTGTCGGTTTCGAGCTGGTGTTCACATCATCCTTCTTCAATATCATGACGCACGTCCTAATTCATCTAGTCGACGAGATTGTCATTCTGGGGCCCGCATTTCTACACAATATGTTCCCCTTTGAGAGGTTCATGGGAGTATTAAAGAAATATGTCCGTAACCGCGCTAGGCCAGAAGGAAGCATCTCCATGGGCCATTGAACATAGGATGTCATTGGGTTTTGTGTTGACTTTATTCCTGGCCTTAAGAAGATAGGTCTCCCTAAATCGCAGTATGAGGGGAGAATGACTGGAAAAGGCACGCTTGGAGGGGACTCAATATATGCATGGACGGGCATTCTTGGTCTCAAGAACACTACACAGTCCTACAGAACTCTACCTTGGTGACCCCGTATGTCGATAAACACAAGAACAGTCCGCGATCCAAACACTCGGAGCAGTGTGACGACTGTATTACATGTGAACACATCAGGACTTTCAGCAGTTGGTTGGAAACACGTCTCAGAGGTGACAACACTGTTTGTGATGAGCTGTACTCGTTGTCCAGGGGACCATCCTTGACTGTATTGACTTACAAAGGATACGAGATAAATGGGAATACATTTTACACGATCGCCCAAGATCAAAACAACACCGACCAAAACAGCGATGTCCGCTTTGATGCAGCAACCGAGAGGGGAAAGGACACATATTATGGTTACATAGTGGACATATGAGAACTTGACTACGGACATGATTTTAAGGTCCCTTTGTTTAAGTGCAAATGGGTCAATCTGTCAGGAGGCGGGGTACAAGTAGACCCACAGTACGGAATGACAACAGTGGATCTGAACAATCTTGGGTACACTGACGAACCGTTCGTCCTAGCCAATGATGTCGCACATGTTATCTATGTGAAGGACATGTCTACCAAACCGAGAAAAAGAAAAGATATGGAAGCGAATACATCATACGATGAGCCAAAGCGCCACATAGTTCTTTCAGGAAAAAGGGACATTGTGGGAGTGGAGGGGAAGACAGACATGTCCAAAGATTATGAAAAGTTTCATGAAATTTCTCCCTTCAAAGTCAAGGCTGACCCAAGTATCCTGATAAACGATGAAGATTATCCATGGTTACGGCGCAATAAGCAAAGGACACAACCAAAGAAAAAGTGAAGACTTTCTCTCCTGGTTCATTTGAACTGCCTGTTGTAACAGACGAGTTTATGCCGTTTTGTACATGAAGTGTATTCAGTTTTTGCCGTAACCCTCTCAACTTTTTAGCACAGGCTATGTGGGTGAAATGATGATACCATGCCAACTTTCAATCTTTTCAGAGTTCATTTGAAATGCTTTTCAATTTCATGGTTTTATAGCTCAAAAAAATTAGTAAATGCATGAAAAATAACAAATGAAGTCAGAAAGGGTTGAAAATTGATGATATGGCTTTGAATTGTGCATTTTGAACACTGAAGATAAACCTCTGGTATTATTGAAACTAAAATTATATAAAATTGATGCAACTAAAATTACGAACCGGGACAAATGGCCCTTACGAACCGGGACAATAGGCCCTTTTTCTACTAGTGCAACCAACTCAAGGTTCTGGGGGCATGGATAGCTAGGTTAGACGAACCCATGTCCATGGCTAGTTCTTTGATGATACTCTATTCCTTTGGATATCTTTTTATAGACCCTTCAATGTCAAGTTTGGTCTACCTGACCTCTCTTGAAATTACCAGCACGCTTTAGCCCTCTGCTATGAACTTGAGCTTCTGGAGGCTTGCGCTGAATATGCCCAAACCATCTCAGATGATGTTAAACAAGCTTCTCTTCAATTTGTGTTACCCCAACTCTATCTCGTATATCATTTTTTAACACAGAATATTTTATTGATCTAGCAAGAACGTACGCACATGTACAAATGTGCATTGAAGCACCGGAGATTGCGCCATTACATGAGCATTGAGGCATGAGTCTTTGCTACACCTAACTGTTAAACATACATGTTGCCTTTTAGCCATCCTGCACTCAGTGATATATAACATTACGGGTTGAATCTTCTTCCTACAAAACCTATCTTTTAGCATTTGACACTCTCTTGTCACAAAGAATGTCAAAAGCTTGGCGCCACTTCATCCATTCGACTTTGATCCAATGGTTCACATCTTCATTGATCTCCCCATCCTTCTACATCATTGGTTCCAAATATCGAAAGGTGTCCTTCTGAGGTACCACCTACCCATAAAGGCTAACCTCGTCCTCCTAGTTCCGAGTAGTATTGAAACCACACCTCATGTACTCAGATTTACTTCTACTAATCCTAAAACCTTTTGATTCCATGGTTTGTCTTCATAACTCTAACTTTCTATTAATACCCGTCCAATTATCATCGACTAGCATCACATTATCTGCAAAGAGCATACACCATGGGATATGTCCTTATATATCCCTTATGACCTCATCCATCACGAAAGTAAAAAAGATAAGGGCTCAAAGCTGACCTCTGATGTAGTCCTACTTTAATTGGGAAGTCATCATTGTCGCCACACTTTTTCGAACACTTGTCACAACAATGAGGGTAATGTACTTTTGTTGGGACTCTGTGTTTCTTCGAGGCCCAACACATGACATTTCACGATATCTTATCGTAAGATTTCTCCAAGTCAATGAACATCATATGCAGGTCCTTCTTTTGCTCCTTGTATCTCTTCATAAGTTTTCATACCAAGAAAATGATGTCCATGGTCGACCTCCCAGGTATGAAACTAAACTGATTTTGATCACACTTGCCATTCTTCTTAAGCTGTGCTCAATGACTCTCTCCCATAATATATTGTATGGCTCATCCACTTAATTCCATGATAATTACTTAAACTTTGAACATCTCCATTGTTCTTGAAGTTGTACTAATATACTCCACCTCCATTCTTCTGGCATATTTTTTGCCCAAAGAATGAGGTTGAAAAACTCAGTTAGCCATACTATCGGTATGTCTCCGAGGCCTCTCCACAACTCAATGGGGATCCAATTAAGGCTCATTGCCTTGCCTTCTTTCATCCTTTTTAAAGCCTCTTTGACCTCGGATTCCTGGATTCGTGAAAAAAGATGGAAAAAATTAAAAATATTCATGAATTTGAAAAAACATATTTTTTTAATAAATTCATGGATTTCAAAAATATTTACATATTTAATATATTTTTCTTGAATTTAAAATTTCTTGTGAGTTTAAAAATGTTGACGAACTTAAAAAGAGTTCACGGTCTAAAAAAGTTAACTAGTTTGAAAGAAGTTTCATGAAAAAATTCACAATCTGAAAAAAAAGTTAAAGAGTTAGGTAAAAGGTTCGTGAATTTCAAAATAAAATAAAAATAAAAAGGAACATGAAAAAAAAAGGAGAAATCCACGCCTCAAGAAAAAACCAGGAACAAAAAAAACGAGAAAAAACTAAAAACCAGATTAGAACGTCTGCTCTAACAATTCCCTTCTCATCTACCAAAACAACCGGAAATGTTTCAAAAAAAGTAGGCATTTTTCAAATCGCTGGTATGTGCGCGCGTGAGTGCTTTGTACCATTAAGGCGCTAACCGGGGCGCCAAGCTCCTAAAATAGGGATCACCGTTGGCATTTTAGTATGTTACCGAACTTCATGTTGGTCCTCGCAGCAAAGGATATATAGGTGACATTGACCTATTGTTGAAGTTGCACCGAAGACCAGAAGAGACTCCAAAGATGTCCAATAGGTATTTGCTTGCCGTAACAGCAGATGGCTAGGCTTTGAAGAACAAAATAACATCATCTGCATACAGAGTCTGTGTATACTTTGCTTTGGAGAAAAGCTTGCACAACGTGCTCATAACCAAAATGCACAACATTGGTGAAAGCGCGTCGTCTTGCCAGAGGCCCCATGCATGCCGGAAACACATAGACTTTTTGTTTTGGCGAATACGCAAGATTGCGTATCATTTCATTAAAAGCATCTCCAGCCGAGCCCCAGAAATGCCGCAGGCTACTTTTTCGGCACCGGAGCATAAAAAAATCCCAGCCACACCTTCAAGACCCTACTTTTCGCCGGATTTGGTAAAAAGGAACAACCGGCAATCCCACCCAAAACCCAGCCCCCCGGGGGGCAGCTGTGGAAGCCGGTGCTACTTTTTTGCCTCGTCTGGCCCGCCTGCAGCCACATCTCTCTCTCCCCGTCGCTTTCTCCGTCCCTCTTCCTGTCCGCTTTCTCTCTCCCCGTGCCAGCTCGAGGCCCAGCCCCGCCCCGGTGCCTCCCCGCCGCAGCTCCGGCCCGCAGCGTCGCCGCCGTGCCCGGCCGCCCACCCCGCCCCGCCAGCCATCTGCGGCCGCACGCCCGCGTCGGGTCGCCGCGCCTGGCCTCCAGCGCAACCCCACCAGCCATCTCTTCTGCGGCCGCGCGCCCGGCCTCCCGCACTGCCCCACCAGCCAGCTCCTCTACTGTCTCACCGCTTGTCGCTCCCTCATACAGTGTGGCACAGCGCCGGGCGCCTCCTGCCGTCCCACGCTAGCCGCACCTCGCACGCTTTCGCGAACGGCTGCGCCGCTCCCCGCCGCTGCCCACATCCCGCGCGCATGGCCCCGTCCGCACCACGCGCACCTCCGGCCGGCTCTGCCCGCGCCCCATCCTCGACTACGTTACTCCGCCTCGCTCGACTCTGCACCATCTGCGCGCCAGCGCCGGCTTCGTCGCACCCTTCTGCGCGCCAGCGCCGGCTTCGTCGCACCCTTCCGCGCGACCCGCCCCGTCCGGCGTCTCGCCCGCCGGCTGCCGCCCCGCGGCCAGCCGCCCGCCGTCTCCGCGCTTCGCCCTGGCCTCGCGCAGCACCACTCCGGCTCCGCCAGTTCAGGCCGCCGGGTTCGCGCGGGGCTACTGCTCGTCGGTCTCCCGGCCGCCTGCTCCGCCCTGCCTAGCCTTCGCCCTTCTCCTCCCTCGTCCGCTCATCGCTGATCACCAACACTCGCTCGTCCTTCTCGCCAACACCGCTGGGGCGCAACGAGTAGAAAAATATGCCCCCCGAGGCCAAAATTCTCGCCGGCAGCCTCCCAAGCGGCGAAAAAATGCCTCCTGGGGGGCTCAGTGGCTGGAGATGCTCTAATAGGTAGAAAGAGAGTTGAGTTACACGGATGCAACCCTTGTTAACGTACACATACAAATGACAGTGACAAGGGTGCAAAAGAGCAGAAGGCGAGGTTGCTCAGCCTTGAGATACAAGGTCAGGTTATATGAAGAATCCTGTCTAGTCCTCTGGCGCCAGCCCTGGCCTAGCGCGCAGCCTCGAGCTTGATGGTTTCCATGACCAGGGCATGGGAGAGTCGCGCGCCATCAAAGATCACGACATTCCGGTGCTTCCAAGTGGTCAAAGCTACAAGGATGATCAGCGAGTTTGTACCTTTGTGCAGGCTGACCGGAGTTGCGGCCGTGGCAGCATCGCACCAGGTGAAGAAGCCTACAGTCCCGTCCGGTGGCGCGATTGGGAGGCGGCACCAGGCCAACACCTGGTGCAAGATATGCGCGAGAGTATGCAGCCGACAAGCAGGTGGTCGATAGTCTCATTGGCCTGGCCGCAGAGCCGACAGATGGGATTGTGCAGCAAGCCATGGCGTGCGCGACGATCGGCCGTCCAGCATCGGTTGAGAGACGCTGGCCAAAGGAAGATCTTGGCATTGGACGACACCCAGCTCTTCCAAACGAGACGCCAGAAGGGCGTGAGGATGGACCCGTGGAAGAGTGCCCTGTAGCACGAACTAGCTGTGTAAATGCAATTCGGAGTCCACTTCCAGGTGAGCTTGTCGTGGTCGATGGATAGGGACATTCCTTGGAGCTTCCGCCATAGCTCAATGTACTTGACGGTAGCCATGGGGCTGAGGGTGCCGTGGATGTCGGAGGGCCTTGCTGACGACGCGACATCTCTGTTGCCGGCGCAGGACGAGAGGGAGTAAGGCAGGTGCAATTTCCGAGATGGATTGTCCTTGCAGCCAATGGTCAGTGCATAAGTGTCATGAATTGCCATCTCCAAGAATCCAGGAGGTACAAGCCCGGAAGAACTCCGTGGTCGCGCGGTCGCCTGGGAGGTGCAGGTGCCTCCATGGCCGATCGGGGTCGGTGGCCTGTAGCCACAACCACCGGGCACGCAGTGCCACGCCGGTGCGCTGAAGGTCGCGGATGGCGAGGCCGCCGAACTCAAGGGGCCAGCAGACGAGGGGTCGGGATTCAGGGCAACAGCCACTATTGGCGTCCTTACGACCAAACCAGAGGAACTCACGTATCAGTTTGGTGATCCGCTTGAGGGTGGGAGGGGAGACCGCCATCGCAAGGAGGATATGCACCGGCATGGCCCGTGAGGACGTGGCGGACAAGGACCAACCTCTCGCCGAGGGAGATTTACGGGCAGAGGCTCCGTTCAGCAAAAACATGTGTTGATGCCAAGGTGAACTGTAAGGAAATCCACAACCTCAATCTTGCACCAAAGGCAAGTTTTTGCATGAATTCCAATAGAGAAATGGCCAGGCAACCGTATCAAAATCTTTGGCGATATCCAATTTCAACAGGGAGCTTGCTCAACTTTTCTGTTTAAAAGTCTTGACCGACTCACGAATTGAAGTTTTCATGAAGTGGCCGCCCCCGAGACTCGCCCCTTGGATTTCTCCAACTAAAGTAGGCAAAACAGTAGGAAATCATCTAACAAGGTTGCTGCCTCAGTTTGCACCTCCAATATAGTACTCCAACAATTTTTGGTAATCAGTCCAATCATGTACTCGCAACGTTCCAAGATACACACGTGGAGTATGGTTGTCATATGCATCAAGTTGTGAGTACAAGCCTTTCTCTAGAAGAAGAAAAGAAAGAGGACTTCTAGTTGTGTACCTTTCGATGCTATACGTCTGGGGTGAAAACGAATATCGTAGAATTCCGTGTGCAAATGGACACTATACAACTTGCAGATACGTGCACCATATGTGCTCGTCGAATCTTGCCAAAATATATTTTATTTTATTTTTGCTGGTGTAATCTTACCAAATTAGACTACAGTCAGTGGCTCACTGGTTGTTATTAGGAGAAAATGAAAGCCAGAGCAATACGCTACGTACGTTGAAGTGACGAGCCGGCTACCTAGCACAACTAGGCCGACATGTATGTATGCATGTTGTATGTTTTGGAAGAGTTGTCCCATCTTCTCCGGCGAATGTGCCTCGGACTCCGACCCCGTCAACCGACGTCGTTCCGCGTGGCTAGTCCGCATCAGGTGAAACTCCAACGACAACTCACAGTCTACCGTCGCAGTGCAGCCAAACAGCAAGGAGAAATTCCCTTGGGTGTTCATTTATTTATTTCCACATCAGCGATTCCTGAAGCAATCAAACATGAAAATTTGTAAGGATTTGTTCTTGGTATTATTGCTACCTTGCTTGCATTCAAACAGTCTCCATCACTACAGAAGTTTAAAAAAAAACTCTAAGCAAGTCACAGAGACTAACGTGCATGATTGCACATTAAGATCAGTGTTTCACACGTTGTGACGCACACTCCATGAATCCTTGTCATGTCTAACACCCGCACAAATGAAAATAAAATATCCTACATACATTAAAAACATCCCAAGTTTGCCTACGTGCTATCTTGTTGTTTATCCTACTGATCTTGAAGACTCTAGCATCAGCGTCGTTAGTGTGGTTGATGAATGTATTAAGTGCAGGTCAGATTGTCCTAGGTGTTTCTCAGGGGACGCCCGGCTGCTGCTTCTGCCAAAACTTGCTTCAGCACCCTGGCTACTTTTTTTAGGGTACCCTGTAGTGAATAAGGACCGTCCATCCACAAAATCAAACGGCCATGACCGACCTGTACTGCTGCAATCAGGCCAACAACATGGCGATGTTACGTCCCTCAACAAGATTTACTATAGCTCATAGTGGCATAGGAGGACTTTGGGAGTTCAGAGGAGGTAGGGTTCGAGGAGGAAGAAGGGGATCGGGTTGAGAGTACAAGTCCAGATAATTCTCGATACCTCTCCACCTAACGCACACCAACACTTAACCACCCAGTTCCTAGGTGGCTGGGTCGAACTTGTGGCTGGGCCGCTTCTTCCTCCTGGGCCGGCCTTCTCCAGGGTCGTGGGCTGTAGAGGTACTTGGGTCCGTGACATTCTCCCCTCCTTCAGCATCGGCTTGTCCCCAAGCCGCAGCACCCGGGAAGCGACTGCGCGGCTCGAAGTAGTCCTCCCACGACGCTAATGACACCGGCTGGTTCGTCCACTTGATCAACACTTGTGGTAGTTTTGCAGCACCTTGTGTGACGACGCGTCGAGCCAGTACTTGCTCCGGAATCCCCGGCGGTGAGTGTGGCATTGCTGGGTTCGGCAGCCCGGGCTCGACTGCCGTAGTCGGTGGTAGAGCTCCTCGAAGCAGCGACACGTGGAAGACGGGGTGGATCTTGCTCGGTGCAGGCAGTTGAAGACGATAAGCGACCGCGCCCACCCGCGCCAAAACCTGAAACGGACCAAAGTAACGGAAGGAAAGCTTATGATTAGCTCGCTCTGCCACGGAGACTTGGACATATGGCTGCAGCTTCACAAACACCCAGTCCCCCACTGCAAACGAGCGTTCAGATCTGTGCTTATCAGCCAAATCCTTCATATGCTGACGAGCTCGTTCCAATTGTTGTTTGAGCAGCGCTGTCATCAAAGCCCTTTCATGCATCCAATCTACCAGGTCTGAGGGAGCTGTCGCTGATGCATCTACAATACCAAAATGCCTCGGAGGGTGGCCATATAACGTCTCAAAGGGTGAAGCGCCCAGTGTTGAATGTTTGGAAGTATTGTACCAGAACTCCGCTTGATGCAGCCATTGAAACCAACGGTGTGGACAGGCATGAACAAAGCAACGCAAGTAAGATTCCAAACACTGATTGACTCGTTCTGTGGTGCCATCTGTTTGCGGGTGATAAGCAGAAGACATGCGCAACTCTGTGCCCGCTTGCCGGAAAAGTTCCCTCCAAAGCTTGCTAGTAAAAATACGATCCCGATCGGAAACCAAGGCATAAGTAAGACCATGATACTTGTAGATGTTTGTCATGTAAGTAGATGCAACCTGAACAGCTGAGAAGGGGTGGGCCAAAGGCACGAAATGAGCATACCTCGTCAACTTGTCCACAACTACTAAAATGCAGGAATACCCCTTCGAAACTGGCAGCCCTTCCACAAAGTCTAAGGTGACAGTGTGCCATGGGTGTGGTGGAACTTCCAGAGGCTCCAGCAATCCAGGGGTGCGCACATGCTCGGGTTTTGCTTGTTTGCAAACATCACAACTGGAAACAAAATTGGTCACAGCCATTTTCATACCAGGCTAGGCAAAAAGCATCTTGAGCCGATCATAAGTCACATGGATACCAGAATGTCCTCCAGACGGACTAGAATGCATCTGACGCAACTTGAGTTCTTGAGCTGTTTTGTTGGAACCAAGCCACACACGTCCCTTGTATTTGATCACTCCATCATGCACAATATTGGAAGCCGTAGGGTCTGTTGCCCCAGTGTATTTCTACAGCAGTTCACATGCCTGGGGTCAGATTGGTACCCTTTGGTGATCTCATTCAGCCAAGTGGGTAGAGCCACAGAGATCGCTAACAGAGCTCCATGCCGGCGAGACAAGGCATCGGCCGCTCGGTTCTCCATGCATTTCTTATAGACAATCTTGTATTGAAGTCCAAGGAGCTTGGTGAGAGCACGCAGCTGCCAGGTGGTTGTCAGACTTTGATCATCAAGATGGGCGAGGCTGCGTTGATCAGTACATATAATGAACTCTCTGGACTGTAAAAACTGATGCCAATGATCCACCGCCATTAATACTGCCATGAATTCTTTCTCATATGCCGAAAGACCTTGATTTCGCGGTCCGAGAGCTTTAACTAAGAAAGCCAACGGGTGAACGTCTTGCATTAGCACCGCGCCAATTCCTGTGTTAGATGCATCAGTTTCAACTTCAAAGGTGCAATCAAACCGCGGCAAGGCCAAGACTGGCGCAGTGATAAGGGCCTTTTTCAGATGCTGAAAAGTAGCTTCTGCCTCATCACTCCAAACAAAGACTGCCCCTTTTTTAAGCAAGTTTGTTAGATTTCTACTGACCACACCAAAATTGCGCACAAACCGTCTATAGTAGCCAGCCAACCCGAGGAACCCGCGAACCTCTCTGGCTGAGGTGGTAGTTGGCTAATCCCGGACTGCTGTAATGTTCTTGTCATCCGTTGAGACTCCATCAGCGCTGATGACATGACCGAAATAAGTAAGACGTGGTTGAGCGAACTTGCACTTAGCTTGGTTGAGGTAGAACTAGTGTTTGCGCAACAACTGAAACACTTGTCGAAGGAGTTCCTTGTGCTTTTCCAAGGTGGCACTATGTACCAAGATGTGTCGTCAATGAATACGAGCACACCTTTGCGCAACAGAGGTGACAAAATAATGTTCATAGTCCCTTGAAAGGTAGAGGGACCACCAGTAACACCATTGGGCATGACCTTGAAGTCATAATGCCCGTGATGAGTCTTGAAAGCAGTCTTGTACTTTTCGCCGGCCTTCATCCTGATTTGATGATAACCCGCCCTCAAATCGAGACTGGTAAACCAAACTGACCCTGCAAGCTCATCCAACAGCTCCTCAATGACTGGCAATGGGTATCTGTTCTTGATTGTGATGGCATTTAATCTGCGGAAGTCGATGCAAAATCTCCAACTCAAGTCCTTTTTCTGCACCAACAGGACTGGAGCAGCAAATGGACTACAAGTATGCTGAATGATGCCTTGCTTGATCATTTCGGCCACTTGGCGCTCAATTTCATCTTTTTGAGCTGGAGTGTAACGGTAAGGCCTCAAGTTGACAGGCTGTACCCCTGGTATCAACGGAATAGTGTGATCAAAATCCCATTCTGGAGGTAAAGTGGATGGCCTATCAAAGAGATGAGCAAATTCTTGCAATAGGGTCGATATCACTGAAGGAACCTGATCCTCTCCTTCTGACACATCAATAGCACAGAGTTGGGTGACCTAGTGCACATCATTACAGTCAAACAGAGCATGTGATTGGGCTGATGATAGCTGATAACAGTGTTGCACACTCGGTTGCACTCCCTCCAACAAAATTGGCTTGCCATTGTGCAAGAACTGCAGCTTCTTGAGTTCCCAATGAATATCCATGGGGCTATGGTCTTCTAACCAATCCATTCCCACAATCATATCATAACAACCTAGTGGCAACACTTTAAGAGTAGAGCAAAATTTGTGGCCTTAAACCCACCACTCACAGTTAGGCACTTTCTGGGCACAGCAGAGATGCCCCCCATCAGTAATGCGCACTTGCAAAGGATGATCTGAAGTCACAACACCAGTCAGACGATCGGCTAACTTAGCACTGATGAAGCTATGATAACTCCCAGAATCAATCAACATCAACACCTTCTGATTCTGGATGAGTCCTTGCAGCCGAACAGTTTGCGGTCTTACAGTACCCTCCAACGCTGCCCTGGAAATAGTATGACATTCACTGCCTGTATCCGAATGCTTTGACTGCCCATCCAAACTTGAAATTCCCAAGACATCAAACAATTCTTGAACACGTGTAACTGAACTGCGGTGGCACACTTGTGATATCGAGACCATTTCTCGCCGCACAAGTAACAGAGGCCTCGCGCGCGACGATAAGCACGCAGTGTGGTCAATCTCTCATCATTTGATGGAGATAGTTGTGCCATACCATTGGGCGTGGGTCGATGATCGGCCGCTGTGTCTGCAGGAATGGGAGGTGGCCGGCCTGCCCCTCGCAGATGTGACCGAACCGCTGATCCAGTATCAGTGCGACATGGTTCGCATCGTTTAGAAATTTCCAGCACCTCTTCCTGCAGATAAGCCAAATAAATAGCAGTATCTAGGTCGCGAGGATTATGCACAAGGACAACAACACGAATTTCATCATTAAGACAATCTACGAACCGCTGAATCCCACGAACTGCTATGTGCCAAAAGGGAGTGCATAAGCTCGTTAAATTGAGTAACATAAGCTAAAACTGAATCTGTTTGGCGTAATTGAAAGAGCTGGCGCAACAGAGAGGAGAACTCATTGCGCTCGAATTGGTCACAGACCAATTTACAGAAAGCTTCCCAAGTCAGGTTACGGAAGGTAAACCCACCATTTTCGAGCCAAATCATCGCCGGCCCCGAAAGATGCATAGCAGCAGTGTCTACCCAAAGCTCCGGATCAAGGTGAAACACACGGAAATAGGACTCACAATTCCTTTTCCAACTGCGGGGCTTCTCTCCCCAAAATTGTGGAAAATCAAGTTTGGGACGGGGAATGGAAGTGGAACGAAAACGCTGTGGGCTGCCCGAGCGGGAGGCATTCTGCTGCCGCGAGAACTCCCCAGACAGTGGCAGCGGCTCGAGAGGACGGACTAACGATCGTGAACGGGAATCCTCGAGAGTGTATGTACCCATGGCTGGAGGCAGAATGAGGGTAATAACTACCCCAGATCCAGACCCCCGAGTCGAATTGTCGTCATGGCGGCCATCGGGCCTGTGCGTCTCCTTGCTCGCCTCCAAAGTCGTCCCACCACCAGATCGTGGGATCAGGGGTGGCAGATCTGTCGGCTTGAGGGCGCGGCGGGGTTGCGGATGACGGTGTCCAAGTCGCGGTGAACGCCGCCGATCTCGATGCGCAGATCGTCGACCAAGCACTCGAGCGCCGGCCGCCACTCCACGAGGCCCGTCACGGACGGCTTGATCTCCTCAAAGAGGGCTGTCGATGTCGCCACCGCCTCTTGGATGGAGGCGTTCTGCTCCTGGATGCGCTTGAGCGTTGCCGCAAGCTCGTCGATGCGTTGCTCCATTTCGAGAGTGTGGCGTTGATTGCGCGTGGAGAAAGTGGGCTTCTGGAGATAATCAGGCAAATCTGATACCATATGTTACGTCCCTCAACTCGATTTACTCTAGCTCATAGTGGCATAGGAGGAATTTTGGAGTTCAGAGGAGGTAGGGTTCGAGGAGTAAGAAGGGGATCGGGTTGAGAGTACAAGTCCAGATAATTCTCGATACCTCTCCACCTAACGCACACCAACACTTAACCACCCAGTTCCCAGGTGGCTGGGTCGAATTTGTGGCTGGGCCGCTTCTTCCTCCTGGGCCGGCCTTCTCCAGGGTTGTGGGTTGTAGAAGTACTTGGGTCCGTGACAGGTGAGCAGCATTAGTAGCACCGGTCATTCTCGACCAACCAGTATACATGTTCTGAGGGCATTCTGGACTTCTACGATTCACCTCGCACCGACCCACCCCGCCCGTTGTTCTCATCTATGGGCTCTGGTAGAGTTCCGGTGGCCACCGCCATGCCTCCTCTTTCTTCTCCAGCCCGCCTTCTCTCGCTCAGGAAACCCGAGTCTCGTTCCTTCCCCGTGCATGGATCCGGCGCTCGACTGCGTGGCGTAGGCCTCGGCCCAGACCGTGCTCTTCTTCTCCAATAGGTGCGACAGGACGGCCATGAGGCGTTGGCTTGCGCTCCTCCCATGGCGCCGTTGTCCATCAATGCGGAGGCTTGCCATGTGCAGAAGTTCGTCGACCCGTCCATGACGACCAGGCAGGATGGAGAAGGGCGTTGACGTAGCCGTGGTCGCCAAGTGTTGGTTCCATGTATGTATGTGAGGAGAGCACGGCGGCGATGGGAGCAAGCAGGCGATGCCAATTACAAGCTATTACTATGAAATAGGCTGGCATCTTGGCCCATCAACAATCCTGTTTCAACGGTGGGATTTAATTATACTGGTTCGCTGATGCCAAGCAGTATAGGGTATCATAAAAGAGCTCACTTCCGAACCCGGCTCCCAAGCTATAGCTTCAGCCTGTATGGCAGAAGAATATGTTCGCTGCAATGAAAATAGCTTGGTGTTGCCCTCCTGCTTATATGTGGAGAAAGATGCCGATTCTTGCGTAGTGCTGCAACCCTACAAAATCAAAATGACTTGAAGTGTTTTTTTCAAGCTGCATCAACGAATATACTCACTCTGCACCAAAATATATGTCGCTGGAGTAGATCTAGTCCAACTACTCCTGCGACATATATTTTGGTGCGGAGTAGCTGGCACCTCTCGAAACCTATTCATGTCAATCTGCATAGAAAACACTCCTGGTAGCAAGTTTTGCTTTACTTGCTTCCCTTCTCAAAATCTGTTGAGTAGAAGTCTTCAACTGGCTAATAAAAACTGAAGAGTGCAGTAGCACTGCTTTCATCTTGATTAGGAGTACAGAAGAAGTGAGCCAAGTGGCTAAAATACTAAATAAAAGAACTGAAAACGAATGGAAGCTAGCTGACAGTTGAGCCGAACTAGTTGCAAATTCTAGCTCCCCTCCAAAGAAGTCTTGTTCTCCTTCCTTTGATTTGAGGACTTAAAGGATATTTTTTGATAAAAGGCGCTTTTATTATCTTATAAAAATGTAGCATCAAGTGCATACAAAGCATTATGGGTAACATCCGGCATCTGCATAACTAAGATGCACATAGTCAATCCTGATAAGTTTGACAGAAAGAAAAGAAACAACACCAAAAAGACGGCAACAGTAGAGTCCTATAGTCCGACACTATGACTACATTGAAAGTGTTGTGTAGAAGGGATACAGAGGGATTGGTGAAATAATTGTTTATTGCTTGAGCCTCATGGGCATGATCAATTTAAAGTACAAGACAAGTCAGAACAAATCTTAGCGTATCTCATATTTTCTAACTAACCACGATAATCAACATCCCGCCACAGTCATAACGATAGCGACACAAACGGTGAGACTGAAGAAGAATCCGGATGTAAGACGACGGACATCCCCCCTATAGTCGTAACGGTCGGTGCATCGCGGAACTCATGGCTGGAGTGGAAACCGAGGAGGTTGCTCAAGCAAGGCGGTAGCCCTTTGTGCCGATGTCGATGTAGTCAAGAGTGTAGGGTAGTGTAGCCGTGGTCGAGGTAGCCGTGCGAGGGATGTCATGGTCGTGTCAAGTCGGGGTGGCCAGTCTCGAGATAGTCGCTGTGGAGCCGCAGGCGCAAAGAGGTGCCGAGTTAGTCATGGGAGCAGTGGTGTCAAACTAGTGGTGCGGCGAGAAGAAGATGGTGTTGATGAGGTGTCACGCCGGGTTTGGCAAGCCTGGGGACATGTCATGGACGAAGGCAGATGTCGATGTTGCCAGCACCGGGCATGCGTAGACGGACGAAGTCGATGTTGATGAAGCGCGCTTCAGACTTGCTAGGCCCGGGGATACATCATGGATGAAGGCATGTATCAATGTTGCCAGCATTGGGCATTCAAAGATGGGGACCTACACGAGTTGTATGCCATGTCGAGGGGGCTAACGGAGAAGGACTCGACATAGTGCTGGACAAAGATGAAGGAGGTGGATGGGTGGCGCGGCTTGGGTGTGCGAGTGGCAGCAGTGCCAAGGAAGAAGAGCGGTGGTGGCGGTGAAGGCACTTAGGTTAGGAGCGTGGCAGCGGTGCTCGAAGTAAGCAACAAAAGACCCGACAATGTGATGAAGACAGGCACATACAGTGGCATTCCCATGCCGAGGGAGGCAGCGTCGCGCATACCATGTGGAAGTTGATGCGCAGATACGGCGGAGTGGATAGCGTGCCGCGGTGCTACGGCCTGAAGGGGCGACGCAGCGGCAGCGCATGGGTCGGGGCACTACCAGGGAAAAGCCTGAACACAGAATCTTACCAGCAGCACGCTTTAAAACAAGGCGACATAGCAGTAGTGCGTGCCCAAAAACGCCCTGCTGAAATAAATGTAGTAGTAGCGCGCCTGTAATAAGCCGTGCCACTGCTATAATTGCCACGCCCCCGCCACCAAGCTAGTTATAGCAGCAGCATACAAAGAACGCCACTGCTACTGATCATAGCAGTAGCGCCTTCTGGCAATGCCCGCTACTTCTAAGCCATTCTATCTTCCCCAACCGGCTACCTCTCACTCTCCTCTTTCCACTCACACTCACACTCACTCGATCTCCCCCTCAATCCCCCTGCGCCGGTCCTCCCCGCCAGTCGCCGTCGCCTACCCCTCCTCCCTCTGCGCTGCCGTCACCTCATCCTCCTCCCTGGACTCGGTAATTCTTCGCCGGCCGCCCTCCTCCTCCGTCCTCCCTCCACTCCTCCATTCGCCGCCGGCCGGCCCCTGCTCGCTCTGCCTTCCTCCTCTGTCCTGCTTCCTCCTCCCTCCTCCAGTCGCCCCTCCTTCTCCCTCCTCCCTTCTCCATCCACAACACCCTCCTGCCTGCTACATTTTGATTTAGAAGGCTAGTTGATATTTTCTTGTTGATATGCAACATTTTGATTTACTTAATAGTTTGTAGTTGATATATAACAATTTTGATTTAGTATGATTAACTGATAAGTAAAAATTTAGACATAGTTGATAGTTTTTAGTTGATATAAGCCTCTGGTCTTATATAACACTTTGATTTAGGATAGTTTCTAGGGTTTAGAATAGTCGATGCTAGTTTGCTATGTTGGTTTGCATGTTGAGCTTGATGATCATCCCATGCTAAGTAACTACATGTGGTTGTTAGATCCATTGAGATCTTGTTTAATTAGTATTGATGCTAGCTTGTTAACTAATCCATGTTTTTAGGGATTATAGCTAGCATACCAATGCTCTGATTTAGTTGTGGTTTTTGTGTTCCTCAGAGTAGTGGTTTTTTATGCTATATTGAAGTTGGTGTACCACTGTTTTTTGATTGGGTCAATTCCAGCATCTATAGATCCTATTGTTAGTATCACATATAAACCTGAATATATTCATTTTGCCCTGTGTTGAGATATCTTGTTGTTTAGTTTAGGTTAGATGGCATAACACATTTGTGACCTTTGAGATGCCATAACATTGTTTTTTGAACTTTTTATATGCATAAGATAAACAACAAAGCTTGATTAAGATAGATGCATTGAGAACTTTATCTTATTGTTTTTTGAATTTTAGTTACTAAGCTTGAATATTTTGTTTTCCGATTAAGATCGATGCATTGAGAACTTTATGTTATTGTTTTTCTTTTCTGTGAAGTGGATCGTTCATCTTTGCTTATATTGCTTTAGGAAAATGGCGCGACTACCACCACCATGTCGACTGTGCAAGTCAAGGTGCGCCAGCAGCTTTACAACTGGCAAGTTGTTCGGCATGTACTTCCAGACGAGTTTTCGTCATGCGGCGGTAAGAAATTATATGAAATGTAACAATTATTTTGTTTTTACTGTTGGCATTAATGCATTGTGTCATTTTGCTTTCTTTACACAGATCGTCCCATGCAATGTGAGGTTGAAATTCAACAAGCTGATAGGAGACACTGTGACCTTTGAGGCTGGGGGGGGGGGGCTACACTATGGAGGTCGAGAAAGGACGCAATATGTCACAGATTGGAGGAGATGGATGGGCCCGTTTCCTCACCCGCATGCGTGTTACTAGTGGTGAGTTGATTAGCTTCTCCTTCGGAGCAGACAGACCCAAGCTGGCTGTCATTTATATCAACAAGGTGGAAGATGATGAAGATGACGAGGGCCCACTCGATGAAGATGATGAGGACCCACTTCATGAAGCCATCGTAGCTCAAAGAATGAGGCTGAGCGAGGAGGAGGTGTGCAACCTATGGGAAATAATTCCGCCACGTGATGACTTTGTCAGGGTGCCATTCGTGACCCGCCTGAAAAGTACCATGGTCGATCGGCATGATATGGTATGTTATACTAACCGTAGTAATTTGATGATATATATATATATATATATATATATATATATATATATATATATATAGGTTTTATTGTTATACTTACAAATGCAAAGTATCCGATGATATGCTTAGTGTAGAGTCCAATGATATGCTGTGTGGAATCTAGTTGATGATATGCTTTAGTGTAGAGTCCGATCACATGCTTATTAGTGTAGAATTCAAGAAACTATTAATAGTGTAGATAATCCATATGTACTTATTAGTAGAATTCATGCTTAGTAGAAATGTGTAGTGCTTTGTCTTTTGATAGTGTAGAAATCTATACTTAGTAGAAATATATTTGCAAGAGTATGTGTGAGGCTACTTATTAATTGATATGTTTTTCTTATTCAGAAATTGCCAAAGAGCCTCTCTGTGAGTTATGGTATTGAGCCTGATGAAGAAGGCTCAGTTGGACTACGCCTTACTGCAAGGGGCTTCGTCACCACCTGTACTTACGGCATGGACACGGACGATCGCACACACTTCAGCTCGATTGGGTGGAAGAGATTCCTCGTTGGCAAGAATCTTCGTGTTGGACAGGCCATCCTAATTACTATCAGGAACACCCACCACCCAGGCTTGAGGATGATGGTCGTCGTCGATATCATCTAGAACTACATATGTGTGTGGCTGTATGACTATATATACTTGATAGATCTGCTATATATGTGAGTCTGGAAGACTACCTAGTAGTGCTTGAGGATGCATGTTGACTATATATGAAATTATTATCTAGTACTACCTAGTACCTATAATGCTTTATGATATCGTATGACTACTATATGGTATTGTGGTTAATGATATTGTTATCTGGTATATGTGAAATTGCAGTTTATTGAAACGGGATAGGAAGTAGGAAAAAATGATGAAAGATACAGCAGTAGCGCAGGGATAGGAAAGTGCTACAGCTACTTAATAGTACCGCGTTCCAGAAAAGCGTTGCTGATATAGTCGGGCAAAGACCGCACTACTACTAACTGTTAGCTGCGGGTATAGACCGCGTTCCACAAAAGTACTGCGGGTATAGACCGCGCTACTACTAACTGTTAGCTGCAGCGCCGTAGTAGTAGCGCCGCTACCCGCGCTGCTGATAGCCTCAAAACCTGCGCTACTACTAGGGTTTTCCCTAGTAGTGAGGCGACGGCGGGAAAGACCTCATGGCGGTGGCAGGGACCGCGTGCCATGTTCTCTACGGCCTAATGGGGTGACACAACAGTAGCGTGTTGGTCGGAGCAGCCACTGGGACGGCCTGAAACCGACGGCCTCGGGGTGACGGTGGACCGTAGGCCGTGGCACTATGGCCCGAAGGGGCGACGTAGCGTCTTACATGGTTGGGTGCAGGCGCGGGGAGAACCACGGGACAGCGGCAGGGACTGCATGCCACGCTCACTACGGCCCAATGGAACAATGCAGCGGTACAGCCATAGAACATCCTGGAGCGGACGACCTCGAGACGACGGTGGACTGCAGGACGCACCACTACGACCCGAAGAGGCATTGCAGCGACCGCGCACGGGTCGGTGCGACGATTGCAAGTGAAACCATGAGGTGGCGATGCTGCTATCCGAAAGAATGACACAGCTGCAACGCGTTGCTCGATAAGTGAGGACGAGCTTGATGACGATCTGCACATAAAGCAGCCGAGATACGCACTCGCTGTGAATCACACCGAAAGTGCAAGCGCACGGGATAAGGACCGGCTACAGCGCATCCGTTGTTGCAGACCACGCGGCGCGGTTCAGCAGGACATCACAGAAGCACATGCAACACACGGAGATTGGTCTCATGGTTTCCACACATACAAGCACGTGAGCAACCTGGAGACAACCTATGCGTGGTTTTGCGTCCAGGCTGTGCGGCCGGTTAGAAGTCGAAACGGCTCCTTGGCGATCGATCGCCGGAGCGATCGATTCCGACCACGCGTGGCGCACCTCCTGTTCCATTTCCCTTTCTAGCTCGTTTCCTTTTTTGGAAAAGCCCACGCGTGCGCGGCCTGCTATTCCTCTTTTCCCTTTCGCCTACCTCCCCGAGCGCGGTGGTCGCCTTCTCCCACAGATCCCCTCATACTCCTCCGCCGCAGCTACCCTGCTGCTTCCCTCCCCCCTCCTTGCTGGCGGCTTTTCCTCCGCCGCAGCTGCCCTGCCGCTTCCCTCCCCCTCCTCCCTGGCTGCTCCTCCATCGCGGCAGCTGCCAATACGGCGAGGCTCCACGGCGGCACGGGCGACGCCAGGTCCAGGGGTGGCAGCGGCCAATACGGCGAGGCTCCGTGCCCGCACGAGCGCCACAAGGTCCAGGGGTGGCAGCGGTCAAGACGGCGAGGCGGTGGCTCTCTAGCGTCCGTACGGCCTCCGGCGCTCGCTCGCCCTTTCTCCTGCGTCTCCTGCCAGCAAGCTTCCCAACGGCGCCCGTGTCACCTCCGAGGATGTCCCGGTACCACTCACCTCCCCCTCCCCTCTTCCTTCAGATGAATTAATAGCTGACGGCGGCCAGCGTCTCCGAGCTTGCAAGCACCAAGATTTGACAGGGAGCAGCACATGGATGTCGATTTTGGCAGCTCTGCTTTGATGAAGCCGGCATGGCTAGGTAGTTCTTGCTAGTTTTCAGCATGAGGAGGGAAGAAGATGATTTAATGTTTTTGGAAGGACTAATCCAGTGAGGATGGTGGACAAGAAAATAGAAGGAATGTTCTCACAAAATAAGATTGTTTACTGTTTCACACAAAATCAGATTTTTGCCAGCAACTCATCCACCTTGGTCTCATCTTTCGTTGATGGCGGAGCATCAAGTAGCAGTATCTCAATGAAAATCCATAGAAGTATCGGAACCGGCTGTGTATATGGGAAAAAGAAAATCCCTAAATGTATCTCTGAAACAATGGCATTTTTTCAGTGAATGAACTAAGACTAGCAGTTCATTTTAATTCTGTTGTGGGAATCTATTTGGGAACTCAATTCTGAACACTTTCAAAGAGATAGTAGCTGCCACTGTTTCAAGAATGTACTAACTCTCTGAAAATCGCTTTGTTTTTCTGTAGCAAGTTGTCGTATGAATTCTGACAGAAAACTGTCATTTGTTCAAGAAGGAATTATTTTTCTGAATCTTTTTTTGTATTTCTGTAGCAACTTATTGTATGGATTCTTAACACTGTGCAAGGAAATCAGCAGCTGCCATTGTTCAGAGAATGAGCTAAATCTCTGAAAATCGCTTTTGTTTTTCTGTAGCAAGTTAATGTATGAAAACTGAATATTGTTCAAAGAAGTCAGCAGCTGCCATTATTTTTACATCAGTTTACCCCCTGTTAGTAGAAAGGAACAACTCATTTCTCTCGCTACTCCTAATTTTTTGTTGTGCTTTTCTGTAGGAGGAGAAATTCATCATCAGATCACAAGAACCACAGAACAGCAAGGGTGATATTCAGGTTGACATATTTCCATAGACAATCTAACCTGTACAGGGATGAGTAAGAGATGAAAAACATCAATTGAAAGCACCGCAAAGGTGTCTAAGAAATGGTAACATCATTTGAAGAACATCCCTTTCCTTCCCCTGATTTATCATAGGTTAATAACTTACAGCGTAAATGTCAATATCTTACAGCATAATTATCTTTTTATAGGCAGTCTTTCACACTAAAACGACAACACATGCCTTACAAGATACTTCCTTTTTTCATACACTGTTCTTCGTGCTAGTATCAGGTTCAGTAACATAAACACAAGTAAAAATGCTCATCGTTTCTCTCTGCGCCCACCATGCAAAAAAAGAAGTGCCCCAAGAAGATAATTGCCTCCATTTCTTTTCCCATAGCATCCTATGCGCGTTGTAGCTCTCTGGTCCAGCCCACGATGCCGCGTTATGTCGCCTGTTTTTGGAGGACAGATAAAGGAAATTAATCCCTTCTGCTTTCTATATAAGAAAATATGATAGCCGTAATAAATCCTATAAGATTAACACTGCTAGTCCAGAAAATTTAAGCATTACCCGGTTATTTTGGGGGCATTGTGGCTTTTTATGGCCTGGCAGCCTGCACTTGGAACACTTCCTTACTGCTTTTTGTTTCTTAAGCTTATCAGAAGCCTTTTCATACATGGTCTTTGGCCTATCACCAAGGTTGAAACCTTTTGTGCGTGACAGCGGGGGGTCTCTCAAACCAAATGTTTGATGCACCTGAATGCCACCCATGCTAGACGCACCAATGGTAGATACAATGTTTTGATGCACCTGCGTAGGGATATGCAGGTCGCCATCCCCCTCCTGCCTGGCATCAACATTCAGTTGCTGAGGATCATCAATACACCGTCGCTTCCCACCTGAGAGTTGTTGTTCTTGGCGGAGCCGCTTGTCTAACCTGACTTTGTTTATTGCCTCACCGATTCCTTCCACAAACAGGTCGTACGACCTGTCGTCCGTGCATTCGTTTGACAATGCGTCCGACACCTGGCTCATGACTATAGAATGCCTGACTGTCAAGTGTGTTCTCTGTCCATTTTGACCAACATTTCCATCCGTCATCATAGCTAACACATGCCCTGCAGCTACTGTCCACCTAGGATTTATAAAGCTTTCAGGGAGGCTACTCAACCCAATGTGTCTTGCTACCGCTAGGACGTGGCAGCAACGCAAACCGTCCCGATTGAACTTGGAACATGAGCAGCGGTAGACATCATCAGGTGATATTGACACAGTGTATATCCTCTTTGAAAACTCTGCGTCCTGGTATTCGCACCGCCTTGTCACCAGAAATGTTCTTGTTTCACCAGCAGCAGCAACGACCTCAACTCTGTAAACTGTGGTTTTTTTCATCTCTTCCACAAATTTGGCGTATATTGGTGGTGTGTATATCTTCGCAGCCCCTCTTTCCATAGGGTCGTAACTCCAGTAACGTTGTTCTCTCAGTTCTGATTTCTCTCTCAGTCGATCAAGGTCGCTATGCTTCTTTTCCTGCACAATCTGGTACTGGTTGAAAAACGTCGCAATCGAGTCTTTTCGGAGGACGTAGCCTTTGAACAGAGAGTTGGTGCTCTCGCTCCTCCCAGTTGATGATGTGAATGGGAAAAATTTGTTCATGTAGTACGCAGGGACCCACTCATTTCTGATTTCAAACAACCGCTTTAGGTGGGTTTCATCCTAAGCATCATGCTTCTCCAACAGAGCGTGCCATCCGCTCTCAAACTCTTTAGGCATGAACGAGTTCCTGATTAGGCTCCGGAGCTCTGCATGCAAAGTTCCTCGGGCAGCAAAGAAAGTGACTAGTTTCTGTTTCATTTTCCTCTGGATGTGCCAGTTGCAGAAGCGGTGGGTTGAGTGCAACACGACAGCACGTATAGCATTCCGCATTGCGACATCCTGGTCTGTTATTATGGTTTCCGGGTGCAGACCCCCCATTGACCTCAGAAATGCTCGAAACAGCCACCTGAATGTGTCTTCCGTCTCATCCTTTAACAATGCCGCACCAAACAGGACAGTCTTTCCATAGTTGTCCACACCAAGCATAGGGGCAAATGGCATATTGTACTGGTTTGTGGAATAGGTGGTATCAAAAGAGACAAACTGCCCAAACTGGCTGTAGTTTGCTCTACCTATCTGATCTATCCAAAACACACTTCTAACGTTGTTCTGTGCGTCGACTTGGAGCTGGTAACTGAAACCTGGCATCTTATCCTCAACACTCTTGAAAATTTTCAGCAGCTCCTCAATGTCTTTGTTCTTGTGTTTAAGTCTTTTCTTTGCAGTGCGGTTGCTCAGATACTTAGCATCAAAAGGTACTCCTCTGAAGCTCCCCATCATCCTCCTGAATATGGTCATCACTTTCCTGGGGGGCACTCTGCTTTCTTGAAGAATGTCAATTAATGCCTTGTCAGATTCAGACATCCTTTTGTGGCACTTCATAAACCTAACCAGCCACTCACTGGGAGCCAGCTCATGATTGTGCTCAAGGTTTGTGGATTTTATAACCCATTGTCCAGATTCTTCCTTCACTATTATCTTAACTGGGCACATTGTCCTGTTGATTCTGGAAGTCATCCTCTTCCTCAGCGCAGAATCGTTGCACGCATTCGCCCGACTCCGGTTACAGCTGAATGACTGCTTGTTTATCTGCTTTGAAACCCTCGACTCATATGTGGTGTCCCTTTTTATCGCAAAACCCACACGCCGGGCATATGCGGCGAAAAAGAAGAATGCTTGGTCCCTCGAATCGAACTCAAGACCTAGCTCCGGCGCAGGAGCTTCCATGATTTCCCGAACAGATGGATAATCACCATTACCAAACATTCGGTCCATATCATGTTCCTCGGCTGTCAGGGGCTCGGGTTCAAGTGCACTTTGAAGCTCTTGATCTGTAGCCACACCATTAGTCTGTTCAACACCATCCAGCACCGAATCTCCCTGGTCCGTTGCTACAGCTGCTCCATCCACCGGATTCGGGCCTTGCTGCGACTGGTGGACTGCGGATGCAACGTCTCCACCCTCAGCAAGCTCATCTTCATGTATATCCATAACCTGGGAAAAACATACAGATGCAATTCCTTTTTTCTATAAGTATTTTTCTCTTTTTGGTTATTTTTAGATAGGTACACCTCACAAACTTGTGCATTTTTCAAAACATCCCATAAGAGTCATAGTTTCCTTTTTCTTCGTACCTCATTCAAGTCGAAGAGTGGTGGCTGCCTTTGCTCATCTGACTCTGTTGTATCCATGTCGAGAACATCATCAACCCAAGTGCCTGCTGCATCGGGACCATCCTCATCTGCATCAATAGCCTGGGGCGGCACATAGAAAAGCATTTGTGTTTATAAGCTCCGCATTTTTATCTCTTTTTTGCTAGTAAACAACATGCATGCAACTTCTGTCTGTTCATCAAACCATAAGTACTCAAAGTCATGTTTCTTTTCTACCTCGTTTAAATCAAACAGTGCAGGTTCTTTATGCTCATGAGGATCTGTTCCCGCGAAAGCCCCTGTCCCCGCCATGCCAAAAGCAATATTAGCTGAATGACTCGCCGAATTTATGCTAGCTTCAACTGCCGCAAGCTCTTGAATATTCTCTTGCTCCTCTCTAGCGCGACGCCTCTGCACAAATGACTTTTTTGTGTTCCACGAGAGGGAACGGGGAGGAGGGGAGTGGCAGCGTTAGCATTTCTCTACTTATTGAACCTCTTGCTTTTTGCTATAAAGAATTATTAAAGAGAGAGGGGGTTGGGGGTGATACCTGTGTAAATCTTTCCAGTAAAACGTACATTGGCATGCTTGATGAACCAACATTCATCATTTCTCTTACTAGCGGAGAGATCACACCAGCATTGGTCATCTGAAAAGGAAGAAAAAAGAAATGCAAATTAGAATAGTCACTTGTGTTTTTCCTGCAAAATCATAAATATGCATTGTTGGAAGTCACATATCCAGTTCATTTCTTCTTTTAATATTTTTTCCGCTTACATACTATTGAAGGAAATATTCCCTAGAGGCAATAATAAAGTTATTATTTATTTCCTTATATCATGATAAAAGTTTATTATTCATGCTAGAATTGTATTAACCGGAAACATAATACATGTGTGAATACATAGACAAACAGAGTGTCACTAGTATGCCTCTACTTGACTAGCTCGTTAATCAAAGATGGTTATGTTTCCTAACCATGGACAAAGAGTTGTCCTTTGATTAACGGGATCACATCATTAGTTGAATGATCTGATTGACATGACCCATTCCATTAGCTTAGCACCCGATCGTTTAGTATGTTGCTATTGCTTTCTTCATGACTTATACATGTTCCTATAACTATGAGATTATGTAACTCCCGTGTGCCGAAGGAACACTTTGTGTGCTACCAAACGTCACAACGTAATTGGGTGATTATAAAGGTGCTCTACAGGTGTCTCCAAAGGTACATGTTGGGTTGACGTATTTCGAGATTAGGATTTGTCACTCCGATCGTCGGAGAGGTATCTCTGGGCCCTCTCGGTAATGCACATCACTTAAGCCTTGCAAGCATTGCAACTAATGAGTTAGTTACGGGATGATGTATTACGGAACGAGTAAAGAGACTTTCTGGTAACGAGATTGAACTAGGTATTGGATACCGACGATCGAATCTCGGGCAAGTAACATACCGATGACAAAGGGAACAACGTATGTTGTTATGCTGTGTGACCGATAAATATCTTCGTAGAATATGTAGGAGCCAATATGGGCATCCAGGTCCCACTATTGGTTATTGACCGGAGACGTGTCTCGGTCATGTCTACATTGTTCTCGAACCCATAGGGTCCGCACACTTAAGGTTTCGATGATAGTTATATTATGAGTTTATACGTTTTGATGTACCGAAGGTTGTTCGGAGTCCCAGATGTGATCACAGACATGACGAGGAGTCTCAAAATGGTTGATACATAAGATTGATATATTGGAAGCCTATGTTTGGATATCAGAAGTGTTCCGGGTGAAATCGGGATTTTACCGGAGTACCAGGTGAGTTGTGGACGATGTAAGTCATACTGCTTACCAGCATGTCATACTTTGGTTCGGCGGTATTGTTGGATGAAGCGGCCAGGATCGACATTACGCGTACGCTTACGCGAGACCGGTTCTCCCGACGTGCTTTGCACATAGATGGCTTTCGGGTGACAGTTTCTCGAACTTTAGTTGAACCGAGTGTGGCTACGCCCGGTCCTTGCGAAGGTTAAAACAACACCAACTTGACAAACTATCGTTGTGGTTTTGATGCGTAGGTAAGATTGGTTCTTGCTTAAGCCCGTAGCAGCCACGTAAAAAAATTTGCAACAACAAAGTAGAGGACGTCTAACTTGTTTTTGCAGTGCATGTTGTGATGTGATATGGTCAAGACATGATGCTAAATTTTATTGTATGAGATGATCATGTTTTGTAACCGAGTTATCGGCAACTCGCAGGAGCCATATGGTTGTCGCTTTATTGTATGCAATGCAATCGCGCTGTAATGCTTTACTTTATCACTAAGCGGTAGCGATAGTCGTGGAAGCATAAGATTGGCGAGACGACAACGATGCTACGATGGAGATCAAGGTGTCGCGCCGGTGACGATGGTGATCATGACAGGTGCTTCGGAGATGGAGATCACACGCACAAGATGATGATGGCCATATCATATCACTTATATTGATTGCATGTGATGTTTATCTTTTATGCATCTTATCTTGCTTTGATTGACGGTAGCATTATAAGATGATCTCTCACTAAATTATCAAGATAAAAGTGTTCTCCCTGAGTATGCACCGTTGCCAAAGTTCGTCATGCCCAGACACCACGTGATGATCGGGTGTGATAAGCTCTACGTCCATCTACAATGGGTGCAAGACAGTTTTGCACACGCAGAATACTTAGGTTAAACTTGATGAGCCTAGCATATGCAGATATGGCCTCGGAACACTGAGATCGAAAGATCGAGCGTGAGTCATATAGTAGATATGATCAACATAGTGATGTTCACCATTGAAAACTACTCCATTTCACGTGATGATCGGTTATGGTTTAGTTGATTTGGATCACGTGATCACTTAGAAGATTAGAGGGATGTCTATCTAAGTGGGAGTTCTGAAGTAATATGATTAATTGAACTTAAGTTTATCATGAACTTAGTACCTGATAGTATCTTGCTTATGTATCACTGGTAGAAAAAGGGCCTATAGTCCCGGTTCATAAGGGCCTTTAGTCCCGGTTCCTGAACCGGGACTAAAGTGTCGGTACTAATGCCCCGACCCTTTAGTCCCGGTTCAATCCAGAACCGGGACTGATGGGCCTCCACGTGGGTAGTGCACAGAGCTCAGGCAGGAGACCCTTTGGTCCCGGTTGGTGGCACCAACCGGGACCAATAGGCATCCACGCGTCAGCATTTCTGTGGCTGGGGTTTTTGTTTTTTTTGAAGGGGGGGGGGGTTGGGGGTTTTGGGGGGTTAATTTAGGTGTTTCATATATTGTGTTAGCTAGCTATAATTAATAGAGAGAAGTGTCCTCTCTTATGTCCGTGCTTGGTTGACACTACGTACTATACATACGTATAGAGAGGACTAGACACGCTGGCTAGCTAGTAAGCAAACGAAGGAAACAGAAGATCGTCATGAACATATATGCATACAGAGAGAAGTGATATCGACCACCTCTCCTTCTCCGAGAGATTGGTCGAACAACAAGTTCTCATATATCTATCTGACACTACCGGCTACATATATACAATAATTATCTCTTACAAATATAATCATATGGACTCAGGGTCCACATAGAATTCTCCGTCTTCAGGGATCACGTGGTCAAGAAAGAATGCCGCCAATTCCTCTTGAATTGCTCGCATGCGAGCTGGTGCTAGGAGTTCATCCCGCTTCCGAAACATCTAATTTAAAGAAGGGGGTCAATACATATATATATATATATGAATGAATGAAACTCAACACAAATGATGGTAATAAAATAAAATTGTTAATTTTGTTATTTACATACTTCATATTGTTCGTTAGTGTAGCCCCGCTCACAGGTCGTGTGGCGGATGGACTCGCAAACATAGTATCCACAGAAATCATTCCCTTGTTCCTGCCACAACCACTTTACAAGAAATAGAGGTTAATCAAACTGATAAGCAAGAATGCCAAATGGTATTGATGAAACTAGCGCTTGAATGACTAGTAGATGCGCTTAAAATGCTACTATAGTACTTACTTTCGGGTGTCTAAATTGCAGCTCCTTCGGCAGTCCCGGAGCTTTTTTGGTGAATTTTCTCCAAACCCTGCCGGACAAAGAAAACAATTACTTGATATATCAGGAAATGAACAAAGTTGCTGATATGGTGGGTAATGATCGATTTAACTTACTTCTCGAGTATTTGCGTCATGTCTGCATAGTCCTGGGGATCTTTTCGTCTTGAGTCTAAGACGGTTACTAGTCCCTGCTCAAGCTTAATCTCTAGGAGAATATAGTGGAAACTGCACACGCATGCATAACTCATCAATTACATTCCTATAACCTTGACTAATATATAAGGGAAACCGAATACGCACAAGACAGTAACACTTACTTGAAGTTGTAAGGAAAGAGTATTATATCTTTGTTTTGATTTATTACGAACGATCGTAGCAAGTTGGCCTCGGTAGCTGCGGCATGAAATTTAACCTGAGTTGCGTCTATGAGATATGTGTTAATGAACCCAATAGCACCGACTTGTCTTTTCTTCAATTCGACGATCTTCAATCTACATAATATAGTGAGGATGATTATAAATACATGCAATGAAAGAGCTAAGCTATATAGAGAAACTTAACGACAGAAGTAGTACTACTTACAGACAGTAGCAGGCGACCGTAGTTTTATCGAGGGCCAATTGATTGAAAAACTGATAGAACTCCTCAAATGGAACAGGCAACAGATCAATTCCAACGAGGTCATGCTCCTTTTTAACTTTCACATACAAAGTACTCCTCCCCCAGAGTCTCTCCAGATTTTCAAGTACCAATCATGCAATCTTCGCATCATCGTTGATAGAGATGTTTCATCTTTGACGAGAGGCTTCCCGTACTCGTATCTTTGTATCCGCATGTCCATGGGTTCATAATGTACTTCGTCGAGCAGGTAATCTGCAAGATTTCTATAACCGAGCACGATCCTCGGATCATTAGCGACGTTGTGGCTAGGCACCTTGAGCGGGGGGCACGATTGCTTCGCTTGTTCGCCAAGCTGGGCAATTTGTTTCCCAGCTGCTCGTCGTTCTTTCAGCCTTTGATCACTGACTGTACTTCGCGACCGCTCCGCTTCGACAAATTCCTTTCCAATAATGCGCTCATAGTTGCCTTTCGGTGGAGACTTGGGTGGTTTTGCCAGGGCGGCCAGAGTGCGCTTCACTTTCACCGGATCTACCTTCTCCTCCGGAGGTGGATGTCTCTTTGCTTTCAACCCTTGAAACCAATCATCCACTTCGGTTCGCGCGATCTTCGCGTTCTCCTCCGGGGTCCTCTCGTATGGTAACTTCTCTGGAGTCTTCAGAGAAGGACCGAATCTGTATGTCCTCCCGCCTCTGGTTGTACTGCTAGACGCCAACCGAGCAGACAGAGCGGTTGTCTTCTTTACTTGCTTAAGAGGCGGAGGAGAAGGACTACGACGCGCCGGAGTAGCTGGAGCGGCGGCAGGTCTCTTCCGCCCTTGCTGACGAGGCGGAGAAGGAGGAGGCTGGCTGCTCGGGCGCGTCGGCGCAGGTGGAGAAGGAGGCGGAGTGCCGCCACGCGCCGGAGAAGGAGCCGGCCGAGGGCCCTGATCGTCACTCGCCGGAGGAGGAGGCGGTGGAGGAGGCGGAGTGCCCTGACTTGCCGGAGGAGGAGGCGGAGGCGTCCAGTTCGGAAGGTTGATGAGCTCCTTCCGCCATAGGCATGGAGTCTTCAGAGCAGACCCCAGCCGAGTCTCCCCTTCACCGGTAGGGTGGTCAAGCTGGAGGTCCTCAAATCCCTCCGTTATCTCATCCACCATCACCCTAGCATATCCTTCTGGAATCGGCCGGCAGTGAAAAGTTGCGCCGGGTTCAGTAGGATAAACAGAGGCAACGGCCGCCTTGACCTTCAAATTCATCCATTGCGTCATAAGGTGGCAATTTTGAGACTCCGTTATAGCATCCGCGGGACCGTGACCAATGCCCCCTTTAGTCCCGGTTGGTGCCACCAACCGGGACCAATGCCCCCTTTAGTCCCGGTTGGTGCCACGAACCGTGACCAATGCCCCCTTTAGTCCCGGTTGGTGCCACCAACCGGGACCAATGGCCTTGTGCTGCCCCGCACCCAAAAGTTTAGTCCCACATCGCTAGCTGAAGGGCGCCGGCACTTGTTTATAAGCGCTGGTGTGCCACCCCATTCGAGCTCCTCTCTAATGCAGGCTTTCGGGCCTAAACTTGCTACTGCCTGTGGGCCTATTGGGCCTTCTGCGGGTCTGAATCCTGGCCCATGTAGCAATTCCAGTACGGTACCGAGCTTTGTGTTGCCATCTTCGCAATTCGGGTATAACCATTTTTTGTGATCCTCTAACATGCAATCGAACTTCAGCTTCTCCTTTTGACTAATGCATTGCGTCCTTGCATCGACAATGACCCGGCGGAGATCATCATCATCGGGCACATCGTCTGGTTCCTCTTGATCTTCAGCAGCTTCACCCGTGGCAGCATCATTGGGCACATCGTCTGGTTCCTCTTGATCTTCACTACCTCCCCCAGTTGCAGCATCATCGTATTCAGGGGGCACATAGTTGTCATCGTACTCTTCTTCTTCGCTGTCTTCCATCATAACCCCTATTTCTCCGTGCCTCGTCCAAACATTATAGTGTGGCATGAAACCCTTGTAAAGCAGGTGGGAGTGAAGGATTTTCCGGTTAGAGTAAGACCTCATATTCCCACATTCAGTGCATGGACACACACATAAAACCATTCTTCTTGTTTGCCTCAGCCGCATTGAGAAACTCATGCACGCCCTTAATGTACACGCGGGTGTGTCTGTCACCGTACAGCCATTGCCGGTTCATCTGCGTGCATTATATATAATTAAGTGTCCAAATTAATAGAAGTTCATCATCACATTAAAACCAAAGTGTATACATAGTTCTCATCTAACAACATATAGCTCTCCAGAGCATCTAATTAATTAAACCATACATTGAAACTATGTAAAACATTTCAATGCGAAAACAAATGCGATCATAATCGCAACCAAGGTAACAATTGATCCAACGGCATAATGATACCAAGCCTCGGTATGAATGGCATATTTTCTAATCTTTCTAATCTTCAAGTGCATTGCATCCATCTTGATCTTGTGATCATCGACGACATCCGCAACATGCAACTCCAATATCATCTTCTCCTCCTCAATTTTTTTTATTTTTTCCTTCAACAAATTGTTTTCTTCTTCAACTAAATTTAACCTCTTGACAATAGGGTCGGTTGGCATTTCCGATTCACATACATCCTAGATAAATAAAATCTATGTCACGTTGGTTGGCATAATTTTCATAAACAATAAATGAACCAATAGTTATAAAGATAATATACATACCACATCCGAATCATAGACAGGACGAGGGCCGACGGGGGCGGATACCAAATCCATCGCACTATATAAGATACAATAATAAATGTAAGAAAATGATACAAGTATCTATCTAAACATACAAGTAAGAATATTTTTTCTTTCAGAAAGAAGATAAGAACAAGAGGCTCACCACGGTGGTGTCGGTGATGAGATCGGCGCGGGTGATCGACGGCGGTGAAGACGGGGACGGGGCGTGACGGACCGCTAAATCTAGACAAATGTCGAGGAAAATGGAGTTTGGAGGTCGAGCTTTGAGAGGAGAAATCTTAAGTAGTGTGGCTCGGGCATTCCATCGAACACCTCATGTGCATAGGAGGTGAGCTAGAGCACCACAAAGCCCTCTCCCCCTCGGCCAGAAAAAACAGAGCATTGTGCTCTGCTCTTGCGCGAGGGGGTATATATAGGCACCTCATTGGTCCCGGTTGGTGGCATGAACCGGTACTAAAGGGGAGCCTTTCGTCCCGGTTCAAGCCACCAACCGGGACCAATGGTGGTGGGCCAGGAGCGAGGCCCATTGGTCTCGGTTCATCCCACCAATCGGGACCAAAAGGTCCAGATGAACCGGGACCAATGGCCCACGTGGCCCGGCCGCCCCCCGGGCTCACGAACCGGGACCAATGCCCACATTGGTCCCGGTTCTAGACTGAACAGGGACTAATGGGCTGACCCGGCCTGGACCAAAGCCCTGTTTTCTACTAGTGTATGTTTGATTGTAGATAGATGGCCCGTGCTGTTGTTCCTTTGAATTTTAATGCCTTCCTTGAGAAAGCAAAGTTGAAAGATGATGGTAGCAATTACACGGACTGGGTCCGTAACTTGAGGATTATCCTCATTGCTGCACAGAAGAATTACATCCTAGAAGCACCGCTGGGTGCCAGGCCTGCTGCTGGAGCAACACCAGATGTTATGAACGTCTGGCAGAGTAAAGCTGATGACTAATCGATAGTTCAGTGTGCCATGCTTTACGGCTTAGAATCGGGACTTCAGCGACGTTTTGAATGTCATGGAGCATATGAGATGTTCCTGGAGTTGAAGTTAATATTTCAAGCAAATACCCGGATTGAGAGATATGAAGTCTCCAATAAGTTCTATAGCTGCAAGATGGACGAAAACGGTTCTGTCAGTGAGTATATACTCAAAATGTCTGGGTATAATAATCACTTGATTCAGATGGGAGTTAATCTTCGAGATGATTGCGTCATTGACAGAATTCTCCAATCACTGCCACCAAGCTACAAGAGCTTCGTGATGAACTATAATATGCAAGGGATGAATAAGACTATTCCCGAGCTCTTCGCATTGCTGAAAGCTGCGGAGGTAGAAATCAAAAAGGAGCATCAAGTGTTGATGGTCAACAAGACCACTAGTTTCAAGAAAAAGGGTAAAGCGAAGAAGAAGGGGAACTTCAAGAAGAACAGCAAGCAAGTTGCTGCTCAAGAGAAGAAAGCCAAGTCTGGACCCAAGCCTGAAACTGAGTGCTTCTACTGCAAGCAGACTGGTCATTGGAAGCGGAACTGCCCCAAGTATTTGGCGGATAAGAAGGATGGCAAGGTGAACAAAGGTATATGTGATATACATGTTATTGATGTGTACCTTACTAGAGCTCGCAGTAGCACCTGGGTATTTGATACTGGTTCTGTTGCTAATATTTGCAACTCGAAATAGGGCCTACAGATTAAGCGAACACTGGCAAAGGACGAGGTGACGATGCGCGTGGGAAACGGTTCCAAAGTCGATGTGATCGCGGTCGGCATGCTACCTCTACATCTACCTTCGGGATTAGTATTAGACCTAAATAATTGTTATTTGGTGCCAGCGTTGAGTATGAACATTATATCTGCATCTTGTTTAATGCGAGATGGTTATTCATATAAATCAGAGAATAATGGTTGTTCTATTTATATGAGTAATATCTTTTATGGTGATGCACCTTTGAAGAGTGGTCTATTTTTGATGAATCTCGATAGTAGTAACACAGGTATTCATAATGTTGAAGCCAAAAGATGCAGAGTTGATAATGATAGTGCAACTTATTTGTGGCACTGCCGTTTAGGTCATATCGGTATAAAGCGCATGAAGAACCTCCATACTGATGGGCTTTTGGAACCACTTGATTATGAATCACTTGGTACTTGCGAACCGTGCCTCATGGGCAAGATGACTAAAACACCGTTCTCCGGCACTATGGAGAGAGCAACAGATTTGTTGGAAATCATACATACAGATGTATGTGGTCCGATGAATATTGAGGCTCGTGGCGGATTTCGTTATTTTCTCACCTTCATAGATGACTTAAGCAGATATGGGTATATCTACTTAATGAAACATAAGTCTGAAACATTTGAAAAGTTCAAAGAATTTCAGAGTGAAGTTGAAAATCATCGTAACAAGAAAATAATGTTTCTACGATCTGATCGCGGAGGAGAATACTTGAGTTACGAGTTTGGTGTACAGTTAAAGCAATGCGAATAGTTTCGCAACTCACGCCACCCGGAACACCTCAGCGTAATGGCGGGATCTACATGTGAAGCAGAGTACATAGCTGCTTCGGAAGCAGCAAATGAAGGAGTCTGGATGAAGGAGTTCATATCCGATCTAGGTGTCATACCTAGTGCATCGGGTCCAATGAAAATCTTTTGTGACAATACTGGTGCAATTGCCTTGGCAAAGGAATCCAGATTTCACAAGAGAACCAAGCACATCAAAAGACGCTTCAATTCCATCCGGGATCTAGTCCAGGAGGGAGACATAGAGATTTGCAAGATACATAAGGATCTGAATGTAGCAGACCCGTTGACTAAGCCTCTTCCACGAGCAAAACATGATCAGCACCAAGGCTCCATGGGTGTTAGAATCATTACTGTGTAATCTAGATTATTGACTCTAGCGCAAGTGGGAGACTGAAGGAAATATGCCCTAGAGGCAATAATAAAGTTATTATTTATTTCCTTATATCATGATAAAAGTTTATTATTCATGCTAGAATTGTATTAACCGGAAACATAATACATGTGTGAATACATAGACAAACATAGTGTCACTAGTATGCCTCTACTTGACTAGCTCGTTAATCAAAGATGGTTATGTTTCCTAACCATGGACAAAGAGATGTCATTTGATTAACGGGATCACATCATTAGTTGAATGATCTGATTGACATGACCCATTCCATTGGCTTAGCACCCGATCGTTTAGTATGTTGCTATTGCTTTCTTCATGACTTATACATGTTCCTATGACTATGAGATTATGTAACTCCCGTGTGCCGGAGGAACACTTTGTGTGCTACCAAACGTCACAACGTAACTGCGTGATTATAAAGGAACGAGTAATTTCGAGATTAGGATTTGTCACTCCGATCGTCGGAGAGGTATCTCTGGGCCCTCTCGGTAATGCACATCACTTAAGCCTTGCAAGCATTGCAACTAATGAGTTAGTTGCGGGATGATGTATTACGGAATGAGTAAAGAGACTTACCGGTAACGAGATTGAACTTGGTATTGGATACCGACGATCGAATCTCGGGCAAGTAACATACCGATGACAAAGGGAACAACGTATGTTGTTATGCGGTCTGACCGATAAAGATCTTCGTAGAATATGTAGGAACCAATATGAGCATCCAGGTTCTGCTATTGGTTATTGACTGGAGACGTGTCTCAGTCATGTCTACATTGTTCTCGAACCGTAGGGTCCGCACGCTTAACGTTACGATGACAGTTTCATTATGAGTTTATGTATTTTGATGTACCGAAGGTTGTTTGCAGTCCCGGATGTGATCATGGACATGACGAGGAGTCTCGAAATGGTCGAGACATAAAGATCGATATATTGGAATCCTATATTTGGATATCGAAATCATTCCGGGTGAAATCGGAATTTTACCGGAGTACCGGGGGGTTACCGGAACCCCCCCGGGGGTTATTGGGCCTACATGGGCCCTAAGGGAGAAGAGGAAAGGAGGCAAGAGGTGGCCGCGCACCCCTCCCCTCCCTAGTCCGAATAGGACAAGGAGAGGGGGGCGGCGCCAACCCTTTCCTTTCCCTCTTCCTCCTCTTTCCCCCCCTTCTCCTTCTCCAACTAGGAAAGAAGGGAGTCCTACTCCCAGTGGGGGTAGGACTCCCCCTTGGCGCGCCCCTCCTTGGCCGGCCGCCCCCTCACCTTGGCTCCTTTATATACGGGGGCAGGGGGGCACCCTAGAACACACAAGTTGATCTTCGTGATCGTTCCTTAGCCGTGTGCGGTGCCCCCCTCCACGATATAACACCTCGGTCATATTGTAGCGGTGCTTAGGCGAAGCCCTGCGACGGTTGAACATCAAGATCGTCACGACGCCGTCGTGCTGACAGAACTCCTCCCCGAAGCTTTGCTGGATCGGAGCCCAGGGTGCCTCATCGAGCTGAACGTGTGCCAAGAACTCGGAGGTGCCGGAGAAACGGTGCTTGGATCGGTTGGACCGGGAAGACGTACGACTACTTCCTCTATGTTGCGTCAGCGCTTCCGCTTCGGTCTACGAGGGTACGTAGACAACACTCCCCCCTCTCATTGCTATGCCTCACCATGATCTTGCGTGTGCGTAGGAATTTTTTTGAAATTACTACGTTCCCCAACAATACGCTCTATCACACATAAGCCTCCTTATATCTTCCTCAAAACAGCCACCATACCTAACTATCATGGCATTTCCATAGCCATTCCGAGATATATTGCCATATAACTTCCATCATCATCATATACATGACTTGAGCATTTATTGTCATATTGCTTTGCATGATCGTAAGATAGCTAGCATGATGTTTTCATGTCTTGTACGTTTTTTATGCCATTGCTACGCTAGATCATCGCACATCCCGGTACACCGCCGGAGGCATTCATATAGAGTCATATATTTGTTCTAGTATCGAGTTGTAATATTGAGTTGTAAGTAAATAAAAGTGTGATGATCATCATTATTAGAGAATTGCCCCATGAAAAAAAGGGGCCAAAGAAGCCCACAAAAAAAGAAAAAAAAAGAAAAAAAGAGGGGGCAATGTTACTATCCTTTTACCACACTTGTGCTTCGAAGTAGCACAATGTTCTTCATATAGAGAGTCTCTTGAGTTATCATTTTTATATACTAGTGGGAATTTTCATTATAGAACTTGGCTTGTATATTCCGATGATGGGCTTCCTCAAATGCCCGAGGTCTTCATGAGCAAGCAAGTTGGATGCACACCCACTTAGTTTCCAGTTTGAGCTTTCATACACTTATAGCTCGTAGTGCATCCATTGCATCGCAATCCCTACTCCTCACATTGACATCAATTGATGGGCATCTCCATAGCCCATTGATTAGCCGCGTCGATGTGAGACTTTCTCCCTTTTTGTCTTCTCCACACAACCTCCATCATCATATTCTATTCCACCTATAGTGCTATGTCCATGGCTCACGCTCATGTATTGCATGAAAGTTGAAAAGGTTTGGGAACATCAAAAGTATGAAACAATTGCTTGGCTTGTCATCGGGGTTGTGCATGATTTGAATATTTTGTGTGGTGAAGATGGAGCATAGCCAGACCACACTAGTAGGAAAAGGACCTAATGTGAGACACATTAGTCCCGGTTCGATTTTGGCCCGGTACTAATGGCACCATTAGTGCCGGTTCGAATGGCTATGCATTAATGCCGGTTCGTGTTGAACCTTTAGTACCGGTTCGTGCCACGAACCGGTGCTAAAGGGGTGGTGGCAGGCTGGCGTCAGGCAGGGGCCCCATGATGACCTTTAGTACAGGTTCGTGGCACAAACCGGTACTGAAGGGCTAACCTTTAGTACCGGTTCGTGCCATGAACCGGGACTAAAGGGGTCGGACATATAGTCCCAGTTGGAGACACAAACCGGGACTATAGGGCAATTTTCAAACTCTACCCCCCCCCCCCCCCCCCCGCGTGTATCGCCATTTCAGTTTTGAAAAAATCAAAAGAAAATGATGAAAACTTCAGAAAATAAAATCCTTCGAGAGGTAGTTATATTACTACACATACTAGTTATGAAAATTTGAAAACTTAAATTTGGACATCATTTGCAAAAAGTGTAGGGAAAATGTACAATGGCTATAACTTTTGCATGATGTCGGAAAAAACGTATAATATATCAAAAAATTTAGCAGGAAAATCCGCATCCGATTTTGACTGCCTACGGCCTGTTTGCAATTTTTTAGAATCCTCAAATTCCAAAAAGAAAAAAAGATATGCTCAAATTTCAGTTTTTTTATTTTAGTCAAACTATGGTCAAACTACTTATTCAAGAAGTATTAATGTTAGTACATAATTATTCAAGAATATTAGTGTTACTAAATAATTATTTCAATTTTTTGAATTTTGGTCAAATCTGGTCAAACTATGATCAAACTGTGGTCAAACTATGGTCAAACTTATTCAAGAAATATTAGTGTTACTAAATAATTACTGTTTTTTAGAATAATAGTTTCAAACTCAAATGGTGAAACGAGTGACCTAATGCTCAAGCTAAACTGCTGAGGGTTAATAGGATTGACAGATTAAATTTGTCAGGAAAACAACAAGTGCAAACTTGGAAAGTAGGGGGAATAGAACTCCGAAGTTAAGCGTGCTCACGCTGGGGGAGTGAGAGGATGGGGGACCGACCGGGAAGTTAGACGATTTGGAATGAGTGATCCACACTTGAGCAGTTAAGAGGGGTGATTAGAGACTAAATCATCAAATAATTCAATTTAGAAAATTGAAAATAAAAAAATTCCAAAATTTTCAAAAATAAAAAAACCCTTTAGTACCGGTTGGTAACACCAACCGGTACTAAAGGTCCCCCATGCCACGGCGCGAGCTCACGCCATGCGGTGGGCCTTTACTGGCGGTTCGTGCCGAACCGGTACTAAAGGGGGGGGCCTTTAGTGCCCACACTTTAGTGCCGGTTACAAAACTGACACTAAAGGCCCTTACGAACCAGTTTTAAAGCTCTGTTTTCTACTAGTGCCATATGATTTTGTAGGGATAACTTTCTTTGGCCATGTTATTTTGAAAAGACATGATAGCATTATTAGTATGCTTGAAGTATTATTGTCTTAATGTCAAATGATAGACTATTGCTTTGAATTACTCGTGTCTTAATATTCATGCCATGATTAGACTACATGATCAAGATTATGCTGGGCAGCATTCCACATCAAAAATTATCTTTTTTAGCATTTACCTACTCGAGGACGAGAAGGAATTAAGCTTGGGGAAGCTCATACGTCTCCATCATATCTATAATTTTTGATTGTTCCATGCCAATATTATACAACTTTTATATCCTTTTGGCAACTTTTTAAACTATTTTTGGGACTAACATATTGATCCAGTGCCCAGTTCCTGTTTGTTGCATATTTTGTTTCACAGAAAATCCATATCAAACGGAGTCCAGACGTGATAAAAATGGACGGAGAATATTTTTGGAATATTTGTGAAATATGGGAAGAAGAATCAACGCGAGACGGTGCCCGATGGGGCCACGAGGCAGGGGGGCGCGCCCCTGACCCTCGTGGGCCCCCGTAAGGCGGTTGCTGCTCTTCTTTGGCCGCAAGAAAGCTAATTTTCGAAGAAAAATCTGGGTGAAGGTTTCCATCCAATTGTAGTTACGGATCTCTGGATGTATAAGAAACGGTGAACGGGTGGAATCCGAGAACGCAGAAACAAAGAGAAATAGAGAGACAGATCCAATCTCGGAGGGGCTCTCACCCGCCATGGAGGCCATGGACCAGAGGGAAAACCCTTCACCCATCTAGGGAGAAGTTCAAGGAAGAAGAAGAAGAAGGGGGCTCTCTCCCCTCGCTTTCGGTGGCGCCGAAACGCCGCCGGGGCCATCATCATCATCACCACCGTGATCTTCACCAACACCTACGCCATATTCACCAACATCTCCATCACCTTCCCCCCTCTATCTATAGCGGTCCACTCTCCCGCAACCCGTTGTACCCTCTACTTGAACATGGTGCTTTATGCTTCATATTATTATCCAATGATGTGTTGCCATCCTATGATTTCTGAGTAGATTTTCGTTGTCCTATCGGTGATTGGTGAATTACTATGATTGATTTAATTTGCTTGTGGTTATGTTGCTGTCCTTTGGTGCCCATCATATAAGCGCGCACGTGGATCACACCATAGGGTTAGTTGTATGTTGATAAGACTATGTATTGGAGGGCAAGAGTGATAGAAGCTTTAACCTAGCATAGAAATTGATGCATGCGGGATTGAAGGGGGACCAATATATCTTAATGCTATGGTTGGGTTTTACCTTAATGAACGTTAGTAGTTGCGGATGCTTGCTAATAGTTCCAATCATAAGTACATAGAATTCCAAGTCAGGGATGACATGCTAGCACTGGCCTCTCCCACATAAAACTTGCTATCGGTCTAGTAAAGTAGTCAATTGCTTAGGGACAATTTGGCAACTCATACCACCACTTTTTCACACTCGCTATACTAACTTTATTGCTTGTTTACCTAAAATAGCCCCTAGTTTTTATTTACGTACTCTTTATAGTTTTGCAAACCTATACCGCTACACATACAAAGTACTTCTAGTTTCATACTTGTTCTAGGTAAAGCGAACGTTAAGCGTGCGTAGAGTTGTCTCGGTGGTCGGTAGAACTTGAGGGAATATTTGTTATACATTTAGCTCCTCGTTGGGTTCGACAAGCTTAGTTATCGAAAGAGTCTACAATTGATCTCCTATACTTGTGGGTTATCAGATGCGTACCTGTAGAAGAAACAGTAGAAAAAAGTACTCGAGAAACAGGGCTCCGCAACCCTCCGGCCGGCGAGTACCATGTTCCAACGAGTGCAAAACTGGCCCATCATTGATGGGGTTTCAGTTCGGCGGCGCTCTTGCTTCCCACTGCATCCTCGGCGAGCACGGTAGTTCCTTTTCCCTCCATTCATGCCTCGTCGGCCGGAGGATTGCGGAGCCCTGGTTTTTTAGGCCGGTGCATAGTTAGGGGTAGGGATTGGTCCCTTGTCGGCATGACTGCGAAGGTGATTTTTTTTTCAAAAAGGGGATCCCGACTTCTGCATTAGAACGATGCATACATGTCCTGAAGTCTCAAACAAACGAACCTAAAAATGCTCTCAAAGAGAAAAAGAGAAAAAGTAAAGCCACAACCGACTTGCAAAATAAAGATAGGAAAACTAATTGCCTATCCTATTACAAAACCGCCATCCAAACTGGTTGAAAATAGCCCGTGCTACCATCTCCCATCGGATAGATCCAGTAACCATACGCTCCCTGGTCTTCGTCATAGTGAGTAGCGATCACATACGGATCAACGCAGTGGCTCGAAAAATAACCTACAAAAACTGAGTATTTGTTGTTCTATTAAAAACCAAATCATTTCTACAGTTCCAGACTGCCCATAATAAAGCTCATACTCCTACATGAATGTGTCTCGCTATTACGGAATCTATCCCGTCAAGCCACGTCCCAAATAACGTGTTGACACTACTAGGGAAAACCTTATACACAGAACTTTAGCAGTAGCGCGGGTCAAAGAAGCATGCTGGTGCGAAGTAGCAGTAGCACGCCTGTGCAAACCGCGCTGTAGATAAAGTTTTAGCAGTAGCGCGTCTTGTTCTAAACACGTTACTACTAAAATTTCCACGGCTTAGCCGATAGGCTACACATAATAGTAGCGACCTATATCAAACCGCGCTACCGCTACTTTCTTTGTAGCAGCGCTTTTTAATCTAAACTCGCTACTGCTAAAGGATATAAAATTAAATGGAAAGCACATAAAAAGGTAATTGAAAATGAAAGAAATAGAATAAGGTGAAAGGAAAAAAAATAAAATGTGAAGAAAACTAAATGAAAAGGGGGGAAAAAGAGAAAGGAGTAGCAGTAGAGTGTATCCCAGAACGCGCTGTAGCTAACATAGCAGTAGCGTGTTTTCTGAAACGCGCTACTGCTACTTCTGACTTAACCACGGGGTTCGTCTTTCCCCATGGCCACTTCCCCCAAATCCAGCTATCCACTCTTACCGCCGATGTCACCCGTCGGCCGCCGCGCGCTCTCCGCACACCCTCTACACAGCCCCGACCCTAGATTCAATGCCGCCCCCGCCCCCGACCTCAACACCGCCCCGGACGCCGCTCCCGACCCCGACCTCGACGCTGCCATCCGCCGCGCGCCCAAGCCCCGACCCCGACCTCGACGCCACCTGCCCCTCCCTCGTTGTAGGCACCCGAGGTAAGCACGCGTGCTCCTCCCTCTCCCCTACCTCTGCTTAGGGTTTCTTTATATTTTAGTTGCATCAAATTAGTTAGGGTTCATGTAAGGGTGGAAATGAATCGGATGCGGATGCGGCTCAAATCAGTTAGGGTTCATCTAAGGGTAGAAACAAATCAAATTTCTAAGATGAATCATAAAACGAGTAAAATTTGACCACTTATTTCACTTTATAGTTGGATAATTGGAATATCCGCTGCCACTTTCCACCCCTAGCTTCATCAAATTAGATGGTAATTAGGGCAGTAGTTCCTAGGTACTAATTAGTTAGTAAGAACTAGGTACTAATTAGGTACTAGTTTATTTTTATTTATAGTAAGTTTATTTTTAATAAGAACTATTTGAATTAATAGAACTAGTTAATAAGAACTTGTTGCTATTTTTTTAGTTAAAGCAATTTTTCCCGCATCGACGTGGACGATGCCTATCCCGCATCCTCGTCGTCGAGTCGGCGGAGGATGACACCTGCTTGACCAGATGGGCCATGTCCGGGACTGGGCTGCGCCGGGGTGGTACTAGGAGGCGCTACCTACCGGGGGGCGCAGGTTGGTGAGGAGCCAGCCTGTCGTTGACCCGAACCTTCTTTGGTGGCGGTCGTGTGGGCCAGTGACGGTCCAGAGGCTCGAGGACCCCGCGGAGGTGGTGCGTCACCGTGTCAGTGAGGAGAATGCGCACATCTGTCGCTACTTGTTTGCGTTGGAGCACAGGTTCTCCAATACCTGGCAGGTTCTCCAGGGATCTCACTGGAGCTATGATCCCATGATGGTTCCTTCTCTGTGGGTGTCCACTGCCCGCGCCGATACCCGTCGTGTGCTACGGTTTTAGTTGTATTAGTGATGTTATATGTATGACACTATTCGGGATGTATTAGTGATAATATTCGACGATGTATGGATGCATGAGATGATTTACTTTTGCTTATTGAATGCATGCTAATTTGAGTCCTATAAGATATTTTGAAATGTATATCTTGTGTTGCTCAAATAGGATATGTGCTTGACCAAGTGGTCGGTCATGTTTGCAGGTTACACCTCCGAGTGGCCTATGTTTTGCTGGAGTGTTGATTCATTTCCGTTCTGGCAAATTTCAGGCGCTCGATATGTCCTATTTTAGCAATGGTCATGCCGGATTTTTCCATGAATTTTGGCATGAATTGTGCCAGAAGATGTAGGAAATATCGAGTGCCCCGGATTTGTGTGTTGAGTATCCTGGTAGTTTTCTTTGATCGATTTTCAATTAATGTTTTAACTATGAACATCGGAAATGTCCGACGACGAAAAGGATTTCGGTATTTGCAAATACTACGAAGACGAGTGCGGCATGTGCGACGGAATCTTCCTAGATGATGATAGGCGCTTCAGCATCAAACTGGACAAGAACTTCGAAGTGGATACAGTAAGTCACAACGACAAGTCTTTTTTCGTAATTAAGAATGACATTTGCTTCATTTGCTTCAACTTATAATTTAAGCATGCCATTAAGCATGACAAGTCTTTTTTTTACTATTCTACTAGCGTATCCCCTGCCATGCAAGAGTTTTTGTATTGGATAAGATAGGTTTCAGTCGTACTATGGAGGAAAAGAAACTTTACTTGAAGACCAAGCATGGTTATATTTTCCACGCAAAATTATACAATTCAGACGACTACACCTATTTTGGATGCAAAACATAGCGAGCACTATGCAAGACTTATGCATTTGAGCCTGATATGGTTATCACCTTTGATATTCGTCCGGAAGATGATATTGAAGGTAATACTGACATCTAGGTCGATGTGTAGACGCCTCCACTTATACCATTATGTAAGTTTCTCAACCATATTTATGTCTTTGATATTGTTTATTCAAAAATTGTTGACAACTAATTTGTATTGTCAGCTTATTTCGGTGCAAGCAAACAAGTCCAGCGCTTGGTAGACAGGACCTACTACTGTCCCGAGGCTGAACTAAACTGCGAGGAGCTATGTCATTATGTTTCATGGCTTGAGGATCTTGATACTGTCAAGACAAATTTTCTTCCTGCATTTAGAAATGTTAGTACTGAAAACATGCGACCAATAGTGTTCGTAATGAACTACGGTCACATCTATTTAGGAAGGATGGTAAGATTTTTACTATTTGTCCTCAGTGCATCTTTTCCATACATTATTTTTGAAGCTAAACTTCATTGCTAAGTATGTTACCATACGATGTTCTTCAACAGGGACTCCCGATGAATGTTGTGCCTTATGGGATCGAGACTAAAGGTACCATGAGTATTATTAGCTTACGGCCAAGATATCCTACAGATTACTTTAGTGTATTCAAGATTAGCGACGGATGCTTAATAGTGCAAGACTAGACCAAATGTGTGATGGAGAAGCGCAGAGAAGTACTAGGGGGCAGCAAACAGATGCGCTACCCATGATTAGGAGACAGGTTCATCTGCATGCTCCAACTTGATCAAGGAGGAGTGCTACACATGTTTTATATTATTTCACCTAAGAGAGAGCGGCAGGAGTGATTAGCTAGCTAGAAATGAGTTTGAGGATGATGATATGCTACACTATTACTATGATGATAAAATAGCTAGTATTGGTGGTAATGACTATGATGATTATTATTAGCTAGTGTTAGTGGTGATTAAATAAATACTGTTGGTGGTAATGACTATGATGATGATTAAATAGCTTGTGCAGGCGGATTAGATTCAAGTGGAGGCAACATGTGGTGCACATCGAAAGTACTACTAGTCCAAACTGATCAAGTTTGGATTAGTAGTATACTTTTGACATGCACCACATATTGCCTCCACTTGAACCTAATCCACCTTCATTTGACACACTGTTATGGACATAATAATGTAAACCTCATAACTGGTATTGTACCAATATTTGTACGATGGCGCATAAATACACTAAAAATGAAAAAAATAAAAAAAGAATACTATTAGCGATGGAGAGAAAACACGCTGCCAGTAGTTACAATAGCAATAGCGTGGGAGTGAACAAACGCTGCAGCCATTTGTCCTAATAGTAGCGCGTGAGGGCACGCGTTACTGCTAAGCAATTGCTGTAGCGCCTTATTAGTAGCGCGCCTACCCGCGCTACTAGTGAGCACAAAACCAGCGCTACTGCCAGTGTTTTCCCTAGCAGTGTGATAGTATTCGGTGGACTAATATTAAAAGCTATGTGAACAGTTCACCATAAAAAAAATTGCCAATGGGCAGTCAAGAAAGAGGTGTTTGATGGATTCATCCCGGTCACAAAAACTACATCTTTTGGATCCAGTCCTGTTGCGTTTTGCCAACTTGTCCTTAGTTAAAATGACTTGTTTGTGTACAAACTGTTGGGGAACATAGTAATTTCAAAAAAATTCCTACGCACACGCAAGATCATGGTGATGCATAGCAACGAGAGGGGAGAGTGTGATCTACGTACCTTTGTAGACCGACAGCGGAAGCGTTAGCACAACGCGGTTGATGTAGTCGTACGTCTTCACGGCCCGACCGATCAAGCACCGAAACTACGGCACCTCCGAGTTCTAGCACACGTTCAGCTCGATGACGATCCCCGGACTCCGATCTAGCAAAGTGTCTGGGAAGAGTTCCGTCAGCACGACGGCGTGGTGACGATCTTGATGTACTACCGTCGCAGGGCTTCGCCTAAGCACCGCTACAATATTATCGAGGATTATGGTGGAAGGGGGCACCGCAAACGGCTAAGAATATGATCACGTGGATCAACTTGTGTGTCTAGAGGTGCCCCCTGCCCCCGTATATAAAGGATCAAGGGGGGGTCCGGCCAGCCAGGAGGAGGGCGCACCAGGAGGAGTCCTACTCCCAGCGGGAGTAGGATTCCCCCCTTTCCTAGTTGGAATAGGATTCGGGAGGGGGGGAAGAGGAGAGAGAGAAGGAAGGGGGGCGCCGCCCCCTATCCTTGTCCTGTTCGGACTAGGGGGGAGGGGCGCGCGGCCCAGCCCTGGCCACCTCTCCTCTCTTCCACTAAAGCCCACTAAGGCCCATATACCTCCCGGGGGGTTCCGTTAACCTCCCAGTACTCTGGTAAAATCCCGATTTCATCCGGAACACTTCCGATATCCAAATTTAGGCTTCCAATATATCAATCTTTATGTCTCGACCATTTCGAGACTCCTCCTCATGTCCGTGATCACATCCGGGACTCCGAACAAACTTCGGTACATCAAAATGCATAAACTCATAATATAACTGTCATCGAAACCTTAAGCGTGCGGACCCTACGGGTTCGAGAACAATGTAGACATGACCGAGACACGTCTCCGGTCAAAAACCAATAGCGGAACCTGGATGCTCGTATTGGATCCTACATATTCTACGAAGATCTTTATCGGTCAGACCGCATAACAACATACGTTGTTCCCTCTGTCATCGGTATGTTACTGGCCCGAGATTCGATCGTCGGTGTCTCTATACCTAGTTCAATGTCATTACCAGCAAGTCTCTTTACTCGTTTCGTAATACATCATCTCACAACTAACTCATTAGTTGCAATGCTTGCAAGGCTTATGTGATGTGCATTACCGAGAGGGCCCAGAGATATCTCTCCGACAATCGGAGTGACAAATCCTAATCTCGAAATACGCCAACCCAACATGTACCTTTGGAGACACCTGTAGAGCTCCTTTATAATCACCCAGTTACGTTGTGACGTTTGGTAGCACACAAAGTGTTCCTCCCGTAAACGGGAGTTGCATAATCTCATAGTCATAGGAACATGTATAAGTCATGAAGAAAGCAATAGCAACATACTAAACGATCGAGTGCTAAGCTAATGGAATGGGTCATGTCAATCACACCATTCTCCTAATGATGTGATCCCATTAATCAAATGACAACACATGTCTATGGTTAGGAAACATAACCATCTTCGATTAACGAGCTAGTCAAGTAGAGCCATACTAGTGACGTTTGGTTTGTCTATGTATTCACACAAGTATTATGTTTCCGTATAATACAATTCTAGCATGAATAATAAACATTAATCATGATATACGGAAATATAATAATAACAATATTATTGCCTCTAGGGCATATTTCCTTCAGTCTCCCACTTGCACTAGAGTCAATAATCTAGATTACATAGTAATGATTCTAACACCCATGGAGCTTTGGTGCTGATCATGTTTTGCTCGTGGAAGAGGCTTAGTCAACGGGTCTGCTATGTTCAGATCCGTATGTATCTTGCAAATCTCTATGTCTCCCACCTGGACTAGATCCCGGATGGAATTGAAGCGTCTCTTGATGTGCTTGGTTCTCTTGTGAAATCTGGATTCCTTTGCCAAGGCAATTGCACCAGTATTGTCGCAAAAGATTTTCATTGGACCCGATGCACTAGGTATGACACCTAGATCGGATATGAACTCCTTCATCCAAACTCCTTCATTTGCTGCTTCCGAAGCAGCTATGTACTCCGCTTCACATGTAGATCCCGCCACAATGCTTTGTTTAGAACTGCACCAACTGACAGCTCCACCGTTTAATGTAAACACGAATCCGGTTTGCGATTTAGAATCGTCCGGATCAGTGTCAAAGCTTGCATCAACGTAACCATTTACGATGAGCTCTTTGTCACCTCCATATATGAGATGCATATCCTTAGTCCTTTTCAGGTATTTCAGGATGCTCTTGACCGCTGTCTAGTGATCCACTCCTGGATTACTTTGGTACATCCCTCCTAGACTTATAGCAAGACACACATCAGGTCTGGTACACAGCATTGCATACATGATAGAGCCTATGGCTGAAGCATAGGGAACATCTTTCATTTTCTCTCTATCTTCTGCATTGGTCGGGGATTGAGTCTTACTCAATTTCACACCTTGTAACACAGGCAAGAATCCTTTCTTTGCTTGATCCATTTTGAACTTCTTCAAAACTTTGTCAAGGTATGTGCTTTGTAAGCAGCTTCACCGAGGTCTTTCATTGAAAAACTTTTATTCAAGTATCCTTTTATGCTATCCAGAAATTCTATATCATTTCCGATTAGCAATATGTCATCTACATATAATATCAGAAATGCTACAGAGCTCCCACTCACTTTCTTGTAAATACAGGCTTCTCGAAAAGTCTGTACAAAACCAAATGCTTTGATTACACTATCAAAGCGTTTATTCCAACTTCGAGAGGCTTGCACCAGTCCATAAATGGATCGCTGGAGCTTGCACACTTTGTTAGCTCCCTTTGGCTCGACAAAACCTTCTGGCTGCATCATATACAACTCTTCTTGCAGAAATCCATTCAGGAAAGCAGTTTTGACATCCATTTGCCAAATTTCATAATCATAAAATGCGGCAATTGTTAACATGATTCGGACAGACTTAAGCATCGCTACGGGTGAGAAGGTCTCATCGTAGTCAATCCCTTGAACTTGCCGAAAACCTTTTGCGACAAGTCGAGCTTTGTAGACAGTAACATTACCGTCATCGTCAGTCTTCTTCTTGAAAATCCATTAATTCTCAATTGCTTGCCGATCATTGGGCAAGTCAACCAAAGTCCATACTTTGTTCTCATACATGGATCCCATCTCAGATTTCATGGCTTCAAGCCATTTTGCGGAATCTGGGCTCACCATCGCTTCTTCATAGTTCGTAGGTTCGTCATGATCTAGTAGCATGACTTCCAGAACAGGATTACCGTACCACTCTGGTGCAGATCTTACTCTTGTTGATCTACGAGGTTCAGTAGTATCTTGTTCTGAAGTTTGATGATCATTATCATTAGCTTCCTCACTAATTGGTGTAGGTGTCACAAAAACAGGTTTCCGTGATGTACTACTTTCCAATAAGGGAGCAGGTACAGTTACCTCGTCAAGTTCTACTTTCCTCCCACTCACTTCTTTCGAGAGAAACTCCTTCTCTAGAAAGTTTCCGAATTTAGCAACAAAAGTCTTGCCTTCGGATTTGTGATAGAAGGTGTATCCAATAGTTTCCTTTGGATATCCTATGAAGACACATTTCTCCGATTTGGGTTCGAGCTTATCAGGTTGAAGTTTTTTCACATAAGCATTGCAGCCCCAAACTTTCAGAAACGACAACTTTGGTTTCTTGCCAAACCATAGTTCATAAGGCGTCGTTTCGACCGATTTTGATGGTGCCCTATTTAACGTGAATGCGGCCGTCTCTAGAGCATAACCCCAAAACGATAGCGGTAAATCAGTAAGAGACTTCGTAGATCGCACCATATCTAGTAAAGTACGATTATGATGTTTGGATAGACCATTACGCTGTGGTGTTCCGGGTGACGTGAGTTGCGAAACTATTCCACATTGTTTCAAATGTACACCAAACTCGTAACTCAAATATTATTCTCCACGATCAGATCGTAGGAATTTTATTTTCTTGTTACGATGATTTTCAACTTCACTCTGAAATTCTTTGCTTTTAAAACGTTTCAGACTTATGTTTCATTAAGTGGATATACCCATATCTGCTTAAGTCATCTGTGAAGGTGAGAAAATAACGATATCCGCCACGAGCCTCAACATTCATCGGACCATATATATCTGTATGTATGATTTCCAATAAATCTGTTGCTCTCTCCATAGTACCGGAGAACGGTGTTTTTGTCATCTTACCCATAATGCACGGTTCGCAAGTACCCGGTGATTCATAATCAAGTGGTTCCAAAAGCCCATCAGTATGGAATTTCTTCATGCGCTTTATACCGATATGACCCAAACGGCAGTGCCACAAATAAGTTGCACTATCATTATCAACTCTGCATCTTTTGGCTTCAACACTATGAATATGTGTGTCACTACTATCGAGATTTAATAAGAATAGACCACTCTTTAAGGGTGCATGACCATAAAAGATATTACTCATGTAAATAGAACAACCATTATTCTCTGATTTAAATGAATAACCGTCTCGCATCAAACAAGATCTAGATATAATGTTCATGCTTAACGATGGCACCAAATAACAATTATTTAGGTCTAATACTAATCCCGAAGGTAGATGTAGAGGTAGCGTGCCGACTGCGATCACATCGACTTTGGAACCATTTCCCACGCGCATCGTCACCTCGTCCTTAGCCAATCTTCGCTTAATCCGTAGTCCCTGTTTCGATTTGCAAATATTAGCAACAGAACCAGTATCAAATACCCAGCTGCTTCTGCAAGCATTAGTAAGGTACACATCAATAACATGTATATCACATATACCTTTGTTCACCTTGCCATCCTTCTTATCCGCCAAATACTTGGGGCAGTTCCGCTTCCAGTGACCGGTCTACTTGTAGTAGAAGCACTCAGTTTCAGGCTTAGGTCCAGGTTTGGGTTTCTTCTCTTGAGTAGCAACTTGCTTGCTGTTCTTTTTGAAGTTCCCCTTCTTCTTCCCTTTGCCCTTTTTCTTGAAACTAGTGGTCTTGTTGACCATCAACACTTGATGCTCCTTCTTGATTTCTACCTCCACAGCTTTCAGCATTGCGAAGAGCTTGGGAATAGTCTTATTCATCCCTTGCATATTATAGTTCATCACGAAGCTCTTATAGCTTGGTGGTAGTGATTCGAGAATTCTGTCAATGACGCAATCATTTGGAAGATTAACTCCCAATTGAATCAAGTGATTATTATACCCACACATTTTGAGTATATGCTCACTGATAGAACTGTTCTCCTACATCTTGCAGCTATGTAACTTATTGGAGACTTCATATCTCTCAATCCGGGCGTTTGCTTGAAATATCAACTTCAACTCCTGGAACATTTCATATGCTCCATGACATTCAAAACGTCGTTGAAGTCCCGATTCTAAGCCGTAAAGCATGGCACACTGAACTATCGAGTAGTCATCAGCTTTGCTCTGCCAGACGTTCATAACATCTGGTGTTGCTCCAGCAGCAGGCCTGGCACCCAGCGGTGCTTCCAGGACGTAATTCTTCTGTGCAGCAATGAGGATAATCCTCAAGTTACGGACCTAGTCCGTGTAATTGCTACCGTCATCTTTCAACTTTGCTTTCTCAAGGAACGCATTAAAATTCAACGGAACAACAGCACGGGCCATCTGTCTACAATCAAACATAAACAAGCAAGATACTATCAGGTACTAAGTTCATGATAAATTTAGGTTAAATTAATCATATTACTTAAGAACTCCCACTTAGACATACATCCCTCTAATCCTCTAAGTGATTACGTGATCCAAATCAACTAAACCATGCCCGATCATCACGTGAGATGGAGTAGTTTCATTGGTGAACATCACTATGTTGATCATATCTACCATATGATTCACGCTCGACCTTTTGGTCTCCGTGTTCCGAGGCATATTTGTATATGATTGGCTCGTCCAGTATAACCTGAGTATTCCGCGTGTGCAACTGTTTTGCACCCATTGTATTTGAACGTAGAGCCTATCACACCCGATCATCACCTGCTGTCTCAGCACGAAGAACTTTCGCAATGGTGCATACTCAAGGAAAACACTTCTTGATAATTAGTGAGAGATCATCTTATAATGCTACCGTCAATCAAAGCAAGATAAGATGCATAAAAGATAAACATCACCTACAATCAATATAAGTGATATGATATGGCCATCATCATCTTGTGCTTGTGATCTCCATCTTCAAAGCACCGTCGTGATCACCATCGTCACTGGCGCGACACCTTGGTCTCCATCGTAGCATCGTTGTCGTCTCGCCAATCTTATGCTTCCACGACTATCGCTACCTCTTAGTGATAAAGTAAAGCATTACAACGCGATTGCATTGCATACAATAAAGCGACAACCATATGGCTCCTGCCAGTTGCCGATAACTCGGTTACAAAACAAGATCATCTCATACAATAAAGTTTAGCATCATGTCTTGACCATATCACATCACAACATGCCCTGCAAAAACAAGTTAGACGTCCTCTACTTTGTTGTTGCAAGTTTTACGTGGCTGCTACGGGCTTAAGTAAGAACCAATCTTACCTACGCATCAAAACCACAACGATAGTTTGTCAAGTTGGTGCTGTTTTAACCTTCGCAAGGACCGGGCATAGCCACACTCGGTTCAACTAAAGTTGGAGAAACTGTCACCCGCTAGCCACCTTTGTGCAAAGCACGTCGGGAGAACCGGTCTCGCGTAAGCGTATGCGTAATGTTGGTCCGGGCCGCTTCGTCCAACAATACCGCCGAACCAAAGTATGACATGCTGGTAAGCAGTATGACTTATATCGCCCACAACTCACTTGTGTTCTACTCGTGCATATAACATCAACACATAAAACCAGGCTCGGATGCCACTGTTGGGGAACGTTGTAATTTCAAAAAATTTCTTACGCACACGCAAGATCATGGTGATGCATAGCAACGAGAGGGGAGAGTGTGATCTACGTACCCTTGTAGACCGACAGCGGAAGCGTTAGCACAACGCGGTTGATGTAGTCGTACGTCTTCACGGCCCGACCGATCAAGCACCAAAACTACGGCACCTCCGAGTTCTAGCACACGTTCAGCTCGATGACGATCCCCGGACTCCGATCCAGCAAAGTGCCGGGGAAGAGTTCCGTCAGCACGATGGCGTGGTGACGATCTTGATGTACCACCATCGCAGGGCTTCGCCTAAGCACCGCTACAATATTATCGAGGATTATGGTGGAAGGGGGCACCGCACACGGCTAAGAATATGATCACGTGGATCAACATGTGTGTCTAGAGGTGCCCCCTGCCCCCGTGTATAAAGGATCAAGGGGGGGTGCGGCCGGCCAGGAGGAGGGCACGCCAGGAGGAGTCCTACTCCCTCCGGGAGTAGGATTCCCCCCTTTCCTAGTTGGAATAGGATTCAGGAGGGGGGAAGAGGAGAGAGAGAAGGAAGGGGGGCGCCGCCCCCTCTCCTTGTCCTATTCGGACTAGGGGGGGAGGGGCACGCGGCCCAGCCCTGGCCACCTCTCCTCTCTTCCACTAAAGCCCACTAAGGCCCATATACCTCCCGGGGGGTTCCGGTAACATCCCGGTACTCCTGTAAAATCCCGATTTCATCCGGAACACTTCTGATATCCAAATATAGGCTTCCAATATATCAATCTTTATGTCTCGGCCATTTCGAGACTCCTCCTCATGTCCGTGATGACATCCGGGACTACGAACAAACTTCGGTACATCAAAATGCATAAACTCATAATATAACTGTCATCGAAACCTTAAGCATGCGGACCCTACGGGTTCGAGAACAATGTAGACATGACCGAGACACGTCTCCGGTCAATAACCAATAGCGGAAACTGGATGCTCATATTGGCTCCTACATATTCTACGAAGATCTTTATTGGTCAGACCGCATAACAACATACGTTGTTCCCTTTGTCATCGGTATGTTACTTGCCCGAGATTCGATCGTCGGTATCTCAAAGCCTAGTTCAATCTCGTTACCGGCAAGTCTCTTTACTTGTTTCGTAATACATCATCTCACAACTAACTCATTAGTTGCAATGCTTGCAAGGCTTATGTGATGTGCATTACCGAGAGGGCCCAGAGATACCTCTCCAACAATTGGAGTGACAAATCCTAATCTCGAAATACGCCAACCCAACATGTACCTTTGGAGACACCTGTAGAGCTCCTTTATAATCACCCAGTTACGTTGTGACGTTTGGTAGCACACAAAGTGTTCCTCCAATAAATGGGAGTTGCATAATCTCATAGTCATAGGAACATGTATAAGTCATGAAGAAAGCAATAGCAACATACTAAACGATCGAGTGCTAAGCTAATGGAATGGGTCATGTCAATCACATCATTCTCCTAATGATGTGATCCCATTAATCAAATGACAACACATGTCTATGGTTAGGAAACATAACCATCTTCGATTAACGAGCTAGTCAAGTAGAGGCATACTAGTGACGTTTGGTTTATCTATGTATTCACACAAGTATTATGTTTCCGGATAATACAATTCTAGCATGAATAATAAACATTTATCACGATATAAGGAAATATAATAATAACAATATTATTGCCTCTAGGGCATATTTCCTTCAGTCTCCCACTTGCACTAGAGTCAATAATTTAGATTACACAGTAATGATTCTAACACCCATGGAGCTTTGGTGCTGATCATGTTTTGCTTGTGGAAGAGGCTTAGTCAACGGGTCTGCTATGTTCAGATCCGTATGTATCTTGCAAATCTCTATGTCTCCCACCTGGACTAGATCCCAGATGGAATTGAAGCGTCTCTTGATGTGCTTGGTTCTCTTGTGAAATCTGTATTCCTTTGCCAAGGCGATTTCACTAGTATTGTCGCAAAAGATTTTCATTGGACCCGATGCACTAGGTATGACACCTAGATCAGATATGAACTCCTTCATCCAGACTCCTTCATTTGCTGCTTCCGAAGCAGCTATGTACTCCGCTTCACATGTAGATCCCGCCACAACGCTTTGTTTAGAACTGCACCAACTGACAGCTCCACCGTTTAATGTAAACACGTATCCGGTTTGCGATTTAGAATCGTCCGGATCAGTGTCAAAGCTTGCATCAACGTAACCATTTACAATGAGCTCTTTGTCACCTCCATATATGAGAAGCATATCCTTAGTCCTTTTTAGGTATTTCAGGATGTTCTTGACCGCTGTCCAGTGATCCACTCCTGGATTACTTTGGTACCTCCCTGCTAGACTTATAGCAAGACACACATCAGGTCTGGTACACAGCATTGCATACATGATAGAGCCTATGGCTGAAGCATAGGGAACATCTTTCATTTTCTCTCTATCTTCTGCATTGGTCGGGGATTGAGTCTTACTCAATTTCACGCCTTGTAATACAGGCAAGAATCCTTTCTTTGCTTGATCCATTTTGAACTTCTTCAAAACTTTGTCAAGGTATGTGCTTTGTGAAAGTCCAATTAAGTGTCTTGATCTATCTCTATAGATCTGAATGCCCAATATGTAAGCAGCTTCACCGAGGTCTTTCATTGAAAAACTTTTATTCAAGTATCCTTTTATGCTATCCAGAAATTCTATATCATTTCCGATTAGCAATATGTCATCTACATATAATATCAGAAATGCTACAGAGCTCCCACTCACTTTCTTGTAAATACAGGCTTTGCCAAAAGTCTATACAAAACCAAATGCTTTGATTACACTATCAAAGCATTTATTCCAACTTCGAGAGGCTTGCACCATTCCATAAATGGATCGCTGGAGCTTGCACACTTTGTTAGCTCCCTTTGGATCGACAAAACCTTCTGGCTGCATCATATACAACTCTTCTTGCAGAAATCCATTCAGGAAAGCAGTTTTGACATCCATTTGCCAAATTTCATAATCATAAAATGCGGCAATCGCTAACATGATTCGGACAGACTTAAGCATCGCTACGGGTGAGAAGGTCTCATCGTAGTCAATCCCTTGAACTTGCCGAAAACCTTTTGCGACAAGTCGAGCTTTGTAGATAGTAACATTACCGTCATCGTCAGTCTTCTTCTTGAAAATCCATTTATTCTCAATTGCTTGCCGATCATTGGGCAAGTCAACCAAAGTCCATACTTTGTTCTCATACATGGATCCCATCTCAGATTTCATGGCTTCAAGCCATTTTGCGGAATCTGGGCTCACCATCGCTTCTTCATAGTTCGTAGGTTCGTCATGATCTAGTAGCATGACTTCCAAAACAGGATTACCGTACCACTCTGGTGTGGATCTTACTCTGGTTGATCTACGAGGTTCAGTAGTATCTTGTTCTGAAGTTTCATGATCATTATCATTAGCTTCCTCACTAATTGGTGTAGGTGTCACAGAAACAGGTTTCTGTGATGTACTACTTTCCAATAAGGGAGCAGGTACAGTTACCTCATCAAGTTCTACTTTCCTCCCACTCACTTCTTTCGAGAGAAACTCCTTCTCTAGAAAGTTTCCGAATTTAGCAACAAAAGTCTTGCCTTCGGATTTGTGATAGAAGGTGTATCCAATAGTTTCCTTTGGATATCCTATGAAGACACATTTCTCCGATTTGGGTTCGATCTTATCAGGTTGAAGTTTTTTCACATAAGCATTGCAGCCCCAAACTTTGGTTTCTTGCCAAACCATAGTTCATAAGGCGTCGTTTCGACGGATTTTGATGGTGCCCTATTTAACATGAATGCGGCCGTCTCTAGAGCATAACCCCAAAACGATAGCGGTAAATCAGTAAGAGACATCATAGATCGCACCATATCTAGTAAAGTACGATTACGACGTTCGGACACACCATTACACTGTGGTGTTCCGGGTGGCGTGAGTTGCGAAACAATTCCACATTGTTTCAAATGTACACCAAACTCGTAGCTCAAATATTCTCCTCCACGATCAGATCGTAGGAATTTTATTTTCTTGTTACGATGATTTTCAACTTCACTCTGAAATTCTTTGAACTTTTAAAATGTTTCAGACTTATGTTTCATTAAGTAGATACACCCATATCTGCTTAAGTCATCTGTGAAGGTGAGAAAATAACGATATCTGCCACGAGCCTCAACATTCATCGGACCATATATATGTGTATGTATGATTTCCAATAAATCTGTTGCTCTCTCCATAGTACCGGAGAACGGTGTTTTTGTCATCTTACCCATAAGGCACGGTTTGCAAGTACCAAGTGATTCATAATCAAGGGGTTCCAAAAGCCCATCAGTATGGAGTTTCTTCATGCGCTTTATACCGATATGACCCAAATATCAGTGCCACAAATAAGTTGCACTATCATTATCAACTCTGCTTCTTTTGGCTTCAACACTATGAATATGTGTGTCACTACTATCAAGATTTAATAAGAATAGACCACTCTTTAAGGGTGCATGACCATAAAAGATATTACTCATGTAAATAGAACAACCATTATTTTCTGATTTAAATGAATAACCGTCTCGCATCAAACAAGATCCAGATATAATGTTCATGCTTAACGCTGGCACCAAATAACAATTATTTAGGTCCAATACTAATCCCGAAGGTAGATGTAGAGGTAGCGTGCCGACTGCGATCACATCGATTTTGGAACCATTTCCCACGCGCATCGTCACCTCGTCCTTAGCCAATCTTCGCTTAATCCGTAGTCCCTGTTTCGATTTGCAAATATTAGCAACAGAACCAGTATCTAATACACAGGTGCTACTGCGAGCATTAGTAAGGTACACATCAATAACATGTATATCACATATACCTTTGTTCACCTTGCCATCCTTCTTATCCGCCAAATACTTGGGGCAGTTCCGCTTCCAGTGACCGGTCTGCTTGTAGTAGAAGCACTCAGTTTCAGGCTTAGGTCCAGGTTTGGGTTTCTTCTCTTGAGTAGCAACTTGCTTGCTGTTCTTTTTGAAGTTCCCCTTCTTCTTCCCTTTGCCCTTTTTCTCGAAACTAGTGGTCTTGTTGACCATCAACACTTGATGCTCCTTCTTGATTTCTACCTCCGCAGCTTTCAGCATTGCGAAGAGCTCGGGAATAGTCTTATTCATCCCTTGCATATTATAGTTCATCACGAAGCTCTTATAGCTTGGTGGTAGTGATTGGAGAATTCTGTCAATGACGCAATCATCTGGAAGATTAACTCCCAATTGAATCAAGTGATTATTATACCCCAGACATTTTGAGTATATGCTCACTGACAGAACTGTTCTCCTCCATCTTGCAGCTATAGAACTTATTGGAGACTTCATATCTCTCAATCCGGGCATTTGCTTGAAATATCAACTTCAACTCCGGGAACATTTCATATGCTCCATGACGTTCAAAACGTTGTTGAAGTCCCGATTCTAAGCCGTAAAGCATGGCACACTGAACTATCGAGTAGTCATCAGCTTTGCTCTGCCAGACGTTCATAACATCTGGTGTTGCTCCAGCAGCAGGCCTGGCACCCAGCGGTGCTTCCAGGACGTAATTCTTCTATGCAGCAATGAGGATAATCCTCAAGTTACGGACCCAGTCCGTGTAATTGCTATCGTCATCTATCAACTTCGCTTTCTCAAGTAAGATACTATCAGGAACTAAGTTCATGATAAATTTAGGTTCAATTAAGCGTATTACTTAAGAACTCCCACTTAGACAGACATCCCTCTAATCCTCTAAGTGATTACGTGATCCAAATCAACTAAACCATGTCCGATCATCACGTGAGATGGAGTAGTTTCATTGGTGAACATCACTATGTTGATCATATCTACCATATGATTCACGCTCGACCTTTTGGTCTCCGTGTTCCGAGGCCATATCTGTATATGCTTGGCTCGTCAAGTATAACCTGAGTATTCCGCGTGTGCAACTGTTTTGCACCCATTGTATTTGAACGTAGAGCCTATCACACCCGATCATCACGTGTTGTCTCAGCACGAAGAACTTTCGCAACGGTGCATACTCAGGGAGAAAACTTCTTGATAATTAGTGAGAGATCATCTTATAATGCTACCGTCAATCAAAGCAAGATAAGATGCATAAAAGATAAACATCACATGTAATCAATATAAGTGATATGATATGTCCATCATCATCTTGTGCTTGTGATCTCCATCTTCAAAGCACCATCGTGATCACCATCGTCACCGGCGCGACACCTTGATCTCCATCGTAGCATCGTTGTCGTCTCGCCAATCTTATGCTTCCACGACTATCGCTACCGCTTAGTGATAAAGTAAAGCATTACAGCGCGATTGCATTGCATACAATAAAGCGACAACCATATGGCTCCTGCCAGTTGCCGATAACTCGGTTACAAAACATGATCATCTCATACAATAAAATTTAGCATCATGTCTTGACCATATCACATCACAACATGCCCTGCAAAACCAAGTTAGACGTCCTCTACTTTGTTGTTGCAAGTTTTATGTGGCTGCTACGGGCTTAAGTAAGAACCAATCTTACCTATGCATCAAAACCACAACGATAGTTTGTCAAGTTGGTGTTGTTTTAACCTTCGCAAGGACCGGGCGTAGCCACACTCGGTTCAACTAAAGTTGGAGAAACTGTCACCCGCTAGCCACCTTTGTGCAAAGCACGTTGGGAGAACCGGTCTCGCGTAAGCGTATGCGTAATGTTGGTCCGGGCCGCTTCGTCCAACAATACCGCCGAACCAAAGTATGACATGCTGGTAAGCAGTATGACTTATATCGCCCACAACTCACTTGTGTTCTACTCGTGCATATAACATCAACACATAAAACCAGGCTCGGATGCCACTGTTGGGGAACGTAGTAATTTCAAAAAAATTCCTATGCACACCCAAGATCATGGTGATGCATAGCAATGAGAGGGGAGAGTTTGATCTACGTACAATTGTAGGCTGACAGCGGAAGCGTTAGCACAACGCGGTTGATGTAGTCGTACGTCTTCACGGCCCGACCGATCAAGCACCGAAACTACGGCACCTCCGAGTTCTAGCACATGTTCAGCTCGATGACGATCCCCGGACTCCGATCCAGCAAAGTGTCGGGGAAGAGTTCCGTCAGCACGACGGCGTGGTGACGATCTTGATGTACTACCGTCGCAGGGCTTTGCCTAAGCACCGCTACAATATTATCGAGGATTATGGTGGAAGGGGGCACCGCACACGGCTAAGAATATGATCACGTGGATCAACATGTGTGTCTAGAGGTGCCCCTGCCCCAGTATATAAAGGATCAAGGGGGGGGGGGTGCGGCCGGCCAGGAGGAGGGCGCGCCAGGAGGAGTCCTACTCCCACCGGGAGTAGGTGTTGGGGAACGTAGTAATTTCAAAAAAATTCCTACGCACACGCAAGATCATGGTGATGCATAGCAACGAGAGGGGAGAGTGTGATCTACGTACCCTTGGAGATCAACAACGGAAGCGTTTGGTTGATGTAGTCGTACGTCTCCCCGGCCTGACTGATCAAGCACCGAAACTACGGCACCTTCGAGTTCTAGCACACGTTCAGCTCGATGACGATCCCCGGACTCCGATCCAGCAAAGTGTCGGGGAAGAGTTCCGTCAGCACGACGGCGTGGTGACGATCTTGATGTACTACTGTCGCAGGGCTTCGCCTAAGCACCGCTACAATATTATCGAGGACTATGGTGGCAGGGGGCGCCGCACACGGCTAAGAATATGATCACGTGGATCAACTTGTGTTCCTCTGGGGTGCCCCTGCCTCCGTATATAAAGGCTCAAGGGGGGGTGCGGCCGGCCTAGGAGAGGCGCGCCAGGAGGAGTCCTACTCCCTCCGGGAGTAGGATTCCCCCCCCCCAATCCTAGTTGGAATAGGATTCACGGAGGGGGGAAAAGAGGAAAGGGGCCGGCCCCTTCTCCTTGTCCGAGAACAATGTAGACATGACCGAGACACGTCTCCAGTCAATAACCAATAGCGGGACCTGGATGCCCATATTGGCTCCTACATATTCTACGAAGATCTTTATCGGTCAGACCGCATAACAACATACGTTGTTCCCTTTGTCATCGGTATATTACTTCCCCGAGATTCGATCGTCGGTATCCAATACCTAGTTCAATCTCGCTACCGGCAAGTCTCTTTACTCGTTCCGTAATACATCATCCCGCAACTAACTCATTAGTTGCAATGCTTGCAAGGCTTAAGTGATGTGCATTACCGAGAGGGCCCAGAGATACCTCTCCGACGATCGGAGTGACAAATCCTAATCTCGAAATACGTCAACCCAACATGTACCTTTGGAGACACCTGTAGAGCACCTTTATAATCACCCAGTTACGTTGTGACGTTTGGTAGCACACAAAGGATTCCCCCCCTTTCCTAGTTGGAATAGGATTCAGGAGGGGGGAAGAGGAGAGAGAGAAGGAAGGGGGGCGCCGCCCCCTCTCCTTGTCCTATTCGGACTAGGGGGAGGGGCACGTGGCCCAGCCCTGGCCACCTCTCCTCTCTTCCACTAAAGCCCACTAAGGCCCATATACCTCCCAGGGGGTTCCGGTAACATCCCGGTACTCCTGTAAAATCCCGATTTCATCCGGAACACTTCCGATATCCAAATATAGGCTTCCAATATATCAATCTTTATGTCTCGGCCATTTCGAGACTCCTCCTCATGTCCGTGATGACATCCGGGACTACGAACAAACTTCGGTACATCAAAATTTATAAACTCATAATATAACTGTCATCGAAACCTTAAGCGTGCGGACCCTACGGGTTCGAGAACAATGTAGACATGACCGAGACACGTCTCCGGTCAATAACCAATAGCGGAACCTGGATGCTCATATTGGCTCCTACATATTCTACGAAGATCTTTATCGGTCAGACCGCATAACAACATACCTTGTTCCCTTTGTCATCGGTATGTTACTTGCCCGAGATTCGATCGTCGGTATCCAATACCTAGTTCAATCTCGTTACCGGCAAGTCTCTTTACTCGTTTCGTAATACATCATCTCACAACTAACTCATTAGTTGCAATGCTTGCAAGGCTTATGTGATGTGCATTACCGAGAGGGCCCAGAGATACCTCTCCAACAATTGGAGTGACAAATCCTAATCTCGAAATACGCCAACCCAACATGTACCTTTGGAGACACCTGTAGAGCTCCTTTATAATCACCCAGTTACGTTGTGACGTTTGGTAGCACACAAAGTGTTCCTCTGGTAAACGGGAGTTGCATAATCTCATAGTCATAGGAACATGTATAAGTCATGAAGAAAGCAATAGCAACATACCAGACGATCGGGTGCTAAGCTAATGGAATGGGTCATGTCAATCAGATCATTCAACTAATGATGTGATCCCGTTAATCAAATGACAACTCTTTGTCCATGGTTAGGAAACATAACCATCTTTGATTAACGAGCTAGTCAAGTAGAGGCATACTAGTGACACTCTGTTTGTCTATGTATTCACACATGTATTATGTTTTCGGTTAATACAATTCTAGAATGAATAATAAACCTTTATCATGATATAAGGAAATAAATAATAACTTTATTATTGCCTCTAGGGCATATTTCCTTTAGTCTCCCACTTGCACTAGAGTCAATAATCTACATTACACAGTAATGATTCTAACACCCATGGAGCTTCGGTGTTGATCATGTTTTGCTCGTGGAAGAGGCTTAGTCAACGGGTCTGCAACATTCAGCTCTGTCTGTATCTTGCAAATTTATATGTCTCCCACCTGGACTAGATCCTGGATGGAATTGAAGCGTCTCCTGATGTGTTTGGTTCTCTTGTGAAACCTGGATTCCTTTGCCAAGGCAATTGCACTAGTATTGTCACAAAAGATCTTCATTGGACCCGATGCACTAGGTATAACACCTAGATCGGATACGAACTCCTTCATCCAGACTCCTTCATTTGCTGCTTCTGAAGCAGCTATGTACTCCGCTTCACATGGAGATCCGCCACGACGCTTTGTTTAGAACTGCTCCAACTGACAGCTCCACCGTTTAATGTAAACATGTATCCGGTTTGCAATTTAGAATCGTCCGGATCAGTGTCAAAGCTTGCATCAACGTAACCGTTTACGATGAGCTCTTTGTCACCTCCATATACGAGAAACATATCCTTAGTCCTTTTCAGGTATTTCAGGATGTTCTTGACCGTTGTCCAGTGATCCACTCCTGGATTACTTTGGTACCTCCCTGCTAGACTTATAGCAAGGCACACATCAGGTCTGGTACACAGCATTGCATACATGATAGAGCCTATGGCTGAAGCATAGGGAACATCTTTCATTTTCTCTCTATCTTCTGCAGTGGTTGGGCATTGACTCTGACTCAACTTCACACCTTGTAACACAGGCAAGAACCCTTTCTTTGCTTGATCCATTTTGAACTTCTTCAAAATCTTGTCAAGGTATGTGCTTTGTGAAAGTCCAATTAAGCGTCTTGATCTATCTCTATAGATCTTTATGCCTAATATGTAAGCAGCTTCACCGAGGTCTTTCATTGAAAAACTCTTATTCAGGTATCCCTTTATGCTATCCAGAAATTCTATATCATTTCCAATCAGTAATATGTCATCCACATATAATATCAGAAATGCTACAAAGCTCCCACTCACTTTCTTGTAAATACAAGCTTCTCCGAAAGTCTGTATAAAACCAAATGCTTTGATCACACTATCAAAGCGTTTATTCCAACTCCGAGAGGCTTGCACCAGTCCATAAATGGATCGCTGGAGCTTGCACACTTTGTTAGCTCCATTTGGATCGACAAAACCTTCCGGTTGCATCATATACAACTCTTCTTCCAGAAAACCATTCAGGAATGCAGTTTTGACATCTATCTGCCAAATTTCATAATCATAAAATGCGGCAATTGCTAACATGATTCGGACAGACTTAAGCATCGCTACGGGTGAGAAGGTCTCATCGTAGTCAACCCCTTGAACTTGTCGAAAACCTTTTGCGACAAGTCGAGCTTTGTAGACAGTAATATTACCGTCTGCGTCAGTCTTCTTCTTGAAGATCCATTTATTCTCAATTGCTTGCCGATCATCGGGCAAGTCAACCAAAGTCCATACTCTGTTCTCATACATGGATCCCATCTCAAATTTCAAGGCTTCAAGCCATTTTGCGGAATTTGGGCTCACCATCGCTTCTTCATAGTTCATAGGTTCATCATGATCTAGTAGCATGATTTCCAGAATAGGATTACCGTACCACTCTGGCGCAGATCTTACTCTGGTTAATCTACGAGGTTCAGTAGTATCTTGTTCTGAAGTTTCATGATCATTATCATTAGCTTCCTCACTAATTGGTTTAGGTGTCACAGAAATAGTTTTCTGTGATGTACTACTTTCCAATAAGGGAGCAGGTACGGTTACCTCGTCAAGTTCTACTTTCCTCCCACTCACTTCTTTCGAGAGAAACTCCTTCTCTAGAAAGGATCCATTCTTAGCAACGAATGTCTTGCCTTCGGATCTGTGATAGAAGGTGTACCCAACAGTCTCCTTTGGGTATCCTATGAAGACACATTTCTCCGATTTGGATTCGAGCTTATCAGGTTGAAGCTTTTTCACATAAGCATCGCAGCCCCAAACTTTAAGAAACGACAACTTTGGTTTCTTGCCAAACCATAGTTCATAAGGCATCGTCTCAACGGATTTTGATGGTGCCCTATTTAACGTGAATGAAGCCGTCTCTAAAGCATAACCATAAAACGATAGCGGTAAATCAGTAAGAGACATCATAGATCGCACCATATCTAGTAAAGTACGATTACGACGTTCGGACACACCATTACGCTGAGGTGTTCCGGGTGGCGTGAGTTGCGAAACTATTCTGCATTGCTTTAAATGTACACCAAACTCGTAACTCAAATATTCTCCTACACGATCAGATCGTAGAAACTTTATTTTCTTGTTACGATGATTTTCAACTTCACTCTGAAATTCTTTGAACTTTTCAAATGTTTCAGACTTATGTTTCATTAAGTAGATATACCCATATCTGCTTAAGTCATCTATGAAGGTGAGAAAATAACGATATCCGCCACGAGCCTCAATATTCATCAGACCACATACATCTGTATGTATGATTTCCAACAAATCTGTTGCTCTCTCCATAGTGCCGGAGAACGGTGTTTTAGTCATCTTGCCCACGAGGCACGGTTCGCAAGTACCAAGTGATTCATAATCAAGTGGTTCCAAAAGCCCATCAGTATGGAGTTTCTTCATGTGCTTTATACCGATATGACCTAAACGGCAGTGCCACAAATAAGTTGCACTATCATTATCAACTCTACATCTTTTGGCTTCAACATTATGAATATGTGTGTTACTACTATCGAGATTCATCAAAAATAGACCACTCTTCAAAGGTGCATGACCATAAAAGATATTACTCATATAAATAGAACAACCATTATTCTCTGATTTAAATGAATAACCGTCTCGCATTAAACAAGATCCAGATATAATGTTCATGCTCAATGCTGGCACCAAATAACAATTATTTAGGTCTAATACTAATCCTGAAGGTACATGTAGAGGTAGCGTGTCGACCGCGATCACATCGACTTTGGAACCATTTCCCACGCGCATCGTCACCTCGTCCTTTGCCAGTGTTCGCTTAATCCGTAGTCCCTGTTTTGAGTTGCAAATATTAGCAACAGAACTAGTATCAAATACCGAGGTGCTTCTGCAAGCATTAGTAAGGTACACATCAATAACATGTATATCACATATACCTTTGTTCACCTTGCCATCCTTCTTATACGCCAAATACTTGGGGCAGTTCCGCTTCCAGTGACCGGTCTGCTTGTAGTAGAAGCACTCAGTTTCAGGCTTAGGTCCAGGTTTGGGTTTCTTCTCTTGAGCAGCAACTTGCTTGCTGTTCTTCTTGAAGTTCCCCTTCTTCTTCGCTTTACCCTTTTTCTTGAAACTAGTGGTCTTGTTGACCATCAAAACTTGATGCTCCTTCTTGATTTCTACCTCCGCAGCTTTCAGCATTGCGAAGAGCTCGGGAATAGTCTTATTCATCCCATGCATATTATAGTTCATCACGAAGCTCTTGTAGCTTGGTGGCAGTGATTGGAGAATTCTGTCAATGACGCAATCATCTGGAAGATTAACTCCCATCTGAATCAAGTGATAATTATACCCAGACATTTTGAGTATATGCTCACTAACAGAACTGTTCTCCTCCATCTTGCAGCTATAGAACTTATTGGAGACTTCATATCTCTCAATCCGGGCATTTGCTTGAAATATTAACTTCAACTCCTGGAACATCGCATATGCTCCATGACGTTCAAGTCGTTGAAGTCCCGATTCTAAGCCGTAAAGCATGGCACACTGAACTATCGAGTAGTCATTAGCTTTGCTCAGCCAGACATTCATAGCATCTGGTGTTGCTCCAGCAGCAGGCCTGGCACCCAGCGATGCTTCCAGGATGTAATTCTTCTGTGCAGCAATGAGGATAATCCTCAAGTTACGGACCCAGTCCGTGTAATTGCTACCATCATCTTTCAACTTTGCTTTCTCAAGGAACGCATTAAAATTCAACGGAACAACAGCACGGGCCATCTATCTACAATCAAACATACATAAGCAAGATACTATCAGGTACTAAGTTCATGATAAATTTAAGTTCAATTAATCATATTACTTAAGAACTCCCACTTAGATAGACATCCCTCTAATCTTCTAAGTGATCACGTGATCCAAATCAACTAAACCATAACCGATCATCACGTGAAATGGAGTAGTTTTCAATGGTGAACATCACTATGTTGATCATATCTACTATATGACTCACGCTCGATCTTACGATATCAGTGTTCCGAGGCCATATCTGCATATGCTAGGCTCGTCAAGTTTAACCTGAGTATTCTGCGTGTGCAAAACTGTCTTGCACCCGTTGTAGATGGACGTAGAGCTTATCACACCCGATCATCACGTGGTGTCTAGGCACGACGAACTTTGGCAATGGTGCATACTCAGGGAGAACACTTTTATCTTGATAATTTAGTGAGAGATCATCTTATAATGCTACCGTCAATCAAAGCAAGATAAGATGCATAAAAGATAAACATCACATGCAATCAATATAAGTGATATGATATGGCCATCATCATCTTGTGCTTGTGATCTCCATCTCCGAAGCACCTGTCATGATCACCATCGTCACCGGCGCGACACCATGATCTCCATCGTAGCATCGTTGTCGTCTCGCCAATCTTATGCTTCCACGACTATCGCTACCGCTTAGTGATAAAGTAAAGCATTACAGCGCGATTGCATTGCATACAATAAAGCGACAACCATATGGCTCCTGCCAGTTGCCGATAACTCGGTTACAAAACATGATCATCTCATACAATAAAATTTAGCATCATGTCTTGACCATATCACATCACAACATGCCCTGCAAAAACAAGTTAGACATCCTCTACTTTGTTGTTGCAAGTTTTACGTGGCTGCTACGGGCTTAAGCAAGAACCAATCTTACCTACGCATCAAAACCACAACGATAGTTTGTCAAGTTGGTGCGGTTTTAACCTTCGCAAGGACCAGGCGTAGCCACACTCGGTTCAACTAAAGTTGGAGAAACTATCACCCGCAAGCCACCTATGTGCAAAGCACGTCGGGAGAACCGGTCTCGCGTAAGCATACGCGTAATGTCGGTTCGGGCCGCTTCATCCAACAATGTCGCCGAACCAAAGTATGACATGCTGGTAAGCAGTATGAGTTATATCGCCCACAACTCACTTGTGTTCTACTCATGCATATAACATCAACACATAAAACCTAGGCTCGGATGCCCCTGTTGGGGAACGTAGTAATTTCAAAAAAATTCCTACGCACACACAAGATCATGGTGATGCGTAGCAACGAGAGGGGAGAGTGTGATCTACGTACCCTTGTAGATCAACAACGGAAGCGTTTGGTTGATCTAGTGGTACGTCTCCACGGCCCAACCGATCAAGCACCGAAACTACGGCACCTCCGAGTTCTAGCACACATTCAGCTCGATGACGATCCCCGGACTCCGATCCAGCAAAGTGTCGGGGAAAAGTTCCGTCAGCACGACGGCGTGGTGACGATCTTGATGTACTACTGTCGCAGGGCTTCGGGATTCCCCCCCCCCCAATCCTAGTTGGAATAGGATTCACAGAGGGGGGAAAAGAGGAAAGGGGCCGGCCCCCTCTCCTTGTCCTATTCGGACCGAGGGAGGGGAGGGGCACGCGGCCCATTTCTGGCTGCCTCTTCTCTTTTCCACTAAGGCCCACTAAGGCCCATATATCTCCCGGGGGGGTCCGGTAACCTCCCGGTACTCCGGTAAAATCCTGATTTCACCCGGAACACTTCCGATATCCAAACATAGGCTTCCAATATGTCAATCTTTATGTCTCGACCATTTCGAGACTCCTCGTCATGTCCGTGATCACATCCGGGACTCCGAACAACCTTCGGTACATCAAAACGTATAAACTCATAATATAACTGTCATCGAAACCTTAAGCGTCCGGACCCTACGGGTTCGAGAACAATGTAGACATGACCGAGACACATCTCCGGTCAATAACCAATAGCGTGACCTGGATGCCCATATTGGCTCCTACATATTCTACGAAGATCTTTATCGGTCAGACCGCATAACAACATATGTTGTTCCCTTTGTCATTGGTATGTTACTTGCCCGAGATTCGATCGTCGGTATCCAATACCTAGTTCAATCTCGTTACCGGCAAGTCTCTTTACTCGTTCCGCAATACATCATCCCGCAACTAACTCATTAGTTGCAATGCTTGCAAGGCTTAAGTGATGTGCATTACCGAGAGGGCCCAGAGATACCTCTCCGACGATCGGAGTGACAAATCCTAATCTCGAAATACGTCAACTCTACATGTACCTTTGGAGACACCTGTAGAGCACCTTTATAATCACCCAGTTACGTTGTGACGTTTGGTAGCACACAAAGTGTTCCTCCGGCACACGGGAGTTACATAATCTCATAGTTATAGGAACATTTATAAGTCATGAAGAAAGCAATAGCAACATACTAAACGATTGGGTGCTAAGCTAATGGAATGGGTCATGTCAATCAGATCATTCAACTAATGATGTGATCCCGTTAATCAAATGACAACTCTTTGTCCATGGTTAGGAAACATAACCATCTTTGATTAACGAGCTAGTCAAGTAGAGGCATACTAGTGACACTTTGTTTGTCTATGTATTCACACATGTATTATGTTTCCGGTTAATACAATTCTAGCATGAATAATAAACCTTTATCATGATATAAGGAAATAAATAATAACTTTATTATTGCCTCTAGGACATATTTCCTTCAGTAGGATTCCCCCCCTTTCCTAGTTGGAATAGGATTCGGGAGGGGGGAAAGAGGAGAGAGAGAAGGAAGGGGGGGGGGGCGCCGCCCCCCACTACAAGAAATATGCTAAATTATGACCTTCTCTAGTGACCGTGGAAGATATGGTCATAAATCTATGACCATTTTGAACCAATTGGTCATAGCATGTTTAGGAGGGTCCAAAAACTAAACAATAACGACCATTTTAGTCAACAAAGTCATAATTATCTTACATGAAAAGGTCATGAAGCAAACAATAGTGATCAACAGCCTTATTTCTAGCTGATTACGACAAATCTAAAAGGTCGTAATGTTGTAACATGAATAAAATTATATGACTAGACGTCCACATCATCAATTTTGCCTACGTGTCGTGTCATTTTAACTTATGTGTCAATTGCATGGTTGGTTTGACCGCTCAAGTATTGGCTAAACTGACTTGTGGGGTCTACCATTTACATGCATGACCAACTAACATGGTACCAATGACATGTGGGACTTGTACCACAAACCTGCCTTGTACGCTGTGCTAACAAGCGGACCACACCCTCAAATGGGCGAATAAATCAGCAAAAAGGGGGCATCGTGAGAATCGAACTCGCGACCCTTCACTATCTTGTACGAAGCCAAACCACCATGCGCAAACTATGCTACTGATATAACTGCGGCCGACAAGTATTTAAGGGCAGTGCCGAGTGGGCTTGGGCCTCGGTGGGACGAGGGTACCCTTTTTTCTTTTAACATTTTATGTGCGCCGAGTGGGCCAACTCCAGGGCCGCGGCTCGGTTTTATCTGATTTTCGTTGGTTCATTATTTTTTTACTTCTGTTTATACTTCCAAATATATTCTAAAAATATATATTACTAAGAACTTCACATAAAACATTTGAAAAAAACGTAACCAAGCATTTGAAAATGCTACATGTGTATAAAGAAAAATGTATATCATGTATAAAAATGTTTGTGGAAAAAGTTGATAATGTGTTTAAAATGTTAATCAAGCATTTGAAAAAAAGGTAAACAAGTATTTGAAAATGTGAATAAAGCATATGAAAATGTTAATATGTGTAAATAAAAATTCTTAACCATGTATCAGAAATATTAATTTTGTATTTAAAAAATGTTTAAAATTTGTATATAAAAATGTTGACTATGTGTTAAAAAAGTGTTAACAAAGCACTTGAAAATGCTAATTGTATATAAAGAAAATGTTTCTCATGTATAGGAAAAATGTATACGAAAAATATACAATGTCTGTTAATAAAGTCAATCATGTATTTAGCAAATGTTAAAGCAACCATTTGAAAAATGTATACAGAAAATATACAATGTGTGTGAATAAAGTCAATCATGTATTTAAAAATGCTAAAGCAAGCATTTGAAAATGTTTGTCATGTATGCGAAAAATCAAAAATGTATACAAAAAATATACAATGTCTATGAATAAAGTAAATCATGTATTTAGAAAATGTTAAAGCAGGCATTTGAAAAATATTTTTGAAAAATGGAGTGGTGCTATTTTGCAACAAATATTTGGTAGTTTCTTAAAAAAAAATTTCTTTATGCCCATATTCTATATGCCCATATCATAGCTCTCCATAACAATCCATGGGAGCTCGCCATCCAATCTTTTCTTCTAGTAATATTTTCAGTTTGTGAAGCAACTATATTTTATATTGTTTTATAATTGCTGAAAATTACCAGGACATGACCCTACCCATAGAACCTCCCTCCACAAAATTTTAGCTCATTTAATATAACCATTTTCCCTCAATATTTTTCCCAAATTTCTGTTCAGTGGAGAGCATTGTGAAGGAAGTACTATTTGTATATATCCAACTTCCATGAAATTTATAAAACCATTTCCCTCCACAAAATTTTAGCTCATTCAATATAACCATTTTCCCTCATCAGTTTTGCCTATGTGTCATGTCCATGTGTCAATTTTTGCCCTAGGTTGTGAAGCAACCTATATTTCTGTCATTCCCAAAATTCCCAAAAAAATCTCATAAATTCTTTGGGTCATATATTCATCAAATATGTAAACAACCTTCCTTGCCTAGTTCAAAAATAATTCAACAATATTCATTTTCCTATTTTATTCAGAACAACACTTCGTGAAGGAAGTGCTATTTATATATTCTTGATTGCCCTCAAAAAATTTGGGCACTCTTTCCTAACCAAATCGTTGCCTCATGACAAAATTCAGCTCCATATGCCCAATAAATCTTCCTCAGAAAATTTCCAAAGTTTCTATCTAGAGAGAAGCTTTGTGAAGTAAGTACTAGCGAGGCTTACCCAAATGATCTGAAAATTTAGCAGGGCATGACCATACCTATGTAACTTAGCTACACCAAATTTGAGCTCATTTCATTTATCCAATTTCTCTCACTAATTTTCTCAAGTTTCTGTCCAGAGAAGAGCATTGTGAAGGAAGTACCACTTTAGCATGTTCAATTGGTATCAATTTTCTACAGTACTTTCCTATGCTCAAATAACCATACTCCACCAAATTTCAGCTCAATCCATTTATTATTTTGAGCCCAGCTTCAACATTCATATTTCTGTCCAGTGTGGTACTTTGCAAAGCAAGTACCACCTAGGCTCCTCCTTTTGAGCTGAAAATTTGCCAAGCCAGTCTCCCTAGTAGATGATCATCCTCAGCCAAAACGCAAGCCCATTGGCCATGTGCATTTTCCGTACCGCTAATCAAACACTTGGCTGCTAATTCATGTTTGAGCATAGTTCGGTCTCCTCGTGAGATTCATCTGTTGTCATTTTCATTATAGCAACTACCTAGGGAGTGCCAAACCCACTAGACATGCCTAGGCCGCCCAGAACGCATGGCAACGCCACGGTCACGCAGTGACCACGCGGCGGGCATGCGAGTTTACGTGCTTTGGAGTTGGGGCCCTGGGCACCGTCCAAACCTCAATGTATCTGTCGGATTTTGGGTTCCGGCAGACCCTTGAGGTTCGAACACTGGGGTGCGCGCGAGATCTCTCCCCTACCGATCTACGTCCGATCCTCTCGTGCGAACTAAGATGAAATGATGGACAACACAAGACACACGAGGTTTATACTGGTTCGGGTCACCGTTGTGGTGTAATACCCTACTCCAGTGTGTGGTGTGGTGGATTGCCTCTGGGGCTGATGATGGATAGTACAAGGGAAGAACAACCTCGCGAGGGGTGTTCTTGAGCTGGTGCGGTGAACTGCTAGGGTGAGTTCCGTCGCCTCTCTCTCTCTGCTAGGGTTCTACCAGATCTCTTTCTCTCTTTTCCCTTTCCTTTGTGGAGGCTAGCTCTATTTATAGAGGCCCTGGGCCTCTCCCTGAATAATTGAGCGGGAAGGGCGCCAACAATTGGCCATTTTGAAGGGGGGACATCTAGTACAAGTTATCCTGACCAAAGGTGGTCTTCGGCTGCCAAAAGCACTGGTGATGACGCCGTCTTGGGCTCCACGGTGACCTCCGTCCGGCCGTCCGGCCGGTCTTGGTCTCATTGCACCAGAATGGTAACCTTTGCCTGATACCTTGGCCTGTGCTTTCCCCCTTTACACCAAAGGGGAAACAAGGACCCTGTGCAGGCCGGCGCCCGCCTGGTCTCGATCGTCATGGCTTGCGTCACGGCTTCCTCGCGAGGTACCCTTGCATTGATCTCTCCGCCTCCTCGCGAGCCTGCCTAATGAGGCCGCTCTCTTGAGGAAGCTTCCTGTCGTCTGCCCCGCGAGGCTTGGCCCCTCGCGAGGGTCTTGAGCTTGGGCTGATGAAGACGGGCCACGATGGGCCCCCACCTGAGCCACGCCGCAGGCAGGCAAGTCTGGGGACCCCTGTTCCCAGAACGCCGACAGTATCTAGAAATGATTTTTGGAAAAATAAAAGAGCAAACTATGAGGCAGCTGCATTTCAAATTTGACCCGCTTCCTGCTGAATCGGCGGAAATTTGTCTTTTTCATCAGAGGTGGATCAAAACATTTGACACCCAACAATTTTGTCTATTGTGCATTAAATATGGCCTAGCATTTTTTATAAAATTGGTTTGGTCGAATTTTGCAAAAAAATATATGGTAGGTCCTTCACAAAAAAACTCATTTTGGGCATTGGAAAAAATGGAAAATGAATTTTTATCCAAAGAAAATGAAAACTTTCTTAGACAACATTGTTTGCCATTCCAATATGCACCCTTGTGCATGATATGAGATCATTTGAACAAACTATGCCATGAATATGCACCCTTGAAAGCCATGAATGTCCACACATGATAGCTCATTTCTGAGAACATCTTTTTAAAATAATTACCGTATTACAAATTTATTTATTTTCCTGATAACTTGGTCACATGTAATGACACAATGCGAAGGTTTTTCAATTTTTTAATCTTTTTTTTTGAATTTCTCATGCCCGTTTCAAAATGTGTTCAAAACGACGGGCATGACCTTTCATAGCTAGTTGTTGCATCTTGAAAAACTTTTGATGTTTCTATGATTAAACAGATATTTATGTAATTAGAAATGATTTTTGGAAAAATAAAGAACAAACTATGAAACAACTGCAGTTCAAATTTGATCCGCTTCCAACGGAATCGGCGGAAATTTGTCTTTTCCACGAGAGGTGCGTCCAAACTCTTGACACCCAACCATTTGGTCAATTTTAGATTAAATATGGCCTAATACTTTATAAAAATGATTTCGTCCAATTTTGCAACAAATATATGGTAGGTTTTTCACAAAAAACTCTTTTTGGCACTCGAAAATTGATTAAAATTAGATAAAAAGATCAGAAATGCATATAAATTGATGCTCATCCATAAAATATGGTCTAACTTGAGTGAAATTTGTGTGATGCCCTTTTGCAAAGTAGTTTTGATTGCTACTTCACAAAATCCCTCTATTTTTAGTACTTGGAAACTATTTTAAATCACTAATTTTTTGTACCAATCAAAACTCTTCCCACGGATCGATGACATAGCGCCCATCCATCCATCCATCCATATCTCCATCCCATATCCATCCATCCATTTATCCACAGAAAAAATAGAAAAAGAGATAGCCCCCCACCCCGCAGCCCAAACCCTAGATCCCCATCGCACCCCTCCTCCCTGCTCCCAATCTCCCCGCCGCCACCACCACCTCCTCCCCGTACCCGCCCCCTCCCGATCCAGTCCTCTCCCACACACCACCGACCTTGCCGTCCTCCTCACCCACCGCCGCCGACCTCGTCCCTCCCTCCCCTCTCCACATCTCCCGGCCACCTCTACGCCCGAGGAGATCGAGCGAGCGCCCGAGCGCGCCCGTCCTCGCAGCCTCCTCCCACCATTCCCCGGACCCGAGCCCCACGAGAGGAGCTCCTCCTGTGGTTTTGCACGCCGGCGCCGGTGACCACCAGCCACAGTTTGCCGGAGCCAGCAGATGAGTGCCACCCTTCTTCTTTGTTCTCATCTTCCCGTGCTCTCTTTCTTCCTCCTTTTTCTCTCTCACACATCTCGATTTCTCTCTCTGTCTCAAATAGTGCACTCCGCCGCCATGGACCTTGTAGCGCGCCGCCCTGATGCCAAGTCCCTCCTCGTCGTTCCTGCGCCGCCGCCGTTTGCCTCCTCGCCATGGCCTCCCCTGCATCGTCTGCTTCCCGGACAGAGCTCCGTCTTCGTCAACGTGTCCTCCCGCCATCTTTGTTCGCTGTCGGGCTCGATCGACTCTAGCAGCACCCCCATGGTGACGCTCTGCTCGGCACCCGATGTATATCCCGGCTTCATCGATTTTAGATATGTGCTTGTTCCCGTGAGTTAAGATGGATCTAGCGCCGTACGCAGATGCAGAGGTCTTGCGGTCTCTGTTGCTTGAGTTATCTACTGTCGTTCGAGTATATTTGCCTGCTTCCTTTTGACTGGGTTTATCGTGTATGCAGTAGTAGTCATGTCCACGCGTTCTTGTCTTGAGGCGATCGCAATTTGTTTAAAACCGCAAGGCAGCTTTGCTTTCTACAGTATCTCCTTCCTTGTTTTGTTCTGTGTAGTACGTCTTGGTTGGTCAAAAGCTACTAAAACGTTTATTGTTCTGTCGACCGAGGCCTGAGGCAGAGCTAAGGCTTGCCGATTATTGCTTACAACGCCAAGTTGCAATTAGCTGGGATGTGTAGCGTGGCTAGCTTGTGTTGATTGGTTTTGAGATATAATTGGAAACTGATTGTGTGTCAGTACAACAAACGTGATGTTTTTTTTTGAATAGCAAACGTGCTGATGGAAGTGTCTTTTCATACGTGATTCTGATTTGCACTTCTCGGTCAGAGGCATCTCTAGTACTTGACACACTTTGGATGTGCAAACTTGGTTTTGTTTTGCATGCTTACTTGTTTAGTGAACTTGATGCCATGCTTATTTCATATAGCTAATAGTAACCTGGAAAAAAAATTGTAATTGCCAAGCTTGATTTGTTCTACTTGCCTGCTACAATCTATTCAAATAACTAGTACTTAATTAGTAGCATGTAGACTGGATTATTATTTTGTCAACAATCTATTCTAGAGATATTTACAAAAGCATGTGTTGTCCATCCCATGTAGCAATCACTGCTAGTTTGTATTGAGCAAATAGAGCACCGCACAGTAGCTAGCCTCGCGTGGCAGCTGCCGCCTGGGACGCGGGTGTGCGTCGAGTGCAGTATAGATTTTCCAATCTTTCTTTCAAAATGACAAGTTGTATTAGTACACCATCATGGGACAAAAGTAGCTCTGCACTTATTGTCAGGTCAGGGTGGTTTATAGTGTTGCCTTTCATCAAAATCTCAAGAGGCCTTCTCAAATCAGCTATTATTTTTTTCGCATTTGTAGTGAGCTTTAACCGGAAAATACCATTATCAGTCCTTTCGATAATTGTAAGACACACCTGCATGAAATGGAAAACTAGTTACATCTTCAAACTCACCAGTAGATATAAGCTTAAGCTTTTTGCAGTCTCAAACAATCACACAAACAATATAAATTTAGAAACGAAGCTACATACGATTAGCAGCATAACACTTGTGATTTAGGCTTATCAAGGAGAGGAAGGGGATATCCCTATTTACTAATGTTACAGATTCTTGGATGTGTACCTTGGTTGCAGTCTTGCAAGTGATCACACACATACATGTGTAAACTAGTGTATCTACCAACAAACTCTTGCGGTGATTCTTGAAAATGAATCACATCTGAGCAGAAATAACACATAGTCCTGAATTTAACAACAACCAAAAAAAACTTGCATACCAACAGGAACACCAAAAATATTGTATGTACGCATACTACCCCCAATCAAAATTACTTGCCATATTTAGCCCCTGAAAACAAACAAGGGCCAGTTCTGGCACTTTTCACCTCTAAAGGAGAGATGGTCATTTAATTGAGGAGTTGTAAACATGACATATTAGTGATGCATCATCATTTATTATTTTTATGGATCAAACACACATGATAGGCTCAACAGCTGGCGTTGAGTTGTTAGAGCTCAACGCCAACATATATGGTGTTGAACCGTGGCCTCCTTTCTTTGACCCTTGGGTGAATTACAAAAGTGAGTGTTGGCTTGTTATATAACGAGCTGCAGTGCTTGGCCTAGAAAGATTCTTCCATACCCAGTAGCAGCGTTCATCCTTTACTCTATTTTTTTCTCTTTTCTTTATTCATGCACGTACAGGTTTAACTTATTTGGAAGCTTCTGCTCCAAGATGGCAATCACTGATGCCTACTCTGCTGTTTCACCTTGTGCTACCGGGAAAATCACATGTGGTGGATGGCTTGAGGCAGGCAAAAATGACAACGATGAAGGTAGCGCAGTTCAGCGCCATCCACTCTCGCGTTGAACACAAACAGCTCAACCCTGGGGTGTATGGCGTTGAACGTGTTTGTTCCACAAAAGTGCTAAGTTTTTTCAAATACCAAAGTGTATGTACCATGATGTTAGCTTCTTAAATTCTGCTACTAGGACATCGATTCTTGAATAGTTTGCTTATAAAGTTTCCTAGTCCTTCGGAACCAACTGCAATATATTGATGGACAAAGTACTCTGCTCATGTGTACATCTTTCTTTAAATGTCAGGCTAACATGAAAAGTTATATGGAACAAGAGGTACCAGAAGGTGGAGAACAAAAGAGTGATGTTGCTGTTGTTGCTGACCTTTTCTCACTAAAGAATGTCCCTCCAACACATTTCTCCCTCACTGGTTGTGTTGTTTTGGTTGGTGCCATCTTATGAACATGTGGTGTAATGATACTACTGGGCCTAACTTAATGAAATCCTGGAGAATTACATTATTATTATCATTATATTCTCATTTGTTGGTTGACTGGAAAATTGTGCAATATATTTTTCTTTTTGAGATACTGTTGGCTGTTGTTGGTCACCCTTCAATAAGGGTTGTACTGAAAATAATAAATTGTGTGAGTGGGCTGTACCGTTTCAAGGCCCAACAAAGTTTTTTTGTTGGGTAGATAAATGGGCCGGCCCAATTAATAATCGATTAAATAAATGGGTTGCACGCCTCAGCCCAAGAACTGATATGTTGGGCTTGGCCCATGCTTGTGGCCAAAAAGTAAATTTAGAAGTGGGCTAAATTATAGGGCTCAGCCCATTAAAACAGCTTATTTGGACCGATCCTACATGGCATCCATGTCATCGCATGTGCCATGTTGGCTCGGCCACGTCAGATCCTACGTGGTCTAGGCTCATTAGTAATGACCATAATTTTGATCAAAGGTTTAGCGACCAAAATTTCGGTCAAGGGCGGTCCTGACCAAAATTCCAGAAAAGGTCACGTTTGTTTACTCTTGACGGCCAACTGTTCACCTTCCAAATTTGGTCAAAAAAAGGTAAATACACTACAAGAAAATTGAGATACTGTGATGAAAATCCTCGTGACGATGGTGAATAACGTCACACAGATACCAATGTGTGATGTTTTATAGGTGGCGTCACTGATCACCATGAATCAGTGATGGTTAACGTCACAAAATCGCCTTAATGGTTGAGTGCCACCAGTCCGCCAATTTCTATGACGATTTGGTAATTTTGATGACAAACCTATTAAAGTCACCAAATATTATGAATGTATGATGCTCATTTTTTGTCATGTGACGTCCAGAAGTGGGACCCATCATAGATGCTTCACATCTTATTGAATGGTAGACCCACACGTCAATGTTGACAATGGGACCCCCCATTGTTTACTCACATTTTATCTAGCAATGGAATTATTTTGTTGTATCTCATAAATAGTCAATGGCATGGAAAATAAGGTTATTATGGTTGTTCGTGAGGTGATGTGTATGACATTGCGGTTGTTTGGTTCGATCTCAAAAATAAAAATGGTAGGTAGTAGTTGGCAGAAAAATGTGTATATCATGGATAATTATAGGAATAGTAGGCCCAATTCTAGGACAGATTCATTTATGTGTTTGTGTCGAATGAAAAAAGTTGGGTACAATGATCGGATGACCTCATGTCTAGTTGCATGCCACTACCAACGAGTGCTCTTGATAAAAAAAGGAGTTTTATACATCTAAAAAGGGCTTTATACATCCTAGATCGCTTACATTAGAGGTTGGGGACTACGCGGATGAGTAGATTCAGACTCTAAACAATCGTCGGTGAAAACCATCATCTGACATTACCAATTTTATTTACACAAGTACTCCTTTCTGTCCCGAAATACTTGTTGGAAACGATAAAAATAGATGTATCTAAAATTAAAATATATCTAGATACATCCATTCCTCCGACAATTATTTTCAGACGGAGGGAGTAGTACAAAAATTCACTCGTTTGCATTTTGTTTTATTCCAAGATCACATATTTAAGACACCTCTATACGTTATCTAACATGTACAACTTTCGCCATATATATTTACAATTCTCTAGAAAAGAGTACATGGAAAATACCACATCATAATGTCTATGCAAGGTTTACTCTTTTTAATAATCATTTGCTACTTATTTCGTATTAAATGAATTGCATACCATTATGTGGAAATTAAATTCTGAAAAATAAAACAATCTACACACCAGAAAAATTCTTTCCCCTCTGTTTCTCTTTCTTTTTCCCGCATCCTGTCCCCACCCGTCAAAGGCCCAGCCAAATTTTTTCCTTCTATTTCGCCTGCGAAGAGGCACCGCTAAAGGCCACCGCCCACCCGGCATTTTTTCGCCAGATTCAATCGACTCTCCTATATCCCACGACTGCGGCGATCAGGGCCGGCAGATTGGGGGTGGTCGCCCGCCGGCCGACCTTGAATCCACCACACAACCATCCCCACAAGCACTCCGCTCTATCCCCCTTGCTCGCAGCGACCAGCGACGGCGGATTGGAGGAGGATGCCCGACCGGCCGAGCTCAGATCCACTACATCAATCAGCAACAGCGGATTGGAGGAGGCCTCCCCACCCGTCTCTCTTTCCCCACAAATTGCAGCGACCAGCGTCGGCTGACGGTAATTTACTCATCCCGCCCTCCTCATCCCGCAAGCTCTAGACGTTAGGGATCACCATGGAAGGGATTTGGGGGAGAAAAGCACACGCGGTCGAGTACATCTCTGAATACAACGACCATGTGGCTAATCCCGTAGCTTTGTAAGTTTTACTTGATTTTTACTCAGTTGTCGTGAGATTTCCTGTAATTCAGCGACCATGTGGGTTCCTTGTTTGTGGTTCTGCTACCCCATAAATCGTCCTTACCTAGGATGGTCAAAACTTAATGTCTGCACTTGTTCTTGATACAATATATTACCATATGGAGTTCACAGTGTATGTTATTTATTTCGAATTCTTGATAAAGACTGGGTCTGCACTTGTTCTTGTTCAAAACTGAATAAAGATTGATTCTGCACTTGTTCTTGTTCAAAACAGAATAAAGACCGAGTCTGCACTTGTTTGAAACTGAATAAAGGCCGAGTCTGCAGTTGTTCTTGTTTAACTGAATTCTGGATGCTCCACATTTCCAAGTAAGTTGTTTACTTCGATCTGTTCTGCAACCCTCAAAAGCATCATACAGTAATGTATTTGCCATCTCCAGGACCGTACATAGATAATCAGAGGCCCTGTGCAAATCAAAAATTAAGCCCCGACATTGGAGTATACTTTGTTAATCACTGCAACAGTATAATTTTCATGTAAAATTCAGCACCAGATGCACAAATTCAAGAAAGAACAAAAAACTGGATGTAGTAGTGTACTTATAAACACGAGTAGTAATAAAAGAATAGGGTGCTGAGAACTCCCACAACCTTCAGAGTAGCATTGTAGTTGTAGATCATGAAAGACTGCACGTAAAGCTCCAGTGGGTGATTGCTAGTGTACATGACCATGATCTGCTGCTAGAGTAATTTAATTTCGGCCTTGAGATTGTTTTCTTTTTTGGAATAGTAGCAATGCATTGAGAGAGAGAGAGTGTGTGTGAGAGAGAAGAGGGGGTCGCTGGGAGTAATTTTGATGGATTGGGATTGGAGAGAGAAGTACGAGGTGGCTTGGGCCTTGGGGTGCGATATTTCCATCATTGTTTACTCTAATTAATTCTCTGTTTAATTAACATCTTAATTACCTAAAAGGTCGTGAGCCCTCCAATTTTTGAGGCCCTGCTCAACCGCTCCGGTTGCACCTGTTAAAATATTGCCCTGGCCATCTCAAATGACAAGCATCAGTTCCAAGTTTGAGTATTAAGGAACACATGAACTACTTAATAGCAGAGCTGCTTGTTTATAACTATTTTACACAATCTAGCCTTTTTTGTCTACTAGCAATGAAAGCCAAGTTTCAAGAGATAAGTTAATGTAATCATGTACGTTACAAGTACTCCTCCAAACAAGTTTAAGCAGATTTCAGTCATCTAGTGTTGATAATGTAGGCTGGTAGATCTTTCGGCAATTCATTAAGTTCACTCTCTGTCATCTTTTCCAGCTTCAGTTACTAAAATCATGCCACCAGTTCTGGAGAGTGATATGCATAGCAGGGAATATCTTGCGGAACAGAAACGCAAGGGTGAGGCATATTTGAAGGAAAGGAATGCAAGGATTGCGGAACGCAAGGCTGCGGAGCAGGATTCTCTTAAAGACATACAAAGCATAGCTCGTAGCCTTGTATACCCCAGTGCTCCTAGTGCGCAACTGACACAAAAGGCACGAGGTGCTGATGATTGCAGTGACTCAGAGTATGAACCAGATGCTGAAGAGGAGGCCTATGTAGAGGAAGAGGATTTGAGAGATGAAGAGGAGGTCGCTCTTGCTAAGTCCAAAGCAATGGTAATCATGCAGACGTACATCTTAAATAATATGTACAATGTCGATTGACTGACTTTAATTTTGCCTTGCTTGTATCATTTGTATGTCATTGTGCACTATAAGTATCACAAATAACTGACTCAAAGATTGATTCACATATTCTATCAGGAAGCATTATCAAATAAGCCACCCAACATTACTCATGAGAATTGGACTAGCCTTGTCAATAATTGGTCTGATGAAAAAAACAAGGTTTGTAACAAGATATGCGACCAACAATAGTTTTTGCATTCACATCTACTGTACCATATGTAAATACTTATATTCATTTTTTATGTAGAAAATATGTCAAATGAATAAGGAAAACCGAGAAGCTGTCAGGCAACACCAAAAGACGGGATATATGTCCTATGTTTCCTATTTCAGCAAACTTGTAAGAATTCCAAATATCTTACTTGTAGTCCTATGTCTATTGCATCTGGCCTATATATATATATATATATATATATATATATATATATATATATATATATATATATATATATATCTGTGTGTGTGTGTGTATATATATATATATGTATGTATGTGTGTAGTAGTAGTAGTAGTAATGTTACAATTTCATATATCTTGTAGAAAAAAGACAAGTACAATAATCATGATCCAAGTCCCATTGAGTTTTTCAAAGACACCCATACAAACAGCAAGACTGATAGCATGAGCTGAGTCAGGACTTCTAGCTCATGTAAGATTTCTTCCTCTATTGTTTCTGACTTGAAATAGATTGTCATATTGCTAGCATATGAACTTTGCCTTAGCATCAATATTTTTCTTTGTACTATAGGATGCGATGGAAAAGAAAAGGGAAGCACAATCAGAAGGTGAGCAGCCAGTATCCGATACATCGATTGTGGCTGAAGTTCTAAAGGAAGAAAGCGCCCATAGCACCGTCCTTTCTAGAATGGGGTATGCATCAAGATCCGGGAGGTCTGGGAGCTCTACTTCATGAGCCTAGATCCGATTTCTAGAAGAAAGAATTGAATAGAAGGATAGAGAGGCAAGAGATGCAAATGACAGGTAATTATCTTATTTCCCTTTCTGTTCTTGTTGTTTCTTTTTTCTTGCTTATGTGTGCATGGTGCACTCATTGAAGTGAACGAAAGTTCAACTAAGGAGTGCTTCTTTTAACCTGGGTTGTTGACTTGATATCCTTTTGGTGATGCTTCCTGTAATCAAGTTGTTGGTTATGCATATTTTAAAACATTACAAGTTATTCTTGAGTTTACTGTTTCATTGGCCCGTCGTCATGCTTGCCTTGACATTTAATAATGTACTTATCTATTTTAAATTGGTACCCTTGTACCTTGTTATCTTGTATGTTTTCATCTCATTACGATGCAACATTGTTGTGTTTTGTCATTTATAGGCATCGGGAGGAGTTAGTCGCAAGACTTGAAGCACGAGAGAGAGCATTTTAAGAGATACAAAAGAAGTAGCAAGAAGAATTGGAAGCTTTAAAAAAGAGCCAGCAAGAGAAGACTGAAGCCTGGGCAAAGAAGCAAAAGGAGACGGGACAATCTGCTTGATTTTTTGAGGGCTCAAGCAACTCAGCAAGCAACTCTGCAGTCCCAGTCCCAACCAGATGGTTCATGAATGCCATCCTTACATTGCAATCATCAGGATAACATATGTGGTCTTTAGTTAATATTAGTTTTCATCTTGTCTATTGTCTGTGTTAAACTTGAGTCAGCTTTTTACCACCATTATTGTTTACATAATGATTTGGCTGAGACGATTTCATACATAATATGATTTGTCTTTGATATCAATTTATGATGTGTTTTTTCTCTTCAACTTTTTTATATAATCTTATGTGATGTGATGTGAAATAAATACTTATTTTCATCATAATTAGATTTGAAAGAAAGTAAATATATTTTGATGGCGTCATCTTCATCCATAATAAAAGTAATGGCACTACTAGTGGGATAGCTGCTCGGGTGTTGATGTGGCGTAAAGTTAGTGACGTTGCCTCGTCACCGAATATGGTACAAAACGACATATTTTCTCCTAACATGTGACATTAATTGATCGTCATGGAAATAGTAAGTCGATGGCGTTCTATATAATCTCACTGAAGGTCCCAATTTCGATGACGTTTTTGCGTGTGCGCCGTCACTAGGAGTAATCTGTGACGGGGATTCCGTGACGATGCTTGTGACGCCCATAAAATGTCACCAGGGGGTAATTTGTGACGTTATTAGCTATTCGATGACATTTTTTAGCTCGTCATAGTAGGCCCGATCTCTTGTAGTGATAAATGAAAGCAATGACAAATCAATGACCAAAATGGGGAGTCATAATTGGCCATATTTCTTGTAGTGCCCCTCTCCTTGTCCTATTCGGACTAGGAGGGAGGGGCGCGTGGCCCAGCCCTGTCCACCTCTCCTCTCTTCCACTAAAGCCCACTAAGGCCCATATACCTCCCGGGGGGTTCCGGTAACCTCCCGGTACTCCAGTAAAATCCCGATTTCATCCGAAACACTTCCGATATCCAAATATAGGCTTCCAATATATCAATCATTATGTCTCGACCATTTCGAGACTCCTCGTCATGTCTGTGATCACATCCGGGACTCCGAACAAACTTCGGTACATCAAAATGCTTAAACTCATAATATAACTGTCATCGAAACCTTAAGCGTGCGGACCCTACGGGTTCGAGAACAATGTAGACATGACCGAGACACGTCTCCGGTCAATAACCAATAGCGGAACCTGGATGCTCATATTGGCTCGTACATATTCTACGAAGATCTTTATCGGTCAGACCGCATAACAACATACGTTGTTCCCTTTGTCATCGGTATGTTACTTGCCCGAGATTCGATCGTCGGTGTCTCAATACCTAGTTCAATCTCATTACCAGCAAGTCTCTTTACTCGTTTCGTAATACATCATCTCACAACTAACTCATTAGTTGCAATGCTTGCAAGGCTTATGTGATGTGCATTACCGAGAGGACCCAGAGATACCTCTCCGACAATCGGAGTGAAAAATCCTAATCTCAAAATACGCCAACCCAACATGTACCTTTGGAGACACCTGTAGAGCTCCTTTATAATCACCCAGTTACATTGTGACGTTTGGTAGCACACAAAGTGTTCCTCCGGTAAACGGGAGTTGCATAATCTCATAGTCATAGGAACATGTATAAGTCATGAAGAAAGCAATAGCAACATACTAAACGATCGGGTGCTAAGCTAATGGAATGGGTCATGTCAATCACATCATTCTCCTAATGATGTGATCCCATTAATCAAATGACAATACATGTCTATGGTTAGGAAACATAACCATCTTCGATTAACGAGATAGTCAAGTAGAGGCATACTAGTGACGTTTGGTTTGTCTATGTATTCACACAAGTATTATGTTTCCGGATAATACAATTCTAGCATGAATAATAAACATTTATCATGATATAAGGAAATATAATAATAATAATATTATTGCCTCTAGGGCATATTTCCTTCACAAACCACATGAACACTTTAACTCTCAAAGGTACTTTGACATTCCAGACATGTTTCGAACTAGGAATAGAGCTAGTGTTGATAATATCTAGATACATGGATTTAACCGTAAACTCTCCATTCCTAGTTAGCTTCCAGCGCAACTGATCTGGTCGTTGAGAAAGCCGCACATCCATCAATCGTCTCACCAGATGGAGCCAATATTCCCAACAGTTTCCGGCTAGCGTTCTGCTGAAGTGAATATTGGGAGGAATGGACTGAAGTACTATCTCCACGAAGGCGTCTCTCCTTTGAACAATGCTATAAAGAGAAGGATATTGAAGCGCGAGGGGTGTTTTCCCTAGCCATGTATCCTCCCAGAATCTCGTAGAGGTACCATTTCCGACTACAAACCTTGTCCTATTGAAAAAGACTAATTTAACTCTCATCAATCCTTTCCAAAAAGGCGAGTCCGTCGGCCTCATTGTCACCTGGGACAAAGTTTTGGAATGAAGGTACTTATTATAGAGAATCTGTGCCCATGTGGCATCCATCTCTACGGATAGCTTATATAGCCACTGCAGAGAAGACATCTGTGCTTCACCTCGAGATTTTCGATACCTAGGCCCCCTTGGTCTTTCGGACGACAAATAATATCCCATTTAGCAAGTCTATATTTTCTCTTCGGGTCATCGCTTTGCCAGAAGAAGTGGGAACGATAGAAGTCTAGTCTTTTCCGAAGTCCAACTCGTACCTCGAAGAAAGATAAGAGAAACATTGGCATACTCGTGAGAACCGAATTAATAAGAATTAATCGGACCCCGTATGACATCAACTTTCCCTTCCAACAGCTCGGTTTTTTCTCAAATCGATCCTCAATGCACTTCCATTCTCCGTTTGTTAGCTTACGATGGTGAATTGGTATACCCAAATACGTGAAAGGTATGGCCCCCAATTCACACCCGAACAATTGTTTGTATGCCTCTTGTTCCTCAATGGCTCTGCCAAAATAGAATAATTTGCTTTCTGGAAGTTGATCTTTAACCCGGTCAATCATTCGAATAAGCATAACAACAGCTTCATGTTTCTCGCTTTTTCCAAGTCATGCTCCACGAAGATGATAGTATCATCGGTGTACTTGATAACCCACAAGTATAGGGGATCAATTGTAGCGTCTTTAGATAAGTAAGAGTATCGAACCCAACGAGGAGCTAAAGGTAGAACAAATATTCCCTCAAGTTCTATCGACCACTGATACAACTCTACTCACGCTTGACGTTCGCTTTACCTAGACCAAGTATAAAACTAGAAGTACTTTGTAGGTGTAATGGGATAGGTTTGCAAGAATATAAAGAGCACGTAAATAAAAACTAGGGGCTGTTTTAGGTAAAGAAGCAATAAAGTTAGTATAGCCAGTGTGGAAGAGTGGTAGTAGGAGATGCGAAATTGTCCCTAAGCAATTGACTACTTTACTAGACCGATAGCAAGTTTTATGTGGGAGATGCCACTGCTAGCATGTCATCCCTGACTTGGAATTCTATGCACTTATGATTGGAACTATTAGCAAGCATCTGCAACTACTAACGTTCATTAAGGTAAAACCCAACCATAACATTAAGATATATTGGCCCCCCTTCAATCCCGTATGCATCAATTTTTATGCTAGGTCGAAGCTTCTTTCACTCTTGCCCTCTGATACATAGTCCTATCAACATATAACTAACCCTATAGTGTGATCCACGAGCGCGCTCATATGATGGGCACCAAAGGACAGCAACATAACCACAATCAAATTAAACCAATCATAGCAATTCACCAATTACCGATAGGACAACAAAAATCTACTCCGACATCATAGGATGGTCTTGATAAACCACAAGTATAGGGGATCAATTGTAGCCTCTTTTGATAAGTAAGAGTGTCGAACCCAACGAGGAGCTAAAGGTAGAACAAATATTCCCTCAAGTTCTATCGATCACCGATACAACTCTACGCACACTTAACGTTCGCTTTACCTAGAACAAGTATGAAACTAGAAGTACTTTGTAGGTGTTTTTGGATAGGTTTGCAAGAATATAAAGTGCACGTAAATAAAAAGTAGTGGCTGTTTAGATAAAGAACAATAAAGTTAGTATAGCGAGTGTTGAAAAGTGGTGGTAAGAGTTGCGAAATTGTCCCTAAGCAATTGACTACTTTACTAGACCGATAGCAAGTTTTATGTGGGAGAGGCCACTGCTAGCATGTCATCCCTGACATGGAATTCTATGCACTTATCGTTGGAACTATTAGCAAGCATCCACAACTACTAAAGTTCATTAAGGTAAAACCCAACCATAGCATTAAGATATATAGGTCCCCCTTCAATCCCGTATGCATCAATTTCTATGCCAGGTTGAAGTTTCCGTCACTCTTGCCCTCCAATACATAGTCCTATCAACATACAACTAACCCTATGGTGTGATCCACGCACGCGCTCATATGATGGGCACCAAAGGACAGCAACATAACCACAAGAAAATTAAATCAATCATAGCAATTCAACAACGACCGATAGGACAACGAAAATCTACCCAGACATCATAGGATGGCAACACATCATTGGATAATAATATGAAGCATAAAGCACCATGTTCAAGTAGAGGGTACAGCGGGTTGCGGGAGAGTGGACCGCTGTAGATAGAGGGGGAAGGTGATGGAGATGTTGGTGAAGATGGCAGAGGTGTTGGTGTAAATTGCGGTGATGATGATGGCCCCCGGCGGCGTTCCGGCGCTACCGGAAGCGAGGGGGGAGAGGCCCCCTCCTTCTTCTTCCTTGACCTTCTCACTAGATGGGAGAAGGGTCCCCTCTAGTGCATGGCCTTCATGGCACGGGAGGGGCGAGAGCCCCTCCGAGATTGGATATGTCTCTCTGTTTCTCTCTATTTCTGTGTTCTAGGATTCTGCCCTTTCACCGTTTCTTATATATCCGGAGATTCATAACTCTGATTGGATTGAAACCTTCACCCCGATTTTTTTCCGAAAATTAGCTTTCTTGCGGCCAAAGAAGAGCAGCAACCGCTTTATGGGGGGCCCACGAGGGTCAGGGGCACGCCTCCCTGCCTCATGGCCCCCTCGGGCACCGTCTCACGTTGATTTTCTTCCCATATCTCACAAATATTACAAAAATATTCTCCGTCCATTTTTATTCCGTTTGGACTCCGTTTGATATGGATTTTCTGCGAAACAAAAAACATGCAACAAACATGAACTGGCACTGGGCACTGGATCAATATGTTAGTCCCAAAAATAGTATAAAAAGTGGCCAAAAGTTTATGAAAGTTGTAGCATATTGGCATGGAACAATCAAAAACTATAGTTACGATGGAGACGTATGAGCATCCCCAAGCTTAATTCCTGCTCGTCCTCGAGTAGGTAAATGATAAAGAAGATCATTTTTTATGTGGAATGCTACCTAGCATAATCTTGATCATGTAATCTAATCATGGCATGAATATTAAGACACGAGTGATTCAAAGCAATAGTCTATCATTTGACATTAAAACAATAATACTTCAAGCATACTAACCAAGCAATTATGTCTTATCAAAATAACATAGCCAAAGAAATCTCATCCCTACAAAATCATATAGTCTGGCTATGCTGCATCTTCACCACACAAAGCATTCAAATCATGCACAACCCCGATGACAAGACGAGCAATTGGTTCATACTTTTTAACGCGCTTCAGCCTTTTCAACCCTCACGCAATACATGAGCGCAACCCATGGACATAGCACTATGGGTGGAATAGAATATGATGATGGAGGTTGTGTGGAGAAGACAAAAAAGGAAGAAGTCTCACATCGACGGGGCTAATCAACGGGCTATGGAGATGCCCATTAATTGATGTCAATGCGAGGAGTAGGGATTGCCATGCAACGGATGCACTAGAGCTATAAGTGTATGAAAGCTCAAACTGAAAACTAAGTGGGTGTGCATCCAACTTGCTTGCTCATGAAGACCTAGGGCATTTGAGGAAGGCCATCGTTGGAATATACAAGCGAAGTTCTATAATAAAAATTTCCACTAGTTTATGAAAGTGATAACTCAAGAGACTCTCTATATGAAGAACACAGTGCTACACTGAAGCACAAGTGTGGTAAAAGGATAGTAACATTGTCCCTTCTCTCTTTTCTCTTTTTTTTATTTTTTTCTCTTTTTTTGTAGGCTTCTTTGGCCTCTCTCTTTTTTTGGGGGGGAGGGGGTTCCTTGGCCACTTTTATTTTGATAACCTCACATGGGAAAATGTTCTAATAATAATGATCATCACACTTTTATTTACTTACAACTCAATATTACAGCTCGATACTAGAACAAAGATATGACTCTATATGAATGGCTCCGGCGGTGTACCGGGATGTGCAATGACGATCTAGCGCAGCAATGACATCAAAAACCGGACAAGCCATGAAAACATCATGCTAGCTATCTTACGATCATGCAAAGCAATATGACAATAAATGCTCAAGTCAAGTATATGATGATGATGGAAGTTGCATGTTAATATATCTTGGAATGGCTATGGAAATGCCATGATAGGTCGGTATGGTGGCTGTTTTGAGGAAGATATAAGGAGGCTTATGTGTGATAGAGCGTATCGTATCACGGGGTTCTGATGCACCAGCAAAGTTTGCACCAACTCTCGGGGTGAGAAAGGGCAATGCACTGTACCGAAGAGGCTAGCAATGCTGGAAGTGTGAGAGTGCGTATAATCCATGGACTCAACATTAGTCATAAAGAACTCACATAATGATTGCAAAAAATTATTATTCATCGAAACAAAGTACTATGCGCATGCTCCTATGGGGTAGATTGGTAGGAAAAGACCATCGCTCGTCCCCGACCGCCACTCATAAGGAAGACAGTCAATAAATACCTCATGCTCCAACTTCGTTACATAACGGTTCACCATATGTGCATGCTACGGGAATCACAAACTTCAACACAAGTATTTCTACAATCCAAAACTACCCACTAGCATGACTCTAATATCACCATCTTTATATCACAAAACTATTGCAAGGAATCAAACATATCAAATTCAGTGATCTACAAGTTTTATGTAGGATTTAATGACTAACCATGTGAATGACCAATTCCTATCATCTCTCTAAATAGATATAAGTGAAGCAAGAGAGTTTAATTCTTTCTACAAAAGATATTCCCACGCTCTAACAAATATAAGTGAAGCAAAAGAGCATTCTACAAATGGCGGTTTTCTATGTGAAGAGAAACAGGCAATCCAAACTTCAAATGATATAAGTGAAGCACATGAAGCATTCTATAAAGCCATATATATTCAAAAGATATAAGTGAAGTGCAAAGAGCATTCTATAAATCAAATATGTACTATCTCATACCAGCATGGTGCATCAAAGAAAAGAGAAAACTAAATGCAAAATACGCTCCAAGATTTGCACATATCACATGAACGAAACGAATCCGAAAACATACCGATACTTTTTGAAGAAAGATGGGATGCCTTCTGGGGCATCGCCAAGCTTATGTGCTTGAGTCTCCTTGAATATTTACTTAGGGTGCCTTGGGCATGCCCAAGCTTGAGCTTTTGCCTCTCCTCCTTCTCCTCCCATCGAGACCTCCTCGATCTTCGAACACTTCATCCACACAAAACTCAACAGAAAGCTCGGTAAGATCCGTTAGTATAATAAAGCAAATAACTACTCTAAGTATTGTTGCAAACCAATTCATATTTTGTTTTTGCATTGTATCTACTGAAATATAACTTTTCCATGGCTTAATCCACTGATAGAAATCGATAGTTTCATCAAAACAAGCAAACTATGCATCAAAAATAGAATCTGTCTTAAACAGGACAGTCTGTAGTAATCTAAACATCACCATATATTTGTTACTCGAAAAATTATGAAAAAATTATGACAAATAAAAAATTTGTATAGAAAGACAGTGCAAAATGTTTCAGAACCGTTTGACGTTCGAGTAAAAAATGTAAAACGCGCACTACAGCCAAAGTTTCTGTCTTGCACCGCACAAACCAACAAGCAATGTAAACATACTAAAGGCAAATCTTGGCACATTATTCTTGTTTTTTAACTTTATAAAAGCACACAACAGAAATAAATGACTCTTTAAAACTTCCAGGTTGTCGCCCTGGCAGCGCTTTCTTTAAAGCCATGAAGCTAGGCATACAGTGCTCAAGTAATGGATCCACCCTGATCCCAAGGTATATCAAAGCCAACTTTAATTAACAATGATTTTGTGATTTAGTAGTGAGCACAAAGAAACATATATCATGTAATGACGAAGTCTAACTCTCTTCCTATGCATCGGCACGTCATAAAAGAACAATTCATGCACAAAAAGTAAAGGCCAATACATAGCATAAGCAGTTTATATCGTGTGGGAAACATTGAGGGGTGGAGATATAGTTCGTCTCTCATAATAATTGTAAGTAGGAGCAGCAAGCACATGCATATTATATCTATCAAAATCATGATGTGTAATAATAAAACGCAACCCATCAATATAATCATTAATAAGGGTAAACTTCTCCGATATAGTGTAGTTGGGAGAATTCAAAAAGATAATAGGACTATCATGCGTGGGTGCAATAGCAACAATTTCATGTTTAATATAAGGAACTATAGCAAATTCATCTCCATAAGCATAATTCATATTGGCATCTTGGCCACAAGCATAACAAGCATCATCAAAAAGGGATATTTCAAAAGAATCAACGGGATCATAACAATTATCATAGCAATCATCCTTCAGTAAGCACGAAGGGGAATTAAACAATGTATGAGTTGAAGAGTTACTCTCATTAGAAGGTGGGCACGGGTAGCTAATCCGCGCTTCCTCCTTTTGTTCTTCGCTCTCCTCATCATCTTTTTCATCCAATGAGCCCACAGTTTCCTCACTTCCTTCTTCCGTAGACTCCTGCAAAATATTAGTCTCTTCTTGGACAGCGGAGGAGTCCTCAATATATGGTTTAACATAGGCAATAGAAGCATAATTATCATAAAAAGATTTAAGTATGGCAAAATTTTCAGATTTGTAAAGAGTAGCATCATACTTTCCAATCAAAGAAGCAATTTCATAAGCACCCTTAAAGGCAAAAAATTCTTCAATTTGTTGAACATCATAGTAATTATAAACACCCTTAGCATATGAAGATACGATTCCATTATCACTAAACCCGCATTGGTAGGTAAGGTGTTTCTTAGGGTCTTCAGAACAACAAGTAAAATCATATATTTCACATAAATTCCAAGCATAGCATTGCAAATGATGAATTTGATCCAGTAAAAGTTTCCCTTTTGAGATAAGCAGTGTCGCACACAACAAGCACTCTCATCTAAAGATTTGCCCTCAACTAAGCTAGTTGGGGTTTCAGCACGAGCACATAGGGATCGAAGATGATCCTAGTAAAAAGCTTCATGAGTGTGATAGATTTTGAGTGGTTCTTCAACCATTGGTGTAGTAGGTACAACTAATTTTTTTAGTATTTTGCATTTCCTACCCATAACTAAAGATAGAAAAAAGGAGCACAAAATAAAAACTACTTAATGATAAAGCAAACAAGCACACACAAGAATATTCACCCCACGCCATAACTCCCCGGCAACGGTGCCAGAAAAAGGTATTGATAACCCACAAGTATAGGGGATCAATTGTAGCCTCTTTCGATAAGTAAGAGTGTCGAACCCAACGAGGAGATAAAGGTAGAAAAAATATTCCCTCAAGTTCTATCGACCACCGATACAACTCTACGCACGCTTGACGTTCGCTTTACCTAGAAAAGTATAAAACTAGAAGTACTTTGTAGGTGTAACGGGATAGGTTTGCAAGAATATAAAGAGCACGTAATTAAAAACTAGGGGCTGTTTTAGGTAAAGAAGCAATAAAGTTAGTATAGCGAGTGTGGAAAAGTGGTGGTAGGAGTTGCGATATTGTCCCTAAGCAATTGACTACTTTACTAGACCGATAGCAATTTTTATGTTGGAGAGGCCACTGCTAGCATGTCTTCCCTGACTTGGAATTCTATGCACTTATGATTGGAACTATTAGAAAGCAGCCGCAACTACTAACGTTCATTAAGATAAAACCCAACCATAGCATTAAGATATATTGGTCCCCCTTCAATCCTGTGTGCATCAATTTCTATGCTAGGTTGAAGCTTCTGTCACTCTTGCCCTCCAATACATCGTCCTATCAACATACAACTAACCCTATGGTGTGATCCATGCACACACTCATATGATGAGCACCAAAGGACAGCAACATAACCACAAGCAAATTAAACCAATCATAGCAATTCACCAATTACCGATAGGACAACGAAAATCTACTCAGACATCATAGGATGGCAACATATCATTGGATAATAATATGAAGCATAAAGCACCATGTTCAAGTAGAGGGTACAGCGGGTTGCGGGAGAGTGGACCACTATATATAGATGGGGGAAGGTGATGAAGATGTTGGTGAAGATGACGGAGGTGTTGGTGTAGATCGCCGTCACACGATGATGGCCCGGCGGCGTTCCGGCGCCACCGGGAGAGAGCCCCCATTCTTCTTCTTCTTCATTGACCTTCTCCCTAGATGGGAGAAGGGTTTCCCCTCTGGTCCATGGCCTCCATAGCGGCGGAGGGGCGAGAGCCCCTCTAAGATTGGATCTGTCTCTCTCTGTTTCTGCGTTCAGATTCTCGCCTTTCACCGTTTTTATTTTCCCGGATATCCGTAACTCCGATTGGGCTGAAACTTTAACACGATTTCTATCCGGATATTGGCTTTCTTGCAGCGAAAGAAGGGAACCAACCGCCTTACCGGGTGGCCACGAGGGCCCAGGTCGCCCCCCCTTCCTCGTGGCCCCCTCGGGCATCGTCTCGCGTTGATTCTTCTTCCCAAAAATCACATATATTAAGAAAAAAAATCTCCGTCAGTTTTTATCCCGTTTGAACTCCGTTTGATATGGATTTTCTGTGAAACAAAAAACATGCAACAAACAGGAACTGGCACTGGGCACTAGATCAATATGTTAGTCCCAAAAATAGTATAAAAAGTTGCCAAAAGTATATGAAAGTTGTATAATATTGGCATGGAAGAATCAAAAATTATAGATAGGACGGAGACGTATTAGTACTGTAGGATAGACACACCTCCATCAACTAGATGAGGTACCAGGCCACCTACTTGACCAGCATCCTTAGCCCTTCCTATTAGGATCGTCAACATGTCGACTACTATGTTGAACAGAATAGGTGTCATCGGATCTCCTTGTCTCAGGCCCTTACGTGTTTGGAAATAGTGACCTATGTCATCATCCACTTTAATTCCAACACTCCCTTTTTGCATGAACAATTCTACCTGGCGTCTCCAGGCCGTATCGAAACCTTTCATACGCAAGGCCTATTGAAGAAAAGGCCATTTGACGCTTTCTCAAAATCCACTTTGAAAACAACCCCGTCTAGTTTTTTCGTGTGAATTTCATGGAGCGTTTCACGAAGGACCACAACCCCTTCTAGGATATTTCTGTCTGGCATGAAAGCACTTTGGGACGGCTACACCACAGAGTGCGCAATCTGCGTGAGTCTATTAGTCCTGACCTTGGTCAAAAAAAATTAAAACTTACGTTAAGAATACAGATCGACCTGAACTGCTCAATTCTCACAGCCTCTATTTTCTTAGGAAGCAAAGTTATTGTTCCAAAATTCAGATGAAACAACTGAAGCTGGACAGAGAATAAGTCATGGAACATCGGTAATAAATCCCCTTTAATAATATGCCAGCATTTTTTATAAAACTCCGCCGGAAATCCACCCGGCCCCGGAGCTTTATTATGCTTCATCTGTAAAATAGCTTCAAACACCTCTTTCTCCAAAAATGGGGCGGTCAATAAATCGTTCTCCTCCACCGCAAGTTGAGGAACATTCTCAATCCTAGACTCATCCAAGGAACAAAATTATTCTCCGGAGGCCCAAATAGCTGCTTGTAGTAATTGGTTATGTATAATTTTAGATTTTCCTGTCCTAAAATCGTCCCCTCATCTTGCTCAAGCTGAAAGATCATTTTCTTTCTATGCTTGCCATTGGCGATCACATGGAAGAATTGAGTGTTGGCGTCCCCTTGGACAACTTTGCGAACCATAGCTCGCAATGCCCACTTCAATTCCTCCTCTCGCAGGAGTTCTTTCAATCTCATCTCCGCGTCTACTTTAGCATGAAGCTCCGTGGTTTATGAAATTGTGGACTCGGCTTTTAAATCTAGGGACTGCATAATTGCAAGGAGCCTTTCCTTTTCAACCTTATAAATCCCACTGAGATGCTTAGCCCACCCTCCTAAGAAACTTCTCAAGTGCCCTATCTTATTCTGTCATCTCTCAACAGAAGTCCTCCCTCCCGCATCTTTAGCCCATTCCCTGGCTATCAGATCCAAGAACCCGTCTCTTTCAAACCACGCTAATCTGAAAGAAAAGGTATTTCTATTTCCCACATGTGTTGCCTCACGAGAGTCAACCAACAAAGGGGTGCGGTCTGAGATTCCGCGTGATAACGGCTGGACTGTTACCAGAGGGAATTTCTGTTCCCAATCGATGCTCGCGAGGACTCGATCCAACTTATCAAACGTCGGGTTTGGCAGGGCATTAGACCAAGTGAATTTTCTACCCGAAAGATCTATTTCTCTCAGATCCAAGCTTTCAATAATGGTATTAAACATAAACGACCACCTCCCGTCAAAATTATCATTATTTTTTTCCTCTCTCCTTCAAATAATGTTAAAATCACCCCCAACCAGGATTGGAAGCTGCTCAGACCCGCAAATACGGACAAGATCCACCAAAAAGTTTGGTTTGAATTCTGGCTGCGCGACACCATATACCGCCACCAGTGGCCAGTTAAACCCATCGACCTTGGATCTAACCCAAAACTTAACAGCGAAATCTCCCTTGACCACACTTTGGACTTCCAACGTCTCGCATCTAACCCCAAGTAAGATCCCACCCGATCTTCCTCTCGGGGGGAGGCAATACCAATCAAAATCGACCCCTCTTGAAAGAGTACTTAGAAATTGGGGGGGGGGGGAATTGCCCCTTCCTGTTTCAGGGAGGGCGATAAAATCCAACTTCTGTTCAATGGAAGCATCTACTAGAAACCTTCTTTTAGCCAAGTCTGTCAGACCTCTGCTATTCCAAAAGATTCCTCTCATAATTCATCATGAAATATTTTAGTAGTACGGATCCTAGCAATTCTACGCACCGCCGATGCTGGATAAATCTTTCGCCTCCACTTATGTTTAGGCTTGTGCTCGTCCTCCACCTGGTCCTCACAACCGGGCTCCGTGGACCTAACAACCTGATCCTCAATCGGGGTCAAATCTCCTAGGGGTATAGAACCGTCATCCTCCTCTGTCTCAGGGACGGATGGGGCAAGATCCGCACAGAAAGTATCTAGCATCCTGACTCCCAATGCATATATGTTGGAATCGTTCATTAACAGATTTAGAAATTTCACTATCATTACTACCTAGTGAAACTCCTAACTGATTTGCATTATGAATAATCTCATCATTGGAAAAATGCAGAATGGAATTTGAAGTGTTGACTGACATACCAGTAGTGACATCAATGTCACGAAGCTTGGCCGCCCACATGGCGCACCTCAGCTGCATGTCATCAACATCCGGCTGATCCTGGAGGCGGCAACTCATCCGTCGCCCCTCAGACACAGGATCCGGAATGCCCCCAAAAACGATTAACTCCTCTTGAGTGGCCCCGTTTGGGGTGAGTCCTCTAGCCCCACACCCAACGCGCGACTTGGCAGCACCTCCCAGAGAGCCACCAAGATCCGTCGGAATCACCGGCGAAGTCCCCAACGCCCCCGGTGAGCGCAGGGGGGGGTGAGTGCTGGGCCACCTGCCCATACTCCCCACCTGACCAGGCCCTCTGACTAGAGGGAGACGTGGCCACCACAACCGGTGTCCCAACCAAATGTTGACGAGGAGAAGTGAGTGCGAGGGCCACCTGCCCCCGCTCCCCACCCGACCCGACCCTCAGGCTGGAGGGTGACGCTACCACCTCGGTTGGCATCGGCTGGGTCAGCACCTGCAGCAGAGCGGGCGACAGCTGGCCCTCAGGGCTCGTGGACGGCGCAGGCTCGGCCGCTCGGGCCGTCGCGGGAGAAGTAGGGTCCGAGGCCATCTGCCTGGGTCCCCCTCCCAAGCATGTCCCGTCACCGTACAACAACACAGTCACCTCTGCGGCCGGCTCCATCTGAGTCCTCATGTGCGGTGAAACAGCCGGATAGGCATCTGCGTCTGCAAAGTCCAGGGGGTGTGCATTCTAGCACATCCTCAGACTCCACCCGATCGCTCCATAACCTAGGAGGAGCAGACGTTCGCTCAAAAGAACCAAATCTCAGAGTGTTCATAGGCACCGTAGCTGAAGGTGCAGCCCAGTCCCGGGCGTCTGTGAGGCGGAACCCAGGTTATTGGACAACTCATGCCCAACATCCTCCCCTGGCGCCTCCGTATTACCCGATCCATCATCCTTACCCTGCATATCCACATCAGTCCCTGCTAGAGCCTCAGCAAAGAGATCGGTATCCTCAAATTCAATCTCAAGGTTGTATACCAGGCCCCTATATGTCCACTTGACCACGTCAAGCACAAACTCGATGTCCAAGACACTCACCAGCAGTCGGGCCACCCCGTTAGCTCGGGTAAAGGCCATGTCCACCCTCTCGGTTTTCCCGACCAGCATCCCCAATCTAGCAGTGACCCGAGCATCTTGAAGCTGCTTCGATGGAGCCCCCGAGAATCGCAGCCAGACCTGAGTGAGAGGCTTGCCCTGTGGCTCTACCTTCTTCCACTCATGAAATTCAAGAATGCACTCGGTGCCAGGTACGCGGCACAACCCAAAACTGACAAGACGCTCCAAGTCCTCTATTGTAGGGAAGTCCGTCTTATACATATTGGCCTCGAGTCGCATAAGCTCTCACTGAAACTTACCTGGAGCTAACTCACTAAGTCTCTGCATAATCCGAGCCTCAGACACATCACCTTTTGTGACTTTGACAATCCCCGTGGTCGTGCTCTGGGGCTCCTCTGGGATCTCCCTCACACTAGGAGACTCAAAAAACATCAACTCGGCACAGTAAACTCCATAAATGGTAATACTCTGTATCTGATCATGTAATATCAGGCACTCCCCCATATAATGCACTGGCTTGAGGCAGGTATCACATAACTTAGTCACACATTCTACTATGAAGTGTCCTCTCTCACCACAACGATAACACAGCATCTTCTCCTTTTTACGAGCCCACTTGGAAGCTCTATCACCATCTGTCTTGTCGGCGGCACCGACAACACCCATCACCAAGGCCTCAGTCACAGTCACGTCAGCATTAGTCGGTGCCGTCACCGCATCCAAAGCCTGGCCGGACAATTCCGACGTCTGTCCAGAAGGGACCACCTCCGAGGACGCCGTCGGCTCCACAACGACAGGCGATGGAGGTTGGCGGTAAAAGTTCCGACCACCGCGACTACCACGATGACCACGATAACCACCTCTCTGTCGGCAATCTGGGCTAGATGCCCCCTCAACAAAGCCTCCGAGGGGGCCGTAAAAAGGTCTTTCAGCTGTTCAATCACTCTGCCATGCATAACCATGCCCGCCGCCCGTCGACGACAAGCCACGATGTTGGCCCTCACCATAAGTGTTGTAACCATCATCGCCCCACTGTCCCCGAGGTGGTCCATTACCACCATGGTTAACCAGGAAATGAGCGTGTCCCACGCCTCCATCGCCCACATGCTCAGGTTGAGGTGGCGGTTCATGCGACTGCACCGGCCCAGACCGTTGTTGTGGCGGTCTTGCAACAAACGGAGGCGGCGGCGCAGCCCGGGGCTGCTGCCCATGCGCCTGCGACTGATTGCGAAGCGCCACCACTGCCATCCCTGGCGTCGACGGTCTAGGCCCCTCCGCGTTTCCACGCCCCGCAGCGGCTAGGGCGGGCGCCGTACCGGCCGACCCAGGAGCTGGCGGTCTAGGCCCCAAAGCGCCACCGCCATGACCCGCAGGGGCCGGCCTGGTCCCAGCGGCCGCCGAAGCTCTCTGACCCGGCGTGCCGCCACCGCGACCCGCAACGGCCGGCCCGGTCCCAGCGGCCACCGGGGTCTTCTGTCCTGGCGGTGCGCCACCACCACGGCCGACCAGCACGGTCCCGGCCGGGGGTTTCGGTCCTGGTGGACCACCTCCACGCCCCGCCATGGCCGCGAGAGGAGGAACACGGGCAGCACGGCCAGGCCCATACCTAGGAAACCCGGGAACGGCGCGAGTTCGACGAATCCTAGGCGGAGGCGGCAGAGGAGAGCGATCAGGAGAACGATGTCCTAGCGATGTGCATGCGGCTACATACACCGTAGATACGATCGGGGTTACTTGGGCCTCATACACAGGACTGTCCGGTCCGATCCGCTGCGCCAACCGGGTTTGATTCAGAGGTCAGGGTTATCCTTCTTACAAAAAAAACAAGTTGGCCAGACTGCACTTTAGTCGCTGCAAGTCCGGAATAACTTGTTCGCCGCGGCAATCATCGTGTATCAACTAGCTAGGGAAAGCCAAGGTCGTGATCCGAAACCTATTAATGAGTTGCTAAACCAGTTTATTAGGTACGTAGAGGTCCTTGCTGTGCTTTCACTACTCCCAGAGTCTGAATGGAGATGAAGTGCTACTAATTTGAAGCAAATTATACCAGGACCCCGATCCCAGCGTGACCCCCCTAGTTGGGTCACATGAGTTAAATAGTTATTTGCGCAAAAACATGCCATGAACAAAAAAATATGTGTTCTTAGAAAGAAAACGGAACAGAGACATAAATTTACAGTTTGTCATGATTTAATATATATAAAATGTGATGTTATACTGTAAAAAAACTGACATCCTCTGATATATCAATTACCAACATATTCAAAATGGTATGATGCCAACTTCAACAGAAAAAAAATGTTGATCCAAATCATGGTGAAAAATATATAAACTAGGTGTGTTTAACAAGGTAGACTAAGGAGAACATTGGGTTTCTCTAAAAACATCGCAAATTTACAAAACAATTATGTAGTGTTCACATGGCAAAATTTGTGTTGTGAAAAAAGTTTAAGCTTGTGAGAGAGGCAGACATTTTTTATATGAATAATATAATAGTATATAAAGAATAATTTATCATGGCATGTTAAATAAATTTTACATGGTAATTCTAACAAATTCTCCATTGAAAAAAACCTAAAAATTATATTTGTAAGACGAAATTTACCATGGTATGATTAATAAAATTGCCATGATAACTATGATAAAACAACCATGGCCCAATAAATAAATTTGCCGTGGTATTAATAAAAAACATTGCCATGTCTCAGATAATGGAATTGCCATGCTACCAACAAATAAACTACCATTGACTAATTAATGAAACTACAATGGTCTAAATAATATAGTTTCATGCCACCTATTGTAAAATTACACACAGCCAATTTGTGGATTTTGTTCTCCCAAAAAATGGCAACTTTTGGGATTTTGTAAAAATAATGGGCACATGGCAAAAAGATGAGTTTTTTATTTACAAAAAGGATGAAAATTTTAGAGATTTGTTATGGGGCAGATTGAAAAATTTGAGAATTTGTAAGAGATGAAAAATTTATGGATTTTATCTTCGAAAAAGATGGTTTTTCATGCACACAAGCAAAATTAGGGATTTTGTTTCTCTAAAAGCATTGCAAGTTATGAAAAAAACTAAAATGAGACAAGTCAAATTTAGAAGATTTATTCTTTATCAAATTGATGGAAAAATTAGCAAACTGCCATGTCCATAGGCTAATTTTAGGAGATTTGTTTCAAAAATATGACAAAATTTGGGAATTCGCCATGGGTACATGAAAATTTTAAGTATTTTCCTTGGTCATAAGGGAAAGTTACGAGATTTATCTTCTATATCTAAATAACAATCCCCCACTACCCTATTTCTCTCAATATGCAAGCATGGCACCTCATCAATCAACATGCATGGGAAAAGGGCCACCCCTACTAACCTATTTCTTTCAACATGCAAGCATGCACCTCATCACGCAACATCAGCGGGAAAAGACTCACTTCAAAATGCAAAGATACATGAGAATTTCAATTCTATTATTTTGTTTATAATATAAATATTTTACAACTATGAGATAATCAAACGCAATAAATCATATGGATTTAAATTTTAGTTTTTACATTATTTATAAAATATTTATGTTCTATACAACCAAATCTCACTGCAAAACATCCCCGCAACAATGTGAGGGTTATCATCTAGTTCTTCCAAAAATAATGGCAACATTAGGAATTTATCGGAAGAGGAGATGGCAAATTTTCCATGGTAAGTACAATAAAAATGTCATGGGCACAAGATAAAAAATTGTAATGGGCACATGCCAAACTTAGGAATTTTGCTCTTTTAAAATGGATTTGCCATGGTCCAAAAAATAAATTTCCCATGGATTGTTCAATAAATTTGCCATAGTCCAACAACCATAGTTTACACGGCCCAAAAAGTACATGCCAAATGTTCAATAATTTAGTACCTATATCATGTCAAATGTTGTTCACATGGCAAATTTCAAAAGAAAATTTGGTATTCGCAAAAGTAGCTAATTTTCCATCGCAAATTTGGAAAAAAAAATGTAAAAAAGGAAAAAAATAACATGCCAAAAATGTGGCTAAAAATGACCTATGTAGATCATGGGCACAAGATACGGATTTTGTAGTGGGGGCATGGGAAATTTAGTAAAAATTGAAAAATTATGGTACCCATTACAATTTAAGATATTTGATACACACACACAAAAATTAGTCGTGATGTTTGTAAAAAAACCATGCCTGAAATGTTACATTTTGCCATGCGTGAGAAACTAGCATTTATTATGACTTGAAAAACAAAACAAACAAAAGCTTAACAATTCTGTTTGAACCTAAGTTGGCCCACATGAAAAACCGCATGCTATTTCCATCGAAATCTTAGCAATAATGAAGATTTATGCAATTTATCATGTATGAGGAAATAAATTTTACTCCCTCTGATCCAAATTTGACGTGGCTTTAGTACAAGTTTGTACTAAAGTTGCGTCAATTAATGTGGATTGGATGGAGTATCAAGTTGCCATGTGACCATTCATGAATTTGCCATGGTCAAATACAACAAATTTACCATGATTCATTGAATAAAATTTCCATGTGAATAGTTTGTCGAAACATAGGCAAGAACTTAGAAAGTGAACATGGCAAGAACATGAACAAATTGTCATTAATAGTTTATAGCTAAAGGAGAGCAACTTAGAATTGCAATGGAAAAAACATAGCTAAAACAATAACACAACATAAGTAGTCAAAGGCAAAAAATCATGGAAACTTGTGTATACGAAAACAAAATGTCATGATGCATAAGCACTACTTGTCATGGTGTTGAAAAAGGACACATCATGATGACATGCAATCAAAGGTATTTCAAAAGGTTTAGGCTTCTAAGATTTGTGCAATTTTTCATTTTTGAGGAGATAGAATATGTTATCAATTTCTCATGTGGCCATTGATGAATTTTCCATGGTTAATACAATAAATCTTCCATCATCAATGCAATACATTTTTCATATGAATAGTTCGTTGAAATATAGTACAAAAACTTAGAAAGTCAACATGCCAAAAGAAAATGAAAAAAATTACCATGAAGTGAGGTCCATTTCCATGCATGTGAGTAATTATCAATTGTTTTATCAAGCACTAGGAAAAGAAGGTTTGTGGGTGTTCTTCTGGGGAGTAGATATCAGGATTTGGTACATGGCTCTAAAATTGTCCCTCTTACACGGTAGCGGCCTCATCTGGCTTGCTGCTCCCCAAACCCTTCCCACCACACTGCAGGCCAAGATGTTGTCTCAACCTCACCCAAAGTACTAGGTTAGCAGGTTGCCTGACCACTTCCAGTAGCGCCATGGGGCAGCAGTAGCACACCGCGGTGCAAACCACTGTCGCCTACCTTGTTGCGTCACTGCACCATTTTCTACTCCGCCCGAACCGCTCAGCGAGCTCCAGCCACGAGCACATGGAGCCAACGCAGACAACAAGATCACAGTTCCAGGGTAGAGCATCGTGCAAGACTCCACAATCTCGGACAAGTGCCACTTTTACTGGGAGCTTGGGCGCGGCGGGTTTGATGGGAAGTCAAGCCTCTCGACACGGCAATGTGATCGCACCACAACTCATACCTCCTTGTGGACATCGCCAATGACCGCACACCCCGGCCTCCACCCTTGTATTGTCGGGATCCGTGGGCCTCTTCTTCGCCACACCCCTGCTGCTCCTTCACCCCCTATGGATGGCAGCTAGTCGATCGTCGATTTGTAGTCGCCTTCGGGTGTCCGAGTTGCTATCGATGTCGTTAATCTTAATCTGGTAATCACATTGGGAGAAATCCCTCTTGGCCCATGCGTTAGCTGACCACGATGGCGTCAATCCAGTGCCGTTTTCCCTCCTGGAGGCATGGTCCTTCGGTTGTACCCGATCTGCTCGGTTTGGGCTCCGGATGAAAGTCCATTGACGACATCGTCTATGGACATTGTTATCCTTCTTGAAGGCGTCACTTTGAGCCTTCAATGCTATCCATACGCCTCGGCCCCTTACGTGTTGCACCATCTGGTAGTGCTTGCTCAAGACCCACTCACGGTTGTTATTGCGTTGCGGCAAGCTTTCTGCTTGTGGTGCTGTCTAGGCTCAATTTTGCTCAATGATGGTGCACGATGCCTCACAATCTTGCTAATCATTCTAATTTCCTGTGGGAGTCCAGTCAAGGTTCATGTCTGGTATGACACTCGTTGATTTGGATGCTCCTGAGTTGTGCCATGGGGGTCAGTATGCTTGCCGATGCGTTCAGTCGACTGCAAAGTATTGGTATTGTGAGCTCTTGACGACACCCCACATCTACTTATGCAAATTATTGGTATTGTGAGCTCTTGACGACACCCCACATCTACTTCTGCAAATTATTGGTATTGTGAGCTCTTGACGACACCCCACATCTACTTCTGCAAATTATTGGTATTGTGAGCTCTTGACGACACCCCACATCTACTTCTACAAATTATTGGTATTGTGAGCTCTTGACAACACCCCACATCTACTTATGTCTCTACTAGTGATGGTCTTTGTCTGGTATCATACCATGTTCTAGCTAGGCGCCCTTTCCTTTTCTCATCTTCCTTTTTTGTTGTTACTTGTACAGTTTTCGGCCCAGTTTCCATCATAAACGGGTCAGTTTGTTAAGTTTTCGATCTAGTTTTCCTTATAAACTGGATCACTGCTCTAGCGTATTGGCCACTTCAAAAAACATATTGTGCGTATGGTTGCAAACATGCAGATGTAATTAGGTGTTCAAAAAAATCTTAAGCCTTGTGGTACAATTTTAAAGTGTTTGTATGGCCGCACCTATGCTCCTATCAAATGGTGACCGCGTGATTCAAATGCAATGGTGTGCGAAGTGTTCGTTCATAAGGAGAAAACCTACTGAATGTAGATTAAATTGTCCATTGACTTGCTTTTTTTGCGAGGGCCATTGACATGCATGTTGATCCACAAAAGCCAGCATGATTCATACTACAATAATAGATGAAAGAAGCAACATTATTAACCACCAAGATGTGTAAGAAACATGCTCCATGTCGTACCGAGGAACGTACGTTCAGAGCTGACTATCTCCATGTATACATGCACATATAGTGAAATAGTTCATATCCACAAACATAACCACCCCAAAGGTCATGAATGCAGCTCAGCAAGAGGTCTAGCTGTCATCCGGTATAAGTGCCCGCTCGTCAGAGCTACTGGTGTCGGTTTCATGATGCGCTGAGGGTACCAAAGTGTTCATTGAGTAGTTATGGTCGGGAAATGGCTCATCACGTGCTAGGACCTCCATTGCTTTCTGAATGGTAGGCCTTTTGGCACTTTCAAGAAGAGAACACCAGAGTCCCAAGACAGCCACACGATGCATCTGCATCTGTGAGTCAGAGTCGTCCCTACGCAACCTTTCATCTATAGCATCCAAGACATTGCCTCGTTGATATAGCTCCCACACTTGCTCCCTTGACTTCCCTATGCATACAATGTCTAATAGGACGATTCCAAAGCTGTATACGTCAGATCTCGGGTGGAATTTGACTTTCCCATCTTTCTTGCATTCTGGAGCTATGTACCCTTCCGTTCCTAGAGCAGTTGTCATCAATGTCACATTGTCCTGGTTGCCTATCCTTGATATCCCGAAATCGGCAAGCTTGGCGTTAAAGTTATTGTCCAGGAGTATGTTGCCTGGTTTGATATCTCTGTGCAAAATGTATGGGACACTGTCATGATGGAGGTAAACAAGAGCAGAGCCAATGTCTTTCACAATTTGGTACCTGAAAGGCAGACAGACACATTGATGAATCCAATGAATATTAATAATCCAACTTCTGAACAATGAGCTTTGGTACCCAACAGAAAGGGTCATCTCGAGATAAAAACCCATTAAATTTCAGTACTGTGAGCTTTGGTACCCACTTGAGATCAACCCTCTCAAGATTGCTATCCGAAATCACTAGTTCACGGAGTTGCAGGTGTTCCACTTCCAGCAAAGACAGATCCCCGTGTCACACACTCACACCTCCAGAGGCGCAAGAACTCTAGTTGCTTGCATATACTGAAAATTTTGGGGAAGTCTGATTCGCCTAACCTCAAATTCTCTAGCCAGAGGCGTGCAAGACCACCAAATGCGTTTGGACACGAATCAAAGAATAACATGAACCGCTTCCCATAACTGAGCAGGTCATCGACGTAACAATTGGTACGCACTTCGGTAAAGATTACGAACTCAACCGAAGCAACTTTTTGTGTCGCTATGGTGTTGGCAACAGTCTGGCCAATGAAGATGGAGTCATCTCCCAGATAGAATTCCATGGGCATTAGGTGAATGGTGTATAGACTTCGGGTCCTGCATTCTAGTATGCTCCTGGTTGCTTCCAGCACGGTGGTGTTGGCCCGAGCTATATCATGTGAGGTTAATTTTCTCCTTCCGTGCTTGGGCTCAAAAGAACCGACCGTTATGATAATTTTTGAGAGCATAGCAGGGATCTGCTTCCACCGCCTGGAGAGGATGGTGGTTCGTGCGACGTCAGTGATATCAAGTCGCTCGACAATGTTGAGCAAAACGTCATCAGGCAACTTGCTGAGCCTATCAACTTCATTGTCCTACATTTTAAATATGGAAACAAATCAGAGTCGATTACTTACTGAGACAGGTCCAATTTTAATATTTTCCACAGACAAAAATTAAAATATATACTTTCCCACAGAAAGACGCAATTTTGATTATAGAACTTCCATACTTTCCCACAGAAACACGCAATTTTGATTATAGAACTTTCATACTTTCCCACAGAAACACGCAATTTTGATAGTACAGTTCTTTGTAATCACCCACAAAAGGATGTAATTACCCACAGTGTTGGAAAATTTCATACTTTCCAAGAGACTGACGCAATTTTGACATTTCGCCAACAGAAAAGTTAAATTTTGACCATGAATTCTGATTATGGTTCCTACTTTTTATTATTCCTTGATTTTTTTTCTGCGCTGAAGTTGTATCTACAACAAGGGGAAAAGGAGCAGGAGGACGAACTCACCGTCATGTTCGAGGGAGGATTTGCTGAGGCCGATCTGAGGTGCGGACACCGTGGAGACAGTCAGAGGCGCAGCCGGCGTGGGTGCAGAGGGCGCGGCGGCCGGGGCCGACGCCGCAAGACCCGCCATCATGGCGGACTCCGCCATCAGCGGCAGAGGCAAGACGGCGGTCGCGGCAGAAGGGGCGGATGGGGTGGCGGTGGTGTGCACCGCAAGCATCCGTCCAGGCGACGAGGCAGCCGGTGGAAGCGCGAAGAGGGAGCCCACGTTCCGCTTCCCGAGCGGAGCCTGCATAGGGGCGGCGTCCAGCGGCCGGGATAGAAGCGCCGCGAGGGAGGCCGGCAAGAAGCCGGCGGTGGTGGATCCGAACGCAGCAGCGCAAGACATGGTGGCGATGCGATTCGGAGAGAGAGACGTTGCGGCGGCGGTGGTGGCGGCGGCGGTGCTGGCAAGGGTTTGGGAGGAAGCGTACGTAACCTAGTCTGATACCATGTGAGACAATAGGTTTGGGGGAAACCGGCACAACCCTTCAGGGGTGTCTTATCATATATATATATATATATATATATATATATATATATATATATATATATATATATATATATATACAATGAGAGGGATACAACGTTACAATATACACGTGTAAATACAGAGGCTATACAGTCTAACAGCCACCAACGTCGTCGCAGCAGTCGCAGAGGCCCGTGGACCATGCCGCGCCGTTAACATTGCGGCTGGCAATGGGGCTGCCTCGCCACCCGCGCCACGAGACTCGCAGTTGTAGGAGCTCGCCGGACAACCAGAAAGAAGCTTTTCGGACTTGTGTGTGTGTATGACCGTGTCTGTGGTGGGGCGTGTATTTAAGGGAGGCCGGAGCCGGTGGGTTATTCCGGCCCGTTTCCCTTTTTTTTAGAATGAAGGCTCAAGTCGAGCCCGCCTTTGAATTAACAAAGCCATCAACCGGTCAGGATTACAGCATGAACCCACTTACTGGAGCAGAAAAACAAAACAGTTAAGAGATACATAGTGCTCTGCAACAGCTAGCTAGCTTCATACAACCTACAAGCAAAGATGAAGAAAAGTAAAGCCCAGGAGCAGCTTGAAGAGGATGAAGCCCTCCACCGATCACAATCCATCGCTCAGTGACACCAGGAAGGCCTTGAGGAGACACCACTAGCAGATTGGAAGAACATGTTGTCAGCTCCATGGGCTACGGCCAAAACAGATACAACCTCCTCCATCTCCGACAGGGGCTCCCTGCCCCCTCGCCTAGCATGAGGCGCCGATCCGTCGGAAGATACAGACGCTCTCCCAAGAGCTAAGATGAATAACCGCCACTGTTGCCACCGGGAAGACCAAACCAGAGCACCGCCAACATGCAACGCCGGGCTCAACAAGGGGGAACCTTGGCACTGAGAGGGAACTGCACACGAGGAGAAGCAAATGCACGGCGCGAGACTGTTGATGACAAAGCTGCAATGGAGGAAGCCCAAAACACTGCAGACTCCAACCACGCAGCCCTCGAACGTCTACCAACGGAGCAGACTCGCCATCGCCCCAAAACTCACCAAAGGCGGCACCTTCATGAAGGAGACAGCGCCACGGGCGTCGCTGCCACCCAATCCAGAGGGATTTTGGCTTTCGCCCAGAAACGAGGAGGGGAGAAAGGCAAAAAGGGGGACGGAAGTACCAAAACGGCGCCTACAGGTAGGGGACGGCGCCTGCGGGTGTCGCCGCCGTCGTGGCCGGCTGAGTCGGCCTGGATTTCTCCGGGCACTACACCGCCCCCAACCCCAGCTTCAAACACGGCGCCTGCAGTCTAGGACGACTGAAGACCGGATCTGAAAGGGGATCTGAGTGTTGAAGGCGGAGGCGTCAGATCCGGACGGGTGCCCCCGCAGCCCGGCGTCCAGCAGCCTCCACCCGCCGCCACCTTGCCGCCCGCGCGACCAAGGCAGCCGGCCAGCACCCGCGGCCGCCGCTGGCTGAGAACGGCGTCGCGCCACCACCCGAGGCCGCCGCCTCGGCTCCAGAGCCCCTAGCGCGCGACGGAGCAGGCAAATCCTCGCCGCCACCTTCCCCGGCGGCCGCGCGGCTTGCCAGCGACCCCCTCCGGTGGCGACGATGTAGAGGAGAAGGGGAAGGGAGGCCGGTGGCGGGCTAGGGTTGGCGCCGCCCGAGTCGCCCCTGCGGGAGCGACGCGGGGGCCGGGAGGGGGGGGGATTCCTGCCCGTTTCTCACGAGCGCCACAGACGTCAGTTATCCTAGGTTGTGTGTGCTGTCGGCTCCTGAGGACGACGGCCGCGGCTTTACCTGAAGTGACACCACGCACTAGCAAGGGGAGTCACCGACGATGTCTCTTTTCTGCTGGAAATAATTCGGTCGGTGCGCTGGCTAGCTAGTGAGCCAGGACAAAGCATATAATTGAGACATCTAGCACATGAAATGAGTAAAAAAGAGATGGATGAATAATACCCTCCAGTCAGCCAGGCTAAGGCCGCGATAACGGCATCGGCTGTAGTTTTGTTTGCGGCCTTCTTTTTGGCAGCATCGTATTCAACCATGGCTTCTATGTCGGGGAAGTAGTTGCCGAGGATGAAAAAGAGAACGAACTTGGAGCAGTCGCGCCAAGACACTCCCGAAAAAACTTACACCTTTCTTGCAGTGCAACATCTCAAAGGATGGGGTTCCGAAGGCCTTCTCTCTCGTCCGGCCGTGCACGCTGCCAATGAGTTAGTAATGGATGTATGGGTGAGCACAACGCTTCAAATAGTAGATGATGGCTAGGGTTGCACATCCATTAGTGACTCGTAATTAATCCAGATTAATTGGAATAGTAGATGACGACTTGGCTCGGCTCATTCGCGAAACGTGTGTGGGAGGATTGCGGAGGTGGAGCGCGCATTAGCAACGTCTCTTCCCAAGCTCTCAATGGTAAGTGAAAGAGCATCCCTTATAAAAGGGTCTCAACTCTCATCAACTAATGAGGTGGTACTAAACTTTCCTCCACTCGTCATACATCTACATGGGCCTTAGAGATTAACCAAGGATTGTTGTTTATGTGGGTCCCATCTATAATCTAACAGAAAGACCTATCTATAGTGATGTCCAAGTATGGGTGAGCATGATTATCACATGATTTAGTTTGCAAGAGCTTCACTTTTCCACTCTTCTGAAGTTCATGAGGATAGAAAATTTTCGAAGCAATATGCTTTGTAGATTACACTTGACATGGTCTTTTGCATTTTGTGAACTGTTGTCGTTTTGCCGAGGGAATATTTTCCTTGGGTAGTGGGGAGCTGTAGTTGTCGATGGAGAACCTCAAATGTCTGGAATCTCTGGCCAGGCAGCCGGCCACATGTGCTGACAGCATCACTGAGGTCGTTCCTAGCTACAGTATTTTCAGATAGATCATCATATCGTCACCAGAAGAAAAGCAAGTCCACTACTACATGAGAAAAAGATATTGATAGCGATGCAGTGGCATGGAGTCAAAGTCGTGACCTCCTAATGTTTACCTGGCTTACTGCCCATTAGACCAGGAGCAAATTATTGGCCACGGCGCGGTGGCATGGGGTTGAATTCGCGACCCCCTGATGGTCTATTAGTCGTACTGCCCACTAGACTAGAACCATTTGAACAATATGTTTTTGTGCCTTATCCAGGCTTGCTAAAAAAATATTGGTCGTTTTGCGATGGCTTGGAGGCAAACTCGTGACATCCTGATGGTTACCATGGGTACTGCCCATTAGACCATCTCCAACCACGTCCCCAACAGACTCTCTTAGGCGATTTTTTACACGCTGGCACCGAAAAAAACCCCAGTCGCGCCTCTAAGACGTCGAAATCCGCTGGCTCGGCCTGTTTTTGGGTCCGGCGATCCCAGGCCGAACCCGGCACGCTGGGGGGCGCTCGGGGGCTCCGGCGCAAGGGAAAAACATGTCTGGGTCACACTATCAGGCGAAAAGTCAAGCCAATCGTCTAGATTCGCCTTCCACCTCTCGCGCGCTCGGCCGCCACCCTGCCGATCCTGGCGCCGCCCACCGGCCACCACCGCTAGATCTTCACTAGAAAAGACAGGAGGTTTCACCGCGGCAGCCTCTCCACCACCGTCCGAGCGATTTTTTCGGTGTTCCGTCCGCGCAGGGTGGTGTACTGGCGGGTGTGCGCCCACCACGCCCGCAAGGTGTTCGGCCATTTGTCTGCTCGGCAATGGACTCGGATGACGAGGAGGCGCTCGCCACTCTGCTGGAGGAGGAAGCCGATGCCAACGTCCACGAAGAGGAACATCTCATGGTCCTCGTCGCCCTCGCCGGCCTGCTCGCGAGCAATGAAAAGCCGCGGCGTGGTGGCTCGGCGCCGGGGCGACTGAAAGCAAAGAACTGGCATCGTCTGGAAGGCTACTGCATGCTCTACTCCGACTACTTCGCCGACGCTCCACTACATGGCAACAAAGTATTTCGGCACTGTTAGAATTAGTGTTGTATACAAATAGGGCTTTACATACCGTATATGACTTGTACTTGTACTAAGCCTTTGCATATATATAAAGAGCTACGCACCGCACCCTTGATGCGTGTGAATCCCTCAGCTATCGTAACCCTAAACTCTATATGGTATGAGACTAGATCGATCTAATAATGTCTTCCGCTGCCTCCTCCGGCTCCTCCACCGCCAGCGGGATCTTCTCCACCAGCCTCGCCTCCCTCCTCTCCAACCACGGCAACGCCATGGTGGTGAGCACTGCCGCCGGTTCATCCATTACCGGCAACACTCTCGGCTCCTTCATGGCCGGGGTTATGACTCCCGCCCCTCCTCCGAGTTCTTCCGTGGCCGCCGCGGTGCGGCCTGCTCCCATACGTCAGCCCGCGGTGGTTGACGTTCCTTCGCCCGCGCCGTTCCACTTTGCGCACCTCCTCACCATCAAGCTGTCGGCGGACAACTTTCTCTATTGGCGTGCGCAGGTCCTTCCTCTTCTTCGCAGCCATAACCTTCTCAGCTACGTTGATGGGTCACTGCCGTGCCCACCGTCAACTGTTGTTGCCACCACGGTGGATGGTGCGCAGCACATGGTACCCAACCATGCACACACCACTTGGGTTCAGCAGGATCAGGCCATACTATCGGCGATTCAATCGTCGCTAACCGAGGGGGTGGCCGGTATGATCCTATTTGCAGCTACTTCCCAGGATGCCTGGACAACGCTCGAGGGTAGCTTTTCCTCTCAGTCCACGGCCCGATTCATGGCACTTCGTCGTCAACTTCAAGACATGAAGAAACTCGATCTCTCGGCCACTGTCTACTCCAATAAAGTAAAGAATCTTGCTGACACGTTAGCTGCTATTGGGAAACCTCTCACGGATGAGGAGTTCACTGGTTTCATCCTTGGTGGACTTGATGGTGACTATGATTCTTTGGTCGAGGTGGTACAAGGCCGTGATACACCTATGCCCCCACGAGACCTCTATGCTCGACTCCTTCAAACAAAACAGCGCATCGAGTCCCGTCGGTCGGTTGAAATTCATGGTGGCTTCTCTTTAGCAAACGCCGTGACTCGTGGTGGCTTGCGGCCGCCCTACCGTGGTGGTGCTGGTTCCTCTGGTGGCAAGGCGATCCTTCCCTCACCACCACAGCAGCATACCTACAACAACAACAACAACAACAACAACAACAACAACAACAACAACAACAAACGCTCAGGGGGAAGCTCGTCCTTTGCTGACAGTTCATCTTGCCCTACTTGCGGCCGTCCCAATGGCGGGCGCCCCACATGCCAGCTTTGCGGTTTTCAGGGCCATGTTGCATCTCGTTGCCACAAGCGCTTTAAGCGTGATTTTTTGGGCATTGGCAATGATGGACGTAATAATGAGTGTCAGGCTGCTATGGCTACTCATGGTCTTGTTGGTGTCCCTCAAGGCCACACTCCTTCTTATCCCATTGATGCAAGCTGGTACATGGACACAGCAGCCACGGATCATCTGACGAATGAACTTGACAAGCTTCACTCCCGCGAGCCCTACCATGGTCAGGACAAGGTTCACACTGCCAATGGGTCAGGTATGCGCATCGAACACATTGGTCAAACCTCTCTTTCCACTAGTACCTCTAGGCAACTTCAACTTCGTGATGTTCTTCATGTTCCCACTGTTAAACGCAATCTTCTGTCTATTCCTAAGCTTACTCATGACAATGATGTCTTTGTTGAATTTCACCCTTTTGATGTCTTTGTTAAGGATCGCGCAACAAGGGGCGTTCTTCTTAGAGGTCGTTACCAACATGGTCTCTATCCGCTTGATGCACCCGCGGCTTCCAAAGTCTTCAGCGATGTTCGTGTCAAGTCATCTCAATGGCATTCGCGTCTTGGTCATCCAGCTTCTCCCATTGTGCGCCATGTCCTTCATCGTCATCAACTACCAGTTGTGTCCAGCAATAAAGATGTCTCTGTTTGTGATGCTTGCCAACAAGGCAAAAGTCACCAACTTCCATTTTCTCTGTCCACTCGTGTAGTTAAAACTCCTCTAGAAATTGTGTTTTCAGATGTATGGGCCCTGCTCAAACCTCAGTTAGTGGTCACAATTACTATGTCAGTTTCATTGATGCTTATAGTCGCTTTACTTGGCTTTACTTTCTTAAGCGCAAGGCAGATGTGTTCAATGTCTTTCTTCAGTTTCAAACTCATGTTGAGCGTCTTCTTAATCATAAAATACTACATGTTCAATCTGATTGGGGAGGGGAGTATCGCAACCTTAACACGTTTTTTGGAAAACTTGGGATTACACACTGAGTGTCATGTCCTCATACACATCAACAGAATGGCGCCGCTGAATGTAAGCATCGTCACGTGGTAGAAACTGGGTTAGCTCTTTTGGCACATGCTTCTGTACCGTTTCGTTTTTGGACTGATGCTTTTTCTACAGCTTGTTTTCTCATCAATCGCCTCCCTACACGAGTGCTAGGTATGAAAACTCCCATTGAATGTTTGCTTCAAGAAACACCTGATTATACGTTTATCAAGGTGTTTGGTTGTGCCTGCTGGCCCCATCTTCGACCATATAACAATCGCAAACTTGAGTTCCGGTCTAAAAAATGTGTCTTTCTCGGGTATAGCTCTCTTCATAAAGGGTACAAGTGTCTTCATGTTCCGACCAATCGTGTTTATATTTCTCGTGATGTTGTCTTTGATGAGAATCACTACCCCTTCGTGAATCTTCCCGAGTCACAAGCATCCTCCAAATATATTCCATCATCACCTGTTTCATCTGACCAATTTGTAGATGCTGCGTACTCTCCTATTTTGCTTCCTCGTCATGGTGCAGGTACAGGGCGTGGTGTTCATCTTGAACTTCTAGATGATGCAGGGGGTCCTAGTACGCCTCACGTCGATCGCCAAGCCTTCCATGGCTCGGACGTCGATCGTGTGCAGCCCGAGGGACGCCATGCAGCGGCAGACCCACACGAGGTGGAGTCCGCTGACTCGGAGTCAGCCGAGCCGACGTCCTCCGCTATTACTCAGGTGCATGGCTGTACCACTGAGCCAACCTTGGAGTCAGCTGTGGTGCGCACTACCGAGCCGCCCTCCACGGCTCGTAATACGTCTGAGTTGGCAGCTTCAATGCCTTCCACGCTGTTACAAGTGCGCCATGCAGCGGAGGCCCAGGATATCCCTGGATCAATATTGCCTGGGTTGGCATCTCCTTGCTCAGCGTCGCCTGCACCTATTCCGTCTCCAACTCCGCCACAAGCTCCGGTTGCTCCTCGTCGTGTGCACACACGTAGTCAGAGTGGAATTTTTCAACCTAAACAACGGACGGATGGCACCGTTGCATGGCTAGCTGCCTGTATGGCACACACGGTTTCTGATCCAACTTCTGAACCTCGTCATTTTCAAGTGGCTATGAGCATACCTCACTGGAGAGCTGCTATGGAACAGGAATTTTTTGCACTGCAGAAAAATGAGACGTGGACACTCGTTCCTCCTTTCTCAGGGGTTAATGTGATTGACTCCAAGTGGGTCTTCAAAGTCAAGACGTATGCCGATGGATTTGTTGAGCGCTATAAAGCATGCTTGGTTGCCAGAGGATTTAAACAACGTTATGGTCTTAATTACGAAGACACTTTCAGTCCTGTTATCAAACCCTACCACCATTCGACTTCTTCTCTCATTGGCAGTTACTCGGGGATGGTCTCTCAGACAGTTGGATGTTCAAAATGCATTCCTTCATGGTGTCTTAGAGGAAGAAGTTTACATGCGGCAACCTCCTCGTTTTGTTGATCCCGATCGGCCTCATCATCTTTGTCGGCTGATCAAGGCGATTTATGGTCTCAAACAGGCCCCCCGTGCTTGGCATGCCTGAAGGGGAACGTAGTAATTTCAAAAAAATTCCTACGCACACGCAAGATCATGGTGACGCATAGCAACGAGGGGGAGAGTCTGATCTACGTACCCTTGTAGATCACAACGGAAGCGTTGACACAACGTAGAGGAAGTAGTCGCCCGTCTTCTTCCCGATCCGACCGATCCAAGCACCGTTACTCCGGCACCTCCGAGTTCTTAGCACACGTACAGCTCGATGACGATCCCCGGGCTCCGATCCAGCAAAGCTTCGGGGAGGAGTTCCGTCAGCACGACGGCGTGGTGACGATCTTGATGTACTACCGACGCAGGGCTTCGCCTAAGCACTACAACGATATGATCGAGGTGGAATTTGGTGGCAGGGGGCACCGCACACAGCTAAGGAACAATCTCAATGATCAACTTGTGTGTCTAGAGGTGCCCCCTGCCCCTGTATATAAAGGAGCAAGGGGGGAGAGGTGCGGCCAGCCCTTGGGCGCGCCAGGAGGAGTCCTACTCCTACCGGGAGTAGGACTCCCCCCCAAAACCTAGTTGGAATAGTATTCATCAAGTGGGAAAGAGAGAGAGAGAGGGGGGCCGGCCACCTCTCCTAGTCCTAATAGGACTAGGGGAGGGGGGCGCGCAGCCCACTATGGCAGCCCCTTTCACCTTTCTACTAAAGCCCAATAAGGCCCATATGGCTCCCGGGGGTTTCCGGTAACCTCCCGGTAATCCGGTAAAATCCTGATTTCACCTGGAACACTTCCGATATCCAAATATAGGCTTCCAATATATCAATCTTTATGTGTCGACCATTTTGAGACTCCTCGTCATGTCCGTGATCACATCCGGGACTCCGAACAACCTTCGGTACATCAAAATTCATAAACTCATAATAACTGTCATCGTAACGTTAAGCGTGCGGACCCTACGGTTCGAGAACAATGTAGACATGACCGAGACACGTCTCCGGTCAATAACCAATAGCGGGACCTGGATGCCCATATTAGCTCCTACATATTCTACGAAGATCTTTATCGGTCAGACCGCATAACAACATACGTTGTTCCCTTTGTCATCGGTATGTTACTTGTCCGAGATTCGATCGTCGGTATCCAATACCTAGTTCAATCTCGTTACTGACAAGTCTCTTTATTCGTTCTGTAATACATCATCCCGCAACTAACTCATTAGTTGCAATGCTTGCAAGGCTTATGTGATGTGCATTACCGAGAGGGCCCAGAGATACCTCTCCGACAATCGGAGTGACAAATCCTATTCTCGAAATACGCCAACCCAACATCTACCATTGGAGACACCTGTAGAGCTCCTTTATAATCACCCAGTTATGTTGTGACGTTTGGTAGCACACAAAGTGTTCCTCCGGCAAACGGGAGTTGCATAATCTCATAGTCATAGGAACATGTATAAGTCATGAAGAAAGCAATAGCAACATACTAAACGATCGGGTGCTAAGCTAATGGAATGGGTCATGTCAATCAGATCATTCAACTAATGATGTGACCTCGTTAATCAAATAACAACTCTTTGTTCATGGTTAGGAAACATAACCATCTTTGATTAACGAGCTAGTCAAGTAGAGGCATACTAGTGACACTCTATTTGTCTATGTATTCACACATGTATTATGTTTCCGGTTAATACAATTCTAGCATGAATAATAAACATTTATCATGATATAAGGAAATAAATAATAACTTTATTATTGCCTCTAGGGCATATTTCCTTCAATGTCCGTCTTGGTTCTGCTCTTCGGTCACATGGCTTTGTTCCATCTACTGCGGACACGTCCCTGTTTCTCCTACAACGCCCTAAGGTCACGATGTATCTTTTAGTTTATGTTGATGATATTATTCTCATCAGTTCATCATCTACTGCTGCTGATCGGCTGATCCTTAGTCTTCGACATTACTTTGCTGTTAAGGATCTTGGGCCGCTTCACTATATTTTGGGCCTGGAAGTTACACATACTGCTGATGGTCTCTCGCTTGCTCAGAAGAAATATTCCTTGGATCTTCTTCGATGTGCTGGGATGCTGAAGTGTAAGCCTGTTTCTACACCCATGTCTGTGACCGAGAAACTTTCTGCTCACACTGGTATGCTTCTTGCTACTGAGGATCCTACTCGGTATCGCAGTATTGTCGGTGGTCTACAATACCTCACTATCACTCGACCAGACATTTCCTTTGCAGTTAATCGTGTATGTCAGTATCTTCACGCGCCTCGTGATGCTCATTGGTCGGCAGTTAAACACATTCTGCGTTACATTCGTCTCACTGCCTCATTTGGACTACATCTTCGGCCTGCTTCCTCTATGCTATTGCCTGCCTTTTCTGATGCGGACTGGGCAAGAAGTCCGGAAGATCGACGATCCATGGGGGGATATGCCGTGTTTCTCGGTTCGAATTTGATCGCCTGGAATGCTCGGAAGCAAGCCACTGTTTCTCAGAGTAGTACAGAAGCAGAATACAAGGCAGTTGCGAATGCTACTGCTGAGCTCATTTGGGTATAGTCCTTGCTGCGAGAATTGGGTATCTCTCAAGATAGGCCTCCGGTTCTTTGGTGTGATAATATTGGAGCCACTTATCTCTCATCTAATCCTGTCTTCCATGCCAGGACAAAGCATATCGAAGTTGATTTTCACTTTGTGAGGGAACGTGTGGAACAAAAGCTATTACAGATCAAGTTTATCTCGTCTAAAGATCAACTTGCGGATGTCTTTACCAAGCCACTGCCACTTCCGTTGTTCGAAGTCTGTAGGCGCAATCTCAACCTTCTTGACACCGGTTAAGATTGAGGGAGGGTGTTAGAATTAGTGTTGTATACAAATAGGGCTTTACATACCGTATATGACTTGTACTTGTACTAAGCCTTTGCATATATATAAAGAGCTATGCACCGCACCCTTGATGCGTGTGAATCCCTCAGCTATCGTAACCCTAAACTCTATAGGCGCCGTTATCGGATGAGCCAAAAGCTTTTCCTCAGGATTGTGAATTCAATCTGGGAGTTCAACAGCTACTTCATGGGCAAGAAGGATTGCACCGGCATACTTGGATTCACCTCAATCCAGAAGTGCACGACGGCTATGAGGATGCTTGCATACGGAGCTCCCGGTGATTCACTCGATGACTATGGGCGCATGGCCGAGTCCACGACCATGGAGTGTTTCTACAAGTTCTACAGGGCAGTGGTGGCAGTGTTTGGACCGCAATACTTGCGGACACCCAATGCGGAAGACACTGCTCGGATCCGAGCACAAAATGCAGCAAGAGGATTTCCTAGGATGCTTGGAAGCATCGACTGCATGCATTGGAAATGAAAGAATTGACCATTTGCTTGGCAGGGAATGTACAAAGGCGTCAAAGGCGGTTGTAGTGTGGTACTTGAGGCAGTGGCCACACAGGACCTCTGGATTTTGCACTGTTTCTTTGGTATGTCAGGAACTCACAATGACATCAACGTGCTGCAGTGACCCCCTGTCTTTGCCAAGCTTGTTGATGGTCATTCTCTTCTGGTGAACTTCGAGGTCAATGGGTGGCACTACAACAAGGGTACTACCTAACTGATGGCATCTATTCGAAATGGTCTAAATTTGTGAAGACTATCTCAAACGCTGTGTCAGGAGGCAAGAAGCCCTACTTTGCCAAGGTTCAGGAGGCTTGCAGGAAGGATGTCGAGCAGGCATTTGGTGTGCTCCAATCTCGATTTGCTATTGTCCGATACCCTGTTCAGACCTGGTCGAAAGATCAAATGTGGGAGATCATGACTTGTTGTGTCATCTTGCACAATATGATCATTGAGAGCGAGCAGGAAGAGCCGTTGTTTGACACTGAACAATACTACAGGCAGGGCCCCCTTACTCAAGTTGATCACCAGCTACCGGCAACCTGGACTGCCTACCTCAATATGCATCAGGAGATCCGAAACCCACAGGCGCATCAAAAATTGCAGCATGATCTGGTGGAGCACCTATGGAGGCTCAAGGGCGACGCCTAGCTCGACGTGTGATGAAATATGAGTTTTTATTTGTTGAATTATATAATTTGTATTGAACTATTTCTTGTTAAACTATTTGATTTCTAATGATTTTCTGTGATGAACTATGTGATAAAAAATTACTTGTGTTGAGAATTCACGCCAAACCACGCCGAATATGGGCTGATTCGCGTTGATATCAGGCCATTTTTCATCGAAAGTGGGCCGAAAAGCAGGCACATTTACGCCAAAAATGGGCCGATATCGGCGCCTGAGGCGACGACTGGGTGCCCAACCGCCCTCAGAGCCGATTATACCGCCGGCTCGCCCCTAGACGGCGATTTTTATGCCTCCTAGGGGGCCAACGGCTGGAGATGCTCTTGGCCCAGAACCATTTCAACAACATGTTTCTTTTCGTTATTCAGGCTTACTAAAGAAAACGTATTGGTCACGGTGCGGTGGCATGAGTGACCTCTTGATGGTAATGAGGCATGCTGCCCATTAGACCAGAAATTAGTTGGTGTGCACTATGTGTTAAAAATTAATATATTTTAATGCTACATAATTTTGAATATAAAATTCATTTGAAATTTTTGAACAAGAAAAATACAGAATTCCTAAGATTTTTTGGAAACCGGATCTTCCGACCATTCCCAAAAAACCTGGAATAAGAATTAAGAAGAAAAAAAAAACCTTGACCGCCTAGCACCGGGCCATCCCGTTGGATTTAACTTTGACCTGGAGGCACATGATTTCTGTACTTCTTCCATTGCATATATTGTTGAGTAATTTTGGAACCTTGACAACAAGTCACCAACAAGATAAGAAGAATCAATACTCAACTAGGAAGATGGCACATGCATTGCCATTTGTCAAAGGGATTGATTGAGCCCACTTAGGGAACAAAGCTTATTGCCTGCGGCTAGCTCGCTTTAAGCACAAGAGAATATGCTGCTGTTCCTATTTGCTTTAACGAGCGGCGAGTATGCTGGTGCTCATCCATCTCACGGTGCTGCCGCTGTCTTTGAGTGGATTTCGCGATATTTTGCCAGTCTTTTAATGGTGAAAAGCGGTACTCGCTAGCTGGTGGCCGGTGGGGAACAAGAGGTCGTTCCCACCCTGCTATTTGTTTTTCTTGGTTTTCAGGTAGGAGGCATACCATGATAATTACTGATAGCAAAATTACTATACTAACTCATAGAAAACATTAGTTTATGATAACAAAATTACTACCATGACAATTTTTTTCTTTGTCGAATATTGTTGGAACCTTAACGGTAAGGTACTTATCTCCTAGTTTCCTAACCACTCTCAGTCTTTTACCACTTTCATAATTTCATTAGAATTCTGCCAAGAATCAATGCTCAACTGTGAAGATGTCGTCAATTTAGGAACAAAGCTTATTGCCTATGGCTAGCTAGGCTTTAATCAAAATAAAATATGGTAATGTTCCTGATTTCTTAACGACTAGTGAGTAAGCCGGTGCTCATCCATCTCATGGTGTTGTTGCTGTCTTTGTAGCTTTTCGTGATACTATTGTAGTCTCTTCGCAGTGAACAGAAGCACTCGCTAGCTGGTTGCCAATTGAGGAACAAGACGACCATTACTATTATAATTGCTGATTTCCTCTTCGAATAGAACGTTCAATAGGAAAATGGACACATTGCACCAACAAGGAGCCCAATATGTATGTAGGGAAACGTGTAAGCTCTTTATTATATGCTCTTTTCATTGTCTTCTCTTGTGAACTCAAATCAACTTATGTATAAAAGCTCTCCATCTCATGCCTTTTTATTGCCTAGCCTACCATGGGCATTTTAGTAACAAGCCTATATTTAACCTTTTGATATGTTGCAAAGGTTTCATGATATACCACTAATAATGACACTAATTAATGTTTCTCTCACTCTCAGAAATTGGTTGAGTAACATCCATTGGTTAATTTTTTTAACCTCCTCCTCCCGGCGTTTACTTTCAAACCCACATGCCTCGTTGAAAACGCCCTACGGAAACCCAATGTAAGAAAAGGGATGGGGAAAAGAGTGCATTGCATGCATACATCTAGTTGCACTTGTTGCCTCGTCAAAAAACCACTTGGGAAAACCCCTTGTCAGGTCCACACTATACTTGGCTAGCAGATTTACCGTGAACATACTGTTGGGCCTGTTGCAATTCGCAACATACTTTTTTGCACCTATGGCGCTCAAACACGGAACTTTGGGTCCCAAAACTTCCCCGTTCGCCTTTAAAGGTTGGAATGGGTCTTTATTCAGTTAGCCGGTCTTACGCATCATACAAGATCCACAATTTTCAATCCTTCGGAGGCTTTCATGTAAATGTCCAAGACAAGTCGTGCATACAAATATGCGGTCACAACACCCATTAACTGTATTTGAAGACGTAAGCTAGCTTCCATGGATACGGCAACATGATTTCACTCATTACCAGGGAGTATGTGTCTCTGTTCTTCCACACAAAGTTATGATAGTTACATCTTATTGTAAGTTGCACATAAACACATGGTAGGAGGTGGCCGGCTAGACGAAGAACGTCTTGCAACAGGAAAACACACTTGCACACTTTTTATTTTGAGGGTTCACTAACACATATTAATTACATGGATCACAAGAAACAAGACTAGAATAGAAGCTGCATGTTGACTACTAGAATAGAAGTGTGCACTGCATTTGGATCGACTAACGAGTCATCCCGGAGTTCACATAGGGCGCGGCGGTCTTCCCCATCCTCTCCGCGTTTGCTTCCCATCCCGCGCTCATGTCGAAGCCGCGGTTCTTGAGCTCGCGGTACTCCTGGGAGAGGGCGCAGAGGCCGCAGAAGAAGTGGACGCAACAGTCGCCGCAGGGCTTCTCCGCGAGCCCGTGCTCCTCCCGCAGCTTGGCGCGGTAGCAGCAGGAGTAGAAGCCGGTGCCCACCCCCGTCGTCATGGCCAGAAGCATGTACAACGTCCCGCTCGCACAGCATGCTGGGAAGTGAGTAGCTAGTGAGTTACTCCTCGTACGGCTACTATCAAGTGCAGAGACAGAAAAATTAAAAACTCACATATGGCCCCCTTGTCGACGATCTCCGCGATCCTCCCGAAGGCGACGCACGGGCAGAAGAAGGTCAGGCAGCCTGCAGTAAGGGACGTTCTTATCACTACGCCAGGACTAGTTATCTTACATTATGAGAGGTTGACGCTACGATATTTTAACTACTATACAAGTTCGGCGTTCAAATTCAAAATTTGCAACAAAAAAAAAGGTGCTCGGTACCTCCTTTTACCGTGGGGTAGCAGCGAGAAATCCGGTTACTCCGAGATAACCAAATTTACCGCCGGGCAACTAACCAACGTTTGTGGTAGAAAAATCACTCTGTGCTGCTCATCACAAGCACCATAGCGGTGTTGCTCTACTTTAACAGGAGGGTGGGAGGGAGGGATGAAGCTATTAGCTTACAGCCGCCAACGTCGTGGAAGCAGCCGCAGAGGCCGGTGGACCACGACGCCATGTGGATGCCTTGCCGCCGCCCGCTGGGAGACTTGCAGTTTGTAAGAGCTCGCCGGACTAGCTGAAGAATTAAAGCAGCTCACCGGACTTGTGTGAGCGGCCGTGTGTCCGGTGGAGCGCGCATTTAAGGACGGCCGGAGCCTGTTTTTCACGCGCGCCAGCCACAGATGTCAGTTGTCACGAGCTAACGACATGTGTATGGGTTGTGCATGCTGTCCGCTCCTGAGTGCGTGCGACGGCCATGGCTTTACCTGAAGTGACTCCACCACGCACTAGCACGGGGAGTCACCGTCGAGGTCTCTTTTCTGCTGGAAATATTTGGCCCGTGCGCTGGCTGGCTAGTACTAGCAAGGAACCTTCTTTCAGAGATGCCGACGGGACGTGTCGCTACAGGCTCTCCGTTGACATCAACTGCAACGACTCCGCATTAGTGCGTGGAGTCACTTTCAGACAAAGCCACGGCCTTTTACGCTAGGGACGTGTGCAAATATAGCCCGTCCAACCAGCAGATTCGATGGTTCAGATTGATCGATACTAGGCGACGAAAGAATGCAGTATTATTTTCAAGTAATGGGTAAACTAGCAAGGTGGCCCTTGCAAATGTGAGGGCATCAAGTTAAATGCACAGAACCATCACATTCGTGTTATGATTAGCGGAAAACCACCACTTCATGATTCACACATTTCACACCGAACCGAAATTCTGATAGTGGTGGATGAGCTCTTAGTTCAGTGGTTAGAGTGTTGTGTTGGTTCGGACATCGGTTCTTACACGGGTCTCACATCTCCTTTATTAAAAATCAGTAGGGGCTTCTCCACCTACTAGTATAGTTTTTAAAAAAAATTGATAGCGGCAAAAACCATTGAGCCATTTTTTGAGCACGTTTTGACGTGGCTGATCCCTCACGGTCCGACATCGGTGATGGTGTGCCATTAACGGCTATGTCCGAAGCGACTGGGTCAGCCCGAACCGAGCGCTCCCTCCGTCACTCCCCTCCCTCTCCTCTCTCTCTCTCTCTCTCTCTCTCTCTCTCTCTCTTGCGGACATGGCGGCGGTGGTGGCTTCGGATCCATCAGCAAGGGAGTGGCGGGGACAAGGCATGGTGGACATAATGTGAAGCGTGGTTGGCCGGTGTGGCAGGGGGCTCCCGCGGCGAGGAGGAATATTGTTGCAGACACAACATATTCATTTCAGAGTATTTCATCATTGCCACCGCCGACAACGGCAGATGTTGCCTACGCCCTCACGGGGGTGGTCGAGCCCCTAGGTGAGTTGCCTGCCTCTTTATATTAGCAAATTTCATTGCTGGAATTCTAGGGTTCCAGATTTGGAAACTAGGGTTTGCTGGAATTCTAGCAAATTTTGTCGCTCGCCTAGGTTAACTGAATCTTGTTGTTGCTGTTTGTGACTGAATGAACTGAAGTACTGAATTTAGGACTCTAAATTAATTGAAGGTTCATGTTCTGTTTGACAGAATTTTAGAACTCTGAATTAACTGAAACATGTCACGTTTGACTTAATTTTAGGGTTCTGAAATAGAGTTTGAGTCTATCTAACTGGTGTATTCATCTAGCTGGGTGCCTTCAAATGGTTAATTATTCTAGGGTTAGTTACTTTACTAATTGATATGTGTAGTTTGCATTTGAGTTAGCCTTGTGCAATGCAACTGACACTAAATGCCACTATTGAAATTTGCTGGTGTTGTGCAGTGGGTACATGAGTTAAATTTGGGTTGAGTGGTGCAGTGGACAAGTTTACCACGGAAGGAGTGAGTCAGTGTACACGGTTTTAAGTGATTTGACTGATGTGAAGTGTTAGTACGTGTGCTCAATTTAATGTTCAAACTGGTTTCAAAGTTGTGTCGATTAAAGGCAGGTGTACTAACTAGGAGAGAGAGGCTTGCAATGTTCCCGCACAGTGCTTTTCCATCCCACACAGTGCTGCCATTGTCTTTGACTGGATTTCGTGATATTTTGTTAGTCTTGTCAAGGTGAAAAGAGGCAGTCGCAAACTGGTGGCCGGTGGGGACAAGACATCCGTTATCATGACAAGTCTTGGTAACAAAATTACTGTGTTGTGTCATTAACACCTTTACTTAAATAATGACGAGCAATGTTTTATTTTCGGTCGAAATTTCTGGTAACCATCTTGACCTTCAAAAAAAACTTGAATTTAAATGGTATGTTATCTTTGAATGGATTTTGTGATATTTTTGCTGCCTTTTAATGGTGAAAAGAGGTGCTTCCTAGCTGGTCGCGGGTCGAGAACAAGATGGTGATTTATGTTTCAAGATCGCTTGTTGGTCTTCCTCTTTGACTCGAATGTTCAACAGACAAATGAACACATTGCACGAACAAGGACACAAGTACGTATAAAGAGAAACTTATAAACTCTTATATTATATTCTCTTAAAAAATGTCTTCTCTTGTGCGTAAATCAACCTATGTATAGAAGTTCTCCATATCATGGCTTTATATAGCCTAACCCACCCTGGAAAGTTCACCAATAAGCTCACATTAACCTTTTCATATGTTGCAAAAGTACCATTCCATATTACTAATGACATTGATTACTATCTCTAAATGTCCCCTTGGACTTTTCTTAATATGCATTGGTGTCTGTTTTTAATACTCCCACTTGAACGTTTAATTATTTTGGAATGCACATGTCTCTTCAAAAGCTCCTCCCAAAAAACAAATAGGATAAAATAGTGTATTGCATTGCAATTGTTGTCTCTTTAAAACATAAGTGAGGACCCTCATTGGGGGAAAACCCACTAATGAAAAAAGTACAACCTCTAGTCTTGTGTATTTGAATTCATCTACTAGACCAACAATCTTTGATATCACTAAATAGAGCTACTATTTAAGGGTAATCCCCCCCCCCCCCCCCCGAACCTTGAATCCTCTAAGTTTTCTCATATCAGTGCGTCTGGCACGTATCTCAAATAGGATGCTAGCAGGTAGAGACTTTGTAAGTAGATCAACAAGAATAACAAATAATTTAGTTTGCAAGATCTTCACTTTCCCACTCTTCTGGAGCTCATGAGGGTAGAGAATTTAGGGAGCAATATGCTAGTGACATTGTTCTTAACATTGAATTTGTACAACAGAAGTGGCAGTTTCATAATAAATAATTGTGGGGGTGATGACGATATTGAGTCCACATGACTTTTTGATGAGGTTAGTTGTCCATATGAGCCAATGGATTCAAGTGAGGATTCATATAAAGCAACTATCTTTGAGTGGTTAGTACATTTGGCTACGAGGTTTTGCTTATATTACCTATGAGAAATTGTTGTCACACTATACATAAACACAAATGTAGTATGAGATATAGCATTATGGGCAACAGCATTTATGTACCCCATGATAGTTAAGTCTTGGTTCTTGTAGTAATAAGATCTAAGATCATGAATACCTAGAGGCATCTGAAGATACTTTTGACGCCTACAAAATGCCTACATGTTGGGCCTGCACTATACATGGCTAGTAGTTAACCACAAACATAATGTGAGGCCGAGTGTAATTCCCATGGTACATTAGTGCTCACATAACTCTCATATATCAAACTTTGGGTCCCAGAACTTCCTCATTCTCATTTTGAGGTTTCAACGGGACTTTATCCACATCATGGGATCTCACAACCATTGCGGTTCTAAGAGGGTGACATTTATTCATATTAAATCTTTGAAGAACCATGTGTATATATGCATATTGGTGAACTAGAACTCCTTCCAGAAAGTCCTCAAGCTGTAGCCTAAGCAAAGTATCTTTTTACCTCAATTCTTTCATCTCAAGCTCCATCATAAGGTACAAACTAAATTCTTCTATGCCATTTGTATTGCTGGTTGTATTCAGATAACCATCATCCTTTTTTCATAAACGGGGATATCCCTTGGCCTCTTCATCATTGCGATGCACACAACTGTATATTTATTAAAATCCAAGTAAGAAGCTCCAATAGTGCAGTACAAAATTGCCAAACAAATAAAAATAAAGCCACAACCGGCAAAAATAGGGATATATGCCTAGACACATAGCCTACTACTGGGCCGCCATCCAAACTGGTTGTACGTATCCCGTGCTACTGTCTCCCATTGGTTGCACCCATATATCATAAGCTCATGCACTTCTGCATGGTGTAGTAACAACCACGTATGGGTCCATTGTGTACTAGAAAATGCAATCTATAACATATGAGCTATTATTTGTTGGTACACGATGAAACTTTATGATCCATTTTTGAAAAAAAATAAGGCAACGCCACATTATATAGCACTCTGTAACAAACCAAGCTTTGTCCAAAACAAAAATGGTAGCACAAATCTCAAAGCAGCGGTGGACGATGGAGCAGTGCATGGGATATCCCTTGCATGGTAGAAAAACCACTTACAATACACACTAAATAGAAATAAGAAAAGAGTTGATAATACTATATAAAATCTGAGACAATTGGGCTTTTTTCAACATACCTATATGATATAAAATCCATTAGGAAATTTCTTAATAAACACACAAGACTCTTTTCATGATAGCATGTCTTATTGAAAGTTGAACATAGACTTGGCACATGGTGGGAGGTGTCTGAAAGGATCGATATGGTTGACTAGAGGGGGGTGAATAGACAACTAACAATTTTTAGCTTTTCTTCAACAATTTAAACTTTGCATCAAAATAGGTTGTCTAGATATGCAACTAGACGAGCAACCTATATATGCAACACGAATAGGAACACAAGCAAGCAAGATATATGAAACAAATAAGCTACACAAGTAAAGGCACGAGATAACCAAAAGTGGAGACGGTGGAGACGAGGATGTGTTGCCGAAGTTCCTTCCATTTGAGAGGAAGTACGTCTCCGTTGGAGCAGTGTAGAGGCACAATGCTCCCCAAGAAGCCACTAGGGCCACCGTAATCTCCTCACGCCGTCACACAATGCGAGATGCCGTGATTCCACTATTGGTGCCCTTGGAGGCGGAGACCGAACCTTTACTAACGAGGTTGGGGCAATCTCCACAACTCAATTGGAGGCTCCCAACGACACCACGAAGCTTCACCACAATGGGCTATGGCTTCGCGGTGACCTCAACCGTCTAGGATGCTCAAACACCCAAGAGTAACAAGACCCGCAAGCGATTAGTAGGGGGAATCAAATATCTCTCGGTGGAAGTGTAGATCGGGGCCTCCTCAACCACTCCCGAGCAAATCAACAAGTTTGGTTGGCTAGGGAGTGAGATTGGGCGAAAATGGAGCTTGGAGCAATAATGGAGCTTTAATGGTGGAAGAGGTAAGTCAACGGGGAAGAAGGAGACCCTTTATATAGTGTGTGGAAAAGATCCAACCGTTACCCACCTACCAGCCCGCGGCCAGCGGTACTACCGCGCATGGCCAGCGGTACTACCGCAAGGCCGCGCGGTAGTACTGCTTGCAACCAAGCGGTACTACCGCACGGTAGTGCGGTACTACTGTACCACCCTACGGTACTGCCGCGACACCCAGCCAGGGAAACAAACGCAAGCTGGGGCGGTACTACCGCGCCCTCAGTGCGGTACTACCGTGAGGCAAAAAGTCCCGATAGGGGGAAGGGGAACTTCCGTGCATACTTCTGCAAAAGAACGGAAGTAGCAAAAACTCGACACAGTAGTACTGCCGAGGGGCGGTACTACTGCCTGACCACCTAGCGCGGTACTACTGCACGGCGAAGGCGGTACTACCGCGGCAGGTGCGGACGTAAAAAAATTACATCCGCTCCTACTACCGCAACCGGGCGGCACTAGCCTGGTGGGCAGCGGTAGTACGGCTCCAGGAAAGCGGTACTACCGTGAGCACCAGCGGTACTACCGTGCCACTGCGCGGTACTACCGTGGATGCCCACGGTACTACCGTTGATCCTGGAGCGGTACTACCGCAACCACACAAGCAGCCAATCAACTATGGCAGGAAAACGGAGGAAGCTCCAAGGAAGAAGGAGGGGATAAAAGGAGATGTGTACGTGATGATTCCACTCAAACCTTTCCAACGCGGACCCCCTCTTAATAGTACGGCTTTCCTACGACTCAAATCCATCAAAAAGAAACGTAGAAAAGACGCCGTCTTCGTTAGTCTTCGAGGGGCACCCAATCGTCTTGTGCCTAGCAGAGAAGAGTGTGGAAAGCTCATGGCACACGATTAGTCCGCAAATGCGTTGTCATCAATCACCAAAATACTTAGGGATAAATATGACCTTACAATCTCCCCCTTTTTGGTGGATTGATGACAAAACGGGATTTGCACAAGGACAAATACTATTGAGTAAAAGCAAACCCCTCCTGTCTATAATATAGACGGGCTCTCTCTAAATGTGTGCCTCCTAGATGAGCACGAATGCTAGGAACCGAGCTCCCCCTATATTATAGAGACAAGGTAAATATATCACTAGACAAGATTGTACAAACTTAAGATAACTAAGATAGATAGAGTGCTTAACTATGATAGATAGAGTGCATATGTCTTACACCATATGGAGGAAAGGTCTCGGAAGCACAAACCGAACTAAAGCAAACGAGGTCCAAACGACAAAGCAAACAAAGCAAACAAACACACCAAACACAACGGAAATCCCTACACTCTCTCCCCCTTTGGCATTAAGATGCCAAAAAGGCAGAGAGGACACCTACAGACACGGGGTGGCTCGGGCAGAGAACTCGTCCCACTGCTCCTCGTGCTCCTCGTCAGACTCAGCGGCGGGGATAGTCTCCTCCATGTCATCCTCTAAACTGGTCCACTTGTAGCCCTGCTTAGACATCCAGGCAGCCTTAGGAGTGATGACGTCCTCAGACCCGCCAGACACATCCTCTCCAAAGAGCCTCATCACCTTATTGTCACAGCGGCGACTCTCCTTGTCAGACACGCGAGCCCTGTACTGTCCCTGCGCCTGCATGCAGAAGAGAGTCTTCATCTTGTCCTTTAGCAGCACGGTCCTCAGCACGGTCCTCAACAGCCTCCCCCTGACCAGCAGCCCTCCTAGCAGAAGATGCCTCAGCACGAGTAGTGGTGTTGGCCCAGTTGGGATTGACGCGGAGGATGATGGACTCTTGGCGAATCCAGTCTGGAGCAAGGAACTCATCACCTGGATACGTCTTCTCCCAAGTGGTGGAGAGCAGCAGAAACAGGTACGGTCCATAGATAGGTACCTTGCGAGTGAACACCGCAAACCGAAGCTCACACCACATGATGTGAGAGACATCAAGTGGCTGAGTCTGAGAAGTATGTGCCTCTGCAAACAAGAGCAACATGTCCACTAGATATGCATGAACCTTGTCCTTGTCGCCAATGCGTGGGAACAGAGTGTTGCGGAAGATGCGATGCATGATATCCATAAAGGAGTTCAACACCCAAGATGACTTCCCATTGGGGAGTACCTTCTCAACAAGGAAGGGCTGAAGCTGGTTCTTGTTGGCAGACTCAGAGTTGGCATGGGGGCGGACGCCAATGGGGGTGTGAAGCCCGTCATCAGGAATGTGCAGCAGATCCATGAACTCTTTCCATGTAGCTGACAGCTAACGGCCATTGGTCATCCAAGTCATCCTCCGCTCCTCCCCGGGATGAAAGTACACTGAGGCAAAGAACTGACAGATAAGCTCAGGGTAATAGTCAAGGTGAAAGGAGATCACCGGCTCAATAGCAAACTGCTCCACCAAGTCCAGAGCCTCTCCAAAATAGTCACGAAACTTGTCTTTCCGCAGGTGATGCATGTCTATCCACTTAACATCCACGTAGGTATTTTGCTTGTTCTTGATCACATCCAGATAGATGAGAGCCTGTTGCTTGGTCCAGAACAACTCGGTGCCTCTAAGGATAGCTCGAGGATTCACATAGGGATTGATCTTCCGGCGCTCGACATACTCAGTGATTGAAATCTCGTCCATGGCCTTAGCCGGTTCCTTTTGCTTGCTGGCAGTGGTCTTGACATTGTGCTTGGGGGCATTGGAGCCCTCTGGGCTTCATCTTGGGGGTTGTGCAGACGCTTGGAGCCAGTGTCACGACTGGGATTGGAACGGCGAGAGCCACCACCTGAGACACAGAACGCAAAAACACCAACAACAACCAAGAGAGATTAATGCAAAGATCACAACAATGTCAAGTGAAACAAGTAGAAAGCACACATGATACATGCCTAGAGAGAGATTTGATCCCTATGGTAGTACTGCCAAGAGCTGCGGAGCTAAGAGAGTAGTACGTCTCTTAGACATGGTAGTACCGTGCAAGATCACGGTAGTACCGGGTGTAGGAGCAGTAGTAGGATCTTAGCACCGTGGCCGGCGCGGTAGTACCGCGTCCGTGGAGCGGTAGTACCGCACGGTACGGTAGTAACGCGACTAACAGGCGGTAGTACCGCGAGAGCGGTAGTACCGCACATCGGGCACGGTAGTACCGCACCGCATCAGATCTGAACTGGTTCAAATCTGAGAAAGCCCGCGAAACCACGGCGGTACTACGGTAGGACAAAGCTACCGCAAGACAGCATATCAAGTATGTTTCCTATGCATCACGACTCTCCTACATCCTACTCTTGCATAGATTTGGCCTAAAATTTCAAGAACAACAAGTTTCTCCCCAAAAGCCTAGAAGCAAGAAAACAGCCAAGAAAGAGAGGGATTTGGGGAAAACCTTGGTCCATGGCAAGAGGAAGTGGTGGGGAACGATCCCACCGGTCAGAATCCGAGGAGAGTGGCCAGAGACAGAGATCCGGCGAGGGCCTCCAGCGCCGTTCTTGAGAGGGAGAGACGTGGAGAGAGAGAGACAATGAATGGGTATGGGGAGTTGTAACTCCCCTGCCCGAGTCATAACCCCCACGCGCCCCTGACGGCGCGGTAGTACCGTGCCCAGACACGGTAGTACCGCATGGTGCGGTAGTACCGTGCTGTGGCGCGGTAGTACCATGCCTCCCAAGCGGTAGTACCGCGCCCAGACGCGGTAGTACCGTGGGCTCAAGAAGATGCACGTTTCGAGCCTGAAAAACTGGATCTTTGCACAAAATACTCCGAGCCAACACAACACCACAAGACCACGCAACACACAAAACTAGAAAGGCACACGACAAACGAACCAACCACGAGACACCACCTCTCCAAAAGAGAGGGCGGTGGCCGTAGCCATCTATGTTTGAGTCAATTGGTATGGCACCGCGAAGAATTATCCTTGGGTCCATGACCAAAACTCGTCTTTGAAGCACAAGTACCATCAAAAATGGCTAATGTGAAAGACTTGATTGATTTATGCATAATGGGGGGAGGGAGAGTTCATTGAGAGAACATGACTCCCCCTATGTCCATGCCTACATCTAAATAGGACAACACGTTGAGTATGGTGGGGTGTGCAAGGGTTCAAGCAACATTGCTCGAATCGATGATATTTAGCTCATGCCTTAACTCACGAAATCTTGCTTCATCCAAGGGCTTCGTGAAGATATCTGCAAGGTTATCATGAGTGTTGACGTAGTTGAGCTCGATCTCTCCTCGCCTAATGTGATCCCGGATGAAGTGATACCGGATCTCAATATGCTTCGTCTTGAAGTGTTGCACCGGGTTGAGAGAGATCTTGATGGCACTTTCATTGTCACACCAAAGAGGCACTTTGTCACAAGTGACACCATAATCCTTTAAAGTTTGCCTCATCCATAAGAGTTGTGCACAACAACTACCGGCCGCAACATACTCCGCTTCGGTGGACGAGAGAGACACACAACTTTGCTTTTTGGAAGACCAACTTACCAAAGAGCAACCAAGGAATTGGCACCCTCCGGAAGTGGACTAAATATCCACTTTGTCTCCCGCCCAATCGGAATCCGAGTACCCTACAAGATTGAAGTTTGATCCTCTTGGGTACCATAAGCCAAAGTTTGGGGTATGAGCCAAATATCGAAAGATTCGTTTGACCACCACATAGTGACTTTCCTTAGGTGCGGCTTGAAACCGTGCACAAATTCCCACACTCAACATGATGTCCGGTCTAGATGCACAAAGGTAAAGCAAGGATCCAATCATGGAACGATATACCTTTTGATCCACCACTTTACCATTGGGATCTAAGTCAAGTTGGCACTTGGTGGGCATTGGAGTGGAAGCCGGCTTGACGTCACTTAGCTTGAATCTCTTGAGCATGTCTTGAGTGTATTTGGATTGATTGATGAAGGTTCCTTCTCTTCTTTGCTTCACTTCGAACCCTAGAAAGAACTTCAACTCTCCCATGGAGGACATCTCGAACTTTGAGGTCATGAGGGCGGCAAATTCCTCATTGAAAGCTTTGTTAGGAGAACCAAAGATAATATCATCAAGATATAATTGGCACACAAACAACTCCCCTTTGACCTTCTTAGTAAAAAGAGTGGGGTCGATTATCCCAACTTCAAAGCCACGGTCTTGTAACAACTCGGTAAGGTGGTCATACCACGCACGTGGGGCTTGTTTAAGGCCATAGAGTGCCTTATCGAGTTGATACACATGATCGGGAAAGTAGGGATCCTCGAACCCGGGGGGTTGCTTGACGTACACCAATTCATTAATGGGACCATTAAGAAAAGCACTCTTCACATCCATTTGATGTAACTTAAAGTTATGATGAGAAGCATATGCAATCAACATGTGAATGGATTCAAGACGAGCAACGGGAGCAAAGGTTTCACCGTAGTCGATACCCTCGACTTGGGAGTAGCCTTGTGCTACCAAACGAGCCTTGTTGCGAATGATAATCCCATGGGCATCTTTCTTGTTCTTGAATATCCACTTGGTTCCAATGACACTGTGGTTCCCCGTTGGCCTTGGTACCAATCTCCACACTTTGTTGCGCTCGAAGTTGTTGAGTTCTTCGTGCATGGCATTGAGCCAATCTGGATCTTCTAGCGCCTCATAGACCTTGTGGGGTTCCACACAAGAGACAAACGCGTGATGCTCACAATAATTTGCTAATTGTCTACGAGTTCTTACCCCCTTTCTTAAGCTTCCAAGCACATTCGTCATGAGATGATCCTTGGTGGAGAGCTTGGAAGCAACCTTGGCGGCACGACACTCTAATTCCTCCTCGGTGGTGACTTGAGGAGCGGTTACGTGATCATCTTGAGCGCCGTCATGAACTTGTTCTTGATATTGAACTTGCTCGGGGGAGAGAACTTGACCTTGGGCATCACTTGGTGTGTCCACACCGTCTTGAGTATGATCTAGCCCTTGGTCTTGTTCATGAGGTTGAGGGCCTTCACTTTGTTCTTCGGAAGCGTGTGGGCCTTGGGTTGGTGATGGCTCCACTTGAGTGGAGCATTGTCCTTCTCCTTCGGACACAAGGGGTTCCTCAATGGGTAGGATGAAACCAACACCCATTCTTCTTATGGCTTGAGGAGGAATTTCATCACCTACATCACAAGTGCCACTTTGCTCCACTTGGGAGCCGTTATTCTCATCAAACTCCACGTTACACGTCTCCTCAATAAGTCCCATGGATTTATTGAGGACACGGTAAGCATGAGAGTTTGTAGCATAACCAACAAATATGCCCTCATAAGCTCTAGCCTCAAATTTAGACAACCGAACACCTTTCTTGAGAATGAAACACTTACACCCGAATACCCGGAAGTACTTGAGGTTGGACTTGTTACCGGTGAGTATCTCATATGGAGTCTTGTTCAAGCCCTTGCGGAGGTAGAGCCGATTGGATGCATGACACGCGGTGTTGATGGCTTCGGCCCAAAAGTTGTACGGAGACTTGAACTCCGCCATCATGGTCCTTGCCGCATCCATCAACGTCCGGTTCTTTCTCTCCGCAACACCGTTTTGTTGAGGGGTGTATGGTGCGGAATATTGATGCTTGATTCCCTCATCACTAAGAAATTCATCCAAGGTGTAGTTCTTGAACTCGGTGCCGTTGTCACTTCTTATTGTCAAGATCTTTGCATTGTGTTGACGTTGTGCTTCATTTGCAAAGTCAATGACAGTTTGTTGGGTCTCGCTCTTCCTCTTGAAGAAATACACCCACGTGTACCTTGAATAGTCATCCACAATCACCAAGCAATACTTCCTACCTCCAAGACTATCGAAGGATGGAGGCCCAAAGAGATCCATGTGAAGGAGCTCCAAAGGCCTCTTTGAATAAATGATAGTCGTGGGAGGGTGAGCCTTCTCATGTAGCTTTCCTTCGATACAGGCACTGCAAGCACGATCTTTAGCAAAACTAACATTCATTAGTCCACGGACATGGTCCACCTTTAGGAGACTTTGGAAAGATCTCATATTGACATGGGCTAAATGGCGATGCCAAAGCCATCCCACATCATCTTTAGCCATTAGGCATGTCGCGGTCTTAGTGGGTCGCTCCGAAAAGTTAATCACATATAGACCGTTCTCGACATGCCCAACAAAGGCTACTTTAAGAGTCTTGCTCCACAAGAGGGCCACGGTATCGATATCAAAGAAAGTGGCAAAGCCCATGATTGCAAGTTGACGAATGGAAAGTAAATTGTATGCAAGGGACTCAACAAGCATGACCTTCTCGATCGTGAGATCATGAGAGATGACAACCTTGCCAAGTCCCAATACCTTAGAAGATGAGGCGTCACCCCACTCGACATTGGTGGGCATAGATGGAACCTTGTGCACGTCCACCACCAAGTCCTTGCTTTCCGGTCATATGATTTGTAGCTCCGCTATCGAGCAACCATGATCCACCACCGGAAGCAAACACCTACAAGAGATCAATGCTTGGTTTTAGGTACCCATTTTGTAATGGGTCCTTTGATGTTAGTAACAAGGGTCTTAGGAACCCAAATAGACCATTCAATGTACTCATGAAGAGAACCAACAAATTTGGCATAAACATGCCCATCACTAGCACGGCACAACACATAAGAAGGATTAAAATCGCCGGCTTTGTTGGGTGAGGTGACATTGCCCTTCTTGACATTGTTCTTCTTCTTCTCCTCGGGGACACTCTCTCCCGACCTCACAAAGGTTTGCATGAGGGGAGGAGGTCATTTGGTCTTGTCATTCTTCTTCTTGTTCTTGGAGTCGGGGACGTACCCAACCCCTTCCTTCGCCACACCTCCCTTTTGGGTGATCAAGAGATCATTGAGGTTCTTCTTGCCTTGTATGCAAGTCGCAAGGCCTCTCTCAAGTTGCTCCTTCAACTTAGCATTTTCCTCAACAAGATGTATATGCTCACAACACAGGTTAGTAGCATTTGCATTATCAATTAAAACCATATGAGGAAAAGTTGCTTTCTCCTTAGTTAGCTTCACTTGGAGTTGATCATGAGACTCCTTGAGACTAGCGCGAATACCCTTCAAGGCCTTGTGGGCCTTGTCAAGTATATCAAACTCCTCTTTGAGTCTAGCAAGATCAACCCCGAGTTTGGCCTTCTCGGAATTTAGCACACGAGAAACAACGAGGGCATGATCATAATCTTTCTCTAACTTAGCATGATCAACGTTGTGTGACTCCTCAAGAGCCAAACGAAGATCACACTCTTCCTCAAGAGCATTGGAAAGATCCGAAATCTCATCGGCATAGTCACGACTATGCCCTTCCATCTTCGAGATGGTGTCTTCGTGAGCCTCGATCATGTCATTGGCCTCACCAAGTTGTTCCAAGAGAGCAACAAAGTGCTTCTTGGATTTTCCCTTGAGTTTACCCATAAAGGCCTCAAACTCGTTAGCCTCCACATTAGCTCCCTCAACTTCATTAATGCTCTCCGTTGGGGAAGGATGATTAATGATGGTAGTTTTGATGTTGGAGGTTACCTTGTTGGTGGCTTTAGCCATGAGGCACTTGGCGGTGATGCTCTCGTTGGGTGAGTCGATCGAAGAGAGACACTCGTGATGTCGTTGCAATGGCAACGGAGGCCATGGCAACCGACTCATCATCTTCTTCATCATCATCATCCTCATTGTACTCTTCTTGCACAACCAAGGCCTTGGGAGGAGTCTTCTTGGTGAAGTTGTTGTTGTTGGGGAACGACTTGGCCTTGTCCTTTCGGATGAGTTTGCCACCATTGTCTTCCCTCTTCTCATACGGGCATTCCGCAACGAAATGACTTACGTTGCCGCAACTGTAGCAAGTCCTTACATGTTGCTTGCCCCTTGTGCCAATCGAGTTGTTTTTGCTAAAGTTGGGCCTCGATTTTTTCTTCCTCCAAAATTGCCTTGAAGCAAGTGCCATATGTTCATGATATGCATACTTCGTATCTTCGGGGTTGCTCTCCTCTTCTTCCTCTTCTTATTCTTCCACGGTGAGCTTGGCCTTCAATGCAAGGTTAGGCTTCTTTGCCCATTAAGAACGGAGCACCGCATTGTCGGCGGTCTTGTCCAAAATGTTCATGGCCACAAACTCATCCAACACTTCGCTTGAGGTCAAAGTGTGGAAGTCCGGTATTTGACGAATGACGGAGGACATGGCCTTGTGGTAGGGCATCATCGCCTTGAGGAATTTGCGCTTGATCCAATTGTCATCCGTGTCCTTGCTCCCGTGATCTCGTAGTGAGACCGCGAGTTTGGTGACTCTCCGATAGAGCTCACGAGGTTCTTCATCTTCCTTCATTGCAAACTCATCGGCCTCATCTTGTACCACTTCATAGTTGGAGCGTTGAATGCCTGCACTTCCCCGGTAGAGAGACACGACACAATGCCATGCATCTTTGGCCAAGGCGAAGGGACGAAGATGAGGTAGGTCATCGGGTGGAATTGCATCTTGAATGATGAAGAGAGCATTCTCATTGAATTGATTGTCCGCGGCTTCTCAAGGAGTGAAGTTGCTTGGATCATGTGGATAGAAACCTTCTTCAATGATTCTCCAAAGGTTAGTGTTCACATGATTTAAATGACGTTTAAAGCGGTAAACCCAAGAATCAAAATCCTCATTTTTCACAATCTTAGGGGGAGGACCGACATGATTCAAATGAGTGGAAGGAACCGGTCCACCATAAACAAGTGGTGGTTCCACATGGGCAAAGATGCCGGTGCCATTCTTGCCACTAGAAGAAGGAGCCTTTTCACTACTAGCTTCCCCCTTTTCGGGGATAGCATCTGACACCTTGTTGGCGGGATCCCCCACTTTCAACGGTGCGGTTGATAGTTTAAGCCCCTCAAGAAATTTAGTAAACATGCTTTCAACTTCGGTCGTCATGGAGGTTTTCAATGTCTCCAAGGCTACATTGAACTCCTCACGAGAGACCAAAGTTCCCCCATCGCCCGTAGACGAGATAGGATTCACACCGGAGAGTTCCTCCGCTCCGTCTACGATATCAACCATACTCTTCGGACGGTAAAGTCATTAATAAAGAGACGAGGCTCTGATACCAATTGAAAGGATCGATATGGTTGACTAGAGGGGGGGTGAATAGGCAACTAACAATTTTTAGCTTTTCTTTAGCAATTTAAACTTTGCATCAAAATAGGCTGTCTAGATATGCAACTAGATGAGCAACCTATATGATGCAACACGAATAGGAACACAAGCAAGCAAGATATATGAAACAAATAAGCTACACAAGTAAAGGCACGAGATAACCAAAAGTGGAGACGGTGGAGACGAGGATGTGTTGCCGAAGTTCCTTCCCTTTGAGAGGAAGTACGTCTCCGTTGGAGCGGTGTGGAGGCACAATGCTCCGCAAGAAGCCACTAGGGCCACCGTAATCTCCTCGCGCCCTCACACAATGCGAGATGCCGTGATTCCACTATTGGTGCCCTTGGAGGCGGAGACCGAACCTTTACAAATGAGGTTGGGGCAATCTCCACAACTCAATTGGAGGCTCCCAACGACACCACGAAGCTTCACCACAATGGGCTATGGCTTCGCGGTGACCTCAACCGTCTAGGATGCTCAAACACCAAGAATAACAAGATCCGCAAGCGATTAGTAGGGGGAATCAAATATCTCTTGGTGGAAGTGTAGATCGGGGCCTCCTCAACCACTCCCGAGCAAATCAACAAGTTTGGTTGGCTAGGGAGTGAGATTGGGCGAAAATGGAGCTTGGAGCAATAATGGAGCTTTAATGGTGGAAGAGGTAAGTCAACAGGGAAGAAGGAGACCCTTTATATAGTGTGTGGAAAAGATCCAACCGTTACCCACCTACCAGCCTGCGGCCAGCGGTACTACCGCGCATGGCCAGCGGTACTACCGCAAGGCCGCGCGGTAGTACTGCTTGCAACCAAGCGGTACTACCGCACGGTAGTGCGGTACTACCGTACCACCCTACGGTACTGCCGCGACCCCCAGCCAGGGAAACAGACGCAAGCTGGGGTGGTACTTCCGCACGCGCGGTACTACCGCGCCCTCAGTGCCGTACTACCGTGAGGCAAAAAGTCCCGATAGGGGGAAGGGGAACTTCCGTGCATACTTCCACAAAAGAACGGAAGTAGCAAAAACTCGACACAGTAGTACTGCCGAGGGGCGGTACTACTGCCTGACCGCCTAGCGCGATACTACCGCACGGCGAAAGCGGTACTTCCGCGGCAGGTGTGGATGTAAAAAATTACATCCGCTCCTACTACCGCAACCGGGCGGCACTAGCCTGGTGGGCAGCGGTAGTACGGCTCCAGGGGAGCGGTACTACCGTGAGCACCAGCGGTACTACTGTGGATGCCCACGGTACTACCGTTGATCCTGGAGCGGTACTACCGCAACCACACAAGCAGCCAGTCAACTATGGCAGGAAAACGGAGGAAGCTCCAAGGAAGAAGGAGGGGATAAAAGGAGACGTGTACGTGATGATTCCACCCAAACCTTTCCAACGCGGACCCCCTCTTAATAGTACGGCTTTCCTACGACTCAAATCCACCAAAAAGAAACGTAGAAAAGACGCCGTCTTCGTCAGTCTTTGAGAGGCACCCAATCGTCTTGTGCCTAGCAGAGAAGAGTCTGGAAAGCTCATGGCACACGATTAGTCCGCAAACGCATTGTCATCAATCACCAAAACACTTAGGGATAAATATGACCTTACAATGTCTGGTTGGTCGGAGAACGAATTGCAACGGGTAAGCACACCAGCACATATATAGATGAAAAAGCAAGAATGAACAAGTAGCTCGACGATGACTTCCCCTGCCCCTATATATAGAGGAGGGTAACTGTTTATATTGCATTTATTCGACTAACGAGTCATCCCCTGGTTCATCTACGGCGCCATGGTCTTCCCCATCTTCTCCATGTTGGCGTGCCACCCTGCGTGCATGTCGAAGCCATGATGCTTAAGCTCGTGGTACTCCTGGCAGAGGGCGCAGTACCCACAGAAGGTGTGGACGCAGCAGTCGGAGCATGTCTTCTCCTCTGGCCCATGCTCCATCCGCAGCCTGGCACGGTAGCAGAAGTGGTAGAATATGGACCATATCCCCGTCGTCCCCAAGGCCTGCAGCACGTACATTGTACCACTCGCACAATGATACGTGTCCAACGTATCTATAATTTTTGATTGTTCCATGTTATTATATTATCAACCTTGGAAGTTTTATATGCATTTATATGCTATTTTATATGATTTTTGGGACTAACCTATTAACCTAGAGCCCAGTGCCAGTTTCTGCTTTTCCTTATTTTAGAGTATCGCAGAAAAGGAAAACCAAATGGAGTCCAATTGACCTGAAACTTCACGGGATTTATTTTTGGACCAGAAGAAGCCCACGGAGTATCGGAGTTGGACCAGGTGAGTCTCGGGCTGCCCACGAGGGTGGGGGTGCCCACACCCCCCCCCCCCCCTCTGGGCGCGCCCCCCTGCCTCGTGGACAGCCCGGAGGTCCACCGACGTACTTCTTCCTCCCATATATACCCATATACCCTAAAAACTTCGGGGAGCACAATAGATCGGGAGTTCCACCGCCAGAAGCCTCCGTAGCACCCTGCCGGAGGGGGAATTCCTCTCCGGTGGCCTTCTTCATCATCCCGGTGCTCTCCATGACGAGGAGGGAGTAGGTCTCCCTCGGGGCTGAGGGTATGTACCAGTAGCTATGTGTTTGATCTCTCTCTCTCTCTCGTGTTCTTAAGGTGGTACGATCTTGATGTATTGCGAGCTTCGCTATTATAGTTGGATCTTATGATGTTTCTCCCCCTCTACTCTCTTATAATGGATTGAGTCTTTAAGGATTTGAGAACACTTGATGTATGTCTTGCATGGGATAACCGTGGTGACAATGGGCTATTCTATTGATTCACTTGATATATGTTTTGGTGATCAACTTGCGGGTTCCGCCCATGAACCTATGCATAGGGGTTGGCACATGTTTTCGTCTTGACTCTCCGGTAGAAACTTTGGGGCACTCTTTGAGGTCCTATGTGTTGGTTGAATAGATGAATCTGAGATTGTGTGATGCATATCATATAATCGTACCCACGGATACTTGAGGTGACATTGGAGTATCTAGGTGACATTAGGGTTTTGATTGATTTGTGTCTTAAGGTGTTATTCTAGTATGAACTCTAGGGCTGTTTGTGACACTTATAGGAATAGCCCAACGGATTGATTGAAAAGAATAACTTTGAGGTGGTTTCGTACCCTACCATAATCTCTTCGTTTGTTCTCCGCTATTAGTGACTTTGGAGTGACTCTTTGTTGCATGTTGAGGGATAGTTATATGATCCAATTATGTTATTATTGTTGAGGGAACTTGCACTAGTGAAAGTATGAACCCTAGGCCTTGTTTCAACGCATTGCAATACCATTTGTGCTCACTTTTATCATTAGTTACCTTGCCATTTTTTTATTTTCAGATTACAGAAACCATTATCTACCATCCATATTGCACTTGTATCAACATCTCTTCGCCGAACTAGTGCACCTATACAATTTACCATTGTATTGGGTGTGTTGGGGACACAAGATACTCTTTGTTATTTGGTTGCAGGGTTGCTTGAGAGAGACCATCTTCATCCTACGTCTCCTACGGATTGATAAACCTTAGATCATTCACTTGAGGGAAATTTGCTACTGTCCTACAAACCTCTGCACTTGGAGGCCCAACAACATCTACAAGAAGAAGGTTGTGTAGTAGACATCAAGCTCTTTTCTGGCGCCGTTGCCGGGGAGGTTAGCACTTGAAGGTATATCTTTAGATCTTGCAATCGAATCTTTTTGTTTCTTGTTTTAGCACTAGTTTAGTTTATAAAAGTGTAACACCCCTGATGTAACTTATCCAATATGTACTCCAACTCTTGCCGTTTCCGGCCTTAAGTTATTTTATTTTTCTCGGGTTCGGGTCTTTGTCTCCGTGTGTTGTTACCGTTGTCATGCATCTCATATCATTTCATCATGTGCATTGCATTTGCATACGTGTTCATCTCATGCATTCGAGCATTTTCCCCGTTGTCTATTTTGCATTCTGGCGCTTCGTTCTCCTCCTGTGGTCATTTCTACCTTTCTTTCGTGTGTGGGGATTAAACATTTACGGATTGGACCGAGACTTGCCAAGCGGCTTTGGTTTACTACCGGTAGACCGCCTGCCAAGTTTTGTACCATTTGGACTTTGTTTGATGCTCCAACGGTTAACCGAGGGACCGAAAAGGCCTCGTGTGTTGCAGCCCAACACCCCTCCAATTTGGCCCAAAACCCACCAAACCCTCTCCATCATCTAGAGCATTCGATCACGATCGCGTGGCCGAAAACCGCACCTCATTTGGACTCTCAACACGTCCGGGCCGACCGGACACGTCTGTCGCCCCGCCCGGACCAATCGTAGCTCGCCACGTGGCGCTACCCGTGCCCACATCGTCGCTCCCGCCGTCGGCCCGCGAGGGCCCGAAGCCGGCCCTCCCCGCGTTCCGCCCGGGCCAAAGCCGTGCCCGCGCGTGCCGCCCTCCTTCCCCGACGCCGTCGCCCAGCGCCACTGCCCCGGCCGCCGCCTCCCCGCGCCGGCGCCGCCGCGCCATTGCCGGCCGAAGCGAGCTCCGCCGGCCGGACCTCCTCGCCGCCGCCTCACCTCGCCTCCGCCGCCCCGGCGGCGCCGCGCGCTGCCCGACGCCGCCTCGTCGTCTGAGCCTGCCGCCGCCGCCCCGGCGGCGCCGCGCGCTGCCCAACGCCGCCTCGTCGTCCGAGCCTGCCGCCGCCGCCTCCTCGCCGCCCCTCGTCGCCGGCAAGCGTCGCCCCGGCCATCCTCAGCAACCGTGCCTGCTACAGTACCCCCGGATCCAGATCTGGATCTCGGGTTGACTTTTTATCCCTAACCCTAGTTCAAAATGTTTGTCTCAGAGAGTACATCATTTCATTCCATTGCATCATTTTCATTTGAGTTCATCTTGATGCCCGAAATGCTGTTAGAAGAGTGCTACTTGAGATATTTGTCAGATCTGCTACTCCATTTACATAATTGTCATTTTTGCCATGATTATTGTGTGCATGATATGCCCTTTAGCTCTACATATGTTTTGTTAAGGGTTTTGCCATCTTTCCAGAGGTGCAACCCATGTATTTTTGTGATGTGTGTGGTGACTAGCACAAGCTTGCAAAGTGAGGCACTTGGTAATGCTGATTTCAGGGACTTAGCATTTCCACTAAGTCCTTGACCTGTTTATCTCATATGGCCATATGTTCATGTTGTTTCCTAGTGATCCGTGCCTCTTTTGAGGATGATCAGTAAGGATGTTTTGTTATTCTTGTAGTGCTCTATCCATCCATGTCTTTGTTTGCAATTATGGAGCACACTAGCTTGAGTCAATTGAGCTCTACTTTTGTCATTTCGTGAATCTGGGCAGATTGCCTACTTGTTAGTGATTTTGCCGAGGATGTTGTAGTTGATCTGTGCATGCTATGTTATTGTTCTTGCCATGTCTAGCTTGCATTTTGTGTATTCTTGATGGGTGTATGCTTAGACTATCGTGACATGCCCCGTAGTGAGTGCATCGAGCTCGTAAACATGCCTACTTGATATCTGTTTCAGCATGCTCCAGTTTTCACTAAGTCTGAGAACTGATTATGTTTTGCCATGTTCACATGGTTGCAATTGTATTTTCTGATCCCTTTTGGCTCAAGGTCACTAATGGACTTTTGTTAAGCTCTTTGAGTAGCTCCATGCCATGCTTTACTTTGCCATGTTCAGGTCCTGTAGCATATAGTTTTGTTGCTCCTAAGAGTGCTATCTGATCTGAAATTCCAGACAAGTGTTAATTTCACTAAGTCTGAAATCTGTTTACCATATGCATTTTTGCCATGCTTGTTTGAACCTGTTAATGGATGAATTGGCCGTAGCTCAGTGCTACACTTTTGTTAAGCATCATGAATGCATCCCTGCCATGTATTTTCTTGTCATATTTGGGTGCTGTAGCATGTTCATCTTGTTGCATTTAGATGACTACTTGCTGTAAATCGCAGAACGTGGTCATATTTGAATTGCTTGCCATTTCCAAACCGTAACTCCGATTCCGGCGCTCTTTATATCGTTTTCAAGCAATTTCATCTCATCCTTCCAGTGGCACACTTGGATTCCCAGGTTGAGGCCAGGTTCATGCATTCCTTATCAAATCTTGCATATGCATCCCGCATAGCATACCATCGTTGCATCATATTGTTTGATCCTTGCACATGGTTGATTGTGTCTTTGTTCCTTGTTTGTCTTGTTTGGGTAGAGTCGGGAGACGAGTTCGCTAACAAGGAGCCCGTTGAGTTTGCTTTCGAGGATCCAGTCAACTCTGACAACTTTGCAGGCAAGATGATCATACCCTCAAAATCACTACTATCTTTGCTTTGCTAGATGCTCACTCTTTTGCTATGCCAATGCTACGATGCCTACCACTTGCTTTCAAGCCTCCCAATTGCCATGTCAAACCTCTAACCCACCATGTCCTAGCAAACCGTTGATTGGCTATGTTACCGCTTTGCTCAGCCCCTCTTATAGTGTTGCTAGTTGCAGGTGAAGATTGGAGACCGTTCCTTGTTGGAACATTATTTACTTGTTGGGGTATCCTTATATTGCCATGTTATCTTAATGCATCTATATACTTGGTAAAGGGTGGAAGGCTCGGCCTCTCGCCTAGTGTTTTGTTCCACTCTCGCCGACCTAGTTTCCGTCATATCGGTGTTATGTTCCCGGATTTTGCGTTCCTTACGCGGTTGGGTTATAATGGGAACCCCTTGATAGTTCGCCTTGATTAAAGCTTTTCCAGCAATGCCCAACCTTGGTTTTACCATTTGCCACCTAGCATTTTTTTCCCTTGGGTTTCCGGAGCCCGAGGGTCATCTTATTTGAACCCCCCGGGGCCAGTGCTCCTCTGAGTGTTCGTCCACCTGCCAGCTACCGGTGGCCACCAGGGGCAACTCTGGGCTGGCCTACCTGTACCTAGGACAATCTAAGTGTGCCCTGAGAAAGAGATATGTGCAGCTCCTATCGGGATTTGTCGGCACATTCGGGCGGTGTTGCTGGATTAGTTTTAACCTGTCGAAGTGTCTTGAAGAACCGAGGTACCGAGTCTGATCGGAACGTCTCGGGAGGAGGTCTATTCCTTCATTGACCGTGAGAGCTTGTCGTGGGCTAAGTTGGGACTCCCTGCAGGGATTTGAACTTTCGAAAGCCGTGCCCGCGGTTATGGGCAGATCGGAATTTGTTAATATCCGGTTGTAGATAACTTCAACCTTAACTTAATTAAAATGAATCAACAGTGTGAGTTACCGTGATAGGCTCTTCTCGGCGGAGTCCGGGAAGTGGACACGGTGTTGGAGTAATGTTTGCGCAGGCTGTCCTCTAGTTATTCGTTCGCGCTTTGCCTCCTCTTCTCGCTCTCTTTTGCGAACAGTTTAGCCACCATATATGCTAGTCGCTTGCTGCAGCTCCACATATATTTACCTTGCCTGACCTATAAGCTTAAATAGTCTTGATCGCGAGGGTGCGAGATTGCTGAGTCCCTTTGGCTCACAGATTACTATTAAACCAGATGCAGGGCCTGATGATTCCGCTCCAGGTGACACGCTTGAGCTCAAGTGGGAGTTCGACGAGGACTCTTAACGTTACTACGTGTCTTTCCCTGATGATCAGTAGTGTGGCCCAGTTGGGGGTGATCGGGACCGTGTCGCATGTTGGGTTATCTTTTATTTTGGCACCGTAGTCGGGCCATGAGTGTTTGAATGATGTAATGTTATTTATGTACTTGATTGACGTGGCGAGTGTAAGCCAACTATGTTATCTCCCCTTTTATTATCTATAATACATGGGATGTTGTGAAGATTGCCTAACTTGCGACATATGCCTTCAATGCGATTATGCCTATAAGTCGTGCCTCGACACGTGGGAGATATTGTTGCATCGAGGGTGTTACAAGTTGGTAATCAAAGCCTTCCCCGACCTTAGGAGCCCCCACTGATTGATCGTTTTTAGCAGCCGAGTTGTTTCTAGTAAAATGTTTTGAGTCATTTAGGAATTATATGAGAGTTTAGGAATTCCTTTTACTTCCCAGTCTCCTCATCGCTCTAGTAAGGCATCCTGACGTAGAGTTTTTACTCCTCTCTTCTCAAATTTCTCTAAAAAATTTTTTAGGATCACGCGGGTATCTTGGAATCGTTTCGATGGTTTTATGACGAGAACATTGTCTTGGTGCCTCCTGTCAGGGGTTTTGTGGAAGTGTCCCGGGGAGTTGAGCTCTGAGGTGTTGTCGTCATAATTTTATCGTTGCAGTTCTGGAATACCTGAGTTTAGTACGCCGACATCAAAAATCTCTTTTATGCAGTTCGTTGGTGAGATAACCTCGACGCCAACCAGTACTGGGGCGGGAGTTCGGGAGTATGGCCATAACTTGTATAACGGAGGCTTTTCGAAGGTTGAGGTAGATGGTTTCCGAAGTTTTTCTCGGTTATGTGTTGAAGGATGGATACAGCTGGATGTAGGATTTGCTAGATTTGGGTGAGATATTATGCTTCCCCTGTATCCCCAACACTTGATTGCATAACCGAAAAGGTTCAGGAGTTTCATAGATGGGAATTCTTGTAGCTCTAGTTTCTTCTTCCACGGATATTGGTTTGAGATTGGGATTTCTTACCGATTATTCGTTCTTGATCCGTACCTTGTTGATTTATTTGTCTACCTAAATTCTAAGTGGCTTTTCAATTTATGGATATGTGACCATTTCAAGAGGATTGCATTCGTTCATTTTGTTCGAATGTGAAGACTATATGTTGCAATTTTCATTCCGTTGGATTCAGCTTCATTTATCTGTCTATGTGCTAACGGTGGTCAACCTCTTCAGGATGGCTCCTGCTAAGAGCACCAATCAGAATCAGAATCAAGATCCGCCACCACCTCCACCTCCTCCGGAGGCATGGCAAGCTGTGATGGCCGCAACCAATGCAAACACACAGTTGATCATGCAAATTCTTCAAGAGCGCAATCAAGGCAACCAAGGGAACCAAGGCAACAATCAGAATCACTTAGCTACACTCAACCAGTGCCTTGCTAACGGGCCAAAGACTTTCAGCAATTGTGTTGAGGAAACCGATGCTGATGATTGGCTTGTGGATCTGTGCAAGCATTTCGAGTGCTGTAACGTCAGGCCTGAGGACATTGTCAAGTTCACTTCCTTCCAACTCAAAGATCAAGCTGCAGAATGGTTCCAGTAGTACAAGGATTCCAGAGGTGGACGTGTGATTACCTGGGATGAATTCCGTCAAGATTTCAGAGCTCACCATATCCCTCAGAGCGTGGTCGAAAGCAAGCGTGAGGAATTCCGCAACCTGAAGCAAGGCTCTTTGTCTGTCTATGACTACAACAAGTTGTTCCAGAAGCTCGCCCGCTTTGCTAAGCAGGATGTCCCTGATGAAAAGAGCATGATGTACCAGTTCAGGGGTGGTCTCAGAGAAGAAATTCAGCTAGCTCTTGTTCTCTTTGAGCCCTTGAGGTACGATGAGTTCTACAACATGGTATTGAAGCAAGAGGCTGCTCAATTGAGGTGTGATGCTTCCAAGAAGCGAGTCAGAGAGGCTACTCCTTCTTCCTCTACTCAAGTGGCCAAGCAGTAGAAGTTTTGGCTTCCTCCTTCTCCGTTTTGTCAGCCGTATCAGAAGAGCAAAGGTGGCAGTGGATCTTCCCACCCACCCAACCCTGGCTTTCAGAACAAGACTTCGTCTCAAGCTCCAAGATTGAGTCGTCCGTACCACCGGCAACAAGTGCCAACAGAAGGGTCACTATGCCAACAAGTGTCTCAACCAGAGGCGTCTTCCTCCTCCTCCTCCTGTGAGATCGGCAAGTACAGCTGTGGTCAAGCATAACCCCAAGCACGCCAAGGTCAACTTGATGAACGCAGCTCAGGCAGAGGACTCGTCAGATGTCATCATGGGTAACCTTCCTGTTAATGATATTCCTGCAAAAGTTCTTTTTGACACGGGTGCATCGCATTGTTTCATCTCGAGACCGTTTACATCTAGGCATGAATTGGTTTCGCAAGTTTTGCCTAGTCCATTAGTAGTTGTCTCTCCCGGTAAGCACATGCATGCTAACTCCATCATTCCGGATGTTACTATCACCTTGGGGGTGACTACAAGTTTCTGGCTTCTCCAATGGTTCTTGGTGACTCGGATATTGATCTTATTCTCGGGATGGATTGGCTTTCTAAGCACAAGGCGCATCTTGATTGTGCTGCCAGGCAGATTCAATTGACTCATTCGTCTGAGGATGTAATTGTCTTTGCCACTCGGGATAATACCATCCGTCTGTTTTCTCTCAATGAGAAGGGTGAACTCAATGCTATCTCGCAAATTCCAGTCGTTTGCGAATATCAAGACGTCTTTCCAGAAGAGCTTCCAGGAATGCCTCCGCACCGGCCAGTTGAATTCGTCATTGATCTTGAGCCTGGTACGGAACCTGTGTGCAAGCGTCCTTACAAGCTCGGACCTGAAGAGTTGAAGGAAGTGAAGAAGCAACTCGATATTCAAGAGAGAATGGGTCTCATCCGGCCTAGTTCTTCTCCGTGGGGTTGTGGTGTTCTTTTTGTGAATAAGAAGGATGGAACGGACCGACTTTGTGTTGATTACCCCATTTGAACAAGAAGACCATCAACAACAAATACCCACTTCCCAACATCAATGAGCTGTTCGAACAACTCAAAGGTGCCCAAGTATTCTCCAAGCTTGATCTCCGTATGGGTTATCATCAGATTCGAATCCATGAGCAAGATATTCCCAAGACGGCTTTCAGGACAAGCTATGGTTCATATGAATACACTGTCATGTCTTTTGGCCTCGTCAACGCTCCTCCGACTTTCTCTCGCATGATGAACTTCATCTTCAACGCCCACACCAATGACTTCGTTTTGGTCTATCTTGACGACATTCTGGTTTTCTCGAAGAACAAGGAAGATCATGCCAAGCACTTGCGTTTGGTACTCGATAAGTTGAGGGAACACAAGTTCTACGCCAAGTTCTCCAAGTGCGAATTTTGGCTCGATGAGGTTCTTTATCTTGGTCATATCATCTCTGCCAAGGGCATTGCCGTGAATCCTGAGAAGGTGTCTGCAATTGTGAATTGGGAACCTCCTCAGAACGTGAAGCAACTCCGTAGCTTCCTCGGTCTCGCAAGCTACTGCCGAAGCTTCGTTGAAAACTTTTCTAAGATCGCGAATCCTCTCTCAAATCTTCTTCAGAAGCACGTCAAGTACGTTTGGTCTCCGGAGTGTGACATTGCTTTCAACACTTTGAAAGAGAAATTGATCACTGCTCCAGTTCTCACTCCGCCTGATGAATCCAAGCCGTACGAGGTCTTTTGTGATGCCTCTCTCCAAGGTCTTGGCGCAGTATTGATGCAAGAGAAGAAAGTTGTTGCTTATACCTCTCGCCAATTGAAGCCCAATGAGAAGAACTACCCCACTCATGATCTCGAGTTGGCGGCAGTTGTGCATGCTCTTTTGACTTGGAGACATCTCTTATTGGGAAGAAAAGTGGACATCTTCACTGACCACAAGAGTCTCAAGTACATCTTCACTCAGCCTAATCTCAACCTCAGGCAAACTCGATGGGTCGAAATGATTCAAGAGTATAATCCGAGTATCGAGTATACTCCAGGCAAGGCCAATGTGATTGCTGACGCATTGAGCAGAAAGGCTTATTGCAACAGTCTTATTCTCAAGCCTTATCAACCCGAGCTTTGTGAAGCTTTCCGCAAACTTAATCTGCAAGTTGTTCCTCAAGGTTTCCTCGCCAACCTTCAAGTCTCTCCTACCTTGGAAGACCAGGTTCGCCAAGCTCAGCTTCTCGATGCTATGGTGAAAAAGGTGAAGATTGGGATTGCCAAGAGTCAACCCAAGTACAAGTGCTACCGCCTTGATGACAAGGACACTCTCTTCTTCGAGGATCGTATTTTTGTACCCAAAGGTGACCTCCATAAAGTGATCATGAATGAGGCTCACAATTCTCTCCTCTCCATCCACCTTGGGAGCACAAAGATGTATCAGGACCTCAAGCAGGCTTATTGGTGGACTCGAATGAAGCGCGAGATTGCTCAATTCGTAAATGAGTGTGATGTCTGCAGAAGAGTGAAGGCAGAACACCAAAGACCAGCTGGCCTCCTCCAACCTCTTGCCATTCCAGAATGGAAGTTTGACCACATTGAGATGGACTTCGTGACTGGTTTTCCAAAGTCCAAGCGTGGCAATGATGCTATATTCGTTGTCATCGACAAACTCACCAAAGTGGCTCACTTTCTTCCTATCAAAGAGTCAATCACTGCAGCTCAATTGGCGGAACTCTATACCTCTCAAATTGTCTCTCTGCACGGTATTCCACAAGTGATCTCTTCAGACCGTGGCAGCATCTTTACCTCCAAGTTTTGGGATTCTTTTCAGAAGGCCATGGGCACCAACATCCGCTTCAGCACAGCTTTCCATCCTCAAACTAGCGGTCAAGTCGAGCATGTCAACCAGATTCTTGAAGATATGCTCAGGGCTTGTGTGATCTCCTTCGGCATGAAGTGGGAGGATTGTCTTCCTTATGCTGAATTCTCCTACAACAACAGTTTTCAAGCAAGTTCGGGCAAGGCCCCATTTGAAATTCTGTATGGCAGGAAGTGCCGTACCCCTCTCAACTGGTCCGAAACCGGTGAACGTCAGCTTTTCGATAATGACTTAATCACAGAGGCAGAGGAAATGTGCAAAGTCATTCGAGATAACCTCAAAGCAGCCCAATCCCGTCAGAAGAGCTACTATGATAGTAAGCACCGTGATTTGGCTTTCGAGATCGGAGATCATGTTTACCTCCGCGTCTCTCCCATGAAAGGTACTGGTCGCTTCGGTATCAAAGGGAAGCTTGCCCCCAGATATGTCGGACCTTTCAAGATCGTCAGCAAGAGAGGCGACCTCGCCTATCAACTCGAGCTTCCGTCAAACTTTGCAAATGTTCATGATGTGTTCCATGTCTCTCAGCTCCGAAAGTGCTTCAAGACTCCTGACCGCACCGTCAACTTTGAGGACATTGAGCTCCAAGAAGATCTCTCCTATCATGAGCACCCCGTTGCTATTCTTGAAGAGACTGAACGCAAGACTCGCAACAAGTCAATCAAATTCCTCAAAGTCAAGTGGTCACACCATTCCGACCGTGAAGCTACCTGGGAACGCGAGGATCGCCTCCGTTCTGAGTACCCGGCGTTCTTTCAGTCCTAGATCTCGGGACGAGATCCTTTCGTAGTGGTGGAGTGTTGTAACACCCCGGATGTAACTTATCCAATATGTACTCCAACGCTTGCCGTTTCCGGCCTTAAGTTATTTTATTTTTCTCGGGTTCGGGTCTTTGTCTCCGTGTGTTGTTATCGTTGTCATGCATCTCATATCATGTCATCATGTGCATTGCATTTGCATACGTGTTCATCTCATGCATTCGAGCATTTTCCCCGTTGTCCGTTTTGCATTCTGGCGCTTCGTTCTCCTCCGGTGGTCATTTCTACCTTTCTTTCGTGTGTGGGGATTAAACATTTCCGTATTGGACCGAGACTTGCCAAGCGGCCTTGGTTTACTACCGATAGACCACCTGTCAAGTTTCGTACCATTTGGACTTCGTTTGATGCTCCAACGGTTAACCGAGGGACCGAAAAGGCCTCGTGTGTGTTGCAGCCCAACACCCCTCCAATTTGGCCCAAAACCCACCAAAACCCTCTCCATCATCTAGAGCGTTCGATCACGATCGCGTGGCCGAAAACCGCACCTCATTTGGACTCTCCTAGCTCCCTCTATGCCTATATATAGACCCCTCCTCTATATTCGCGGATCCCCTCTTCCAAAACCCTAGATCCCCACCTCGCGCCCGCGCCGGACACGTCCGCCGCCTCGCCCGGACCAATCGCAGCTCGCCACGTGGCGCTGCCCGTGCCCACATCGCCGCTCCCGCCGCCGGCCCGCGAGGGCCCGAAGCCGCCCCCCCCCCCCCCCCCCCGCGTTCCGCCCGGGCCAAAGTCGTGCCCGCACGCGCCGCCCTCCTTCCCCGATGCCGTCGCCCGGCGCCGCTGCCCCGGCCGCCGCCTCCCCGCACCGGCGCCGCCGCGCCATTGCCGGCCGGAGCGAGCTCCGCCGGCCGGACCTCCTCGCCGCTGCCTCACCTCGCCTCCGCCGCCCCCCGCTGCCCGACGCCACCTCGTCGTCCGAGCCCGCCGCCGCCGCCTCCTCTCCGCCCCTCATCGCCGGCAAGCGCCGCCCCGGCCATCCTCGGCGACCGTGCCTGCTACAGTACCCCCGGATCCAGATCTGGATCTCGGGTTGACTTTTTATCCCTTTTCATCATGCTATATCTCCGCATCCGTAGCTCCATTTTTGGCATATAGCATATCGATGTTCGTCTCAAAGAGTACATCATTTCATTCCATTGCATCATTTTCATTTGAGTTTATCTTGATGCCCGAAATGTTGTTAGAAGAGTGCTACTTGAGATATTTGTCAGATCTGCTACTCCATTTAGATAATTGTCATTTTTTCCATGATTATTGTGTGCATGATATGCCCTTGAGCTCTACATAAGTTTTGTTAAGGGTTTTGCCATCTTTCCAGAGGTGCAACCCATGTATCTTTCCAGAGGTGCAACCCATCGAGCTCTACTTTTGTCATTTCATGAATCTGGGAAGATTGTCTACTTGTTAGCGATTTTGCCGAGGATGTTGTAGTTAATCCGTGCATGCTATGTTATTGTTCTTGCCATGTATAGCTTGCATTTTGTGTATTCTTAATGGGTGTATGCTTAGACTATCATGACATGCCCCGTAGTGAGTGCATCGAGCTCGTAAACAAGCCTACTTGATATTTGTTTCAGCATGCTCCAGTTTTCACTAAGTCTGAGAACTGATTACGTTTTGCCATGTTCACATGCTTGCAATTGTATTTTCTGATCCCTTTTGGCTCAAGGTCACTAATGGACTTTTGTTAAGCTCTTTGAGTAGCTCCATGCCATGCTTTACTTTGCCATGTTCACGTCCTGTAGCATATAGTTTTGTTGCTCCCAAGAGTGCTATCTGATCTAAAATTCCAGACAAGTGTTAATTTCACTAAGTCTGAAATCTGTTAACCATATGCATTTTTGCCATGCTTGTTTGAACCTGTTAATGGATGAATTGGCCGTAGCTCAGTGCTAGACTTTTGTTAAGCATCATGAATGCATCCCTGCCATGTATTTTGTTGTCATGTTTGGGTGCTGTAGCATGTTCATCTTGTTGCATTTAGATGACTACTTGCTGTAAATCGCAGAACGTGGTCATATTTGAATTGCTTGCCATTTCCAAACCGCAACTCCGATTTCGGCACTCTTTATATCGTTTTCAAGCGATTTCATCTCATTTTTACAGTGGCAGACTTGGATTCCCAAGTTGAGGCCAGGTTCATGCATTCCTTGTCAAATCTTGCATATGCATCCCGCATCGCATCCCGCATAGCATACCATCCTTGCATCATATTGGTTGATCCTTGCACGTGGTTGATTGTGTCTTTGTTGCTTGTTTGTCTTGTTTGGGTAGAGTCGGGAGACGAGTTCACTAATGAGGAGCCCGTTGAGTTTGCTTTCGAGGATCCAGTCAACTCTGACAACTTTGCAGGCAAGATGATCATACCCTCGAAATCACTACTATCTTTGCTTTGCTAGATGCTCGCTCTTTTGCTATGCCAATGCTACGATGCCTACCACTTGCTTTCAAGCCTCCCAATTGCCATGTCAAACCTCTAACCCACCATGTCCTAGCAAACCGTTGATTGGCTATGTTACCGCTTTGCTCAGCCCCTCTTATAGTGTTGCTAGTTGCAGGTGAAGATTGGAGACCGTTCCTTGTTGGAACATTATTTACTTGTTGGGGTATCATTATATTGCCATGTTATCTTAATGCATCTATATACTTGGTAAAGGGTGGAAGGCTCGGCCTCTCGCCTAGTGTTTTGTTCCACTCTTGCCGCCCTAGTTTCCGTCATATCGGTGTTATGTTCCCGGATTTTGCGTTCCTTACGTGGTTGGTTTATAATGGGAACCCCTTGATAGTTCGCCTTGATTAAAGCTTTTCCAGCAATGCCCAACCTTGGTTTTACCATTTGCCACCTAGCATTTTTTCCTTTAGGTTTCCGGAGCCCGAGGGTCATCTTATTTGAACCCCCCGGGGCCAGTGCTCCTCTGAGTGTTGGTCCACCTGTCAGCTGCCGGTGGCCACCAGGGGAAACTCTGGGCTGGCCTACCTGTACCTAGGACAATCTGAGTGTGCCCTGAGAAAGAGATATGTGCAACTCCTATCGGGATTTGTCGGCACATTCGGGCGGTGTTGCTGGATTAGTTTTAACCTGTCGAAGTGTCTTGAAGAACCGAGGTACCGAGTCTGATCGGAACGTCTTGGGAGGAGGTCTATTCCTTCGTTGACCGTGAGAGCTTGTCATGGGCTAAGTTGGGACTCCCCTGCAGGGATTTGAACTTTCGAAAGCCGTGCCCGCGGTTATGGGCAGATGGGAATTTGTTAATGTCCGGTTGTAGATAACTTGAACCTTAACTTAATTAAAATGAATCAAGAGTGTGAGTTACCGTGATGGCCTCTTCTCGGCGGAGTCTGGGAAGTGGACACGGTGTTGGAGTAATGTTTGCGCAGGCTGTCCTCTAGTTATTCGTTCGTGCTTTGCCTCCTCTTCTCGCTCTCTTTTGCGAACAGTTTAGCCACCATATATGCTAGTCGCTTGCTGCAGCTCCACATATATTTACCTTGCCTCACCTATAAGCTTAAATAGTCTTGATCACGAGGGTGCGAGATTGCTGAGTCCCTGTGGCTCACAGATTACTATTGAACCAGATGCAGGGCCTGATGATTCCGCTCTAGGTGACACGCTTGAGCTCAAGTGGGAGTTCAACGAGGACTCTCAACGTTACTACGTGTCTTTCCCTGATGATCAGTAGTGGTGCCCAGTTGGGGGTGATCGGGACCGTGTCGCATGTTGGGTTATCTTTTATTTTGGCGCCGTAGTCGGGCCATGAGTGTTTGAATGATGTAATGTTATTTATGTACTTGATTGACGTGGCGAGTGTAAGCCAACTATGTTATCTCCCCTTTTATTATATATAATACATGGGATGTTGTGAAGATTTCCTAACTTGCGACATATGCCTTCAATGCGATTATGCCTCTAAGTCGTGCCTCGACACGTGGGAGATATAGTCGCATCGAGGGTGTTACAAAAAGAAAACTATAAAAAATGGAATTGAGTTTACCTCATACGCTTCATCTTTTTAATATCTTTCGTGAGTATGATGGAAAGGAAATTTGTGCCAAAGTGTTAGAAGAAGAATGCATTAAAATGTTTGGTACTAAATATTTGAATGATGAGCATGATTGCAATGTTGTTAGTATGAATTCCTTGAATATCCATGATGCTAATGATATGCAAAGCCACAAGCTTGGGGAAGCTATGTTTGATGAAGATGATATTTTTTGTCCCCCAAGTTTTGACGAGCATGAAAGCATGCCTCCTATTTATGATGATTATATTGATGAAAGTGGATTTGGAGAGGCCATGACTTTACTTTGTGATGAATTCACTATTCCGGAAGAGGTTCCAATTGATTATGAGAACAAAGTTGCTATCTATGATGATTATTGTGATGACTTGTATGCTATAAAGAATAATGATATCCATGAAACTTGTCATCATGATTTTAGTTTGCAATTGGATTATGCCTCACATGATAATTATTTTGTTGAGTATACTCCCACTATTCCGATTGAGAAGACTTTTGCTTGTGTGGAGAGTAATAAAATTTTCTATGCTTGTAGATCATGAAAATAATAATTTAGGTGTTGGTTATATTGTTGAATGCATTTATGATGGTACTAAAAATTATTATGAGGGAGGAATATATGCTTGTAGGAATTGCAATAATATCAAGTTTTCTCTCTATGTGCTTAACATTTTGAAGTTATGCTTGTTTTGCCTTCCTATGTTAGTTGATTATTGTTCCCACAAGTTGTTTGATCAAAAAATTCCTATGCATAGGAAGTGGGTTAGACTTAAATGTGCTAGTTATATTCTTCATGATGCTCTCTTTATGTTACAATTCTTATCTTTTATGTTAGCATCATTGAAATCATCATGCCTAGCTAGGGGCGTTAAACGATAGCGCTTGTTGGGAGGAAACCCAACTTTATTTTTGTTCCTTGCTTTTTGTTCCTGTTTAGTAATAAATAATTTATCTAGACTCTGTTATGGTTGTTTTTTTGTGTTTAATTAGTGTTTGTGCCAAGTAGAACCTTTGGGTAGACTTGGGGAAAGTCTTTGCGATCATGCTGTAAAAAAACAGAAACTTTAGCGCTCACGAGAATTGCTGCCAGTTTTTATTGGAGAGCGCTATTGAGTTAATTATTTTTGAAGATGATTAATAGACAAATTACTCAGGTCCACCAATTTATTTGAGAATTTTATGAGTTCCAGAAGTATATGTTTGATACAGATTACTACAGATTGTTCTGTTTTTGACAGATTGTGTTTTGTATGTGTTGTTTGCTTATTTTGATGAATCTGTGAGTAGTATCGGATGGTATGAACCATAGAGAAGTTGGAATACAGTAAATATTACACCAATATGAATTTAGAATGATTTCACAACAGTACCTAAGTGGTGATTTATTTTCTTATACTAACGGGCTTACGAGTTTTCTGTTAAGTTTTGTGTTGTGAAGTTTTCAAGTTCTGGGTGAAGATTCGATGGACTATGGAATAAGGAGTGGCAAGAGCCTAAGCTTGGGGATGTCCAAGGTAATATTCAAGGACAACCAAAAGCCTAAGCTTGGGGATGCCCCAGAAGGCATCCCCTCTTCCGTCTTCATTCATCGGTAACTTTACTTGGAGCTATATTTTTATTTACCACATGATATGTGTTTTGCTTGGAGCGTCATTTTATTTTATTTAGTTTTGCTTTCTGCTTGAATAAAATACCAAGATCTGAAATTCTTAAATGTTAGAGAGTCTTCATATAGTTGCATAATTATTTGACTACTCATTGATCTTCACTTATATCTTTCGGAGTAGTTTGTTGTTGCTCTAGTTCTTCACTTATATCTTTTTAGAGCACGGTGGTGGTTTTATTTTATAGAAATTAATGAACTCTCATACTTCACTTATATTATTTTGAGAGTCCTAAAGAGCATGGTAATTTGCTTTAGTTATGGATATAATCCTAATATGATGGGCATCCAAGAGGGATATAATAAAAACTTTCATATAGAGTGCATTGAATATTTTGAGAAGTTTGATACTTGATGATTGTTTTGAGATATGGAGATGGTGATATTAGAGTCATGATAGTTGAGTAGTTGTGAATTTGAGAAATACTTGTGTTGAAGTTTGTGATTCCCGTAGCATGCACGTATGGTGAACCGTTATGTGATGAAGTCGGAGCATGATTTATTTATTGATTGTCTTCCTTATGAGTGGCGGTCGGGGACGAGCGATGGTCTTTTCCTACCAATCTATCCCCCTAGGAGCATGCGCGTAGTACTTTGTTTCGATAACTAATAGATTTTTGCAATAAGTATGTGAGTTCTTTATGACAAATGTTGAGTCCATGGATTATACGCACTCTCACCCTTCCACCATTGCTAGCCTCTCTAGTACCGCGCAACTTTTGTCGGTACCTTAAACCCACCATATACCTTCCTCAAAACAGCCACCATACCTACCTATTATGGCATTTCCATAGCCATTCTGAGATATATTGCCATGCAACTTTCCACCGTTCCATTATTATGACACGCTTCATCATTGTCATATTGCTTTGCATGATCATGTAGTTGACATCGTATTTGTGGCAAAGCCGCCGTTCATAATTCTTCCATACAAGTCACTCTTGAGTCATTGCACATCCCGGTACACCGCCGGAGGCATTCATATAGAGTCATATCTTGTCCTAAGTATCGACTTGTAATTCTTGAGTTGTAAGAAAATAAAAGTGTGATGATCATCATTATTAGAGCATTGTCCCAGTGAGGAAAGGATGATGGAGAGTATGATTCCCCCACAAGTCGGGATGAGACTCCCGACGAAAAAAAAGAGGCCAAAGAAGCCCAAATAAAAAAAGAGGCCATAAAAAAAGAAGGCCCAAATAGAAAAATAAAAAATAAAAAAAATGAGAGAAAAAGAGAGAAGGGGCAATGCTACTATCCTTTTACCACACTTGTGCTTCAAAGTAGCATCACGATCTTCATGATAGAGAGTCTCTTATGTTGTTACTTTCATATACTATAGTGGGAATCTTTAATTATAGAACTTGGCTTGTATATTTCAATGATGGGCTTCCTCAAAATGCCCTAGGTCTTCGTGAGCAAGCAAGTTGGATGCACACCCACTAGTTTCTTTTGTTGAGCTTTCATACACTTATAGCTCTAGTGCATCCGTTGCATGGCAATCCCTACTCACTCACATTAATATCTATTGATGGGCATCTCCATAGCCCATTGATACGCCTAGTTGATGTGAGACTATCTTCTCCTTTTTGTCTTCTCCACAACCACCATTCTATTCCACCTATAGTGCTATGTCCATGGCTCACACTCATATATTGCGTGAAGATTGAAAAAGTTTGAGAACATCAAAAGTATGAAACAGTTGCTTGGCTTGTCATTGGGGTTGTGCATGATTTAAATATTTTGTGTGGTGAAGATAGAGCATAGCCAGACTATATGATTTTATAAGGATAGCTTTATTTGGCCATGTTATTTTGAGAAGACATGATTACTTGGTTAGTATGCTTGAAGTATTATTATTTTTATGTCAATATTAAACTTTTGTCTTGAATCTTATGGATCTGAATATTCTTGCCACAATAAAGAGAACTACATGGATAAATATGTTAGGTAGCATTCCACTTTAAAAAAAATTGTTTTTATCATTTACCTACTCGAGGACGAGCAGGAATTAAGCTTGGGGATGCTGATACGTCTCCAACGTATCTGTAATTTTTTATTGTTCCATGCTATTATATTATCAACCTTGGATGTTTTATATGCATTTATATGCTTTTTATATGATTTTTGGGACTAACCTATTAACCTAGTGCCTAGTGCCAGTTTCTGTTTTTTCCTTGTTTTAGAGTATCGCAAAAAAGGAAAATCAAACGGAATCCAATTGACCTGAAACTTCACGGAACTTACTTTTGGACCAGAAGAAGCCCACGGAGTATCGCAGTTGGACCAGGAGAGTCCCGGGCTGCCCACGAGTGTGGGGGGGGGGGGGGGCGCCCCCTGCCTCGTGGACAGCCCGGAGGTGCACCGACGTACTTCTTTCTCCCATATATACCCATATACCCTAAAAACTTCGGGGAGCACAATAGATTGGGTGTTCCGCCGCCAGAAGCCTCCGTAGCCACCGAAAACCAATCTAGACCCGTTCCGGCACCCTGCCAGAGGGGGAATTCCTCTCCAGTGGCCTTCTTCATCATCCCGGTGCTCTCTATGACGAGGAGGGAGTAGTTCCCCCTCGGAGCTGAGGGTATGTACCAGTAGCTATGTGTTTGATCTCTCTCTCTCTCTCGTGTTTTTTAAGTGGTACGATCTTGATGTATCGCGAGCTTTGCTATTATAGTTGGATATTATGATGTTTCTCCCCCTCTACTCTCTTGTAATGGATTGTGTGGCGGAGGCTTGTGTGCCGTTTGAGCTATCATGTGCGGCGGGGGCTCGCCGGCCCGGTCGTTTCCCACGCTCGCGTTGCCACAAACGTTAGCTGTCACAAGTTAGCGTTCTCCAGTCCGACGTGCAGCCGTGGCATTACCTGATGATTCTGCTGATGCGACTCCACGCACTATGTAGTGCGGAGTCGCCGTCGACGTCGAAAACTATTCGGCCAGTGCGCTAGCTTGCTGGTAGCTAGGGTGAACCATCGACGTGTGACCAGGTGACACCAACGGTTAGTGTGTGGGGTCACTTCAGAAAAGAGGTATTTCGCGATAGGGACAATGGGCAAATGTAGTACGTCCAACCAGCAGATCCGATGGACCAGATTGATCCGTACTAGGTGGCCAAAGAAGTAAGACTACTTTTTCCTTTGGAGGGTGAATTTGGTATGCAAAATCCACAATCAAAAATGAGAATCTGATTGCCTATGTATGCACAAAGATCCAACGACAAAGCCACAAGTCCACTGCATGCCCTAGCTACTACTCTCTCCATATCAAAATAAGTGTCTCAACTTTGTACTATAAGTTGAAACAAAGGAATTACTAGGTAGCGCTAGCGCACTGACCAATCGAATATATACCTCCTGCCAGAAAAGAAAACCACGTATTTCCAACCCAGGCAGGTTCACATGGCAGAGATCCTCTGTTCTTCCTCTCATCGTTTTTCAATTGCACTGGCGGCAGGAGGTTGTCATGAAGCATGATGGCTTGTCCCGATTATCTAATATGTGCGGTTTCTGGAATTTTGCGAGTCTACATGTACTCTGAACACATGGAATTATTTTATTTTATTTTGGGTTGAAATTCTATTAATGTTGGAACTACTTTATTACTATTATATATATATATATATATATATATATATATATATATATATATATATATATATATATACATGTCTTGCTACTCACAGAGTATTACTCCCTCCTTTCCGGTTTATAGAGCTTAAATTTGAAATCTCATCAACCAAGGTAGATGGTCAGTGGAGGAATGTGTCTCATAGTTTACAAAATTGCTCAAACTTTAATCTGCATTAATTATAGTGTTTGCATGGATGACCACTAAATGAGTAGGAATGGTTACATGCATTGGTTGGTTTCTTTTAATCCTTGCATGCATCAATTTAATGCGCCTTGGTATGTGAACATGTGGTGGAAAGAAGTGAAAATGAGACTTGTAATATGGAAAAACCAAGAAAAATGAGATGAGCCCAATAAACCAGAAAGGAGGGGTATTCTGTTAATAGCCTCGAACAGTCTCTGCCTTAGTACCTGAACTGAATCAGACGAAACATTAACTTTTGTGATTTTTTGTCCGAACAAAGCATGTAATATACTGTTGGAAAGCTGTGCACAAGGTGATCAATGCTCATGTTGATCGTTTTTGCAGAATCCTCGCGGGTTAAGAGTCATTTTAGAAATGTGCTTTTCGTATTAAAAAACAAGAAGTGTATTTTTTGATCTCATTTTCTAATGGTTTATCGGAATGGGGCAAATGAGATGTTTGTGGAAAGCTACTTCAAATCCACTCCTTTTTCATGTAGAATTTGTTTCCAACATTTTGTATGGTTTAAGTTCAAATAATATTACCGTTGAAAAGACATAGAAATGTGAACCTTATTGTATAAATATGTATTCTACATCATCTATTGATAACCTTATAGTTAGCAAGTACAATGGTTTGATATAAATATGTACCATTTTATTGATACATAACCCACTCCACTCTCTCACATAGTCCCTAGGAGCACATGCTGCAGTCGGCTATTGATTTGTAGCCTGCTTCTCTTCTCTCTCCTCCAAGTAAGCAAAAATATAATATTTAGTGTCTTACGGTCCGCCTATGTCACCTTATTATACTTGCTCCAATGGTATCTTCAACGTGGATCACTAGGCGGAACAGACAAAACAAATATGCTGCAAAACAATGCACAAAAATCTAAGTACCGATTTTGTTATTTTGTGTAGAGAGCTTTTCGGGTATCTTTTGGCCACAAAATTTTGCAAGAGCCTACAACATTTGGTCATAACCAAAACTATAAAGTGTCAGAATTTAAATATATTTTTATGCTATTTGTTTTAATTGTGCTGTTCATCATGGGTACCTAAGTGTAGAACAACCCCATTAATTACATATTTTTTGTGGTGTTTTTTTGCGTAAAATACACAATTGTCATGTTATTGACACTGTTATGTGTGAACTGTTGTCTTTTTGCGAGGGAATATTTTCAATGGATAGTGGGGCGCTGTAGTGATTGGTGGAGAACCTCAAATGTTTGGAACCTTTGGCCACGTGTGCTTTCAGCATCATTGAGGTCGTTGCCAGCTACAGTATCTTCCAAAAGATCATCATATTGTCGTCAGAGGAAAGACAAGTCCACTACTACCGTATACTCTCAGAGTACATGGCTCATGGCATAGAAATCTCCATGGCATAACCCATCAGCCTAGCGGTTGGCCATCCCGCTGATTTATGTACTTCTCCCCTCGCATATACTCCCTCTGTTTTTAAATATTTGTTTTTTTAGAAATTTTATTAAATGGACTACATACAGATGTATATAGCCACATTTTAGAGATTTACTCATTTTGCTTTGTATGTAGTCACTTGTTGAAATCTCTAGAAAGAAAAATATTTAGAAACGAAGAGAGTATTTTTGAATACATTTGAAACAGTAAGTAATAGGAAGATCAATAATCAATACTCAACTATGAAGAATTTTTTTCCTTTCGAAAAGCTCAACCATGAAGATGGTAAAGCCATTGTCATTTGTCCAAGTGATTGATTGAGCCCACTTAGGAAACAAAGCTTATTGCCTGCGGCTAGCTGCAGGCTTTAAGCACAAGAGAATATGCTGTTGTTCCTATCTGTGTAAGAATGGTGAGTACGCCGGTGCCCGTCCATCTCATGGTATTGCTGTTGCCGTTGAGTGGATTTCGCGACATTTCGGCAGTCTTTTCATGGAGAAAAGAGGCACTCGCTAGATGGTGTTGGCCGGTGGGGAAGAACAATATGGTCATTCCGACCCTGCCATGTGTTTTTTCTGGTTTTCTAGAAGGAGATCTATCATGACAATTCTTGATAGTAACGAAATTACAATATTGACTTATTAACACCTTTACTTAATGAGCTGTGAGTAAGGTTTTTTTTCTTTTGGTCACAATTTCCGGTAAGTTAACGGAAATCTTGTTGAACCACGAGAAACTATACCGGAAATATCGTTGAAACTTTGGTATAGTTCAAAAAGATTCGGCTAAATTTGTATCTAATTGTGTTCAAATAGTATAAAATAATATTTGTATGACTGAGTTAGAACAGCCCAGCTCTTGCCCTCGTGGAAGGGCTCGTCGCGCTTAGAGAAGAAGAATTAGCTAGTGGTTGGGAGAGTTTAAACTCGCACCCTTGGGTATTAGGGCATCTCCAAGGCGGACCTGTAAACCTCTTGCAACCGTTTGGACCAAGCTGTCCCGACAGCGGAAGCCATCCAACGCCAACATATATCGATCCACGGAGCGGTCCGGACGTGATTTCTCCCGCAAACTGAAGACAAATGTGCGAGGTTGGCGGGAGTACGGACCAGTCCCAAGCCCGTTTTCAGACTGCTCTGGCCCAGCAAATACACCTCCCCCTCCCGTGCGTGCTCCCGCCCAGTGCCAGCTGCCCGCATTCATTTCCCTGTAGAGCGCGCCGCTCAACATTGAAGACGGCTGATGGCAGATGCGACCTCTCACTCCCGCCGCCATTGAAGCGGCGCGCCGGCCGAGGGCGCCGCCTGTTGGGGAACGTAGTAATTTCAAAAAAATTCGTACGCACACGCAAGATCATGGTGATGCATAGCAACGAGAGGGGAGAGTGTTGTCTACGTACCCTCATAGACCGGAAGCGGAAGCGTTAGCACAACGCGGTCGATGTAGTCGTACGTCTTCACGGCCCGATCGGTCAAGCACCGAAACTACGGCACCTCCGAGTTCTAGCACACGTTCAGCTCGATGATGATCCCCGGACTCCGATCCAGCAGAATGTCGGGGAAGAGTTCCGTCAGCATGACAGCGTGGTGACGATCTTGATGTTCTACCGTCGCAGGGCTTCGCCTAAGCACCGCTACAATATTATCGAGGATTATGGTGGAAGGGGGCACCGTACACGGCTAAGAGATCAATGATCAATTGTTGTTCCTTTGGGGTGCCCCCCTGCACCCGTATATAAAGGAGCAAGGGAGGAGGAGGCCGGCCCTAGGAGGGGGCGCGCCAAGTGTGGAGTCCTACTAGGACTCCCTAGTCCTAGTAGGATTCCACCTCCCATATGGAATAGGAAAATAGCAAGGGAAAAGGAGAAGGAAGGAAGGGGGCGCCCCCCTTCCCTAGTCCAATTCGGACCAGACCAAGGGAGGGGTGCGGCCACCCTTGAGGCCCTTTTCCTTCTTTCCCGTATGGCCCAATAAGGCCCAATACGTATTCCCGTAACTCTCCGGTACTCCGAAAAATACCCAAATCACTCGGAACCATTCCGATGTCCGAATATAGTCATCCAATATATCGATCTTTACGTCTCGACCATTTCGAGACTCCTCGTGATGTCCCCGATCTCATCCGGGACTCCGAACTCCTTCGGTACATCAAAACTCATAAACTCATAATATAACTGTCATCGAAACCTTAAGCGTGCGGACCCTACGGGTTCGAGAACAATGTAGACATGACCGAGACACGTCTCCGGTCAGTAACCAATAGCGGAACCTGGATGCTCATATTGGCTTCCACATATTCTATGAAGATCTTTATCGGTCAGACCGCATAACAACATACATTGTTCCCTTTGTCATCGGTAGTTACTTGCCCGAGATTCGATCATCGGTATCTCAATACCTAGTTCAATCTCGTTACCGACAAGTCTCTTTACTCGTTCCGTAATACATCATCCTGCAACTAACTCATTAGTTGCAATGCTTGCAAGGCTTAAGTGATGTGCATTACCGAGAGGGCCCAGAGATACCTCTCCGACAATCGGAATGACAAATCCTAATCTCGAAATACGCCAACCCAACAAGTACCTTCGGAGACACCTATAGAGCACCTTTATAATCAGCCAGTTAAGTTGTGACGTTTGGTGGCACACAAAGTGTTCCTCCGGTAAACGGGAGTTGCATAATCTCATAGTCATAGGAACATGTATAAGTCATGAAGAAAGCAATAGCAACAAACTAAACGATCAAGTGCTATGCTAACGGAATGGGTCAAGTCAATCACATCATTCTCCTAATGATGTGATCCCGTTAATCAAATGAAAACTCATGTCTATGGTTAGGAAACATAACCATCTTTGATCAACGAGCTAGTCAAGTAGAGGCATACTAGTGACACTCTGTTTGTCTATGTATTCACACATGTATTATGTTTCCGGTTAATACAATTCTAGCATGAATAATAAACATTTATCATGATATAAGGAAATAAATAATAACTTTATTATTGCCTCTAGGGCATATTTCCTTCAGTCTCCCGCTTGCACTAGAGTCAATAATCTAGTTCACATCGCCATGTGATTTAACATCAATAGTTCACATCACCATGTGATTAACACCCATAGTTCACATCGACATGTGACCAACACCCAAAGGGTTTACTAGAGTCAATAATCTAGTTCACATCGCTATGTGATTAACACCCAAAGAGTATTGAGGTGTGATCATGTTTTGCTTGTGAGAGAAGTTTAGTCAACGGGTCTGCCACATTCAGATCCGTAAGTATTTTGCAAATTTCTATGTCAACAATGCTCTGCATGGAGCTGCTCTAGCTAATTGCTCCCACTTTCAATATGTATCCATATTGATACTTAGAGTCATCTGGATCAGTGTCAAAACTTGCATCGACGTAACCCTTTATGACGAACATTTTGTCACCTCCATAATCGAGAAACATATCCTTATTCTACTAAGGATAATTTTGACCAATTTCCAGTGATCTACTCCTAGATCACTATTGTACTCCTTTGCCAAACTCAGGGCAGGGTATACAATAGGTCTGGTACACATCATGGCATACTTTATAGAACCTATGGCTGAGGCATAGGGAATAACTTTCATTCTCTCTCTATCTTCTGTCGTGGTCGGGTTTTGAGTCTTACTCAACTTCACACCTTGTAACACAGGCAAGAACTCCTTTTTTACTGTTCCATTTTGAACTACTTCAAAATCTTGTCAAGGTATGTACTCATTGAAAAAACTTATCAAGCATATTGATCTATCTCCATAGATCGTGATGATCAATATGCAAGCAGCTTCACCGAGGTCTTTCTTTGAAAAACTCCTTTCAAACATTCCTTTATGCTTTGCAGAATAATTCTACATTATCTCCAATCAACAATATGTCTTTCACATATACTTATCAGAAATGCTGTAGTGCTCCCACTCACTTTCTTGTAAATACAGACTTCACCGCAAGTCTGTATAAAACTATATGCTTTGATCAACTTATCAAAGCGTATATTCCAACTCCGAGATGCTTGCACTAGTCCATAGATGGATCGCTGGAGCTTGCATATTTTGTTAGTACCTTTAGGATTGACAAAACCTTCTGGTTGCATCATATACAACTCTTCTTTAATAAATCCATTAAGGAATGCAGTTTTGTTTATCCATTTACCAGATTTCATAAAATGCGGCAATTGCTAACATGATTCGGACAGACATAAGCATAGATACGACTGAGAAACTCTCATCGTAGTCAACACCTTGAACTTGTCGAAAACCTTTTTGCGACAATTCTAGCTTTGTAGATAGTAACACTACTATCAGCGTCTGTCTTCCTCTTGAAGATCCAATTAATCTCAATGGCTTGCCGATCATTGGGCAAGTCAATCAAAGTTCATACTTTGTTCTCATACATGGATCTCATCTCAGATTTCATGGCCTCAAGCCATTTCGCGGAATCTGGGCTCATCATCGCTTCCTTATAGTTCGTAGGCTCGTCATGGTCAAGTAACATGACCTCCAGAACAGGATTACCGTACCACTCTGGTGCGGATCTCACTCTGGTTTACCTATGAGGTTCAGTAGTAACTTGATCTGAAGTTACATGATCATCATCATTAGCTTCCTCACTAATCGGTGTAGTAGTCACAGGAATAGATTTCTGTGATGAACTACTTTCCAATAAGGGAGTAGGTACAGTTACCTCATCAAGTTCTACTTTCCTCCCACTCACTTCTTTCAAGAGAAACTCCTTTTCTAGAAAGGATCCATTCAAAGCAACGAATATATTGCCTTCGGATCTGTGATAGAAGGTGTACCCAACATTTTCTTTTGGGTATCCTATGAAGACGCACTTCTCCGATTTGGGTTAGAGCTTATCAGGTTGAAACTTTTTCACATAAGCATTGCAACCTCAAACTTTAAGAAACGACAACTTAGGTTTCTTGCCAAACCATAGTTCATACGGTGTCGTCTCAACGGATTTAGATGGTGCCCTATTTAACGTGAATGCAGCTGTCTCTAATGCAAAACCCCAAAACAATAGTGGTAGCTTGTTAAGAGACATCATAGATCGCACCATATCTAATAAAGTACGGTTATGACGTTCGGACACACCATTATGCTGTGGTGTTCCAGGTGGCGTGAGTAGTGAAACTATTTCACATTGTTTTTAACTGAAGGCCAAACTCGTAACTCAAATATTTTACTTCTGCGATCATATCGTAGAAACTTTTATTTTGTTACGATGATTCTCCACTTCACTATAAAATTCTTTGAACTTTTCAAATATTTCAGACTTGTGTTTCATCAAGTAGATATACTCATATCTGCTCAAATCATCTGTGAAGATCAGAAAATAATGATACCTGCCACGAGGCTCAATATTCATCGGACCACATACATCAGTATGTATGATTTCCAACAAATCTGTTGCTCGCTCCATTGTTCCGGAGAACGGAGTCTTAGTCATCTTGCCCATGAGGCATGGTTCGCAAGCATCAACTGATTCATAATCAAGTGATGCCAAAAGCCCATCAGCATGGATTTTCTTCATGCGCTTTACACCAATATGACCTAAACGGCAGTGCCACAAATAAATTGCACCATCATTATTAACTTTGCATCTTTTGGTTTCAATATTTATGAATATGTGTATCACTACGATCGAGATCCAACGAACCATTTTCATTGGGTGTGTAACCATATAAGGTTTTATTCATGTAGACAGAACAACAATTTATTCTCTTACTTAAATGAATAACCATATTGCAATAAACATGATCAAATCATATTCATGCTCAACGCGAACACCAAATAACACTTATTTAGGTTCAACACTAATCCCAAAAGCATAGGGAGTGTGCGATGATGGTCATATCAATCTTGGAACCACTTCCAACACACATCGTCACTTCACCCTTAACTAGTCTATGTTCATTCTGCAACTCCCGTTTCGAGTTACTACTCTTAGCAACTGAACCAGTATCAAATACCGAGGGGTTGCTATGAACACTAGTAAAATACACATAAATAATCTGTATATCAAATATACCTTTGTTCACTTTGCCATCCTTCTTATCCGCCAAATACTTGGGGCAGTTCCGCTTCCAGTGACCAGTCCCTTTGCAGTAGAAGCACTTAGTCTCAGGCTTAGGACCAGACTTGGGCTTCTTCACTTGAGCAGCAACTTGCTTGCCGTTCTTCTTGAAGTTCCCCTTCTTCCCTTTGCCCTTTTCTTGAAACTAGTGGTCTTGTCTACCATCAACACTTGATATTTTTCTTGATTTCTACCTTCGCCGATTTCAGCATTACGAAGAGCTTGGGGATCATTTCCGTTATCCCTTGCATATCATAGTTCATCATGAAGTTCTACTAACTTGGTGATGGTGACTAGAGAATTCTGTCAATCACTATTTTATCTGGAAGATTAACTCCCATTTGATTCAAGTGATTGTAGTACCCAGACAATCTGAGCACATGCTCACTGCTTGAGCTATTCTCCTCCATCTTTTAGCTATAGAACTTGTTGGAGACTTCATATCTCTCAACTCGGGTATTTGCTTGAAATATTAACTTCAACTCCTGGAATATCTCATATGGTCCATGACGTTCAAAATGTCTTTGAAGTCCCGATTCTAAGCCGTTTAAGCATGGTGCACTAAACTATCAAGTAGTCATCATATTGAGCTAGCCAAATATTCATAACATCTGCATCTACTCCTGCAATAGGTTTGTCACCTAGCGGTGCAACAAAGACATAATTCTTCTGTGCAGCAATGAGGATAAACCTCAGATCACAGATCCAATCCGCATCATTGCGACTAACATCTTTCAACTTAGTTTTCTCTAGGAACATATCAAAAATAAAACAGGGGAGCTAAACGCGAGCTATTGATCTACAACATAGATATGCTAATACTACCAGGACTAAGTTCATGATAAATTAAAGTTCAATTAATCATATTACTTAAGAACTCCCACTTAGATAGACATCGCTCTAATCCTCTAAGTGATCACGTGATCCAAATCAACTAAACCATGTCCGATCATCACGTGAGATGGAGTAGTTTCAATGGTGAACATCACTATGTTGATCATATCTACTATATGATTCACGCTCGACCTTTCGCTCTCCGTGTTCCGAGGCCATATCTGTTATATGCTAGGCTCGTCAAGTTTAACCTGAGTATTCCATGTGTGCAACTGTTTTGCACCCGTTGTATTTGAACATAGAGCCTATCACACCCGATCATCACGTGGTGTCTCAGCACGAAGAACTTTCGCAACGGTGCATACTCAGGGAGAACACTTATACTTTGATAATTTAGTGAGGGGTCATCTTATAATGCTACCGTCAATCAAAGCAAGATAAGATGCATAAAAGATAAACATCACATGCAATCAATATAAGTGATATGATATGGCCATCATCATCTTGTACTTCTGATCTCCATCTCCGAAGTACCGTCATGATCACCATCGTCACCGGCGTGACACCTTGATCTCCATCGTAGCATCGTTGTCGTCTCGCCAATCTTATGCTTCCACGACTATCGCTACCTCTTAGTGATAAAGTAAAGCATTATAGCGCGATTGCATTGCATACAATAAAGCGACAACCATATGGCTCCTTCCAGTTGTCGATAACTCGGTTACAAAACATGATCATCTCATACAATAAAATTTAGCATCATGTCTTGACCATATCACATCACAACATGCCCTGCAAAAACAAGTTAGACGTCCTCTACTTTGTTGTTGCAAGTTTTACGTGGCTGCTACGGGCTTAGCAAGAACCGTTCTTACCTACGCATCAAAACCACAACGATAATTTGTCAAGTTGGTGCTGTTTTAACCTTCGCAAGGACCGGGCGTAGCCACACTCGGTTCAACTAAAATTGGAGAAACTGACACCTGCCAACCACCTGTGTGCAAAGCACGTCGGTAGAACCAGTCTCGCGTAAGCGTACGCGTAATGTCGGTCCGGGCCGCTTCATCCAACAACACCATCGAACCAAAGTATGACATGCTGGTAAGCAGTATGACTTATATCGCCCACAACTCACTTGTGTTCTACTCGTGCATATAACATCAACACATAAAACCTAGGCTCGGATGCCACTGTTGGGAAACGTAGTAATTTCAAAAAAATTCCTACGCACACGCAAGATCATGGTGATGCATAGCAACGAGAGGGGAGAGTGTTGTCTACGTACCCTCGTAGACCGGAAGCGGAAGCGTTAGCACAACGCGGTTGATATAGTCGTACGTCTTCACGGCCCGACCGATCAAGCACCGAAACTACGGCACCTCCGAGTTCTAGCAAACGTTCAGCTCGATGACGATCCCCGGACACCGATCCAGCAGAATGTTGGGGAAGAGTTCCGTCAGCACGACGGCGTGGTGACGATCTTGATGTTCTACCGTCGCAGGGCTTCGCCTAAGCACCGCTATAATATTATTGAGGATTATGGTGGAAGGGGGCACCGCACACGGCTAAGAGATCAATGATCAATTGTTGTTACTTTGGGGTGCCCCCTGCACCCGTATATAAAGGAGCAAGGGAGGAGGAGGCCGGCCCTAGGAGGGGGCGCGCCAAGTGTGGAGTCCTACTAGGACTCCCTAGTCCTAGTAGGATTCCACCTCCCATATGGAATAGGAAAATAGGAAGGGAAAAGGAGAAGGAAGGAAGGGGGCGCCCCCCTTCCCTAGTCCAATTCCGACCAGACAAAGGGAGGGGTGCGGCCACCCTTGAGGCCCTTTTCCTTCTTTCCCGTATGGCCCAATAAGGCCCAATACGTATTCCCGTAACTCTCCGGTACTCGAAAAAATACCTGAATCACTCGGAACCTTTCCGATGTCCGAATATAGTCGTCCAATATATCGATCTTTATGTCTCGATCATTTCGAGACTCCTCGTCATGTCCCCGGTCTCATCCGGGACTCCGAACTCCTTCGGTACATCAAAACTCATAAACTCGTAATATAACTGTCATCGAAACCTTCAGCGTGCGGACCCTATGGGTTCGAGAACAATGTAGACATGACCGAGACACGTCTCCGGTCAATAACCAAAAGCGGAACCTGGATGCTCATATTGGCTCCCACATATTCTACGAAGATCTTTATCGGTCAGACCGCATAACAACATACGTTGTTCCCTTTGTCATCGGTATGTTATTTGCCCGAGATTCGATCGTCAGTATCTCAATACCTAGTTCAATCTCATTACCGGCAAGTCTCTTTACTCGTTCTGTAATACATCATCCTGCAACTAACTCATTAGTTGCAATGCTTGCAAGGCTTAAGTGATGTGCATTGCCGAGAGGGCCCAGAGATACCTCTCCGACAATCGGAGTGACAAATCCTAATCTCGAAATACGCCAACCCAACAAGTACCTTCGGAGACACCTGTAGAGCACCTTTATAATCATCCAGTTACGTTGTGACGTTTGGTGGCACACAAAGTGTTCCTCCGGTAAACGGGAGTTGCATAATCTCATAGTCATAGGAACATGTATAAGCATGAAGAAAGCAATAGCAACAAACTAAACGATCAAGTGCTATGCTAACGGAATGGGTCAAGTCAATCACATCATTCTCCTAATGATGTGATCTCGTTAATCAAATGACAACTCATGTCTATGGTTAGGAAACATAACCATCTTTGATCAACGAGCTAGTCAAGTAGAGGCATACTAGTGACACTCTGTTTGTCTATGTATTCACACATGTATTATGTTTCCGGTTAATACAATTCTAGCATGAATAATAAACATTTATCATGATATAAGGAAATAAATAATAACTTTATTATTGCCTCTAGAGCATATTTCCTTCACCGCCCGCGACGCGTCTCCGGTGTCCGTGCCTGTTCAGTGTCGGAGACGTGTGACTGGACGGGGCGGGGCGGATATCTACCGCGTTCATTCAACGCCGTTGTCCATCCATTTGATGCCATTAAGCAGGCTTGACGGCCGAGAAACCCACTCCGGCGCCGTGCATTGACGCACTCGGATGCATGGCCTCACCGGAATCCGCTATATAAAGGTGGCCACACTCGACTAACACCACACCACAACACCAGCCCCTCCGCATCCTCCTCCCTTGCATGGCATCTGCCATGACCGCCAGCAGAAAAGCAATGTGGGATAGTCTGTCGCCGGAGATGAAGCACGCGGTGGCCACCCTTGACACCACCTGGCATAGCCGCCGTCCCAGGCGGATCGAGGCCGGCTTGCCGGCCAGCTCGCCCGAGGACTCCGATGACGAGGACGACACCACGATGAAGACGGGCTCCAACAACACCGCACCGGCTCCCGCGCCTCCTGTGCATGCAGGCTTCACCACGGAGCAGGCGCAGAAGCAGTTCAACGCCGCCATGGCGAAGGTGCAGCCTGCGCCGGCGACTTTGTCGGTGTTCCAGCAGGCGCAGGAAGAACATCGGTACAACATGTTCCTCCTGGAGTAGTGCCGACTGGCGGAGGGCCAGATCTACGGCGAGGGCGCGAGCGAGGAAGCCGTGGCGTCCATGGCCGCGACTAACCCAAATTTCATTTATATGGGCCAAATACATTCACATGAGGTTTCATACAAAGGAACTATGTCTGAGTGGTTACAGTGGCGGAGCTAGATGTAGGTTACGCCTGGGGCTGTGCTGTGTTGAGTGATAAACTTCTATGATTTTCTATACTTTGTATGAAGAAATTATAAGGGAAGTTGTTTCTAGGCCTGGGGCTATAGCCCTAGCTGCCACAGGCCTGTTTCCACCACTGAGTGGTTAGTAGATGTGGCTCAAGGGTCTACTAACATGATGGACAAGAAATTGTTGCACCACTATAGAGAAACACAAATCCAGTCTAAGATCTAGCATTATTTGGGATCATAGAAATAACCAGCAACTGCGTACCCGGGCATAGTCAAGCATCATTCATATAGTACGTCGTATTGAAGTTGCACATAGAATTGACACATGAGAGCTGACTTGCAACAAGAAAGCACACGTCACTGACGGGACTCACCCAGATATGTAGTAACTGTCTACATTGCATTCGATCGACTAATGAGTCATCCCCTGGTTCATGTGGGGTGCGACGGTTCCCCATCCTCTCCATGTTGGCATGCCACCCTGCTTGCATCTCAAACCCACGACTCTTGAGCTGGCGGTACGCCTGGCAAAGGGTGTGAAGCCCACAGAAGGTGCGGACGCAGCAGTTAATTCAGGTTTTCTTGTCAAGATCGTGCTCCGCCCGCAGCCTGGCGTGGTAGCATAGCAGCAGGCGTATGGGATGGAACTTATCGATGTCGTCCCCAGGGCCTGCAGCACGTACATCGTCCCACTCGCGCAACATTCTGAGCAGAGCAGCACTAGGTTCATTCATTCATTCATTGATCCGAACACCCAACCAAGTTATCATTCAACAATTAGCAAAAACCACAAGTAGCTATATTTTTCTTGTGGGGAGACAGGAAGGACCTCACATGTGCCCCCCTTATTGACGACCTCGGCTATTCTCCCCAAAGTGACACACGGGCATAAGAGAGTCATGCAGCCATTACATCGTACACAAAGCCACCGGTGCCCCTGCCCCATCAGCTACAACAGCCGTTGCTGCTGATGGGAATCTCTACGAGCAGCGGCCATACTCACAGCATAGAGCATCGCGATTCGGCTTCTCACGCATGACTCTCGCCCATGGAGAAATCGCTGGAAGCATCGGTCCGTCGAGGAGGCTCACCTTAATTAAATATAACAGTCATGGTGTTTTTTGGGCTCCCCGCAAAAAAGGGTGTTTTTTTTGGTTGAAATATCCCTTTCATGGCGTTGACACTGTTCTGTGTGAACCGTTGTTGTTTTGCGGGGGGGATATTTCCATTGGTTAGTGGGGTGAAGTAGTGATCGATGGAGAACCTCAAATGTCTAGAATCTCTGGCCAGGTAGCCAGCCATGTGTGTTGACATCATCACTGAGGTCATTGCTAGCTATAGTACCTTCAAATAGATCATCATATTGTCGCCAGAAGAAAAGCAGGTCCACTACTACATAGACTCCATGAGTACCTGACAATAGGGTTTTACTGAAAAAATTGGACACCGTTTGAAATTGTCAAAGAAGCTGCGTATAAATGCCATAGAACAACCATGCACTTGGCCAAGCGGTAGGGCGTGTGCCTCTTAGGAGGTTCGAGTCCCATTTTCAACAATAGTTTTTTTTGCCATAATTGGGCATACGAACAAATTAACTCGCAACCTCCTGATGTTTACCAGGCTTATAAAAATAATATTGATAGCCGTGCGGTGACATGGAGTTGAACTCGTGACCGGCCTCCTAATGTTTATTTACCAGGCATACTGCCCCATTTCAACATGTTTTTTCTGCGTTATTTAGGCTTGATGAAAAATATTGCTCGCCATGCAGTGGCAAGGAGTCAAACTCGCGACCTCCTGATGTTTACCAGGCGTACTGCCCATTAGACCAGAACCAAATTATTGGTCGCGGTGTGGTGGCATGGAGTTGAACTCACGACCTCTTGATGGTTACGACTCGTACTGCCCATTAGACCATAACCATATCAACATGTATTTTTGTCTTATGCAGAGCTTGCAAAAAATAAGTATTGGACGCGGTGCGATAGCATTGAATCAAACTCGCAAGATCCTGATGGTTACCATGGTTACTTCCCATTAGACCAGAACATTTTAACAACAGGTTTTATGCATTATTCAGGCTTACGAAAAAAATATTGGTTGCAGTGCACTAGCATGGAGTCGAACTCTCACGACCTACTGATGGGTACTAGGCATACTAAAAAATTCAACAACAATTCCAACAACATTTTTTTCGTCTTATTCAGGCTTACTAAAAAGTTCATTCTTCACGGTACAGTGGCATGGAGTCGAACTCACAATCTCGGGATGGTTACTAGGTGTCGTCGAACTCACAATCTCGGGATGGTTAGTAGGTGTACTGCCAGACAAGAACCATTTCAACAATAGGTTTTTTGTGTTATTTAGGCTTTAAAAAATTGGTCACAGGGCGGTGGCATGGAGTCGAACTCACGACCTCCTAATAGTTACCAGGTGTACTGCCCGTTAGACCAGAACCATTTCAACAACAAGTTCTTTTTTGTGTTATTCAGGCTTAGGTCATGATGTGGTGGCATGGAGTCGAAGTTATGACCTCTTGAGGGTTACAAGATGTACTGCCCATTAGACCATAAAGTAGTTGGTGTGCGCATTAGGTTAAAAAATATATTTTGATGCTATATTTTTTGAATTCAAAATTTGTCTGGATATTTTGAACGAAAAAATACAGATTTTTTGAGATTTTTCGGAAACCGGATTTTCCGGTTCATCCCAAATAACCCGGAATCGAAATTAAAAAAAACCTTGCCCGACATAACCGTCAGCCTAGCGGCCGGCCATCTCTCTGAATTTAACTTTCAATTGGAGAGACTACATGGCCCATGATTTATGGACTTCAACCATTGCATATATTGTTGAATACTTTTGGAACCTTAACATCAAGTCACCAACAAGATCAAGAAGAATGAATACTCAACTATGAAGATGGCACATGCATTGCTACTTGTCAAAGGAATTGATTGAGCCCGCATAGGGAACAAAGCTTATTGCCTGTAGCTAGCTAGGCTTTAAGGGCAAGAGAATATGCTTTTGTTCCTATTTGCTTAACGAGCGGCGCTCATCCATCTCATGGTGCTGCTGCTGTCTTTGAGTGTATTTCACGATATTTCGGCAGTCCTTTCATGGTGAAAAGAGGCACTCGCTAGCTGGTGGACGGTGGGGAGCCCGAGGTTGTTCCCACCTTGCCATGTGTTTTTCTTAGTTTTCAGGTAGGAGGTCCACCATGACAATTATTGATAACAATATTACTATGCTGACTCATTCCCACCCATCTCATGGTTTTAATTGTGGTCGGAATTCCTGTAAAATACCGGAAATCTCGTTCAACCTTGAGAAGCTTTGGTACTTATCAAAAATATTCGGATGAATTTGAATCTAAGCGTTCAAATAGTGTCAAATAGTACTTGTATGACTAATTTAGGACAACCCAAACCTTGGCCCGGTGGAAGGCCTCGTCATGCTTAGAAAAAAAATCCTAGCAGCTTGGAGGGTTTAAACTCGCACCCTTAGGGTATTAAAGGGAGTATGCTAACAACTAGAGCAACAAGTAGTTCATGTATACCACGGGGGTTTTAAGAGGGGTGAGATTTATCCATATTAAATCTTTGAAGAACCCTTTCTATATATGCATACCAGTGAACTAAACATCTTTCCGGAAGGTGGTCAAGTTGTGCCACAAGAACAGCTTGTTTTTACCCCCCAGTCTACCATCCCAAGCTCTATCGTAAAGTAAGAACTAGATTATTCTATCCCATTATCATTGCTGATCATATTTATATAATCGACATAAACTGAGATAATATAGGATTGATTACGAGATATCTTAATAAATGCGCAAGGACAATCATCATGATTTGTGTAATATCTTTTCTTGAGAAATTAATTCACTTAGCTGGTTGTACCACATTATACAAGACTATTTTAACCCATGTAGCAACCTCTGCAATTTGACGTTGTGCATGATGGCTTGTTTTGGGATCCCGAATACTTAATTCTTCAGGAACACATATATAAATGACCCCACAAAAACCACATATAAATGTCCAAACCATGTGACCCATACAAATACGTGTGGTCACTACATCCATTAAAAGCGTTTGGAGATTTAAGGTTCCCTCAACAATTTTTTGAAGATTTAAGGTAGCTGCCATATGATAACACGTCTTATTGGTTGCACATAGATTTGACCCATGGTGGGAAGTGACTGGTTGGACGAAGAACAACTTGCAACAGCTAAGCACACCGACATATACATGGATAAAAAAGTAAGACTGGATAAGTAGCTGGACGTTGACACCCCTAGCCAGGATATATAGAGAAGAGTAACCGTCTGCATTGCTTTCAATTGACTAACGAGTCATCCCCTGGTTCATCTGGGGCGCGACGGTCTTCCCCATCCTCTCCATGTTGGCATGCCATCCCGCCTGCATGTCGAAGCCACGACTCTTGAGCTCGCGATACTCCTGGCAGAGGGCACAATACCCGCAGAAGGTGTGGACACAGCAGTCGGCGCATGGCTTCTCCTCCAGCCCGTGCTCTGCCCGCAGTCTGGCGCGGTAGCAGCAGTGGTAGAGGATGGAGCCTATCGCGGACGTCCCCAAGCCCAGCAGCACGTGCATCGTCCCACTCGCACAGCATGCTGTGGAGAGCAATAGTAGCATTCATTCATTCATTGATACGGACACCCGATCAAGTTATCGTTCAACAATTAGTGAAAACACAAGTATATAGTTGTATTTTTGTTGTGGGGGCATAGACAAACTCACATATGGCCCCCTTGTCGATGATCTCGGTGATCCTCCCGAAGGCGATGCACGGGCAGAAGAGTGTCAGGAAGCCTGTAGGTTGCACATGATGCACGGGTTGTCAAAAGAAGCCCACTTATCTTAGATTTTAGTATATGATTTTATTAGCTTTCTTTTCTTGTTTCTATCAATGGGCGTGGTTTTTCCACCGTGCAAGGAAGGGATATCCAATGCATCAGTCTACCGTCCAACGCTGCTTTGAGATTTATGCTTTTGTTTTGCTTTAGGCCAATATTTGTCTTTTTTCAGAGTGCTACATGATGTTTCCATTGCAAAAAGAGAAGATCTTTTCCTGAAGTGTACCTTAAGATTTCGTCCTGTACCAATAAATAAGAGTGTGATTGTTTTAGATTAGATTACTACTGCACAACGTTACGTCACTAAAACATTTTGATAGAAACTACGAATCGTCCAAACCTGAAAAAATATAGCACGAATCTCAAATCACGCGGTAGACGGTGGATCCATGCATGAAATATTCCGTGCATGGTAGAATTGCTTGTATGAGTGTATCTTCTTTGATAAGCACCCGCTGCTCTTATATTTCTTTATCGAGGGAGTATTTATTATGCTGTATGCATATCAGGTATATACCAGCGTTGCCCTGAATTAATGAACAGGAGAGATCAAACTAAGCTTACAGCCGCCGAGGTCGTCGAAGCAGCCGCAGAGGCCGGAGGACCAGGAGACCTTGTTCCGGTGGCCGGCCATGGGGACGTCGGGGCAGAAGGTAGCCTCCGCGCCGGCGCTGCGGTCGAGACGATGCGGTCACCGGCGTAGCACTATTACAACTAGCTCGCCGGAGACTTGTGTGCCCTGTGAGCGGCCATGCGCGCGGCATTTAAGGACGGCCAGAGCCGGGCTACTCCGGCCCGTTTCCCACGCGCGGCCACACAAAGGTCGGCTGTCACGGGCTAACGTCCTAGGGTGCACGCGCTGTCGCCGCCCGAGTAGCCATGGCTTTACCTGAGGTGACCCCACGCACTGTGTAGTGCGGAGTCGCCGCCGTCCACGTCTCCTCCTCGCCGGAAAACATTCGGTCAGTGCGCTGGCTTTGCTGGTAGCTAGGTTTAGGGTGAAGTTCACCTGACATGTGTGATCCCGGTGACGGGATCTTCGTGCACCTACAGTTCTCAGTTTGACATTCACGGTTAGTGTGTGGGGTCGATGGAGACCTTTTCACTGTAGGGACGGGCCAATACAGTCCATCCCACCAGTAGATCCGATGGACGAACACTAGGTGACGAAATAAGTGCTTTCTCCATTTCTCAGAATGAAAGGTGTGGTAAAAGATTTTCTCCAGAAGTCAAGCTTTTCTGTATTGACCAAGTTCATGGAAGAAAATGTCATGTTTTCCCTATATACTTGGGCAAACATAAATTAGCTTGACTTTTTAGGAAAATACACATGAGCTCCTGGGTGCTCCACATTCCTGTACGAATATTAATCATAAAAAATACCAAAAAGTTCAAAAGAAAATCTGAAATTTAAGGATATCAAACCTGGGTCTCCATTCTACTCCCGTGGGAAGTCTGGTGAAAAAATACCAGAAAATGGCCTCCTCTCCCACCACCAACCACACCCCCTCTGATCCCTCCCCAGCCACCAACCCCCCCTCCCCTCCGTCCTAGCTTCCCTGCTGATCCAGATCCAGAGCTGCTGACTGCCGGTGCTGAGGATGAAGACGGGGACTCTCTCGCGCGCTTCGATGGTTGCCCTAGGATCCTCCCTCTGCTCAAGCTACCACCACCTCCAGATCGACTCCCCCCACGCCGCTAGTCGTGACCGACGCATCTCAGGCATCTACGGAGAAGGAGTGGGTGGAGGTCGGGGGCCAGCATCGCCGGAGGTTGAAGCTATCTGCCCCGCCCCGCAAGGAGACCGACTGTGCCCTCGCTTTCAAGCAGAGAGCTTATGGGCTCTGCCTCCATTGCTTGGCGGAGAACCACTTCGTCGCCGACTGTCGTGGGCCTGGGTCGCGGCCGCTCTGGGCGTCGCGAGCGTGGCTGTCCAGACCGCCTCCCTGCCAGCCATGGTCATCTCCGCAGCGCCCTGTTGCCGCCGGCTGCTCCTCGCCTCCCCAAACACCCGCCCCCAGCTCCTTCACAGTGGTTGCAGAAGCGCTCGTGGGCCTCTGTTGTTGCCGCTCTGACTGGGCTCATTCAAGGGGCCCCTTGTAGCAAATCCGGCGCCCCCTGTTCGGGTCTGTCCGACCCCGACGAGCCGACCTTGGCTGCTGATTTGGGGCTGTTGAAACCCCTCTTTGCAGCTCAGACCGAGGCGCTGCGTGCCGAGTTGCAGGCTCTGGTTACTACTCGTGCGGAGGAGGTCGTTCAACCGCTCCGCGACATGGTCGTTGCTCTGCATGGTTGGGCGGCCCAGGTCTCAGGCCTCTTGGAGCGGCTGGAGGCTATCAGTGGCAAAGTTGTTGATTTGTCGGCTGTCAATCAGTCTCTTGAGGCACGAGAGGGAGGGAATATGGGGAATGGTGGGGGACCTTCTCCTTGGCGCATTTGGGTTTGCCTCCTCCATGGTGCGAGCATGAGGAGACGGCACCCTTTATTGTTGCTGATGGTAAGGATGTCAGTGAGGCGGGAGTGGCCGGGTGCTTGTTTGAGGTTCTAGCAACTATGGCGCTACCTGCAGATGTTCTTCCTGCGGTGGATGTAGCTCCGCACGAGACCAAGGATTGCTTCCATTACTAAATGTGTAAGTTCACATTCCATAGCAATAAAAGTATTGCAACTTGCAGGTATGATGTAGCACTAGACATCAACACCGTGGGGCCATTCCGGATAATGAGTTTCGCGCAGCGGTTTCGGTAATTCAAGGTGAGGAGGAGCAAGCTAAGGTTGCTGAGATAGTCACATCGAGCAATGATATGGAGCATATTGAGGTGGCCTTGCCTAATGGTTTGGTTGGAGAGGTGCCTCCCTTTGTCTCCTCTTCGGTGACGCTTGCTTCAGGGGGCACTACCAATATGATGTCTTTTGGGTCCGAGGAGCCACTTGGTGATATTGGTGCGCCATCAACCACCTTGTTGGATGAGTTCCTAAGCAGTTTTAGTTGCGCAGCGCCGCGGTCCTTGCTCGAGGAACCGATTCATGTATAGATTGACGGGGCATCTACTTGTTCCGAGAGGTATAGTGGACGTTTGGATAAGAAGAACATAATCTGCGACATTCCTACTGCCAAGCGCGCTGAATATAGGTTGGTAGAGGCTTATGGGGAACTGCCGAAGGGGGTGACATCTAAGAAAGGCTCCGAGGAGGATGTGCAAGAGAAGATGAACTCTTATCTTCGGATGTACAAAAAACCGCTTACGCCAACGGCAATCCAGGCAATTCATGCATTGGTGAAGGCCAATGGTTGATCTCATTTTTCAAAAGGTTAGGTGCGAGTTCACATCTAGTTGTAGGCATGTTCTTGAGGTTGCAGTGGTTATCTTGGTTGGGTATGTTGTGTTGACGATGGTCTTGGGCCTCGGCACCCTTGTATCTGGCTCGGACGACATCCCTTGAGTGCTAGCCCGGTGTGTGTGGTCTTCACCAGTTTCCCTTAATTAACCGATGCCATGTATGGTTTCTGGGTCCGATTTCCCTTATGAACCGGACCAACTCTCTTCTTCTATATGCAGTGCGGGAGCCCCCCCCCCCCCCCCCCCCCCCTCCGATGAGGTTCCGTAAAAAATATACCAGAAAACATATATGTAGCGAAGGAAAAACTGTCCGGACCAAAATCCATCCAAATGGTTTTCTTCTATACACGGGAAATTTTTGCCTTTTTTGTCATGAATACATTTCCTGGTATTTTTTCACAAAATTTCTTACGGGAGTAGATCAAGAACCAGGTTTGATATCCCAAAATTCCAGATTTTGTTTTGAATTTCTCAGTATTTTTTTGAATTTAATGTTCGTATAGGGGTGTGGAGCACCCGGGTGCTACAAATCCGCTTCTGACTTTTTAATACTAACTAGCAAAAGGGCCCGTCATGCGATGCAACGGGAGAAAAAAAATTATAATCTCTAATGGTCATGATCATATTTTGTTGCATCACCGAGATACACTATAACTTTCGATTTCGACATATCATGAACGTTTTTTTAAACTCATGAACGTATTTGAAATCATGAACATTTTTTTAAACTCGTGAATATATGAAATTGTGAACTTTTTCAAATTCATGAACACATTTACAAATTGTCGAACATTTTCTAAAATCAAGAACATTTTTGAATCCATGAACATTTTGTACTATTTACAAACGTTTCTTTAATTGTGAACATTGTTTTTACAAACTTTCTTGAATCGCGAACATTTCTAGTGAAGGAAATATGTCCTAGAGGCAATAATAAAGTTGTTATTTATATTTCCTTATATTATGATAAATGTTTATTATTCATGCTAGAATTGTATTAACCGGAAACTTTGTACATGTGTGAATACATAGACAAAACAGAGTGTCCCTAGTATGCATCTACTTGACTAGCTCGTTAATCAAAGATGATTAAGTTTCCTGACCATAAACATGTGTTGCCATTTGAGGAACGGGAAAAAGGGCTATAGATGGGATTGACACTAATGGCGCACGAGACAAGCGGTGCGCCATTAGTATATATTAATGGCGCACCACCTTCTGATACGCCATTAGAGTTGAAACTACTAATGGCGCACCTGGCCCAGGGTGCGCCATTAGTATCAAAAAAAATTGAACTAGTGCGCCTGTCCAAACATACTAATGGTGCATCCAGACACAATGCACCATTACTAGTTACAACTAGTAATGGCGCACCTGTCAGAAAGTGCGTCACTAATGTTGTTTTTTTTATTATATTTTTTATTCTTTTTTTACAAAACTACTAATGGCGCACTGTTTCACCGTGCGCCATTACTAGTTTAAACTAGTAATGGCGCACTGTGGGACAGTGCGCCATTAGTATGTTTTTTTTTGCAAAACTACTAATGGCGCACCACCAGAAGGTGCGCCATTAGTAACCTGGATTACTAATGGCCCATTTAGAGTTGGTGCGCCATTAGTAATCCCTCCCCTGCCTCGTCTCACCCGCGCCTGACCACCACCGCCCACCACTTCCCCGGCCGTGCTCGCTTCCCTCGCCGCACCCGACCACCTCCCTCACCGTCCCCCCTCCGCCCGCGCCCTCGCTGTCCCCCTCCCCCCGCGGCCCCGCCTGCGACAACCTCCCTCCCGAGCGCGACAGCTAGGGTTCCTAGCCGCCGCCACCGCTGCTGGCGCCCCCGTGCCCCCACGGCCCCCACCACCGCAGCTCCTCCATCGCCGACGCCTCCGCGATCTCGCCGTGGCCGCCGGCCTCCCCACGACCAACCGAGGCATCCCTTCGACGACGCCGCCGCCGCCGCCGCCGACCCCGACACCAACCCAACCCCGACCCCTCCGGCGACCGGCCGCGCCCGCCCAGGTACCTCTCCTCCTTCCTCCTTCCTCCCTCTCCACCCTTCCTCCTCCTTGTCGCCTCCAAAATTGGCCATGACCCAGTGCACTTTAATTTGTTAGAAAGATAAATATTTTGTTGGACAAAGTAGTTCAACATATGCTACACATGACATTTTTACAAATCTACATTAGAGCAAACACACAGCAATTTCCATCTATTCAAACCCCTAATTATCTAAGACATGGCAGTTGCCATCTATTCAAACTCCATTGATAGAAATAACTAGAATTAATGCCACACTTTTTTAGTCAAATACCACACTGCTTCTTGGCTTGACAGAGTTATACTTGATAGATGAAGTATGTGTGTATTCAGATGCTTTGTGTAATTGTACCTGTTATATCTGACCACCGTTTATTGTGGTTTTAATTTTGTTACAGTGTTCTCAAGTATAACAACATAGTGGGATCATTTGTCAACATAGTGGGATCATTTTGCAGATTCCAGCAAACAACATAGTGGGATCATTTGTCAAGGCCAGCATCAGAGTGCTAATTTACAGGTATAAATAGATAAAAGATTCAAAGAGTAGCTCTTTTCTTACCAGCATCATGGCCAAGCTGCTAGTTCAACTACTGGCCAACTAGTGGCCCTTGTTATCAAAGTAGTCTTGCCACACGTTCATAGTAATCTCCAATCATATTAGCAGTACTGAATCAAACTTGTCTTGTTTTATGGGAATGGTTGATTACCTTGATTATACTTACTGGATGTTGACTCTATAAATCATATTGATACTGATGTTAAAGGTATTTCTAGCAAAACCTGAAATGCTAGATGGATTGATTTTTTTGAGCTGTTTGTGCTCTCCCTGCATCTTTCAGCTCTCATTTTCAGTGGAGTTGTTGAATTATATGCTCTCATTGGACATGTTTTACATGTTAGTTTGCTGGGTTTTGTCTCCGACCATCGTGTCGTGATGAATTTGCAGGTACCCCGAGAGGCCCTTGAGTTTGCCGGAATGTCGATTAACTTCCGTTCCGGAAAATTCGGGTACTCCATATGTCCTATTTTCAGCAAAGGTCATGCTGAAATTTTCCGTGAATTTTAGCATGACTTTGCTAAAAATCGGACATATGAGGTACTTGCTACTAATGCATGGGCCGGGGTATCTTAGTACTTAATTAAGTAGGATCAACTGCCCCTTTATTCTTGCTGTATTAAACCATAGGTGGCAATAGAGCCAAGTGATTAGTGCCAAGTGATTAGGCCCAACCTAGGGTGCCTCGGCATCGATAAACCCTACATGATGAAAACTTAACTTTGCATTTAGGGTGCCTCGGCATCGATAAACCCTAAATGATGAAAACTTAACTTGGCTGCCCCGGATGCCTCGGTGTCGATGAGAACCTAAATGATGTACGCTTAGGCTTTTAGGGTGCCTCGGCGTCGAAACCCTAAATGATGAAAGCTTAGGCTTTTAGGGTGCCTCGGTGTCGACAAACCCTAAATGATGAGACCATGATCTTGTTCCTTGACAATAACCAACTTTTTGACCAAATGTTTTTCCTATTTAGAGCGAAACATAGCCCACAACGATGAGGCCGGTGGTTCGGGCGGCAAGCAATTCTGGGAGCTGTCCCAGGATATGTCGTCATCATCATCGGACGACGAAAGTCTCCCAGCGGAGTGCGACTGGTGCCACGACAATCGAGGTTTGTGCGACATGCCTCACCTGGACGATGATCGGCGCTTCAGCATTAAGCTCGAGGAGACCTTCGAAGTCGAAACGGTACACAACGACGACAAGTGTTATTTTCATAATTAAGCATTACTTCAACTATTTCAACGTGTAATTTTCATCTTTTCGATTCGATATAGCTTATCCCATGCCATGCAAGACGCTATGTCTTGGAGAGGATGGATTTTGAAGACCATGAAATTTCTGAAACAAAGAAAATTCACCTAAGGACTCATCACGATGTGGACTTTGAAGTAAATCTATATAATTCTGAGAGCGTAACCCATTTTGGTTGCAAAAATTGGGAAGCATTTTGCAAGATGTATGGTTTTGATGAGGGTATGCTTATCACCATGGATCTTGGTAATCCTGACATCAACCAAGACAATATGGACATTTGGGTCCTTGTTGATACGCCTCCAGTTCTACCGCTATGTGAGTTTCTCAAACATAGTTATTAGCTAATTTATATTGTTTATTTCAAAATAGTTGACAGCTTATTTCCATTGACAGCTTATTTTTATTGTTCAAAGAATGTGCGGGAGATGGTAGACAAAACCCACTACACAAATGGCTCCGAATTAACAACTTACAAGGAGAAAAATCATCTGGTCGGATTTTGTACTGACATTGAAAATTACATTATCCACAAACAAATTCCTCAATATTATGGTAAATACGTGCCACTAGTGCATGTGTTCAACTACGGTAACTACCATGGAGATACCCTGGTAAGATTTTTACTATTACGACATCCGTGCATCTTTTGCATACTTCTAATACTAGTACATCATTGCTAACTATGAAGTTATTACTATGTTTTTCAACAGATAATCCCGGAGAATTGTGTGCCTCATATGATGTATCTGAAAGGTAGTGTTAATGTTTTGAATATATAGCCAGGTCATCCTACGAATCTCAACTGTCCATACCAGATTTCTAAAAGAAGTGGAGACATGAAAATCAAAGGATGGAAAAAATGTATGGACAGTCGTAAGGAGCTTCTTGGAAGCAAAAGGAAGCGAAGCGCAAGAATTGGAGACAGGATGTTCTCCATTCTCCATAATGGAGAGTCAGGGTCTATATTATTTTATGCTATTTTAGCTTAAATAGGGTATTTAGGTCCTGCCTAATACTGATGATCATGTGCTGATGAACAATTAAGTAGGGTTGGTTCGAAGACTATCAAGATGATGATCGTATGACTTGTTATGAATAACGAGTAGAAGTTGTATGATGATGATTAGTAGGACTTGTTAGGATTAGTATTACTTCCGACAAACTCGATACTCGCGGTCTTGAGACTTGTAATGTTTTATCTTTGTTCGATCTTTTCAATTCGGAGACTAATATGATGAATTGTATTCGGAGACTAATATGATGAATTGTATTCAGAGAATAATCTTCTATTGTATTCGATGAATCTGTTGTTGATGTGTGCTGTCTATATTTTGTCCAATTATACATTTTGTAACCTGTGCAAAAAACAGAAAATTAAAAAAAACCTAATATTCATACTAATGGCGCATCACATCACAGTGCGCCATTAGTATGCCGAAGTTACTAATGACGCATCTTGTTGTTGTGCGCCACTAGTATGCTAAAGCATCTGGGTATACATGGCCCCCTGGGAGGCATACTAATGGCGCACTATTGTACATACTAATGGCGCATCCTAGGTGCGCCATTAGTATACCAGATACTAATGGCGCACCAGTGGTGCGCCATTAGTAAAATATACTAATGGCGTGCTACTAATGGCGCACCACTAATGCGCCATTAATGGCCAAATTAGGTGCGCCATTAGTAGGCCTTTTCCTAGTAGTGGATGGACAAGACCCATCCGTTAACTTAGCATAATGATCGTTCAGTTTCATTGCTACTGCTTTCTTCATGACTTATACATGTTCCTCTGACTATGAGATTATGCAACTCCCCAATACCGGAGGAACACCTTATGTGCTATCAAACGTCACAACATAAGTGGGTGATTATAAAGATGCTCTACAGGTGTCTCCGAAGATGTTTGTTGGGTTGGCATAGACCAAGATTAGGATTTGTCACTCCGAGTATCGGAGAGGTATCTCTGGGCCCTCTCGGTAATGCACATCACTATAAGCCTTGCAAGCAATATGACTAATGAATTAGTTGCGGGATGATGCATTACGGAACGAGTAAAGAGACTTGCCGGTAACGATATTGAACTAGGTATGATGATATCGATGATCGAATCTCGGGCAAGTAACATACCACTGACAAAGGGAATAAACGTATGTTGTTATTGCAGTTTGACCGATAAAGATGTTCGTAGAATATGTAGGAACCAATATGAGCATCCAGGTTCCGCTATTGGTTATTGACCGGAGATGTGTCTCGGTCATGTCTACATAGTTCTCGAACCCGTAGGGTCCGCACGCTTAACGTTCGATGACGATTTGTATTATGAGTTATGTGTTTTGGTGACCGAAGTTTGTTCAGAGTCCCGGATGAGATCACGAACATGACGAGGAGTCTCAAAATGGTCGAGAGGTAAAGATTGATATATTGGAAGGTAGTATTCGAACACCGAAAGGGTTTCGTAGTGTATCGGGTACATACCGGAGTACCGGAGGGGTTACCGGAACCCCCCAGTGGAAGATATGGGCCATATGGGCCATAGGAGGGAGGCTAACCAGCCCACAAGGGGCTGGTGCGCCTCCCACAAGGGAGGAGGCCGAATTGGTTTAGGGAAGGGGGTGCCACCCCCTTTCTTTCTGCTACTCCCTCTCCTTCCTTTTCCCCTCCGGTGAAGAATGGAAGGGGGGCGAATCCTACTAGGACTAGTGGTCCTAGTAGGACTCCCCCCATGGCGCGCCCCTCTTGGCCGGCCACCCCCTCCTCCCCTCCTTTATATACGGGGGCAGGGGCCCCCTCCACAGTTTACTCCTATGGTGATAGCTCGTAATGCTTAGGTGAAGTCATGCGCGGATCACATCATCATCACCGTCACCACACCGTCGTGCTGACGGAACTCTCCCTCGACCCTCCACTGGATCAAGAGTTCGAGGAACGTCATTGAGCTGAACGTGTGCTGAACTCGGAGGTGCCGTACGTTCGCTACTAAGATCGGTTGGATTGTGAAGACGTTCGGTACTTCCGCTTTCGGTCTACGAGGGTACGTGGACTCACTCTTCCCCTCTCGTTGTTATGCATCTCCTAGATAGATCTTGCGTGACCGTAGGAATTTTTTTGAAATTGCATGCTACGTTTCCCAACATCTAGAATGGACGAACATTGTTTTGGAAATTGGTGGGGCAATTTTTGAAATACACAGATTTTTTTATTTCACGAACAATTTTTGAAATGCACAATCTTTTTTGAATCAGCGAACATTTTATGAATGAATAAAGTTTCTTGAATCACGAACAGTTCTTGATTTTTTTAGGATATTGCAATAGTTTCTTTAATTGTGAACATTGTTTTTACAAACTTTCTTGAATCACGAACATTTCTAGAATGGACAAACATTGTTTTGGAAATTGGTGGGGCAATTTTTGAAATACACAGACTTTTTTTGATTTGACGAACATTTTTTGAAATGCACGATCTTTTTTGAATCAGCAAACATTTTATGAATGATAAACTTTCTTGAATCACGAACAGTTCTTGAATTTTTAAGGATACTAGGTGAGTGCCCGTGCATTGCAATGCGAACATGAAATTTTTCATGTTTACATTACAATAGAGTGGATTAAACTAACACCTACTATTGTAGTTTCGACATACATATTTAGTAGGTTCATGCATGAAACCCAAGCTCATCTGCTCATGCATGGGACCCGAATAATGGACGCCTTTAGGGGACCAAAACATGCAGCGGAGTCAAACGAGATAAGTCTGAATGCGCGGATGTCTCCCTCATAACACTCACCCAAGGAAAACCTAATCCCATCGATCGAGCGATCGGTGGGAACCACACGCCGCCATCCTATCCACACCATCTCGGAGAACACCTTTGAGGTGGAGGATCCCTCATCACACTTACTCGCTGAGAGGGTTCCTTGTCTTTGTTGTTGACCCTTTCTCTCCAACATGTTTATCTTTTATTTTTGAATAAGAAAAATCCCCAGCTTGTTGTGTTGTTTCTCTGCCAAATGAAATGCCCTACATTTTTCATCGATCCGGCTGTTGCGAAAATTCCATTTCATTTCACCTATAGATGGGAAAAAGTCCAAAATAAACCTTGAAATTGTAGACGAAAGCTAAATCGAACCATGAACTTTGAATCCCGGAAATTGGCATTCTGAACTTGTAATCCCGGTCTATTTTGGACCCTAGACCTGTTTGGCACGCTGGGAAGACTACAATCCCGGCCGGGATTCCAGCTACTCTCACGGACTAGAATTTGGGTCGGCCCACTATAAAACAACAAGAATTCGTGAGGTTTAAAAAATGTTCGCACGTTTCTAAAATTGTTCAAAAGTTAAAAATGTTTTTCTTTTCTATTTTTAGCAAAAATTCAATTCGTTTTGTATTTTAAAAAACTGTTTGGAATTTCGTGTTTTGCACAAAATCAACTCTATTAGCATTTTAAAAAACTGTTTGCGATTTAAAAAAATCATATTTATCAAACAATGTTCAGTATTCCAACAGTTTTTTCACATGCTATGAAAAATATTTCATATTTTCAAAATTGTGTCACATTTTTTTAATACTGCTTTTGGAATTTCATAAATTAAATAATGTACTTAAAAAATGTTTCGGATTGTTGGGAGTGGACTCGACTGCGCCAGCCCACCAGACATGTAGCTAGTTTTTTTTTCCTTAACACAGCCCACCAGACTCCGCCTTCCACTCTGATCTGGTAGGGTTCGTTGCTAATCGACCGGGGCCGCGTCGGATACGGCTCCTACCTCCACTCAGATATCTATCCAGCCGCTACAAATATATACATATCCCCGCACCACGTACGCCACCAACCACCAAAGCAACACTTAAGAGCGGAACCATGAGCCATCTGAAGACGAGCGCCTGCACCATGGCCGCCGCCGCCGACGACGACTGGGTGTACATCGACGGTGACCAAGAGACCAAGGCTTCGCTGGCGCTGACGCCGGCTGTCGTATGTGCCTCCGATAGCCTCGACGAGTCGGAGCATTGCGCATTCGACTTGAAGCTACTTGCCGATCTAGACTATCTCACAAGGAAAAAGGATTCCCGGATCAGGATGGATGTCCGCGCCCCGGCGCCTGACGATGCTGCGACGGAGGTGGTGCCTGCCGCGGACGCTGTCGGTGATGGCGCCGTGGATGGCGCCGACGTCGTGGAAGACGAAGACGACTGCTCTGGCCGCCTCGAGAAAGCCTACGAGTTGGACCAAGACCTCGGTCAAGTCGACGACGAGTCCGAGCGTCTCGAGGATGGGACGTCCGACCTGAGGCTGAGGGGACTGCTCGACAACCTCAAGACCATCGAAAGTAAACTGCTCGACTGCCAGAGGGAACTGCTAGACTGCCAAAAGTCCATCCAAGACCACCACAAAGCTACACGCGATGCCCCTGCGCCGGCACTGTTAGCTCTTGCCTCGTCGTACAGCTCTTACGACGGCTACCACAGCGGAGGTTACGGCACCAGCAACGGCTACGGCGGCAGAAGTTATGACGGCGGCCTCTCAGAGTATGACTACGGCGGCGGACGTGGAGGTTACTACTGCGGCATCTCGGGCTATGACTACGGCGGCCTAGGTTACCATTGCTACCTCTTAGGCTATGACTACGGAGGAGGTTACGGCATGAGCGGTGGAGGGGGTTACGGCATGAGCGGCGGAGGAGGTTACGGCATCGGCTCTGGCTATCGCTACGGTGGCGGCGGAGGCTACGGCGGCATCTCGGACTATGGATATCGCTACGGCCGCGACGGAGGTCATTACTCTGACTTTGACTACGACGGCCTTGGAGATCGTTACAATGGCAGCTCTGGCAATAGCTACGGTTATTTGTTCATCGCATAGGTGTGTGGTGTTTGGTATCGTTTCATGTAACAGTAGTTGGCAATTGCTGTTTGGATCTATATATTGTTACGTAGTATTACTATATCTTGTCAGAAAGAATTAAACTATTAGTTATATCAAGTGGGTTGCTGAACTCTTGAACTTATTTGCTACTTCTCCGTTGCTATGAAATCCTATGTGACAGTTTGATACTTCCTTTCTTACACGTATAGCACTTACTTCCTCCGCTTAAGAATTAGTCTAGATATATACATCCGTTTAAGCATCAACTAATTCAAGATGAAGAGAGTAATATATAACCCAAGTCCCAACTAATAGAAGACTAGCATAGCCTAAGCGCGCGGCGCCCTTGCCCATAGAAGCACCCATCATTAAATTAGATGTTGGCAATATTGAAGGATTTATGTAAGGGATAAGTATATTTTTCATCCTCGAACTATTTTGAAAGTTTAAAAATCATCCCTCAACTTCAAACTGGATAGTTTTCGTCCCTCAACAATCAAAACCGGATACTTTTCGTCCCTCATGCCGCTTCGGGCGGTTTTAGTATGTGGTGAGCAGTACTCGGCGAACAGTAAAATCGAAAAAAATAGCAAAAAAAAGTTCTAAAATTTTACAGCATCGAAGTTACTCTGGCGCGCAAGACCTGAACTTATTTTTTTCGATTTTACTGTTCACCGAGTTACTGTTCGCCACGTACTAAAGCGGCACGAGGGACGAAAACTATCCGGTTTGATAGTTGAAGGGACAAAAATTATCCGGTTTGGAGTTGAAGGACGATTTCTAAACTCTCGGAAGAGTTCGAGGACGAAAAATATACTTATCCCTTTATATAAAGGCAATGGTCGCTGCGCCCCTGTGGATTTTTGTTATATGAAGTGAAACTAGTGTTGTTGTGGTTGTAGAAAATAAAGTTAGCCAAATCTCAACGGCTGGCTTCATAACATCTCAACAGATTCAGATTTAGCAAACGCGTGGATATAGGATTTCCTTTTGATCCCAGTCAAAATACCCAGTGACAATACATGTGAAGCATGCATTGTGCCACATGCCACCATCCAAGGCATATGCTAAGATTTTTAACATGAAATGAAAACGACAGTCAACCAGACAAAACTGTCACCTAATCAGATTTTTTTTACCAAACTATTTGCACAAGCACAGCATAACAAAAGAATAAATCAAATCGCTCAAAAAAAAGAATATCAAATTCCAACTCAAAGAAGAATAAATCAGATGGCACGCATGGGTATAAACAGTTACTAGGCTTGGCCATTAAGCCTGACAGGTTTATCCAAACAAGTTGCTCTTTTAATTACACCATATAACAACATACCCACAGCACAGCGCCGAGTATAGGTAAAAACGAAAGGAAAAGGAAAAAAAAACCCGAAAAGAAAAGTTCTAAGCAGAACATGTCCTTTCTGCAATGTATACATGATGCATATATTTTTGGCTCTACAGAGATATCTTCAACCATCTCACTTCTGGCACGACCGCTGCAAGGGATCCTGCTTCGAAGGACCGTTTGGAGAAACTTTCCCCAAAACATTCAAAGCCTTCATCCGTTGCAGCTCTTTACCTGTGTGATGCAGTGTTAGTGCATGCAGGATGTATGTTCTTAAAACAAATATGCAAGAACTGATCTTGGTAACATGTCGGCCCGATAAATACTTGCCGAATTGGGCCATAATGAAAAGATGGCAAATGCATGACGCACAGATTCAAACAATTAATATCACTCAGGACTTGTAGCGTTGAGATTGCAGAAAACTACATTAAAACATATATTTATTGATGTTGAAACATATTCAGGCAGCGTGTTCCACTATGGATCTCAAATGCCTACTTGCTTGGAATGCTGACACCATATACGGCTGATACACTAATACTGTAACTTCAGAGTTGTTTTATTTCATGCATAGTACAGGCCATGATGAGGTGTTCCGGCCGTCATGCAATATAGTGTGCACATTGCACTCAAATAGAGATACCGTGCATCAGATGCTACCCATACCAATAAGGTTACCACAATATCAAGCTACTGAGATTTTGCAGCATAAATATGCAACATGATAAGACAGTCCAATATGACAGCTGAAATATAAGCTTCAAGAATGATAAGAAAGCAAAATAAGGCAAGTGAAGTATCACCTTCCTCCACTAGGAGGTGTATTGCCCTTTTCTCCAGCTCAATCGCATGCATGCTTCGACCGGCTGCTGAGAGTGACCTAAGCACTGTAATTAGGAGGAAGAAGTCAAATACCCTGTGAGAAAAATCGATTTACAAATAACTAATGTTGCTACCCAAAATTTCTTACTTCGCATATAACCCTCCTGGGGTGACCGATCACAGTTCTCCAAATATGTCTGTAATCGATCATATCTCTCACTCCAGTAAGGATTTTGGTTGCCTGATCTACGGATATCACCTTGAACGGTGGTACTAGGAGCGATAGGTGGCTCGTTAGCAGAAGCAATCGGCAGCTCATTTATCTTTGGTACAGTTTCTGCATGTGTTTCTTCGGGAGATTTAGATGGCTCTAGCCCTCCAGATTCAGTCATTTCAGATGAGACTAGACCTGCAGATTCAGCAATAGTAGGTGCCACTTCTGGCTTATTGACCTGATCATGTTGTACCATTTGCGGTTCCTCCTGTTCTGTTATCATAGGTTCAGCAACAGGAGGTGCCACTTCTGGCTTATTGACCTGATCATGTTGTACCATTTGCAGTTCCTCCTGCTCTGTTATCCTAGGTTCAGCAACAGGAGGAGCCACTTCTGGCTTATTGACTTGATCTGGTTGTACCATTTGCCGTTTCTCCTGCTCTTCTATGCAAGGTTCAGAGATAGGAGGTGCCACTTCTGGCTTATTGATCTGATCATGTTGTACAGTTTGCTGTTCCTCCTGCTCTTTTATTCCGGTTTCAGCAATAGGAGGTGCCATTTCTGGCTTACCGACCTGATCATGTTGCACCATTTGCTGTTCATCCTGACCTTTTATTCCAGGTTCAGGAATAGGTGCCATTTCTGACTTATTGACCTGATCATGTTGCACCGTTTGCTCTTCATCCAGCCCTTTTATTCCAGATTCAGTAATAGGAGGCGCCAATTCTGGCTTATTCACCTGATCATGTTGCACCGTTTTCTGTTCATCCTGCTCTTTTATTCCAGATTCAGAAATAGGAGGTGCCACTTCTGGCTTATTCACTTGCACCATTTGCTGTTCATCCTGCTCTTTTATTCCAGATTCAGCAATAGGAGGTGCCACTTCTGGCTTACTCACTTGCACCGTTTGCTGTTCATCCTGCTCTTTTATTCCAGATTCAGCAATAGGAGGTGCCACTTCTGGCTTACTGACTTGATCACATTGCACCATTTGCTGATCCTCTTGCTCTTCTATTTTTTCTCCTCCATTACCCTTCAACTCTTTAGAAGAGCTCACTTTACTATGTTCAGTTTTCACTTTCTGTTCCTCCTGCTCCTCTGTTTTCTCGCTTCCACTACCCTTCAACTCTTGAGAAGGGTTCACTCTACTATGCTCAGTTTCCATTTTCTGTATCTCCTGCCCTTTTGTTTTCTCACTTCCACTACCCTTCAACTCTTGAGAAGGGTTCACTTTACTATGTTCAGTTTTCACTTTCCGTTCCTCCTGCTCCTTTGTTTTCTCGCTTCCACTACCCTTCAACTCCTGAGAAGGGTTCACTTTACTATGTTCCGTTTCCATTCTCTGTATCCCCTGCTCTTTTGTTATCTCACTTCCACTACCCTTCAACTCTTGAGAGCAACTCACTTTACTATGTTCAGTTTCCACATTTCGCTGTTCCTCCTGTTGCTTTGTTTTGTCCTTGCCAATAACCTTCATCTCCGGAGACGAGTTCACTTTATTATGTTCAGTTTCCACCTTTCGCCGCACATAAACATTATGATAAACAGGGCTTGAAGGAGCATCAGTATGCAGCCGTTTTGTGCCCACAGCCTTTAAAGGTTCTTCAGCAGCACCTTTATCCTTTGGCGGCAGAGAAGTGCCTTGAGACATATTTATGATGTTTGTACCTTTGTTTAGCAGCTCACGCGATGCTGCTGTTTTCACCGAGAATGCTAATTGCTTGTCGCTAGATGGCATGACTCCTCCAATACTTCTCTACATTATACTTATCAGTTATCAATGTTGACGAAACCTGCAACACATGAAATGATTTCCATCAATAAGATGAACATGGACCACAAAAGATAATTGGGCGAAAAAACCAACTGTTCAAATAATGGCAGGAAAGAATAACACTTCAAGGTGACAGTTCAGTGATGTAGCGTTCATGGTTCAGAATTCAGACTTTTGTCTCTAGTTTGTTGCGGGTTCATAAAACTGAGGGCTCTTTGATTGGGGCTTTAATTTTTTTTTAAATGTGATAATGCTGGATGGCTACATAGAGCAACATTTTAATTATTGTTCAAAAGGAACATATACATTGCAACAGTATGCAGCAAATATTTAAGCATTAAAAAGTGATAGACTAACATAGCATCTAATACATCAATTGCATGGTTTAGTTTAACCAAATTCCAGACAAGGTCATTGTAGTAAAGAACGGGTGAAAGGCATTTACAAACCCGTTTCATTAAGAAACACAATAGGCACAAGAGAAACAGGGCAACAAGTGACCATGATGTCAGCACGTGAAAAGGAGCAACACATAAGACATATACTAAACCCTGCTCCTCATGGAGGTTCAGCTCGTACAACCTGGGGTGGTAACCCTGTCTCCACAGCTCCACCTCTATTTTGATACCATCCCCTATATAGGTAGAATACCATGGCTCTCATCTTGGAACAACCTGCTGTTTCTCGCTAGACCCTGCTTCCGACATTGACCATACATGTAGCACCAGTGGTAGTCAAACTCCTGGCCTTTCTCTGGGATTCACTTGTGCCTTTCTATCAACCAGGTGACAGTCCACTAGGGAGTCGTCCGTGAATGCAATGCTGCAAACGTGGCCCAGACCACTGTAGGACGAGCAGCCAGAGCTGCCAAGACCCATGGGCAGCTCATGAATAGATGCCCAGCTCACTCCAGCGCTTGTGAGAAAAGAGGACAGGTAAAATGGCTAGGGAGGCTGTGGTGCTCACACCTATCAGCTGCCCAGCAGCGATGCTCAAGCAAGCCAAAGTAAAAACCAGCCCTCTAGCAGAACCCTAGCTTTAGCAGATGCTACCCTGATTTTGCAATTTTCCTCAAGAGAGAACTATGGGGAAAGTTTACTGTTTAAGAAAAGAAATATAAAGAACTACTCCCTCTGCTCACAAATATAAGATGTTTTATCATTTTTCTGAATCATGTATCTAGACACTTTATAGCGTGTTTGTTCATTCATTTTAGTCCGTATGTAGTCCATATTGAAATATGCAAAACATCTTGTTTTTGTGAACAGAGGGAGTAGATATTCTTGTTGCAAACTAGCATAATTTGTATAAACCCTGACTTAATTCTCTACTGTTGAAAGAAGAAAAATATTGAGATGTTTGACCTGTGTAGTGAACTAAAAAAACAACAAACCATCATATAAGAGTAACTTTCAAATCAAAACCAGACTGAATAATCCATGGTTTAAAATGGAGACTAAACTGACAGGCAGTACTACCGTGACAATAAACATATAATATTGGTAACACAGAAAAGCTAGAACCACATCTAATAATATCCATCTGCAAAATTGCAACTATACAAACATGAAATCATGGGCAGGGGCCGATCTAGGGCTAAACCTACCTTGATGCACCACTTTTCCATGGCTTAAAAATTTCAAACAACAATGTACTGATTTACTGAATAATGGTGCATTTCATGGAATTGTGAAAGACAATGTATTGTACTAAAAAAATCAAATGAAAACCAAAATGATTGATATAATGGTGAAACAAAGGATAAAAATGATAACATTTCCAAAGTGATAAAAGAGAACGTGTTAGCTGAAAAGGCAATGCATGCATATCTCACTTGGATTAGCTTTTGAAACGACAGCTCATTCGTTATTGCACGTATAATGATGAAGTATCTTCCATATTATGACGTTTCAGTAAGATGTCACATTAAAAATGAAACTTTGACGGTTAACTTTTTTTTATCATACTTTGTTACTTGTTAGTGCAAGTAGCTAGAAATCATGCTCACACAAAGAACTTTCAAATAGGGTATGGTAGTATGAAACCACCTTAGTGTCGTTAAACACATATGCTATTGGACTTGTTACTGGACAAACATCAATAAGATTTTGGAACCCGCAGGTGGCAGAAATCAACAGAGAGAGTACAATCAAATACTCCCTCTGTAAAAAGAAATATAAGACATTTCAGATCACTACTTTAGTGATCAATACAAGACGTTTCAGATCACTACTTTAGGGAGTAGGACATTACTGAATGAATGCACAATCATACTGCAATCACATTGTTTAGACAGTAATCAAAAGACAAAAGGAACGCAGATATATCCAGATAGAATCTAGTTCACATGTCCTGTTAGATAACTTCTATGTATAAACGTTTTTTGATTCAAACAGCATAGAAGATCAATCTCTTTAGCGCCAGCAAGATCTAGCAAAGTAATCTCATCAAAACAAACAATGTATCAAATATTAGATCTAGTCAAAATGAACAACCATATTTGTATATCTAGTGCAGACTGCAGTAAACCATGAAAAAATAATCACAATGAGTTTATTCACAATAAATATTAAGTCTTTTTGTCTCATTTTGATTATGTTGAAATGGCATCTTGTATGATTTTCAAGTATGAATCATAGCAACTTATAAGCCAGCATGAGAGAATAGTAACATCAGCAATTTTTACAATGATATCATGAAGATCTTTTCATGATATCCCAAACTAAGTGAAACAGAAACATAAATTCTTTATGCACAATTAATACATGTACTATGATCAAGTGGCGCTATAAGCAGAAAATCCCCATCTTTATTTTTCTTAATGACCTACGGCAACTGCTACTTGAAATAGCATCTGTCCACATGCACAAACAATTAAATCAGATAATCAAAGGGGAAACCACACTAACGCAGATTATTACCCTATAATGGTTGGATAATAAAATGGAGATAAGCGGGAAATCTCGTCTGTTTGAAACTAAACTTACAATATCTGATGCCATATCCCTTATGGCAGCTATCACCTAAATGGCATCTCGTTCACATTCACAAACAATTAAGGGAATCATAACTTCAGCAATTATTTACCATGAGCCAAGCTATCCTTTATATCTCCTAGTGACAGCAAAACTGCAAAGGACCAAATGCAGAACTAGTACTACAAAATTTAGGTCTTCAGTCTTCTCATGATCTTTTTCTTGGATTTATGGTAATTTCATGACACCCTTGAACTAAGCAAAACACAAAATAACTGTTGTCAAAACATAAGTTCTTTATGCACAATTAATTACAACATCTACTATGATCAAGTGGCATTATAAGCAGCAGATCCCCATCTTTATGTTTCTTAATGACATATGGCAGCTGCCACCTAAAATAGCATACGTACACTTTCACAACCAATTAAGTCAGATAAACAAAGGGGGAGCTACACTGATGCAGATTATTACACTATAATGGCTGGATATTAAAATGGAGATAGGCCGGAAATACCACCTAAAACTAAACTTACCATATCTCATGCCGTATCTCGTGCACATTCAGAAACAAGTAAGTCGGACGATCAGAGGGCGGAAACACCAATTAAGCCACAACTGAATTGCTGAATGGACACTGGCATGGATCACAAGGTGCTTTAACAACCCCTTCCTAGTTCGGAGGGGATTAAATCTGGAATTAACACAGCATGCCTCCCTCCACACATTTACTTACTTCCATATACTACCAGCATCAAGGATTTGGTTCTAGGCAACAATTGTAAAATATAATAAAGCCCAGCAGTAACGTCAACTGGCACTTGGAGTAACCACAGTATGTGTACGCACTGAACAAAACATAACCAAAAGCAGAGAATTGCTATCCATCCGATTGCATACTTTGCTATCCTTTATCACCTAGTGACAGCAAAAGCTGTAAAGCAGCAAATGTAGTACTAGTGCAACAAAATTTGAGGTCTTCAGTCTTCTCACGATATTTTTCTTGGATTTAAGGTAATTTCATGAGATCCTTGAACTAAGCAAAACACTAAATAACTTTTGTCAAAACACAAGTTCTTTATGCACAATTAACTACATCTACTATGATCAAGTGGCGTAATAAGCAGCAGATCCCCATCTTTATTTTTCTTAATGACATACGGCAGATGCTTCCCAAAATAGCATACGTACACATTCACAATCAATCAAGTCAGACAAGCAAAGGGGAATCACACTGATGCAGATTGTTACACTATAATGGTTGGATATTAAAATGGAGATAGGCGGGAAATACTGCCTAAAACTAAATTTATACCATATCTCATCCCACATCCCTTATGGCAGCCACCACCTAAAATGGCATCACATTGACAATTTAGGGCGGATTAAGGGCATCTTGTTGACAATTAAGGACATCCACACAGATGCAGATTATTACACTATGTGTTCACATTCAGAAACAATTAAGTCGGACGATCAGAGGGCGGAAACACCAGCAATTAAGTCACGACTGAATTGCCAAATGGACACTGGCATGGATCACACGGTGCTTTAACAAACCCCTTCTGAGTTCACAGGGGATTAAATCTGGAAGTAACACAGCATGCCTGCCTCCCCACATTTACTCACTTCCACATAGTACTTATCACCATCAAGGATTTGATTCTAGGCAACAATAGTAAATAAAATACAATGAAGCCCGGCAGTAATGTCAACTGGCACTTGGAGTAACCCCAGTGTGTGCGCGCACTGAACAAAACCTAACCAAGAGCAGAGCAATTGCTATCCATCCGATTGCACACTTTGGTATCCAACGGAAGCAGAGGAAATGGACGGTGCTAGCCCGTCGGCCCGCCGGAGGGGGCAGGGCTCCCCGGGGATCACCCGTTCGTGCTACCCAACGCGGAGATTCCGCCGCTTCCCCTCAAAAATGGCGCACGCAATCTCTACACGATTCCAGCGGAACCGCGGCAAAACCGATCGGCGGGAAACCGAATGCGGTGGCGGGGGGAAGGCGGGACGTGGGCGCGGGGGCGCGGGCGGAGGACTCACCCGAGATCGGCGGTGCCGGTGCCGGTTGCGCCGCTGGGAAGAGCCGTTGCCCGGGCGCGTACTGGATGGAGACGCGGGGGTGTGATGGTGGGTGGCCGGAGGGAAGCCGCGGGGGGTTGCCGGCGGCGAGGTTGCGGTGGAGGAGGCCCGGCGAGCGGGCTGATCGGCGGGGAGGATTCGAGGGGAGGAGATTGGCGTCGGGTAAAGAGGGAGGGAGAGAAGCAGATGCGGTGGTGATGTTGATCCGCGGGCAGGGAATCCAACGGAAAACTGTGGGGCGGCGCCGGCCGTACGATCGGGCTGATCCGTGGATCGACGGTGGAGGGGGCTTCAGCGGGTTGTTCTATGGGAGGGGGGAATGTGGCGTGGAAGGAGGGGGGCGATTTGATGGCATGCCTTGTTTGGAATTGCGGTTACACTTGTTGACTATGCTCATTTAGTGAGTATATAATATATTTATATATTTATTGCTTGGATTGCGGTTACACTAATTAACGCGCGAGCGGATAGGTACACGTTTTCGCCCTCGGGTGTAGACGGGACGGCGAGAGACAACGGGGAATAGAGGAGGGATCTGGACGTCGCGTTTCAACATTGTTTATGGACCCTCATAACCAGAGAATGTTAGCTCGGAGATGCCAATTACGAACGATTTGATGGCAATTTGTGCTGGCCGAGCATGGCAGATTTGGTCGGCGATGATGGCAACTTCGGTTCAGTTATGTTTTTCACCTAAAAACTGCCGCGCGTGCAGACTAAAATTGTTACCCTTATTGTTATGAATGATATAGATTGCCATGAAAAGACATTCGTAATCGCCATCCCTCCCGACGAACGTCACCCGAATAGCATTACCGTTGCTTATCCCCCGCCGAAGCGGTGGCGAGCGGCGGCACCCACGTCGTCGAGTAGGAGGGCGAGGAAAGAAAGGCGGCGTTGTGCTCGGCCGCGACAACGACGGCCCGCGGCTAGCAACCCGATGTGAGACGGCGGTGATGTGCACCGGCGACGGCGACGCCAAGACCAGCGTCGTCAAACGGGGAAGAGGAGGGGGGGCCACGGGGCGGGGAGAGAAGGGGGCGAAGGGGTCAAACGCGTTGACAGATGTAGCGGGCGCTCGGTCTGAGCGAGACGGTCGTCGTTGGTGGGCTAATGTGTGCGTGTACACATACGATACGACGACGCGTACGATACGATACAGGCAGCAGCCCCGCCCCCCTCCCCCTCTTCCTTCCCGTCGGTTTCTTCTCTCCTCGCGCTGCCGGTACAGAGGAGGGGCGGAGAGGAGGGGCGGGGGCTCGCCGTTCGCCGCTCGCCCAATCCCGCCGCCCGCCGCGGCCCGGAGCGATCCACCGCCCGCCCACCTCCTCCGCCCCGCCGACCGACCCCGCGGCCGGGGTGACCGAAATCGGGGCCCTGCTCCCCCTCCCTCGCGGGTCCAGTTCACACCGTTTCTTCCCCGGGCGCGGCACCCGGCAGAGGCCCCCCTCCCTGCCCCGATCTGTATCCGCCCCTCTCCCCCCCGCGTAGCACCCGGCGCCGCTCGACGCGTCCCGCCGTCGCCGTTCGCCGCGCCGACGCCGGCTGCCCCCCGCCCCACCGGATCGCTACGTCGGCCGCCAGCGCCAGCTCCTCCTCCCGTCCACGCCCGCGGGCCCCGTCGCGGGAGGTCGATCTCGGTCGGTACCTTTCGTTTTCCTTCTGCTCGCGAAGTTTAACTGTCGGACCGCTCTATCTGCGTTCAGTACCTGTTCTTTACCTCTTCTATTATTGCATTTATCTGTTTTTGCTAGCTGTGTCCTTGTGCTGTGGAGACAACCAGAACTGGGCAATCCGGGTAGCGGTCAGTAGCTTCTGCAGCGTGTGATCCAAATGCAGAAGAACCCTCCCTGTAATCTGTAAACATGCAGGGATGCGCTAATAGGTGGAAACGCCCTAGTTTCCTCCAATCCAGAAAGGGGAGCATTTCCATACTCGTGCGGTTGTAGTTTTCTGTTAGTTGTTAACCGTTAGCGGTTGGTCATCGTGCTCCTAGTCTATCTGGTAAGCAGCGGTCTCTTAGCGTTCTATGTGAAGCTCTGCTGCTCGGCGATCAGTAGCCAGGGTGGAAAACAGGGGTGCTTCATATCTGAAGCAAGTTTTCAAGAAACTGCTCGAGTTTTAGCAAAAGCTGCCCTACGAGGTCGCATTGATTGGTTGAAAGGCTTGAAAGAAAACGTAGTTCTGGGGGGGATTATACCTGTTGGTACCGGGTCCATAACCACGAGTTCCAGTGCACTAGATCTTGTAGCACTTAGCAACGAAGCCCTATCCATTAGTATTCCACATAAGAAATCCATTCTAGAAAAAAATACAATTAGATTAGCTCTTCATAGACAAACTTGGGGTTGATCTAGGGACATGCTGGGATTTTCATGTGGGGAAGATGAAAGTCGCAGAGAAGGGACAGAAATCGCTTAGATGGGAAACCGCTGAATCCTGATTAAGCATTTTTCTACCTTCCTTTAGTTCTGCATTGCACATGTTTTATTGCATCTTGTATAATAGTAGCACATCCGTAAGTCCTACTCTTCGAGGTATCATATAACATAGTACAATCTACCTTCCTAAGCTTTAAGTTCTCAAAGGATGCTGCTAGTGATAGAAAATTTCAGCCTTAAGAGTACCTGTTGACAAGTTGGATTGGCTCTGTGGGGATCCTTGCTTGATCTCTATCCGTCGTGCTAGCTATTTCTGCGACCTGGATGGTTATTTATTGGTTAGCTGCGTGAGGGCATTTAAACGGTTGTACATTTCTTACACGAAAAGCGATCTACTAAGCTGACGAGGCTTGAAGATTGTATGCCATCCTTGAGCATCTAGTATGTCTTCCAAAATGTGTAGCTACCATTTCTGTGTGCCCTAACATAATTGGTTGATTGCAGATAACGGTGTTCCTTCATTGCCATTTGGGAAAATATGGGTTGGTTGACCAAGTTTTTTAGAGGTTCAACCCACAACATCTCGGAAGGGCGAGAGCAAAGCAAGCCTGCAGAAGAGACAAGATGGAATGAACCCTCCACTTCCACTGTTGTGATTGTAAGTACTCCAGTGTGATACACTACCCTCTCTGCAAAAAGGGTTCAACGGTGTTCCAATGTACGATGCAGTACCCTTGCCATTTTATTTATCTGAATGGGGAAAGGAGACACACATGAATTGAGCTTTACGGAAGCTCGAATGGCACCCATGTGTATAATAAAAGGATATTTCGCTTTGCTGGTCACTCTGTTTATAAGTTATATGCCACTGTGGAAAATGTATAATTACCGTTTCCCAAATATGCTACATCTATATTTTATATGAAGTCTTGACCACTCACTTTTTATAGCGGCCGTTGTGTCTATGGAAAAAGTTCCGAAATTACAGATAATCTCCCACAAAACTGCAATTATCGTATTAACAATAAGACTTACAGCACTTCCATCACAGCTTAATAAGTGTTAAACCTTGTTACTGATGCAAGGAGCACGTATCAACGGAGATATGAATCTATCCTTGATCAACAGCAATAGATGCCTCACCTTTAATCGCGTGCTAGCTTGTGCAACTTAGATTCCAGCACTATGCCTTTGACGGAACTGGTGATTGCAAGTGGTGGTGTATTCAGGAGCGCCACACAAGTGCTGTTTGACTTGCTGGCAGTGCCATTCATGGCTGCTGGTCTCGACAAACCAGATATCCCTGAGATGTGGTGTGCAATAGAGGCAGTGGACCCCATCAGGCCCACTCGTTACGTGCTGCCCACGATAACACTTCTTGCACACCTCTGATGCTCACCATCTGCCGGATTTAGTGTTTTAAGGGGTCTGCAGGTTATATATGTAGTTCCAGTACTTTGGAGGTGCATAAATGCAATTGCTCCTTGTTGTAGAACACATCATTACCATCAAAGGAAGGCCACCTTATTTGTCGTTTATCTGTCTCACTAAATGATACTCCCTCCGTCCGGAATTAATTGTCGCTGAATTAATATGTAGTTCTAGATACACTCATTTCAGCGACAGTTTATTCTGGACGGAGGTAGTATTAATTATTTTCCATCTGCCATTGGTAAATGTATTTTGACTGAGATGCATGCATAAATATATGAACCAGCCAATTTCTTTACTGTTTTTAAGGGGTCTGCAGGTTTATTCATGTAGTTCTAGTACTTTGGAGGTGCATAGATGCAATTGCCCCTTGTTGTAAAACACATCATTAGCATCAAAGGAAGGCCACCTTATTTGTCGTTATCTGTCTCACTAAATGATACACTCTCTGTAAAGGAATATAAGACGTTTTAAATCACTACTTTAGTGATCTAAAACGTCTTATATTACTATACAGAGGTAGTATTAATTATTTTCCATCTGCCGTTGGTAATTGTACTTTGACTGAGATGTATGCATAAATATATGAACCAGCTAATTTCTGCGTGACTATTCCTCTAAATTCTCGTTTGAGCGCTAATTAATTTGGAATATACCAAGCTTATATACTGTTATGTTGGTATTTAAAATTTAATGTGAAAAGGAAATAAAAACCATTTCTTTGACTATGTAGCTGATCTAGTTCCTGTACTTGATGTAGGATCCCCTTTCGGAATTTGATAATGAGGATATTGACCGTGCTATAGCACTTTCTCTATTAGAAGAGGAACACAGAAAACCAAAGGAAACAGGTTAGTATTGTATTTATTACACGTGCTGCTGAAATGCTCATTGCCCAGAAGCATGCTTTTTCATTGGTGTTTGTCCTCTTATATTTTTCTTATGCCTTGATTTCTGCTGAGGTTCTACTACTACTAGTACTACTACTGCAAAAGTTTTTTGGGCTAGTTTATTGTAGATTATTGTTGGCATTTGTTGTTTCAGAGCTTGGTTGATCTTTACCAATTTGCATGTTTGAATAAGAACGCAGTCAGACTTACCTAGTTTTTAATGGACAAACTTTCTTATAGATGTCCTTGGACTGTGGATGTAAGTAAAATCGAACAGAGCATAAATAATTTCATATTGTAATAAGGCACGTGGCTAATGTTTTTTCTTCTGGCAACTACTTGATTGTTATAAGTAGTTTATTTCTCATATAATTTGGAGAAAATTGTGGTGCAAATTCTATTGCTCTAGATGTAGCAATCAAAATTCCTGGGATAAACATTTGCATATATTCGTTACTGTTGTTTTGGGCTGTGAGTTAGATCACTGAGACATGACACCATAGTCAGAAATAAAAATGATGTGTTGTTTGGATGTTCCTATCAAGCTATTCAAGCTCACTGTAGTCTCCAGTCTTCCATTGCCTTATGACCGTACATTTGAAATGATATTTAGTTTGTAATACTTTCTTTTTTATTTGTTTTTTCCTTTTAGGAAAGGATCTGCATTTAGATGAGGATGAACAACTGGCAAGAGCTATTCAGGAAAGTTTAAATGTTGAATCACCCCCTCGTGCTCATGAAAATACCTCACCCCCTCGTGCTCGTGAAAATAGCGCACACCCTCGTGCTCGGGAAAATGGCAGCGCCAACGGTGGCAATTCATATCAACAGTTACCATTTATGTTTTCGTCTGGATTCAGGTTTGTATTAGTGTATTTAGCATGCTAAGATTTTATTTGTATGTTCTGTTTTGAGTTAATTGACGTGAAGTGCCACACATTTGAACTGCTATGAGAATTAACCAGAAAGAAAGTATTATAAGTAAAATCCAGATCCATAGAAGCTGTCTGCTAGACGTACTATCATGTGAACATGTCATGTTGACGTTGGTAATTCATTCCCTGAATATCGTGTTTTGTTTAAGAGTTTCACATGATCATCTTAGTGATAATGTGTATTGGGTGAGAACTTATAATTTGAGTTTGCATATCCACTAGGAAAGTAAAAGGCCACCCCCCAACCCCCAACAATGTTTTCTGAAAAAAGAAGTGCAGCTGGGCAGTTTTTATCTGAATTTTGAAATTTATGCGTTTAACATGTGCAATTTTTCGGTCCTTCGTACATGGATTCAAATGTCCTTTAGAAAAAAATCAAACTGTGGTTTGAAATGTGGAGCTCCAGGATAGACATGAAAGAAAAAACTCGTCAGACTTGATTTGCCACTGTCTTATTCGATAAACCATTTCATGTGTATTGAAGCGCGGAAAGACACCATAGGGTGCGATACTGTGAATTACCCTTCACATGAAGTGCCCTGGGTGAAATCTGCCGATGCTGTCAAAAGAAAAGAACAAGATACCTGGTAAACAAAACAAGAGTGTATAATTAGTTTCTTAAAGCATGCCAGGAGAGTGTTGTGTTGGTCCAGAGCACTGTGATTGCAAGCAATTATAGGAGTTATCGGTAATCTGTGGCTATATTTGATGTTATATGCACTTATTTTCTCAGGACATGCGCTGGATGTCACAATGAGATTGGCCATGGACGTTTTCTTAGTTGCATGGGAGCTGTTTGGCATCCAGAGTGCTTTTGTTGCCATGCTTGTAATCAGCCAATATATGACTATGAGGTAGCTCTTTGTTGTTTTGTGTACTAATTAAGCAGTTTGCATTTGTATACTGACTTTACCAACAAAAACATGCAGTTCTCCATGTCGGGAAACCATCCATACCATAAAACTTGTTACAAGGAGCGCTTTCATCCAAAATGTGATGTCTGCAAGCAATTTGTAAGAATCACTGCATTATCTTTTCTTATCTGTTTGCATAAGATGATTCTCTTTGTTCTGCATTTTATATGGCAACCTTCGCATAGAAAATAATAATCTAATATTAATTTCCTTCAAAAAATAATGTGTTTATTGAATGAATTGATTTCTTTTTTATATGGTTGCATTTGCTATTCTGTAAGCCTGGAAGCATGTAGACAGTGACAAACTATATCCCGTGAAAGTTTTTTGTTTAGTGGCTTTGATTTTGATTTTGTTTTTTATGCACCATCTTGTGATCCCTTCTTGTTCAGATTCCTACAAATATGAACGGCCTTATCGAATATAGGGCACATCCTTTTTGGTTACAAAAGTACTGTCCATCACATGAGGTGGATGGTACTCCAAGATGCTGTAGTTGTGAAAGAATGGAGGTATGTTCAGCTATCTTGTTTGCTTCTAGAGTTTTGATCTTGAGCATACTTGGTTACATAAGTTGCTGTCTCCAAACCTTGGCTCACTTCATTCCAATATGGTTCATTTACTTGTCAGCCAAGGGAATCAAGATATGTATTGCTTGATGATGGTCGTAAACTCTGCCTGGAGTGCCTTGACTCTGCAGTGATGGATACAAATGAGTGCCAGCCTCTTTATCTCGAAATACAGGAGTTTTATGAAGGTCTCAATATGAAAGTGGAACAACAGGTTCCTCTGCTTCTTGTAGAAAGACAGGCTTTAAATGAAGCAATGGAAGGAGAGAAAACTGTATGTCTGTTGAACCAAACTACCATTAATTCTTCAGTTTCCTCTATCCTATTAGTTGTAATTATATTGTTTGTGTGGAAACCAGGGACACCACCACCTTCCTGAAACCAGAGGTTTGTGCTTATCGGAAGAGCAGACTGTCAGCACGGTGAGAACTGTTCCAACCACACAAGATAACTTGTTCTTTCATCATTTGACTGCTAGGTTCTGACTATGTAACAATGTAATTTTCAGATATTGAGGAGACCAAGAATGACAGGAAACAAAATTATGGAAATGATAACAGAGCCGTATAGGTTGACACGGCGATGTGAAGTGACTGCAATTCTCATTCTATATGGTCTCCCAAGGTGAAGCATTAATTTTCTGCTTCATAATGTCAGAATTGTCTCTGTAAAGAAATAACAATGTCACAATCAACAGCTTCCAGTTGAAAAGCAATAGAAACAGTTACTGATATAGGTCTGTTTCAACTGATTTAGTATAATGTTCCTTTCGTGTTGTCAAAGAAGATATGAATTACATGGATAATTTAAAGATATTCTGGGCTACGGATTTACTCAAGGGAGCTAATGAGCAAAAACATTATGTTGTGCTTCATCAATGGATCTTGTCCTGTTACTTAAAGAATCACTGTCTCATGATCTGCATCTTTTGTTGTTCAAACCTGATGAACTCTGAATGTGTTTCTATGACTTTGCGAGTCTCTAATAAGTTCTTGTTCTTGCAGATTGTTGACAGGTTCAATTTTAGCTCATGAGATGATGCATGCATGGTTGCGACTTAAAGGTTGTCTTTCATTCTTGTGGTATTTAGATATTGTGTTGGTAATAAGATATCACACTGACTCGTAGTGCCTGAAAGCCGGAGAGTAAGAATTAACTTACTAAATACCACGTCTTCGCTCTCATTAAACAATTTTTTAAGATAATCAACAGGTGGAGAGTGAGTCCCCGCCTGAATCACAAACAGTTTAGTAACAGCCATTGAAGTGGTATTAAATTGTACTGTTATGAGTCAATGGAGACCTGGTCTTTAATATTATGCACTTTATCGCTAATTATGCTCTACTGGGTGTTACATGAGTTTTATTTAAGCATGTAAAAGTAGATTTTGTAATGAATCTGCTAGTGCTTTGCTCACAGTAAAGACTAAAGGTCGTCATGTTTCAAGATTTTTACCAGAAGTTGCGATTCCCTTTTTGCTTAGAAAGCTTGTACAAGCCTGGTGAGGGATGATGAAGAGTTTTCCTGCCAGGGCCAGAATCTTACATTCTACTGAGGCAACTGAACTTAGAACCAAGAATGAGCAACTTAACTTACTGAACTACTCACTTAGATCTTCTGGGCTTGAAGTAGTGTTATCTTGCTATGAGACTTTGAACCAATTGCTGGTAATCCCGATTCAAGAAGTCAATAATCACAAGTATATTGGCAATGACAAGACAATCAACACTAATTTATCTACTAAGAAAAGTTTGCATCAGCTTATTATACCATTTATAAGTATCTACTGTCTAATGGAATAATGAAGATGGACATTCCAGGCTAATGAGTATGTGCATTTCACAGGATACCGCACGCTCACTCCAGATATAGAAGAGGGCATATGCCAAGTCCTCGCCCACCTGTGGATCGAGTCAGAGATCATGGCAGGATCAGGCAGCAATGCTGCATCGACATCCTCGTCCTCTTCGTCATCCACATCCTCTAAGAAGGGCGGGAGGTCTCAGTTCGAGCGGAAGCTCGGTGACTTCTTCAAGCACCAGATCGAGTCGGACACCTCCGTTGCCTACGGGGATGGTTTCAGGGCTGGGAACCGGGTTGTTCAGCAGTATGGCCTGAAGCGCACCCTCGAGCACATCCGGCTGACAGGGACATTGCCATTCTGAGAGTGTCAGAGATGCACCTTTCTGCGGAAGTTATATACCGATTTGTCATCGAGAGTCCATTTACAGGAAAAAAAAGGGAAATGAATTTTGAAATGCACAAATTGTACAAACGTTCGGTTGATATTTTTTCTTGGAAGGGCTGAGCACAGTATATTATTAGAGATGCATTGAGGTGGCTTCCCCTGACCAATCTGTTGTATTGAGGGAGATCAAAAGTGGAAATGGAAACAGTGGTATTTCTTATGTGACCATAAAGTTAATAAGGAAAAGTACACTCCATATATATGCCGTGGCCTCGTGGGTGATACTGCACGCCATCTTTTCGTTTGTGATTACAAGAATATACATCTATCTTGTAATGGTTTGCGATTACAAGAATACACATCTATCTTGTAATGTTAACAAGATGGGAAAAAGATAAGGCTATCTTGGGTAACTATTTGTCCCCTCCACAGCCTACCCAATAGATAAATAGTGTTAAGCGTCCCTGGTCACCTGCCAATGTCCTATTCTGTAACTTGATACTACTATGTATGTGCAGAAGCTGCCGCAATAATGCTCAAACACATGGCCATCGTCACGATTCTGCAATCTTAGCAACACTGGAACAGGAATTCGTCGCCACGGCTCGCTGTTTCATTCAGGGATATGCGCCTCAGATATGGCCAAGATCGTCATTGCAAACTACTAGTAGTTGATTGACGAGTCAATGACACCGATGGTGTCAGAGCTTGGCGCAAACGGTCACTTTGATGCTAGAACTTGCGGCATACATTGAATTGGTGCAATAACTTGGCTCAAGCCTGCAAATACGGTGCAAATGTTGATTGTGTACGCCCAGACCGTTGACTAGGCATGCCAGCTTGGCGTGGGGCCTGCTGTCGGTGACTCGACAGCTGAGAGGGGGCGTGTGGCCACTTTTTGCGAAAACAACCTTGATTTTTTTAGCAAAAAAAAACCCTGTCGTTATTGGCAAGGTGGCATCTTAATTTTTCTGAAAAAAATAAAACATAATGATAGCTCCGCCTCGAACCATCGACCAGCAAATAGTAAATAGTCTATAGTAACAAATTCACCCGTAACACATTCATGTCTTAGAAGGATAACTACGCATAATGTAGTTGAACGAAGGCACTCTCTTTTTTATTTTTAGTAAATAACGAAGGCGTTCTAGGAGCTGAAATAACCTGCTGTCAGTGCGGCCATTTGCATCTGCTCGTATCTTTTAGAAATTTGTAAAAGGTATGTAAATTCTAATCTCCGTAATAAAAATAAAGTTCAAATATTTGTGACATATAAATATTATATACATACATACAAACTAAATAACTTATTTTTTAAAAAAATCAGGCATTATTTTCCAAAATATTAATATATATGAAATAATATTTACGAATTATGAAAATTTTCATATAATTCAAAACAATACAATATAAATACACGTAATTTAAAAATAAAATTGAAAATAAAAATGTTTGTGTAATAAAATTATATACATACAAATAAAAATGTTTGTATAATTAAAAAATTCAATAATTATACACACATTTGTATAATAAAATGTTCGCACGAATACTTAATCATGGCTAATATATAAAATATATAACCTTTTTGAATATAACTCATGAGTTAAAATTATACACAGGTGAATATTTAGTAAAGGTTTGTATTCATCATTTTGTATAATTTAAATATAAGCTGCAACTGTATAATTTTTTTGTATTCACTAAACATATTTATTTAATATAAATATTTTAAATGTTTTTATTTAATATATTTTTTATATAATACTCCCTCCGTTTCGAATTACTTGTCTTAGATTTGTCTAGATACGGAAGTATCTAGCACTAAAATGAGTCTAGATACATTCGTATCTAGACAAATCCAAGACAAGTAATTCGGAACGGAGGGAGTATATGGGTGTACATTTAAATGTTTTTATTTACTAATCATCATCGTTATGTATACTATTTATATCCACACAAAAAATAATAATATTTATAAATCATGAATATTCAAACATTATTTTTATTACATACGTTTTATAAATATCATAAAAAAACTAGTGCGAGCAAAATGGGCAGCACTATTTGCAACCCATTTAAGTCTCACGTGCAACCCAATTTTTTTGTATACTACAAGAAGGACTGTTATCGATATTGTACGAAAGAGTACTATCGATGGAGTGGTTTAAGTCGGCTAGCATTCTTGCTGTAGTTCATGAGTTCGACCCGTGGGGCTTATTTTTCCCGGTTAATTTTCCTGTACTGAAACCCGGGACCCATGAGTCATTGAAGTGGAAAAATAAAATGCATTCTGAGGCGTAGACAGGGGCTTTTTTATGAGAAATAAAAAAATCAGGGGGTTTTCACAAAAAAAATAAGCCACACTCATTCCTCTCTGCTTTCTACTCACCGACAGCGGGCCCCATGCCATGCTGGCGCGCCAAGTCATCGGTCTTTTCGTATCCACCGTGATTTGCACGCCTGAGCCAAGTTGTTTCACCAGTTTAATGTATGCCACAAGTTCTAGCATCAAAGTAACTGTTTGCGCCAAGTTCTAGCACCACTGGTGTAATTGACTCTTGATTGACACTATTCATTTGTATGGCTAGGCTGAAAGCTTTTTCACGTGAAAAATGCAAGTATGGACCTCTACTCCTCCTCATTGTCATCAATGCTAGTATCATTTATACTCGATCCATAGGGCATCCATTGCCGAGACTGGGATTTGTAGATGAATAGAACTATATATATAAATGCCATACACTGGGAAAAATTGTTACACACAAATGGTTGAGTTATGAGACCAGGAATAGACAGTATTGATTATAGTTGACAAGCTCACACGAATAGAATACAAACAATATTTGAAAGCATTAACATATAAAGTCATAGCGCAATTCAATCTTACGGCATGAGCAAGTGCCTTGTTATTTGAAAGCCATAAACGAACTAGATTTGTAGTCTGAATATCGCAGTACATGAACACATGTGTCTTGATCAGATCCACTGCATAATCCTCTCCATGCAGCGACCTGCATAGCCAGCAAGGTGTTAGTAAATCTTGAGAGTGTGCCGCAAGGAGTTGAGAGCTATTGACTTACATACACACATTCAGGGATCACTGGTCGTCGTCACGGAGAGTGTGCTGCCATTGCGCACCAACAAGTTGTGGACTTTGGCGCAGCAACGTCACGAAGTCACGGGTGATTTCCCGGAAACTTAGAAGCTGGAGGGGCATGAGGAACTCAAGGCCAGGCGGGACCTCCACCATGCTTTCTAGGTTGCCTAGTACTAGTGTTTCTAGAGCTGTCACGGCACCTTGATGTATCTCTAGCATCTTCAGGTCGGGCATGTCCCACAAATAGAGGCTCTTCAGCTTGGGAAACCACCCCGTGAGAAACTCCAACTTCTTTCCATAGATCCGTCAAATTTGCCAAACGAGAAAGGGATGGCAAAGGGTCTTCTCTCAGTTGCGACCAGGATAGACGCAGTGAACACAAGTTCTGCTCCATGGCTTGAAAGAGAGGAGACTCCGCCAACAATGCCCCTTCCGGTAATCTTCCGCCCAAACTTAGCTTTTGCAGGCTAGGCGGGAGGGCGTTCAACAACAGAACCTCATTCTCATCACTCGCACTCACATTTAGGTTGGACAAGAATTGCATAAGAACTAGAGACTCGCAGAGGTGTTCACAAAATGTTCCCTTCACGACCCATATCCTCAAGCTTCTTAGTTGCCTTAACTTCCTTAGTTGTCTAATGGATCCATCCACTTCCTGCACTTCCAACGCTTGCAGAGTCTGCAGGTTTGTTAGGTTCCCAAGCCCAATAGGGAAGCATACACCTCTAGCATATTGAATATTTGTATTCATCCTGATATAATGTTTTTCTCAGCAAATAGGTGCCTAAGCTTATTTAGCTTGCCAATCCCTGGAGGCAGCTCATGTATGTCAGATCCACAAAGGTCCAGTGTCAACAAATTTGAAAGCTTCTCAATAGATTTAGGCAGAAGCTTCACTTTTGAGTACCGCAAACCCAAATAGCGGAGATTAAAAAGATCCCCAATGGCATCTGGAATCTTCTCGATGGGTAAACCACTTAATTCTAGCACAGTCATATATCTTGACTTCTCAGATAGTAGAGGCAATAGAGGGAATGAGGACATGCTTTTCTCCAGTGTAATGAAAGTTCGAAGTACGTGTATACTTGAAAATGGTTGTTGAATATCCTTCTTTAGTTTGTGCACTACCAATCGACGACCATCTCTCTGAAGAGACCCCCCACATTTATCCTCCTCATATATAACACCAAAACGATCCTTCTGGCACAAATCAACAGCTAGTTCACGTATGATATCGTGCATTCTGAATCTCTTCATCCTGCCAAGTGAGTTCCTTCTAACAAGTTGAAGCATGTTTCTATTGACCAACTCCTTAACATAGCTTTCTGCCACTTCTTCTAATGTGCTGGCACCCTTCTCGACAATGAACCCCTGCGCCATCCATAGTCGTACAAGTTTTCTTCTGCGGAAAAGATAGTCTTCTGGAAATAAGCTGCAGTACAGGAAACAACTTTTCAAGTATGTTGGAAGGTAGATGAAGCTTAGATGCAACACATTCCTTATGTGGTCGAGCCTTGAGTTATTAAGTATCTCCCAACTCAATTGGTCATTTATTCTTTTCCATTCTTCAACGGTTTTCTCACGCACATGCAAGAGGCTGCCAATTGACACAATAGCAAGAGGCAATCCTTTGCACTTGCTAAGTATTTCCTCGGACAAAAGCCTCAACTCACCAGGACAGTGATGGCTTGTTTCTTTTGGAAAAGATTTCTTACAAAAAAGATCCCAAGCCTTATCTTCTGGTAAAGGTTCTAGTGTCAATACGTGTCCTTGAGAAGCAAGTGCAGCAACATCACCCTATCGTGTTGTGATTATCAATCTGCTTCCCTTACCATTACAAACAAGTGACCTAGACAAGTCTTCAAATGCATCTGGGGTCCAAACATCATCTAATATGATCAAATACTTCATTTCCCCTAGATATCTCTTCAATGTCTCTTGAAGGCTTGTGATGTCCATAGCTGCAATGTTTGATGGACCACTGGCTGTATCTTTGAATAGTTCCTTGATTATATTTCTCAAGACATCTTCTCTAGAATAAGTTTGAGAGATGGAGACCCATGCATGGCACTGAAATTTCTCTCTCTCTCTTTCCTATAGACATTTGAAGCTAAAGCTGTTTCGCCAAGCCCACCCATTCCTGTCAGTGTAATCAGGGAACATTCCACATCATCACTTCCCAACCACTGCTCAAGCTTTCCTCTGTTTTCATCCACCCCAACTAGATCTTCGTTATCAAGGGAACATGAGGTGTTTGCTAGATCTTGAGACTTCTTGATCATGTAATTCAAGCTGCTACTATCTTCATTGTTTATCATGGGAACCCATCGGTTTTTCATCTCTGACAGGTGTGCAAGGTCTTTCTCTATTTCCTTCACTTTGGAAGATATCTGATTCATGGAAAGCAGAGATCTTGGTTTTCTAAGCCCTTTCTTCAGGTAAAAGCAACACCCAGTATCATGTTCCCGACCAACTTGATACATGTACTCATCAACCATATCCTCCATCGCATGTGCTACCTTCCGCACCTCATCCAACCAGCCCTCATACACTTGATTGTGGCGGTTTCGAATGTCCATTTGACATAGAACATCATGAATTATGCGAAGCTCCCTAACAACGCGACCCATGCTGCCTTGTAGCTCTATTAGTCGGGCCGCGTACCTGGAAAAATGTGCACTAGCCTGATGTGCTGCTCCATTTGCCAAGGCTACTCCGATCTTTTCAATTACTAGAAGAAGCACAATCTCAGCCATTACTTTCTCGAGAGTTGCTAATGCCTCACTGTTGGTTTGTGGTCAGGTTGGATTTTTTCCTGATTATCTCCAGGATGACCATCTGTAAAAAAGAATCAAGTGATGCGTTAGTTGAACTATTCATACATTTTGCTTTTGGCAAGCACTTGCCATAGAAGTACCTAACACAACAACTGAAAGGTGAAATAAGCCTGTTTTTTCCTTTTACTAATTAAGCATGCTAGCTACATGGCAATATAATTCCTTTACCGTTGTTCTCTTGGTTTTTAAAAGAATACTAATGCCTCACTATTACAGCTTCTGGGGGTGAAGGATGTTAAAATATATTGTCCGTCTCCCTCTATCAGTTCGGACTTTTGGATGAGTTGGTTGAAGCATGAATTAAATATGATATCAGAGCCAAGAGGTCTTGAGTTCAAGACCCTGGCAACATAAAAATAAAAACACAGTTCGAACGCAAGCTAAGTAACATACAAAATAAATCCAGGAATAAATTCAATCTGACATGGCTGTCCAATTCGATCAGGGGATTGGTCTATACTCGTTCTAACTTCTAATTAAGTAAGTGGCAGGGTTGGTTACCGGAGGAATCAGGACACGAGATTCGGATTCCTATTCGGAGGCACCATGAAAATGGAGCGGACTGTGATTAAGCCTACTGGTTTGGTCATCAGAGGCTCACCTGAGATCGAGACTAACAGAGGTAGGAGGTCAATGGTGCCGGCGGCGCAGGCGGGCCGGAGATTCGTCGGAGAAGATGCGACGATCTTCTTTCGGAGTTTACACTTGCAAACATACACACGCGTCCATGGTGGCTAAGTTGTGCGCCGCTAGTTTGCTAGCTGGTCGCCTCAACGTATGTAGCATATTGCTGTGGCCTTCATTTTCTCCTAAAAACCAGTACCACCTACCAGCAAGTTGTGTGGTGTTAGAGATAAGGAAGACTTGGTGGGTATGTGAGTCAAGCACGGCAATGGGAAGCATCTTTGGTTACAAACAAATCGACGTCCTATTCTGATGCCACTGTCCTTCCTGCGGTTCACAAAGAAGTGTCACCTTTTATGTACTCCCTCCGTCCAGAATTAGTCTTCATCAAAATGGATAAAAACGGATGTATATAGAACTAAAATATGTCTAGATACATCCATTTGTCCGACAAGTATTTTCGGATGGAGGGAGTATATATTAAGTTAAAACATTAAATACTTTGGCCATCAATACCGTTTTTACTATCTACTCCGTGTTTCTAAATATAAGTCTTTTTAGAGAATCCAATATAGGCTGCATACAGAGCAAAATGAATGAATCTACACTCTAAAATACATCTATATACATCCGTATGTAGTCCATATTAAAATCTCTAAAATGTCTTATATTTGAAAACGGAGGGAGTAGTATAGATCAGAAACTTCAAAAAATAATATCATGTGCATTGATTTGTCTTGAGAAGTATTCTTGAAACATCATTTGTTTAGTTGGCCGTTATACATATGTTGCAGCATAAGCGAGTGGTTGAAGACTCAAATTACATCTTAAAGACATTGTCCATGCTCACACAATCTTTATTCCCCCCTTGAATTAGACGATCCAAAATGTAAGACCATCTAGAACTTTACTGGTCAAAATATTTCTAAGTGTGATCTTCTGCATCATTAAATACATGGAAATTCTGCACCAAAGCCTACTAGTGTGCCACCTCCTCACGCAGCCGCCTCTTCCCTAAAAACAAGCTTAGTGGTCCTCTGCCTCCCGTTGGCATCGCCGTCGTTCCGCCTCGTCTCCGGTGGTATTAGGGCCATGGGGACACGGTGGATCCCGGCCCTTTCTGGAGGGAGGGCTCCATTTTTAGATGTTTCTTTAAGTTTTGTTAGGTTTTATGTTCTGTTTAGGAAGGCGAAACGGTGGCGGCTCTCTGAAGATGGAACAAGGTTTTAATTACCTAGAAATGGATTTGTTTGCTTAAATATAGCTAACGTACCCCGAAAGATGCCAAATTTTTACACGAATCATGTAACGGTATCTACTGAGTATACAAAAAAAATCAAGGCCAAAGGATGAAGCAGCGGTCACATTGCCTGCAAAGGTGACATGTTTTCTCTCGAAACCATAATTCTTCCCCGGATAACTTAATGTTTGGGGTTCATTCTTGGCACCATCATACTCCCTCCGTCCCAAACTTCTTGTCTTAGATTTGTCTAAATACGGATGTATCTAGTTACGTTTTAATGTTAGATACATCTGTATCTAGACAAATCTAAAACAAGAATTTTGGGACGGAGAGAGTGTTTGAAATTCCTCCCCTTTTCCTGGACAAGGCCTAACATAGACTAAAGACCACAAATAGGATTTTCAACTTAATTTTGCAAACTTTTCCATGCATTTGCAGGGGGCATGTGTAGAAACCATATTTTGTCATGGCAAAAAGTGTAATTAAGATTGCCTTAATGAAATGTGCTCAATGGAAAAATTATTCGCCTCATCAAAATGAAAAACTTCGATTTTTGGATCGTCTTCATCTGAGGCCTTATGCAATCTCGACAATCAAAACAGTGCAGCCCAGCTAATACCCATTTTTGCTTAGTGTAGCACTCTGGAAAGATACCCTTTTGCAGAGTGTAGCGCTCAAGAAAGCATTTTTTGCCAAGCGTTTCATCCACGACACTCGGGAAAGCACCTGTTTACCGAGTTTTGCTTTTTTGCCGAGTATTTTTTTCGACGACACTTGGCAAAGACATGTTTGCCAAGTCCCAGACGAAATTCACTCGGCAAAGATGCTGACACTCGGCAAAAATGAATTGTCCAGTAATGATTGTAAAAGGGTTGGCAACTAGATTTTTGTTTTTATTTGCCACATTTTGTAGGCACTTCCTGTATAGGTAATTTATTTTTATTTTTGTTATTGGACCATGGAAAATTGCCATGCTTTCCTTTTTACAAAATTTATTTCTCTAATTTGTCATGTTGAACAGCAGAACCATTTTTTTTCAAAATTCGTAATTCTTTTTTTATAAAAGTGCCCGGTAGAAATCGCCCAGCCTAGTAGAAGTCGGGGCCAGGGCAGGTCATATTGGTCTTCGTCATGGCCTGGTTGGCTGGTTTGATCCTCCTAGAGGGAACGAATAGTTCACTGGAGATAAACCACTCAGCTGAAGTACCCCAGTTATCTTTGTTTTTGGACCGTGCAAATTTGCCATGCTTTTCTCTTTACAAAACTTATTTCTCTAATTTTGTCATGTGAACACTGAACAGCACAACAATCTTTTCAAAATTCACTATTTTTCCGAAGGGTCCGTCTAGGACACATCTAGATGTGACATAGTTATGTCACATCTAAACTGATATCCACTCTGTTTGTGGTCTTTTTTTTGTTTTTTGTTGCTGCATTATGTATTTGTGAGAGTTTAGATGTGACATCTTTAAAAATGACGTGTCTAGCGGGCGGCTGTTGGCCCGCTAGCACTCCCGAGCGGCCGCCAGGAAAGGAAAGAATCGGTCCCCCCGGTCCCATAAGAAGAAATCCCTCCCACGGGAGCAACACATGCGCGCCAAGCCAACAAATAACACGCCCAGCGTGGTCCCCACGCAATCATGTGCCCTTCCCTCCCCTCCCGAAGCTCTTATGCCCACTGGTCACCAACTTTTTCTTCCCCACGCCCTTACCTGTTCCCGCCTTCTTCTTCTTCCCTAGAAAACAAATGGTTTCCTTGGTCTAGATCTCCATCGCCAAAGCTGCCATGGCAGATGAATCAAAGTGAACTAACAACAGATCTGGAACAATTTGCCATGAAAAATAGGGGAAAGAGTGAGGATAGATCAGAATGTACCAGGTAGCACCAACAAGGGTGAAAGAAGAGGTGATCATTTTCTCCTCCTGTTCAGACCCCCTCCTTGACTTTCACTTTCCCTTTCCCCCTCACCAAATTTCTCTTTACAAAAATAGCTTCTCCATTGTTGAAGAGAGCATAAACAGAGATAAAAAGGGGAGATCTTGTACCTGTGCAATTTTAACTGATTTTTTTGCAACTACATCATGGGACAAGCCAACATTTGAAGCATTGTGTGCAACAAAACGCAAAAACTGTGCAATTATATAGGAGAGAGCACATAGATAGTCTTATATCACACATAATGCAGAAGAACCGATGTCCATGTAGCAAAAAGAGGAAAAAAATAAAGAGAAAGTTGTAGGTACTGTGAAGCATAACTACCAACTAGACAAAAATCTGTTCTGCAGGTGTTTTCTTCCTTTGATCTTTCCACACAATAGTATATGTGACTTTGCAGCTGAGAATTATTGGCACAATTGTACAACAGCTCCTCCACCCCCATAACCTGCACATGATGCAAAAAAAAAGCCAAAACTAGAAAATTAGATGCATGTAAACACATGAGGATGCCAACTAATGAATGGTTCTTGTGCAACTAAAGGAGCTGAATGCCAACTCATGTGACATTGTTGTGTAATTATTACAAAAAAAGTTGGGGATTCTCCTTAATTGTTCTTGTGCAACTAAAATAGTTGAGGATGCCAACTCATGTGACATTGTTGTGGGATTATTAAAAAAGTTGGGAATGCCAACTCCTGATTGGTTCTTGTGCAACTAAAATAGTTGAGGGTGCCAACTCATGTAATATTGTTGTGGGACTATTTGAAAACTCGAGGCTACCGACTCCCAAATGATTCTAGTGCAACTATGAAAGTTGAGGATGCCAACTCGTATGATACTATTGTGCAACTATTTGAAAAGTTGAGGATACCTAGTCCTAATTGGTTGTTGTGCAACTAAAAGTTTAGGATGCATCTATAGAAGTTGAGGATACCTCTCCTTCTAGGAGTTGCATCTCCTTCTACAACCATTTTTGGTCTGTGAAGAAAGCAAACAAAAAAATTAGTCAAAGCAACAAATTGTATAGAAGAAAAATGAGAAAAAATAATATATATATATATATATATATATATATATATATATATATATATATAATGCCATGAGGTAAGCAACTCAAGATAACTTTTCAAAGCACACCTATAAAACAAAAAAGAGTGTGTGCAACTTGATGCACTGTATGGCCAACTGGGCACACATGAGTGTGTAATAAAAAATCAGCATACACACTGCCTAACATGATTTAGGCACTGGAGCCAGAACTAAACTAGCCGTCAACCGTGCAACTAGATATCCCTTACCTATGCAACTGCGCAAGTGTGGCTAAGCCAACTAGGATATGTACCGTTCTGATTTGCAAACTCATGTACAAACGCATACCCTTGACAACAGGGCACACATGAGTGTGCAATCAAAAACACCACACACACACACACACACACGCACACACACACACACACACACACACTGCATGAACATGATTTACATAGTGTATCCATCTGAATACCATCAATTGTGCAACTGGTTAGGCCTCATTGTGCAACTTCAATAGTTGGCTAGCCAACTGAGACATGTATATGTGTCATCCAACTACGTTTGAGCTCCTGTGCAACTATTACAACAAACTAGCCAATTGGTTACTTATATGCATCCAACTTACGAGAAAATAGAGAAACCACACGGATGCACTTACGAGAAAAAGAGAGGTACATAATATAGCATGCATAATTTAGCATTGCATATCACTCAATACAAAAAAGAGGCATCGAACTGGATTGATCTCTACTGAGGGTAGCAGTTCCTGAGTTCCTGTGAAATACCATAACAAAAAATGCAGTCTAAGCGAGAAATAGATGGATCAAGTTGCATCAACTACGGATCCGTGAGTTTGAAAAGTTGGATCGTAAATCATACAAACAATGACAAAAAAAATCTTTAGAACTTCAATTGTTTTTTATAGCCTTACATCACTATCAAAACAACCTTCGATTTGTTCATCTAAGAACATGTTCAGTTCATTAGTTTCTTATTTGTTATGATGTAACCCAATGAATGTTCAAATCAATGTTGGAGTAAGAGAAACACTACCAAATCAATCAGCCAGCTGGATTGATTACTACATGTATCACCACTATGCTAATTAAGCATCAAAGTGAAAACAACTCCAAGGTCCAAGCAACAGGCAGCACATGCACATCCTTCTATCACGAGCCCAATCTGAATTGCAAGTAGCCAAGTACGTACTACTGTACTAGTAAGTAGAAGCAGACCTTGTATGATGGCGTTGACTCGAGATTGGATCCGGTAGGGGAGGGAGCAGCGTGACGATTGGGGAGGATGCCGTGGTGTGCTGGCCATCGTTCTTGGCCACACCGCACACGCCGCCCTGGACACCAGCCAGTCCATCGTCCTTGGCCCCGCCGTCCACATCAGCAACATCGACTATCGGGAGGAAGTGGAGGAGAAGGGCGACGCCATAGGAAGAAGGGAAGGAGAGAGGTGGCGCCATGGGGAGAAAGGGGAAGGGTAGGGCGGCGCCATGGGGAGGAAGGGGAAGAGTAGGGCGGCGCCATGGGGAAGAAGGGGAAGAGAGGCGTGGCAGGGGAGAAGCGGCGGCGGCGCTGCGGCGGAGAAATTGGTCGAGAAAAGGGACGAGAGGATAAGGGCGTGTCGCGTGGCAAGTCTCTCCCCCGACCAGGTAGCACCTGCAAGTGGTACTCGCGACAACACTAGCGAGATCGCGCGGCTAGGAGCCGGCCGCTCGTTCTATCGAAATAGTGCGCGTGTATTTTTAAGGATTTGGGCTTTAAAAAATATCTAGATGTGAATTAGAGAAACTATTTTCCGAAATCGCCTAGCCCAATACAGGGGGGGGGGGGGGGGGGGAGGGGGAGGCCTGTCGTATTGGTCTTCGTGGCCTGGTTCGACGCCCCAAGGAGGAATGAATAGTTCACTGGAGGTAAACCCCTAGCTGACGTTCCCCAGCTATTCACGTCCTTAATTTTTGCTGCGACAAGTTAGGAATATAACTATTTTTGCATTGCAATAACTCGATCTGTTCAAAAATTATATGAGAGTTGCATGATTTCTTTATCCGGGAAGTAAAAAAAGAGATGACTTAGTCCCATTACTGAGTTAACCAACTTTATTAAACCAATATGAATGCAAACAAGACCACACGTACGATGTATCTGCCACATAACATCCTATTACATCCATATCTATATATCAGCAAACCAACATGAATGCAAAGCAAATGCATACATACAGTGTGTTACACGTAACTGTATATTACGTCTAGACAACATATGGCCAATCCGGCATGAATGTAAAACCATACAAACACGACGCTTATTGGAACACATTAAGTAGATGAGAGAAGCAACTACGGAGTAGTATGCAATGCATTATTAACCCCCAGAAGTCATGCATGCCGCTCATCAAATGGGCTTTCATCTGACGTCGGTGCTTGTGGGCCCGAGCTACTAGTAGTGTAGGTATCTTGTTGCATTGAGGAGGGCACCGAAGTAGTGTTCAACAGGTGGTTAAGGTCAGGCAACGACACACCACGTTCGAGGACCTCCATTGCCTCCTTACTGGTAGGCCTCTTCCTACTGTCAGGAAGAGAACACCAGAGCCCTAGGATAGCCACACGCTCCATCTGCCTCATGTCCGAGTCGCCACAACCATGTAGCCTGTCATCTGCAGCTTCCATCACCCTGCCTCTTACATACAGATCCCAGACCTGCTCCCTGGACTTTCCCGTGCACGTGATGTCCAAGAGGACGATCCCGAAGCTGTAGACGTCTGAGCTAAGGTTGAGCTTGACTTTCCCCGCTTTCCTGCACTCTGGATCTATGTACCCTTCTGTTCCAACAGCAGTCGTCATTAGCGTCACGTTGTCTTGGTTGCCGATCCTCGACAGCCCGAAGTCGGCAAGCTTGGCGTTGAAGTTGTTGTCTAAGAGGATGTTGCCTGGTTTGATGTCTCTGTGCAGAATGGGTGGGGCGCAGTCATGGTGGAGGTAAACAAGGGCAGAGCCAATGTCTTTGATGATTTGGTACCTGAGAAACATACACAGGTTCATGATTCTACTACAATGGTAATTACAGCATCATGGATCGTTGATTCTCGTGAAGTAAGTAAATAAATAAAATGCACATGTACGCATACTACATTGTACCTTGTTGGCCACTGTATTGGCTGCTCTGTCTCATGTAGGTGGTGGTGCAGATTGCCGTTAGGCACCAGCTCATAGACAAGGAAGAGCTCTTCATCCTTTTTCTTCATGCAACACCAGCACATGAAATCGAGAATGTTTGGGCTACTATCCCTGCAACACCAACCTTTAAGTTTGACGAGATTCCTATGCTTCGCTTCGCTAATGGTGTTCATCTCTGTGAAGAAGTCCTGATTTCCTCCCCTTATCTTGTTCAAGATCTTCTTTACAGCCACCTCGCCACCATATGATTCTTTTGAGTTCAACGATGTACCTGAATCCTTGGAGGACGATGCACACGATTCCTTGGAGGAAAAACCACCTGATTCTCTTGAGGGAGCACCTGATGACAATCCCTTTGAGAATGTACCCCTGTAGACTTCTCCAAAGGCACCTCTCCCAATAACCCTTTGCTTAGAGAAGTTGTCTGTTGCAGAAGTCAGATCACGGTAGTCGAACCGTCTGGGTCCTCCAGTTTGTGCTACAAGGTCATGGCTTGTGCTCCTTGTCCACTTGAAACATGCAATGATACACCACACCATAACCACCAACGCTACAGCTCCTCCAAGCGACCCTCCAATAATTGCAGCCTTCATGTCATGATCTACATGCACAAAAATAGCACTAGTAGTTAATTGTACTAATTCACGTGTCCAAGTTAATTTTCTCTCCTAGCAGGCAGAGTTGAAGAACCACAAGTGTATTTGATGCTTATGTGCATCTGTACTTTCATGGAGCTATAAGCATCTAAGCCTATTCATAGCTGTGATCTTCATATAAGAATATTATCATCTTTTCCTACTAGGGCGAGTTGAAGGACCAACATGCATATAGGTAAGATATTGTCATCATCATATACTATCATGGAGCTATAAGCATATAATAATCTTTGTGAGCTATAACCATATTAGCATAACTTCCTAGCTGGCAAAGTTGAAGGACCATGGTGATGGGTATCTTATGCATATAACCAGTTGATATTCCCATGGAGATACAAGTTGATTAATCATTGTGAGCAACAAGCATATTAGCATCTGTTGCTAGGATGCCAGAATTGAAGGACTATGGGATCTGAGCTATAAGCATACCAACTCCCTTTCCCAGTTTGTCGAGTTGAAGGGTAAGCATCAGATACTTTCATTTGGAGTTATAAGAATATATGCATACTAATTGTCATGAGCTATAAGCATATTAGCACTTTCTGCTAGAGGGCCTAGTTGAAGGAAACATCAGATACCGTCATGGAGCTACAATCATACCACTAGATGTGAGCTATAATCATATTAGTACTTTCTGCTAGCGTGCCTAGTTGAAGGAAGCATCAGATACCACCGTGGAGCTAGTTATAAGCATACTTATCGATATGAGCTCTAAGACCTCTTACAGTGGGTGGTATCATGTATATGATACTACTGTATTATGCTATCCCTATAATGGATGGTATCATATGTTGATATTTTAGATGACCTCATTTATTACTTTGTATGACTCATACTAGCAGCACTTCACTTATTACGATGCACTATCAATGATATGAATAACAGTATCACCTCTTTCCTTATTTAGTGTTATGTCATGCCATCAAAATAACTAGTTAACACACTGCATGAGGTTGCATGATACTACCCTATGATGCTCCATTGTGGGAGGTCTAAGACTATCCAAAGTGGGAGTAACATAGAGAGTAACATAGATGACACCTAAGCAAAAAAATATGCTAGTTACTCATACTATGGGTAACATCACACATACCAAGACAAGATGAGTCTACAACCTAATAAATAAAGTTTTGCATGACACCACACATATAGTGGGAGTAGCATGAGTGGTAACATCATACATATCTAGACAAAATAGATGACGTAGCATGTAATTACTAATTAAAGAGAGGCATGTGGTAACATAGTATGTTACTCACACTATGAGTAACATCACACATGCCAAGAGAAGATGAGTCTACAACATAATAAATGAAGGTAATAACATAGACTAGAAACATATGCATGTTGCTAGTCTAAGTTACTCCCCACTATGGGTAGTCTAAGCATATTTAGCATCTTTTTCTGAGCAGACCGAGTTGAAGGACCACAACAATAATGAGGAATAAGCATGTAAACACATTAATTAATGGAAGAAATAATTATGCTTAGGACTTTCCTAGTAAGTTGAGTTGAAGGATAAGCATAAGATGCTGTTCATGTGTACCTATAAGCTTATAAGCATGTTAATCCGTTGCTTGTTTAGACAATATTAATCTTCTGCTAGGGGGCCAAGTTGAAGGAAGGGTCAGAATGTCCATGTGAGATCTAAGCATATTAGTATCTTTTACTAGCATGCCGAGTTGAAGCCTTTAAGGTCCATGTAAGTACTTGATGTATATAAGTATATGGAGATATAATCATATTAACAATCCTGATCGATTTATAAGTATATATTAAGTGGCTGAGTTGTATTGTCTCTTGGAGTATTAATTTTGTATCCTTTTCGTGGCAGTTGCATCGAAGAAATAAAGGTATAACTAGTAAACACCTTTGTGGGGCGGAGCAAGCGAGGAGTTGAAGGACCATGATAGTATCTGATGCAGCTCCAAGCTGGCGCCTGTGGCTCCAGAAAACCCAATGGCCACCTGAGGCGGGAGCAAGGCGGTGACTGGATCGGGTAATTGCGTGCTGACCCGAACCGGGGGATTGTAACTCTGGTCATCAAACTGTAGGTCTGCTACCAGCATCCGGGTGGTGTTGTCGAAGGTGACGGTGGCCATCATGGTGCCATTGAGGCTGAAGCTATCCAGTATTGTCGTGTTCACCGAGTCCATGACAGAGCTGATGTCGATGCCAATGTGGTCGTAGGTGGTGTTGGGGTCCCAAGAGTTGTCGTAGGTGTCGAATTCCACGGCGATGAACCGGTCATTCCCGAAGGCGGTCGGGTTCTTGCCGTTGTCTGAGGGCATCATGCCGAGGTTACCCCCGCCTGAGTTTGGCGGCATAGTTGACGGGTAAGAGGCAAGAAAGAAAGTCATGCCGTCCCCCTTGTTGTTCTTAGTATCGTCGTCGATATGGATCACGAAGGTGAACCGCGCCTGGAAGCTGGCCACCTCGCCAGTGACGTTGTCATAGAACGGCACCGGGTGCCGGTACGACACCCGTCCCGTGCAGAAATTGGGGTTCTTCCTGTAAGTGTTACAGGTGAGGTCAACCAGGTCGCCATGAACGGTCGCATCCCCCTCGAATTTCAGGTCTTCTATGTGGTAGGTGGATGCGTTGGAGAAGTCGAAGCTGAATGAGAAGGGAGACGGGGTGGTTGCGGCGGGAGCGGGAGCAGGAGCAGATGCATCAAGAGAATTCGCTACAAATATTTGTAAGCAAATGAAAAGGAGGAGTAGGAGGTGGCAGCACGGCGTGTTGCCGCTGCTTGCAGGCGAGCCCATGGCCGTAGTGGTACTGATGAGCTAGGCATCTTCACAATATATAGAGGAAACGGAAAGGTGCAATAGCACCCGGGAGTCCTGACAACCCTTTATCCCGTGCGTTCAATGCCCTCAAGATTCATGATGTGGCGTAGACAGCAGCAGGCCACTTGCGTTGTCAGTTTAGTTAAGCAGAAAATTTACAGAGTCGAACAGGCCGATCCTAGGCTGCAGCAGATAGAGTAGGTCTAGCAACTGTGCCCGACCAGCTTGTCAGGTCCGGCTGCGAGATGTTTTGTCAGCAGGCCGTCATCTCATTCTTATACTTAAGTCTTTTCTTCTGTTAAGCCCGTGTGTGAGAGAGAGAGAGGAGGAGGAATGGAAGGAGAGATATGCTGTGAGAGAGAGGATAAAAAAGAACTATTTTTCATGGAAGAGAGAGAGGCTGTGAGAGAGACAAGAGAGAGGATATGAAAAAACTATTTTCCATGGAAGAGAGGCCGTGAGAGAGACAAACGAGATAGGATAGAAAAGAACTATTTTCCATGAAAAGAGAGGCCGTGAACAAAGAGAGAAGAAAGATGAGGGGCACTTTTTGGGAGCCCATGTGTGAGACAGAGAAATGTGAGAATAGAGAGGCTGTGTGAGAGAGAAAAATAATTGCTTGAATATAAGCAGTGTGGGTGGAACGTAACTGCCTGCAACATCATTGCTGCAACCGTGACAGGTGCATGAAGAATCTCTCTGTAGTCAATAGTTCCCTATGTTTGGTAAAGGTGTATTGTCACATCCATTTACTATTCACCCAACCTGCTAATCTAAACAATGGTGCAGGACCCCGGCACATATCACAATGAAATGGGTACTGTGGATAGCCGGGTGTCTAGACACCCGGGTGCTGAAAATCCAGTCTCGTAGAGGAAAAGAAAACAAGACTACCCACCTACCAGTGACTTTACATCATAAAACAGGATGCCAGTCAAGGAACCACATTCGGCTAGCCTATTTGGTTTCACTGTGAGAGGGGACAAATATTCATGCATGTTGTTATCACCTCCAAAAAGGGGGAATCATCCGAGTTGGATTGTCACTCAAACGAGCTTTGTTTGGACAAGCAGGGATCGCGCTAGGTCCCTCTAACGGCACAAATAAAACTGGTGGTGAACACGTAAGTGCTGAGCTCACCACCTTCACTATTTCAGTCATCGGCCAGGTCTGCGTACCAGCGAAATTATGCGATTAGAGGGTCGTAAGTGGTGAGCTCACCACCTTCACTGTATCAGTCATCTGCCAGGTCTAGGTACTAGCAAAATTATGCGATTTAGGGCATAATATGTTTTAATAACTAGCACAAATGCCCGTGCGTTGCAACGGGAAAAAACATCGGTTCTTGTGAATCGAAATTGGCCAGGTCGAACACGGTCTAGCTGTGTGCTAGTGCTCCAAATATTCTACATGAAACTTCCATGTCCACCGGCGTTGATGCTCACACAACCACAGATGTCTGACTCCATCGCTAGGTCTGCTATGTTATGAGCAAACAGTTAGACATGTACTTGGTTTAACTACAAAATTTAAGTAAAAGAAATGCTTATGATGGCACAACCGACTTAACTGCACATAAGATGATTCCAGGCAGCTAATTGTCTATTTTTAATGAACTAAGTGGGCCTAAGCGCCTGATGTGCTATTTTCTAATTAAGAACTTTTAGGCAAAATAAGTAAAGGGACGCTTTGGATGCATGAGAAAATTAATTGAAGAAGCAGATGATTGAACATGTTTAGGCAGCCAACCAAATATTTGTACAGCAGACTACTACTCCGGCACGCAGTACTGCATCTTCACCGTCATGTCCGAGCAAGCCCAGCGTCTCGTCCTTGCTGAGTCCACTTACAACTGTACCATGCAGCATCAAACTTCTCTTCGCCGCTCTATCTTAGCGCAGCCCGCCGTTTCGTCCGAGTCCGCTTACAACCCCGGCCGGCGTGCAGGACTGCATCAACATGTCATCGTCGTCGTCGTGTCCGCCTACCACTCCAGCATGCAGGACTGCATCAACTTGTCTTCGCTGCTGTGTCCGAGCAGCCCGGCGTCTCGTCCTTGTCTTACAACTCCGGCGTGTAGGACTGCATCAACATGTCATCGCCGCTGTGTTCGAGCAGCCCGGCGTCTCATCCTTGCCGTGTCGCGTGTTTTCCTCACTATCCGTCCGAGCAGCCCGGCGTCTCGTCCTTGCCGTGTCACCGTGTCCTCGCCGCTGTGTCCAAGCAGCCCAGACCTGCTGTGTCGCGTCTTCATCATGCGCCAAGGAGCCTGCATGCAGAACCGACCATGCTTCCTTTCTTTCGTTTTCCTGTGCTTCCTTTCTCTTTCTCAGCTCATTGTTTGAGTCATGAGGCGGCTGGTTGATGTTACGAAGAACTTCAAAATATATATAAACTGATGAGAATCAATTTAACAGGGCGAGATGGGAATGACACATAATTCCTGGGCGTGAGGGTGGACAGTAAGAACAGTCAAATAAAATAATGTCTTAACATTAGCAAGAAACTTGTGTTGGGTAATTTGGTTTGTGGGGCTACGCACTGGGACGATGCACCAAGCAAGTCGGTTATGAGAGCGAGAGAGTGCAAATTTTCTTTCCTTGTGTGCGTCTAGTTTTTTTTTTCTGTTTTTATGTAGAACAGTCTTTAAATCTCAGCCATTAATCTTAGTGGTTAACATAAAATTAACGGATATAAAAAGATGACCTATGGAAAACTATGAAAGTCTTCGTCCTTTAATATTAGGTAAAGATAAAGATGTTCTTCTCATATACGTATGATAGAGGAGAAGCGCTCTCTCTCGGATTCTGTACCCGAGAGGTCATAAACTCAGGAACCGATCAAATTAGGCCATAAACTCATTTATTTGAGCAAATAAGGCCAAAACTGATTTGAGAGGTAAAAACCAGGCCATATGAGCGTAGCTTAGACCCCTAGCGTTTTGTTTAATTTGTAGAGGGTGCTTTTTTACAGACTGACCATCACAATAAAGATAATGGCTGAACGAAAATAAAATAAAAAAAATACCTAAACCATGGTACTCGAACCCATGCCCTTGGGAATCACGGACTATATTATTTCACATTTGAATTCTAGGTTGCATTCCGTATATATGCCAAATGATTATCTTACATGAAAAAATTGGTCTCAAATTCTCCCAATGACTACTAGAAAGGATGTACGAAGACACCGTGTGAGCATCCGGGGCTTGGCAATATAGAAGGCAAGACGTAGCGCTTTTACACATCCGGGGACTGAACCTGGTTAAAACTATAGTACCAAAAAGGCTTTCCCCTGCTTTATATATAAAACAAACCATTAGAGTAATAAGATTCAGCAAAGGTTCACACCACACACACGCAAGGGTAGCAAATAAACAAAGTACTAAAGGGTTATCTTGAAGGCACAACTCAACAAGCCCATAAAAAACAAAAAAAGGCGGCAGCACAAGCCTCGAGAAGGCTAATCCGGCTTAGAGGGTGGAGGGGAAGCGGTGGCGCCAAGCGGAGAGCCATCGCGTGAAGATCTGCAATGATGATGTTGATGGCGTCTCGATCCTGAGGCAGCTAAGCGGCCACCAAAACTACAAATATCCATACATTTTGAAAACGGCGTCAGTAGCATGTCGAAGAGGAACACGCAGGTTCACAATTTTATTGCGTACGGTCCAAAGCGTCCAAGCGAGAACCCTAATACCCAGCCAACGAATGTGGCAGACACACGGATGGGAGGCTTGGATTTCCGCAAAGAGGTCGGGGAAGTTATTCTCGCACCAACGGCCGCCAACCGCTCCGTGTAAGCAACTCCAAAGGAATTGCGCGGACACACACACGTGAAGAAGATGTGATTTGAGTCCTCCTCTATCCCACAAAGAGGGCACATCCCATCATCCGGGCCATTCCGTTTGAGCACCTCCATGCCCGAGGGCACCTGTCCCCGGATCCATTGCCACAGGAAGATCCGAATCTTCAGTGGTAGTATAGTCTCCGAATCCATTGCCACATGTAAAACTATAGTCTCACGATCAAAATCTGTTTCGGTGTGTCTTGGGAGAGAAGTAGCTAACGCATGATATCTTAGGAGAGAAATGACCACCGTATTAATTGTGCTCTTGTATTGTCAGAATATGTTTTTTGAATGAAGAAGTATTTCTCGCTATCGAAGATGTGAAGATCAACACTTTTCTCTTGTAACTGCTTTACTTTGGCAGTTAAGTCAATGTTGAGAAAAAGTATGTGCTTTTCTTTCTAAAAGGGTGATGATAGTGTTACTGGTATTGTTTAAATTACGTACAAAATAACACTTTCATTACTGATGCATTATAAGTCAAGATTTTAATAAAGTGTATGCTTTATGTTTGTAAAAGAATATGTTGATGGTGACGATATACATATTAAATTTCACATGAAATGATTGATATGTCAAGTTGTAAAAGAGATGTTTGGGCCGCTAGATATATTGTTTGAGCAGTATTGGTTAAAGAACAATTAACTTTGATCGATTAGAATCGCACCTTGCTAATTAAATTTTACATTGCGGATAAAGAAGATTTATTCATGTCAAATAACTAAGAGTAAATGTTCCATAATATTATTCTCCATGATAGTTACTCAAAAGATCACGGACACTGGAGGCGACTTCGACTTTGATTTGGTGGTGCTTCTCGGGCAGGGGCGGGCCAAGGATTTGATGAGTGTGTATTCAAAATTTTAAAGGCTAATTTTAAGCCGAAAGTACTGGTTTTTGGGGTGTTTTACTCATTATAGAACTATATTGTACTAATTGTCTAATATATAAGTGATATATTTTAATGTAGTAGAATCGTAGAATTGACCATAACTTGGAATTGTTTTACATATAGAAATACTAATTATTCAACGTATTAATGTGACAACATCTAATATATAGAGAGGATAGAAAGTAGCAAATTCATGTTTTTAAAGAATTCAAAATTTATTGCAAACAGGTATTTAGTTTAGATATACTAAAATAAGAAGCCAACTAGCCAAGTTAACTTACTGTTATACGACATGAGAATAGCGACCCCAATCATCCCTTGAAGCGGTTGTACGTGTGGGATTGGAAGTTTGGAACTGGAAACTGAGTGATCCTCCGATATCGTCTGCTGCTGACTACTGAGATGGAGTAAAGATGAAGCGAGGCTGGTGGACCGAGAGATGGATTTCGCCGGATGCCTGCGTCGCGTCGTCCGCCTGCCCGTGCCGCCGTGCGATCAGGCGATGGTGATCTGGCTGCACGCCCTGCCGAACAGAGTTGGGGATGAGATTGGGAGGCACCGGTTTGTCTCGTGTGATTTGTTTTTCTAGGCTATAAAATGGCGGTCGATGGATTTATGCCTCGTGGGTGTTGTGCGCTACTGCATCGACTTGGCCTGAAATCCTTGGCGGAGATCACACGAAGGTGGGCTGTCTTTCATTTTGGGCTGAAATCCTTGGCGGAGCTGTTTTCCTCTGTATCTATTCCGTTTTCCCTAGCATGGTATCGGAGGACGTCGTGAGATCAATATTTTTTCCTTTTGACGCTGAAGCTATATTGCGAATACCCCTTTGCACACGGAGGATTAATGACTCTTGGGCATGGGGGGCTGATCGCCGTGGACACTTTCTGTTAGTTCGGTTTACAAGTTGCTTGTGAAGATGAAGATGCAAAGTGAAAATTGGCTGGAAAATGCTCAGGGGCAGTGGTCCTAGAAGAACAAAACTGGATGCATTTGTGCCTTCAAAGCTCAGGAATTTTTTGTGGAGGCTATCCTTGAAATCGCTACCCACATTTGATGTGCTGCATCATCGGAATATGTCAACAGGTTTTGTATGCTCAATCTGTTCAGCAGATGACAATTGGAGGCATGCATTATTGAACTGCATGACGGCAAGGAGTGTGTGGTCTCTAGCTACAGAGAAGATGGTAGAACACATGATAGCAAATGAGGAGACGGATGCAAAGAAGTGGCTGTTCTTGATGCAGGAAACCTTGTCTCTTGAGAAGTTTACAGAGATGGTGGTAACGTTATGGGAAATTTGGAAGGCGAGGAGCAAAGTTATACACGAGGATGTCCATCAGAGCCCAATCTCACTTGGATATTTTGCCGAAACCAAGCACTGGTCAGTCAAAAAGTGCACCACGAGACTATCGGGATGGATTGCACCGCTGGCGGATCCTGCAAAATTCAATACGGATGCCACAGTAAGAAGGGATGGTAGCTATGTCGCAGTAGCTTTGGTGTGTCGAAGCTCAGCTGGAGTTTTTCTTGGGGCATCCTGTATCAATTTCAGAAATTTGTCGGATCAAGAAACTCTTGAAGCTTTGGGAGTTAGAGAGGCTCTGGCATTAGCGGAGGATCTTTATGAGATGAAGATTCATGTTGCCTCCGACTGCAACACAGTGGTGGATGGAGTAAAACATAGTTCTTCGGCGGAATATGGAGTGATAGTACATGAAATCATAGAACATTCCACTGTTTTTACCTCTTGTAAGATAGTCCATGGGTATAGGACCTTAAACTTTAAGGCTCACAATCTCGCTAAGCATGCTCTCACACTCGGTTTGGCCACCATGTTTGGTTAGGTCAGCCTGGCGATCTACTATTCGTCCCTGTAAACATTTCTATGATTGAATAAAGCTTGGCGACAGAATGTCTCAAAAAGAATATTTCATTTCCCCAAAAGATATACATGATATACATCATATATACACAGTATTTTGCCAAATATAATGGGTATTAAACTGAATAGGCTTGAAAGATCATGCAACTGAAGAACTTGCAACATGTCCGCGCCATCAAGAGGAATGTCGTCAGTGGCTCCCTTTTATGTAAAGAAGGGTTTAAGTTAGTATTTGAATCCAATAAAGTAGTTGTATCTCGGTATGAACTATTTGCTGGAAAATGATATGATTGTGGTGGTTTGTTCCGCCTTTTCCTTGACAATTTCTGTATTAAAGTTGTGAACCAAATTCATTCTAACGTGAACGAATCTGAAGTTTGGCATTCACGTCTTTGTCACATAAATTTTGGTTGTATGATGTGGCTAGCTAAGATGGATCTAATCCCGAGTTTCTCTTTAGCCAAAGGTTGTAAGTGCCATGCATGTGTACAAGCTAAGCAACCTCGTAAGCCTCACAAGCTTGCGACGGAGAGACACTTGGCACCATTAGAGCTCATACATTCAGAACTCTGCGAGATGAATGGCGTGTTGACTAAAGGTGGAAAGAAATACTTCATGACTTCGATTGATGATTCCACTAGATTCTGTTATGTGTAGCTGTTAAATACAAACGATGAGGCTCTACACTACTTTAAAATCTATAATGCTGAAGTTGAGAACCAACTTGAGAAGAAAATAAAACGAGTCCGATCTGATCATGCTGGAGAGTACTTTTCTAATGAGTTTGACTTATTTTGTGCGAAACATGGTATTATTCACAAGAGGACGCCTCCCTATTCATGTCATTCAAATGGGGTTCTCGAACGGACAACCGTACTCTAACAGATTTGGTTAACTCCATGTTAGATATATCGGATTTATCCAAGGCATGGTTGCGGGAGGTTGTATTAACATCATGTCATGTCCTGAATAAAGTTCCCACCAAGGATAATGAGACAACTCCCTATGAGAAATGGGAAAAGAAAATAACTTACTCTCTTATTTGCGCATTTGGGGCTGTTTGGCGAAAGTCAATGTGTCGATCCATAAAAAGCGTAAGATTGGACCAAAGACCGTGGACCACATTAATTTGGGCTACACTAAGAATCACGTTGGCTATAGATTTCTAGTAGTGAAGTCCGAGGTACCTGACCAGAAGGTCGGTACAATTATAGTCTAAGGATGCTACATTCTTTGAGGATATTTTCTCCATCAGATATGTGCAAAGCACATCTAGAATGGAATCTGGTGAGACTCCTGAAGCTTCCATTTTGATGGAATACTCTGAACACAAAAGTGATGAAAGTTCCACAGAGGATGACGAGGAAGCTCTTGTTAGGAGAAAGGGACATAGGACAACAAAGTCTTTTGGTGATTATTACCTCGTGTACCTCATGGATAATGACACTCCTAGTTCTATTTCAGAAGCTTATGCATCTCAGATGATGACTACTGGAAGGATGCGCTCCGTAGCGAGATGGATTTCATCTTGTCTAACGGGACATGGGATATCACTGATCATCCTTATGGTTGCCAATCATTGGGATGTAAGTGGGTGTTCAAGAGGAAGCTTAGGCCCGGTGGTACTGTTGAGAAGTACAAGGTTAGGCTTGTGGCCAAGGGCTATACCCAAAAAGAAGAGGAGGATTTTTCGATACTTACTCACCTGTGGGTAGACTGATACGTCTCCAACGTATCTATAATTTTTGATTGTTCTATGCTATTATGTTATCTGTTTTGGATGTTTAATGGGCTTGAATATGCTCTTTTATATAATTTTTGGGACTAACCTATTAACCGGAGGCCCAGTGCCAGTTTCTGTTTTTTTTTCCTATTTTAGAGTTTCGCAGAAAAGGAATACCAAACGGAGTCTGATACGTCTCCAACGTATCTATAATTTTGATTGTTCCATGCTATTATATTATCTGTTTTGGATGTTTAATGGGATTTAATATGCTCTTTTATGTTATTTTTGGGACTAACCTATTAACCTAAGGCCCAGTGCCAGTTTCTGTTGTTTTGCCTATTTCAGTGTTTTGCAGAAAAGGAATACCAAACGGAATGCAAACGGAATGAAACCTTCGCGATGATCTTTCTTGGAACGAATGCAATCCAGAAGACTTGGAGTTGAAGTCTGGAACACCGCGAGGCGGCCACGAGGCAGGAGGGCGCGCCCCCACCCTCATGGGCCCCATAGAGCTCCACTGACCTACTTCTTTCGCCTATATATATACTCGTATACCCTAAAAACATCAAGGGGAGCCATAAAACCACTTTTCCACCGCCGCAACCTTTTGTACCCATGAGATCCCATCTTGGGGCCTTTTCCGGCGATCTGCCGGAGGGGGAATCGATCACGGAGAGCTTCTACATCAACAACATAGCCTCTCCGATGATGTGTGAGTAGTTTACCACAGACCTTCGGGTCCATAGTTATTAGCTAGATGGCTTCCTCTCTCTCTTTGATCCTCAATACAAAGTTCTCCTCGATGTTCTTGGAGATCTATTCGATGTAATACTCTTTTGCGATGTGTTTGCCGAGATCTGATGAATTGTGTATTTATGATCAACTTTATCTATGAATAATATTTGGTTCTTCTCTAAATTTCTATATGCATGATTTGATATCTTTGCAAGTCTCTTCGAATTATCGGTTTAGTTTGGCCTACTAGATTGATCTTTCTTGCAATGGGAGAAGTGCTTAGCTTTGGGTTCAATCTTGCGGTGTCCTTTCCTAGTGCAGTAGGGGCAGCAAGGCATGTATTGTATTGTTGCCATCGAGGATAAAAAGATGGGGTTTATATCATAATGTTTGAGTTTATCCCTCTACATCATGTCATCTTGCTTAATGCATTATCTGATCTTATGAACTTAATACTCTCACTAATGCAGAATCCGGCTTTAGCGCCGGTTCGTAAGGGCCTTTAGTGCCGGTTCTATAACCGGCACTAAAGGGTGGGGACTAAAGCCCCCCCTTTAGTACCAGTTCGGCACGAACCAGCGCTAAAGTGCCACCACGTGGCACGAGCCAGGCGCGGGTGCGGGTAGATCATTAGTACCAGTTAGTAACACCAACCAGTACTAAATGTTTGGAGGGTTTTTCTTTTATTTTTTATTTTTACTTTATTTCTGTGTTTTCAATTTAATTTAGTGATTGTTTTACATTATAATGAGTTGTTAAATCATTAGGTGAAAGTACCGCAGATTAGTTTCGACTGGATGCATGTGGATCCTGGCAGCTAAGTGATCAAGTAATATGGATATGGCATATACTTGATCACTTAGCTAGGATCCATCCAGTTGAAACTAATCTGCGGTTTCTTTCATAAATGATATAATAACTCATTAACATCATCATCATCATATTAATATAAAAACTTTTGCATCATATCATCACCAACAATAGTATATACTAGCTAGCTAAAAATCATCATAGTCGTCATTACCACTATTTAATCACCATAGTCGTCATTACCACTATTTAATCATCATAGTCATTACCGCTATCTAATCACCACCAACACTAGCATAAAGAAGAAACATTCACTTATACCAGAAGCAAAGATATCATCGAGTTCAACATGGTCATGATATTATAAGCATTCATAACACCACAAAAGCAAATCACTCTTTGAGATTAAGTTCAGGATGAAGAACACGGACATGAGAGGACAAGTACTAAGAGCATGAACTAGCTAATCACTCCTGCTGCTCTCTCTCAGGTAAAATAGCATAGAACATGTATAGCTCTCCTGATTCATCATATGAGAGCATGCAGATGAACTTGTGTCCTAATCGTGGGCTGCACTTTTGATTGCTGCCCCCTAGTACTTCTCCGTGATCGTTAACAATTTTCCTCCAATATTTCACCATTAAGCATTCCTCGCTTTTAGAAATCCTGAATGCACTCATGTGCAATGTAGGATGTCTTGGCCGTAAGCTAACAATTGACATGCGACCTTTAGTCTCGATCCACTGAGGCACAACTGTCATTGGAAGTCCCTATTGAAGAACATCATATAGTAATATACTTAGCAATGAAAGTTTAGCTTGAAAAATAATGTATGCAAAAGATGCACTGAGGATAAACAGTAAAAATCATACCATCTTTCCTAAATAGATGTGACCGTAGTTCAATACGATCTCTATTGGTCGCACGTTTTGAGTACTAAGATTTCCAAATTGAGGAAAATAATTTCTCTTGACAGCATCAAGATCCTCAAGCCATGAAACATAATGACTTGTCTCCTCGCAGTTTAGTTCAGCCCCGGGACAGTGGATGGTCCTGTCTACCAAGCGCCAGACATGTTTGCTTGAATGTAAATAAGCTGACAATAGAAATTAGTTGTCAACTATTTTTGAATAAACAATATCGAAGACATAAATATGGTTGAGAAACTCACATAATGGGAGAACTGGAGGCGTCTGCATATCGACCCAGATGTCTCTATTACCTTCAATATCATCTGCCGGACGAATATCAAAGGTGATAACTATATTAGGCTCAAATGCGTAAGCCTTGCATAGTGCTTGCCAAGTTCTGCATTCAAAATAGGTGTATGTGTCTGCATTGTATAATTTGATGTTGAAAGTATAACCATGCTTGGTCTTCAACTAAACTCTCTTTACCTCCATAGTTTCCATAGCACGGAAACCTATCTTATCCAAGACAAAAATTCTTGCATGGCAGGGGATGCGCTAGTAGAATAGTGAAAATTTAAGATTATAAGTTCAAGCAAATGACTTGTATAGGTTCAAGCAAATTTAAAATTTAAAACCTATCTTATCCACATAAGTCACGCTTAATTACGAAAAAGACTTGTCGTTGTGACTTACTGTATCCACTTTGAAGGTCTCATCCAGCTTGATGCTGAAGCGCCTATCATCAACAAGGAAATTTCTGTCGCACAGGCCGCGCTAGTCTTCACAGTATTCGCACATAATGAAATCTTTTTCATCGTCAGACGACATTTCCTATGTTCATATAGGTGAAACATTAAACACTTACTAGTTCTATTAATTCAACTAAATAAACTAGTTCTATTAATTCAACTAATTCAACTAAGCATTTACTAAAAATAAACTAGTTATATTAATTTTTTTACTAAAATATATAAAGTAGCTAGTTCTATATAGTAATATTTTAATTAGATCATCAAATCTCATACACCTAAATTTTCTTACTAAAAGTAAACTAGTTCTATTAATTCAACTAGTTCAACAAAGCATTTACTAAAAATAAACTAGTTCTATCAATTCAATTGACATTAATATCTAGCTAATTCATCTAACAATTGACATTAATATTTAACTTTTCTACCTAATTCATCTAACATTTGACATTAATCTAACATTCTTATTTAGGTAATTCATCTAATTAACAATTTGACATGCATTAATCTAAAAAACAGAAAACAGAAAATAAGTAAAAAAATGTGTGTGTGTGTGTGTGTGCGCATGCGTGTGTACGTGTTTGTGTGTGTGTATATGTGTGTATGTGTGTGTGTGTGTACGAGCGGGAGCGGCGGCGTACGGGGCGGCGTACGGGCGGCGTTGCGAGATGGCGACGACAGGCGGCGGCCGGCGTATGGGGCGGCGGCGCGAGACGGAGACGACGGGGACGACAACGACGGGCGGCAGGGGCGGCAAGGGCGAGACAGCGATGGTCGACGACGCGGGATGAGAGCGGCGTCAATGTCGCGAAGAGGTTGGAGATGGGGAGATGAAACTGAATTTTTCGCAAGTACTATATATATATATATATATATATATATATATATATATATATATATATATATATATATATATATATATATATATATAGGAGGGGCCTCTAGTACCGGTTGGAGCCACCAACCGGTACTAAAGGCCAATTTTGGCTAGGCTAAGCGGCGGGAAGCCCCCCCCCCCTATAGTACCGGTTCGTGGCTCCAACCGGTACTAAAGGGTGGCCTTTAGTACCGGTTGGAGCCATGAACCTGTACTAAAGGGGCGCGCTGCGGTGAACAAAGTTTAGTCCCACCTCGTCGAGCGAAGGGTAGCCGCACTGGTTTATAAACCCAGCCGCGGCTGCTTCTTCGAGCTCCTCTCTAAAGTAGGCTTCTGGGCCTAAATTTGTCGCGCTGCCCTGTGAGCCTGCCTGGCCTTATGGGCCTGCATATCCACGCCCAAGGCCTAGCATGCCCACAGTGTAGCGCGCAGATATTTTTTTATATAGTATTTGCTTTTATTTATTTCAGAGTAGTTTTTTGTTGCTGTATTTAGTTTCTTTGTGAATATTTTTGCTTTAGGTACAAAAATTACAAAGTTTCTGTTAGTGCCAGTAGTTTTTAAATTTGAATAGTTTAATGGTGCATACGGAACGGAAGAATAGCAAATGATGTCAGAAAGGTTGAAAATTGATGATGTCGCTTTGAATGGTGCATACGGAACGTAAAAAAGTCTGGAGTTCAAATAAGTTTAAAAAAATTAAGTGCCCGTGTAATAGATGAGTTCTCGTCCGAAACCCTGATACTCCGAAAGACACTAGTAGAAAACGGGCCTATTCTCCCGGTTCGTAAGGGCCTTTTGTCCCGGTTCCTGAACCGGGACTAAAGGGTCGTTACTAATGTCCTGTCCCTTTAGTCCCGGTTCAGTCCAGAATCGGGACAGATGGGCATCCACGTGGCCTGTGCGCGGAGCCCAGGCTGGAGGGCCTTTGGTCCCAGTTGGTGGCACCAACCGGGACCAATAGGCATCCACGCGTCAGCATTTCTGTGGCTGGGGTTTTTGTTTTTCTGAAGGGGGGGGGGAGTTGGGGGTTTTGGGGGGTTAATTTAGGTGTTTCATATATTGTGTTAGCTAGCTATAATTAATAGAGAGAAGTGTCCTCTCTTATGTCCGTGCTTGGTCGACGCTACGTACTATACATACGTATAGAGATGACTAGACACGCTAGCTAACTAGTAAGCAAACGAAGGAAACATAAGATCGTCATGAACATATATGCATACAGGGAGAAGTGATATCGACCACCTCTCCTTCTCCGAGAGATTGGTCGAACAACAAGTTCTCGTATATCTATCCGACACTACCGGCTACATATATATAATAATGATCTCTTACAAATATAATCTCCTAACATACGGATGCATGGTCCACATAGTATTCTCCGTCTTCAGCCATCACGTGGTCAAGAAAGAATGCCGCCAATTCCTCTTGAATTGCTCGCATGCGAGCTGGTGCTAGGAGTTCATCCCGCTTCCGAGACATCTAATTTGAAGAAGGGGGTCAATACATATATATATATATATATATATATATATATATATATATATATATATATATATATATATGTATATATGAATGAAACTCAACACAAATGATGGTAAAATTGCGAATGTTGTTATTTACGCACTTCATATTGTTCGTCAGAGTAGCCCCGCTCACAGGTCGTGTGGCGGATGGACTCGCAAACGTAGTATCCACAGAAATCATTCCCTTGTTCCTGCCACAACCACTTTACAAGAAATAGAGGTCAATGTCGGTGTACTAAAGTAGGGGTACCTTAGTATCCCGAACTTCTGCACGGGCAGTCGCAGCATCCCGCGGCAAGGCTTGCCGGGCGACCGCCAAGATCCTCCATGGTTCCTTTTGGAGCCATTTAAGAACAAAGTATCCAAGGCCCCGGCAAGAGGAGCTTGCCGGGAAGGAGACAAGACCCCGACAAGCTCCCGGATGCGACAAGACAACATCCGCGGCAAGGCGCTTGCCGCGGCAAGCTACTACTCCGCAGCCCGCGCTCCAGCTCACCGACCAACGTGTCGCTCTGGGACCGTCCCTGGCATACGTGGCGGGAGGCTGTGCAGCCAGGGGCATGCGGTGGCAAGCAGGCGCTAACAAGATAGCCATCGTGGCAAACGGTGGCGCCCCTGACGGTCCCTTTCCGCCCCGTCTAGGCGACACAGACAGGCATTTAATGCCTTTGTCCCCTGCCGTCAGGGTTAGGTATGATACAACTGTAGTAAGCGGTGGCGCCAACTACCACCTCTTTTACCTTTTTACCCTCATCTCTGGTGCCACCTGTCGGTGACCCCTTAGACATATAAAAGGAGGCCCATGCGCAACAGGGGGGAGGGGAGGACCATTCTCACGCTCGGTCTCGCTAGCCACCCAAGTGTACTGTAGCATTCATCGCTCCCGAGCAAGAACACAATACAAACCAAAGCAGGAGTAGGGTTTTACGCATCCGTGCGGGCCTAACCTGGGTAAACCGATCGCGTCTTTCGTGCGTTCGCCTTGATCTGCTCTTCGTGCACTCTCCGCCCCCCTGCCGAACCAAAAGGGGCTTGGTCCGCCGATCCCCATAGGTGTACGTGGGATCAGCACCCCCGAGATCTTTGGCGCACCAGGTAGGGGGCGCGTCGAGGTTGTGCGAACCTGATCCGGCGTTCGCACGAGCCGAATCTTCATCATCTTCATCAACATGCCGCCGAAAAAGAAGATTTCGGAGGCAGCGGCTCCGTCTGCGCCGAGCCCACCATCGCTGGAGCGAACGGCTGGTGGAGTAGGCGCCGGCGGAAGAACGGGCGCGGACGAGGAGGCTCATGGTGCTGCCAGGTCCAAGGACAAGGCTGCGCCGCACGTCGGCGGCACGGTCGCCTCCCACAACGACCGAGCGCACTCCAAGACCTCGGCGTCCGTACATGCACCGCGCCCATCCCAGGAAGCGCGAGACCAGCAGCGTCATGGTACTCACGGTACCATACGCTTGCTGGGCCAAGATCAAGCTGGCGGATCCCGGAGCGCTCAAGACCAGCATGCACGCCAACATGCTGGCACGAGCGTGGCATGGTCGCTTGGGCGAGATATTGCTCCTTCTAACGTAGTTAGAAGTCCGAGCATGTCCCGCACCTCGCACCGTTCGCCGCCGCCGCCCGCCACTCCAGCAGAAGCGTTGGCACGGGCCCAACTGCTCCTAGATTACCCTCCAGCGCCAAAAAAGATCGACGACTGGAGGGCCACTATCCAGAGTCTCATCGGCTTCGCCAACGGTGACAACCCACGGCAGCCGAGCGCATCGCTGCCGCGGCAAGTCAGCCAGGCGCGAGCCGGTGGCGACAAGACCGGCGAGGGTGCACCCACTGTGCACTCTCCGCCCCGAAGGCCAAGATCGCCGACTCGTCGGATCCGCCACAACAGCGACTCCACCGCGTCATCAGACCCGCGAGCTCGTCGTGATCAGCGCCATGTTCTTCACGAGCGACAACAAGAAGACGCTCGTACCCGCATAGAGCGGCGAAGAGAAGCGCAGCATCAATCAGACCTGCGCGCTGGGCCTTCTATCGACATGCATGCGCCCGGAGAACCAGGCGACTTGTCGTATGCGGTAGGTTGCCTTGCGTTCACCCGTGAGCTGCGGCAAGTCCAGTGGCCCAGCCAGAAACACTTCAAGCCAGACGTGCCGGAGAAGTACGATGGCAGGTCGCACCCGTCAGAGTTCCTCAACATCTACACCATTGCGGTGCAAGCTGCCGGGGGGCGAGACGACAAGGTCCTTGCCAACTACTTCCCGCTCGTCCTCAAGCCCGAAGTCAGGTCCTGGCTCATGCACTTGCCGGACAACTCCATATCCTCTTGGGCAGACTTGTGCCATCAGTTTGTCGGCGCCTTTACAGGCGGCCACAAGCCACATGGCCAGGAAAGTGACCTTCACCTGCTTGCCCAAAAGGAAGGAGAGCCCCTGCGCAAGTATATTCAGAGGTTCAGCCATGTGCAGCGCAACATCCCAGACATCCACCCCGCCACGGTTATCAGCGCGTTCCATCAGAACATGCGCAACCACAGGATGCGGGAGGAGATGGCGATGAGCAGGATCAGAGACGTCAGCGAGCTTTACGCCCTGGCTGACAAGTGTGCACGCGCTGAAGAAGGGAGGAAACTCCCTGGAGAAGATGCTGGAGCAGGAGGATCTGACAGTGAGGATGCCGCCCCGGCAAAGAAAAACCGGAGGCGCAACAGGAAGAAGAAGGGCGAAGAGGTGCTAGTCGCTGAGCAGTCCGGCAATGACGGCGCCGCCAAGCAAGCCAAAGTTGGTAGCTCCGGCGAGGAGGTTGCCGCATGCACCAACTACCAAGCTGTGGCGGCCGCCGACAAGTAGGGCGGCTCCGACAAGTAGTACTGCAAGATCCACCGCACCAAGGGCCATGATCTCCAGAGCTGCAAGAAGGTCGAGCAGCTTGTCCAACAACAAAAAGCTGAGTACGAGCGGCGCGACAAGGAGAGAGCCCAAGGAGGCGGTGGAGAGGCCGGCAAGAAGCGCGCTGGCCAGGGAGTACGCTGCGGCAAGGCCAAGCAGCGGCAAGGAGACAGACCTCCCCGTGGCCGCGACAAAGATGAAGACGAAGACGAAGATGAAGACATGGATGATGTTGAGAACAGTGAGCAGGAGTTTCAGAAAGCTACAGAAGTTTTGTGCATTGACGGCGGTGCTTCTCTGCATACTTCCCACCGCCAACTCAAACAGTGGCTGCGGGAAGTTAATGCGGGAGAGCCGCCTGTCGAGTCGCGCAAACTTCTGAAATGGTCCAGCACGCCTATCATCTTTGACATTGAGGACCACCCTGATTGCACAACCGCGGTCGGGTGCTTGCCGTTGTTGGTTTCGCCAACAATCCGCAACCTCAAAGTCAATAAGATGCTAGTTGACGGCGGGGCCGGCTTAAATCTGATCTCCTCTGCTGTGTTCCAGAAACTCCAGATCCCGGACAGCGAGCTCGAAGAGACCGGTACATTCCAAGGAATTAACCCGGGAAGGAGCAAGCCGAAAGGAAAGGTCACGTTGCCGGTCACGTTTGGCAGCGAGCTGAATTTCAGAATGGTGAGGGTCACTTTTGACGTTGCCGATCTCCCGTTGCCTTACAATGGGGTACTTGGCCGTCCAGCACTCGCCAAGTTCATGGCAGCCTCTCACTATGCATACAACATGCTCAAGATGCCAGGCCCAATAAGCGTCATCTCTGTCCCTGGCGACAAGAAGGATGCCCTTATCTGCATCGACAAGATCTACCGGGAAGCAGCTGCTGCGACAGACCGCAAGGCACTTGCCGCTGAAGCTCCCGGGGGGAAGAAGAAGACCAAGCCCGGCAAAAGCTCTGATGCCCACTCCGGCAAGCGCACCTCCTCGGAGTGCTGCGCTGCCGTCGAGGACGCACCATCGAGCTCCGCCGGAAGTGTAAGAAGGCAATGGCAGCTCCACCACATACCAAGAAGGTGTCCGCCAAGGAGGACAGCACTGGTGGTACCTTCACCATCAGTGCCACGCTTGACCCTAAATAGGAAAGCGCGCTTGTTACTTTCCTGCGGGCGAATGTCGATGTGTTTGCATGGCAACCGTCTGATATCCCCGGTGTTCCCAGGAAGGTAATTGAGCACCATCTTGCCGTTTGTCCTCATGCGCCACCCGTCAAGCAGAAGGTCAGGAAACAGGCAGTGGAGCACCAAGAATTCATAGCAGAAGAAATCAAGAAATTGGAAGCAGCAGGCCTTGTCAGAGGAGTGCTCCATCCCACGTGGCTGGCCAATCCTGTGGTAGTGCGCAAGGCAAATGGAAAATGGAGGCTTTGTATTGACTTCACTGATGTTAATAAAGCTTGTCCCAAAGACCCATTTCCCTTGCCACGCATTGACCAGATTGTAGACTCCACAGCCGGATGTGATTTGCTTTCATTTCTTGATGCATATTCAGGATACCATCAGATCTTCATGGCAGAAGAGGATGAGGAGAAAACCGCTTTCATTACTCCATGTGGCACGTACTGTTTCGTACGAATGCCTTTCGGATTAAAGAGTGCTGGCTCAACATTTGTCAGAGTAGTCCATATCGCTTTGAAGCCACAGATACACATAAATGTAGAAGCTTACATGGATGATATAGTGGTCAAGAGCAAGGACATGGCAACTCTGATCCAAGATTTAGAAGAGACTTTTGCAAATCTGCGCAGGGTCAACCTCAAGCTCAACCCCGAGAAGTGTGTGTTTGGAGTCCCTTCCGGCAAGCTTCTCGGGTTCTTTGTGTCTCAGCGGGGAATCGAAGCCAATCCCGACAAGATCAAGGCCATTGAGCAGATCGAAGCAAAACGCGTCAAGTATGTACTGAAGCTTGCCGGTTGCGTGGCTGCCCTCAGCAGGTTTATCTCTCGGTCTGCTGAGCGCGCCCTGCCATTTTTCAAAATTTTGAAAAAGGTAGGCCCCATGAAATGGACTCCGGAAGCAGAGGCTACGCTGCAGGACTTGAAGAGATACCTGTCCTCCACTCCAACACTTGTCGCGCCTAAACCACAAGAGAAGTTGCTGCTGTACATAGCGGCAACCAATCAAGTGGTTAGTGCTGCGTTAGTGGCAGAGAGGGAGGCGGATGACGAGCCAGCAACCGCGGCAAGAACATCCAGCGACAAGCAGGGGGCTTCCCCGACAAGCTCTGGTCCCGACAAGCAAGGATCTGCGCAGATGCAAGAGGAGATACAGAAGAAGAAGGTGCAGCGCCCAGTTTACTTTGTCAGTTCCCTTTTGCAGGGGGCTAGGTCAAGGTACTCTGGTGTGCAGAAGTTGCTTTTCGGTCTTCTCATGGCCTCGAGAAAGCTGCGCCATTACTTCCAAGCACATGAGATCACAGTTGTCACTCGCTTTTCGCTAAAGAGGATATTACAAAATCCAGAAGCAACAGGCAGGATTGTCGAGTGGGCACTGGAACTGTCGAGCTTCGGCCTCAAATTTGAGAGTACATCAACAATCCAAAGCAGAGCATTGGCAGAGTTCATAGCAAAGTGGATGCCAACTCCAGACGAAGAAATTCCGGAGACAAGCATCCCCGCCAAGGAAGCAAGCAAAGAGTGGCTCATGTACTTTGACGGTGCCTTCTCGCTGCAAGGCGCCGGTGCTGGCGTGCTGCTTGTCGCGCCCATCGGAGAGCACCTCAAGTACATAGTCCAGATGCACTTTCCCAAGGAGCAAGCGACAAACAATACTGCAGAGTATGAAGGCTTGCTTGCCGGTCTCAGAATCGCGGCAGAACTTGGGATTAAGAAGCTTATTGTCAAGGGTGACTCGCAGCTTGTCGTCCGCCAAGTGAACAAGAATTACCAGAGTCCATTAATGGAAGCTTACGTCGACGAAGTGCGAAAGCTAGAAGAGCACTTTGACGGCTTGCAAATGGAGCACGTCCCAAGAGCTCAGAATGACATTGACGATGGCCTGTCAAAGTGCGCTGCACTTAAATTACCTATGGAACCAGGAATTTTTGTGCTCAAGCTGACTCAGCCGTCCGTAACACCACCAACTGGAGAGAGCAAGAAGAGGAAGTTGGTTTCTGGCGACTATTTTCCGGCAGAGCTTCCCGAAGCCGCCGCCAAGAAAGTCCCCAAGATCAACAGCAACAGTGCTGAGGAGCAGTCTGCTCCGGCAAGCCCCAGGGTTTGTTCCGTTTAAGCAGACGCTCCCGACAAGTCTTGCTCCGGCAAGCTTGCCGGGGAACGTCAAGCTCCGGCAGAGCCGCAGGTTCTTGCCGAGGAAGCAGATGTTCCCACAGCAGCAGCATCGCCTTTAGTCCTTGTTGTCAAGCCACAGGCTCCAACATGGGCGCAGCAGATTGTCCGTTTCCTTCAGACAAGAGAACTTCCCGAAGAGCAAGAAGAAGCAGAAAGAGTAGCCCGGCAGTCTAGTATGTACCAGTTTGTCGACAAAACACTATGCAGAAGAAGACTCAACAGTGTGAAATTGAAGTGTATTCCCCGGGAAGAGGGACAGAAGCTGTTGGCAGAGATACATGGAGGCATATGTGGTCACCACATTGGCGCAAGAGCCCTTGTCGGAAAAGCATTCCGGCAAGGCTTCTTCTGGCCGACAGCCCTCCAGGATGCAACTGCACAAGTAACCAAGTGTGAAGCATGCCAGTTCCATTCCAAGCAGATACACCAGCCAGCTCAAGCTCTCTAGACGATCCCTTTATCCTGGCCATTTTCGGTCTGGGGGCTCGATATCCTCGGCCCCTTTCCCCGAGCTGTCGGGAGCTTTGAGTACTTGTACGTTGCAATCGACAAGTTCACAAAGTGGCCGGAAGTGGAACCAGTGAGGAAGGTGACAGCACAGTCAGCAGTCAAGTTCTTTAGGTCGATTGTTTGCCGTTTTGGGATCCCTAACAGGATAATCACCGACAACGGTACACAATTTACGAGCCGCACCTTCATGCAGTACATCCAAGATCTTGGCGCCAAGGTCTGCTTCGCTTCTGTTGCTCACCCAAGAAGCAACGGTCAAGCTGAGAGGGCAAATGCTGAAGTGCTGCGTGGGCTCAAGACCAGAATTTTCGACAGGCTGCACAAGTGCGGAAGAAACTGGATCGAGGAGCTGCCGGTGGTTCTTTGGTCGATCCGGATGACGCCAAATCGAGCCACTGGCCAGACACCCTTCGCTCTAGTCTATGGAGCGGAGGCAGTTATCCCCACGGAACTCGTATACGGGTCACCTCGAGTTCTCGCTTATGATGAGCTTGAGCAAGAGCAGCTGCGGCAAGATGACGCGCTGCTCCTAGGAAGATTGTCTTCAGGCTGCTGTGCGAGCCGCTCGCTACCAGCAAGCTTTGCGCCGCTATCATAGCCGCAAAGTCAACGCCAGAAGTCTCGAGGAAGGCGACCTTGTTCTTCGGCGTGTTCAGTCCGCCAAGAATTCCAACAAGTTGACGCCGAAGTGGGAAGGCCCTTACCGGGTGAAACGAGTCACTAGGCCTGGCGCTGTCCGCCTTGAGACCGAAGATGGCATTCCGGTGAGCAACTCCTGGAATATCGAGCATCTTCGTAAGTTTTACCCATAAGGTGCGGTTGTCGGACCCTGTCCGGCAACCACCCTTTTGTACAAGTCTTGCCGCTGTTGCATGTAATCCTTTGTACAAAGCCAGGCGCAGACCCTGAGCACAAGTAAATGAAGCGCTGGCGCCCTGAGTTATAGCATGCATGCTAGATCGAGTCTCGTCCTTGGTTAGGGTTGATAGTCCTTAACAGCGGCTGACCCCTAACTTAGAGGTCGAGTGTGCGTCCCTTTGCCTTTCTTTCGTTTCCCTTGGTTCGCAGGGCTCGCATATCCTTGCCGGACCGCCTGAGGACGAAAAGGAGAAGAAGAACGTACCGGCATCTGGACCCCGGCAAGCCAGTGTTGCCGGGGGCTGCAAGTACCAAGATTCACCCACGGCAAGCCAGATTTGCCGGGGGCTGCAATCTCAGATAAGTCTTTCATCCCTCATCATGCATTCTCTTATGGACTGGGGAATACGAAACCTCGTTTCTTCCTGAAAACTACCGTGCTCCCTTAACTCTAGGGCCTGGGGCTCGTTCCTGGGCCAAGTTTGGTCGTAGTCGCGGCAGCAAAGGGATGAAACGAGGGGCCGCACCCGCCTCGTCCCTGCCTCCGTCAAAAGCGTGAGAAAGGTCGAGCGACGTGGGAAGACGGCAGGGCCTGTTCCCGGGGAAGAAGTGTCTATCTGAAAGATACCAAGGATTTGCTCCTTGACGTGGGTTCTACCCGCGAGACAAATGACCCGGCAAGCATCCCCTTTTTCATTAAAAAACATTCCATTCAGGTACAGTCCATAGAGGATGAAAAACATGAAAGAGAGGATTACAAGTTTTAAATGCAACTAAGGCCCGAAGGTTTACAAATTAAAAAGATAAGATGCCCGTAATCCCTTTCTTGTCCCTCTCTTCAGGAGGTAGGTCAAGGAGGCGAGAAGGGCAAAAGGGGCGCCTAGGCGAGCTACGGGTGCCAGAAGACACCAAGAGAACATCCCGGGGGCCGTCCGAAGGCTGGACGGTGATGGCGGCGCCGGAAGCGGGGCTCGAAGACGAGGCGGCAGGACGTCAGCATGCTGTCGAGGGCACCACGCCCTCGTACTCCGACTTGACGGCCTTGCCGCCGGCCCTCTTCCTCTTCCGCAGCCTCCCTACGCCAGCCGCCCAAGGAGACGACCCCGGGGAGTTCAAGGAGCCGGCGACACGGATGATGGTGTCGCCGGTGCCGCATGGAGCGGCGCCCGACACCTAGTCGGACCCGTCATCCTACCGCCAGCTACCCTCGTCGTCGCTGTCGCTCCCCTCCTCGTCACTCTCGCTCGAGGAGGAGTCTTCGCTATCGGAGGAGCTGGCCACGCAGCACCTTGCCCGAATGCCGAAGCACCCGAAGACCTTGACGGAGAGGAGATCGCCCTCCATCAAGCTGTGGGTGCGGGCGAACGTCTTCCACCCTCGACCAAGATACATCACATTAGGGGCTGGGAATTCAACGCGGACTCGCGTACCGCTGATCCCACAGCCCCTCATGTGCTGTCTCAGTGTCTCGGGCGGGTCCAACTCCGCCATGCTCACAAACGGAGCTGGGAGTCGGAGGCGACAACGAGGCGCCCGGCGCAGCCTGACAAAGAATTCGCAAGGGTCGTCCCCTGTATGGACCGCCGCGAGAAGAGGAACCGCCGGCGGAGGCGAAGTCGACGCGCCGCCCCGTCCACCTCTTCCCCGAGCGCATCGGCCTCGTCCTCGACCTCATCCACGACCTCGCCCCCTCCCTCTTCCCCTTACGGCTGGTTCCGCCACCGCGGGTGCGGGAGAGGGAGGGATGCGCTATCTGACGGCGACCCTCGCCTCCACTGATGAAGGACCAGGGTTCCCTTTCTCCATGGCAAAAGAGAGAAAGGGGACCAGAAGCTGAAGGAAGGAGGAGATGAGAGAATGCGGGCTTCCGTCCTCCCCTCCCGCTCTTTATAAAGGAGCGAGGTGGGGGCTCGGCCGCCCCGCTCAGCGAATCAAGACGCGGGAAGGCAGGGAGCTGGGGCCGACCCGCTGCCTCGACCCGCGACGGCCCCGTTTCCCGCCTCCACCGTCCGCGACCCCAAGTGCATGGGAGCCGCGTGGCAGGCGTGCAGAACCAAGGCGACGGATGGGGCGACCTCTCCCCACCCCGTGATCGTGGGGAGTGGATGCCTCGAAAACCGCCCACGATCTCTCGCACGATGCCGCATTTGACGCGTGCCGCTCGGGGAGGGCGCGGTGGATGCGGAGTCAGATACGGCGTGACCCAGGCCGCGCGTGCCCGTGCACTGTTTTGGGCCTGGCCCAACAGCGCTCGGCATCGTGTATGGCCCAGGCCCGGGGGCTCCTGTCGGTGTACTAAAGTAGGGGTACCTTAGTATCCCGAACTTGTGCACGGGCAGTCGCAGCGTCCCGCGGCAAGGCTTGCCGGGCGACTGCCAAGATCCTCCATGGTTCCTTTTGGAGCCATTCAAGAACAAAGTATCCAAGGCCCCGGCAAGAGGAGCTTGCCGGGAAGGAGACAAGGCCCCGGCAAGAGGAGCTTGCCGGGAAGGAGACAAGACCCCGGCAAGAGGAGCTTGCCGGGAAGACCAACCAAGACATCTCGAGAAGCTTGCTACGACGCGCTGCGCGTCCCGGGAAGACCCGGTGAGCGACAAGCTCCCGGACGCGACAAGACAACATCCGCGGCAAGGCGCTTGCCGCGGCAAGCTACTACTCCGTAGCCCGCGCTCCAGCTCACCCACCAACGTGTCGCTCTGGGACCGTCCATGGCATACGTGGCGGGAGGCTGTGCAGCCAGGGGCATGCGGTGGCAAGCAGGCGCTGACAAGATAGCCATCGTGGCAAACGGTGGCGCCCCTGACGGTCCCTTTCCGCCCCGTCTAGGCGACACAGACAGGCATTTAATGCCTTTGTCCCCTGCCATCAGGGTTAGGTATGATACAACTGTAGTAAGCGGTGGCGCCAACTACCACCTCTTTTACCTTTTTACCCTCATCTCTGTTGCCACCTGTCGGTGACCCCTTATACATATAAAAGGAGGCCCATGCGCAACAGGGGGGAGGGGAGGACCATTCTCACGCTCGGTCTCGCTAGCCACCCAAGTGTACTGTAGCATTCATCGCTCCCGAGCAAGAACACAATACAAACCAAAGCAGGAGTAGGGTTTTACGCATCCGTGCAGGCCTAACCTGGGTAAACCGATCGCGTCGTTCATGCATTCGCCTCGATCTGCTCTTCGTGCACTCTCCGCCCCCCTGCCGAACCAAAAGGGGCTCGGTCCGCCGATCCCCATACGTGTACGTGGGATCAGCACCCCCGACAGTCAATCAAACTGATAAGCAAGAATGCCAAATGGTATTGATGAAGCTAGCGCTTGAATCACTAGGAGATGCGCGGAACATGCTACTATAGTACTTACTTCCGGGTGTCTAAATTGTAGCTTCTTTAGCAGTCCCAAAGCTTTTTTGGCGAATTTTCTCCAAACCCTGCCAGACAAAGAAAACAATTACTTGATATATCAAGAAATGAAGAAAGTTGCTGATATGGTGGATAATGATCGATTTAACTTACTTCTCGAGCATTTGAGTCATGTCCGCATAGTCCTGGGGATCTTTTCGTCTCGAGTCTAAGATGGTTACTAGTCCCTACTCAAGCTTAATCTCTAGGAGAATATAGTGGAAACTGCACACACATGCATAACTCATCAATTACATTACTATAACCTTGACTAATATATAAGGGAAACCGAATATGCACAAGACAGTAACACTCACATGAAGTTGTAAGGAAAGAGTATTATATCTTTGTTTTCATTTATTACCAACGATCGTAGCAAGTTGGCCTCGGTATCTGCGGCATGAAATTTAACCTCAGTTGCATCTATGAGATTTGTGTTAATGAACCCAATATCACCGATTTGTCTTTTCTTCAATTCTACGATCTTCAATCTGCATAATATAGTGAGGATAATTATAAATACATGCAATCAAAGATCTGAGCTATATAGAGAGACTTAATGCAGAAGTAGTACTACTTACAGACAGTACCAGGTGACCGTTGCTTTATGGAGGGCCAATTGATTGAAAAACTGAAAGAACTCCTCAAATGGAACAGGCAACAGTTCAATTCCAACGAGCTCATGCTCCTTTTTAACTCTCACATACAAAGTATTCCTCCCCCCAGACTCTCTACAGATTTTCAAGTACCAATCATGCAATCTTCGCATCATCGTTGATAGAGATCTTTCATCTTTGACGAGAGGCTTCCCGTACTCGTATCTTTGTGTCTGCACCTCCAAGAAATCATAATGTACATCGTCGGGCAGGTAATCTCCAAGATTGCTATAACCGGGCACCATCCTTGAATCATTAGCGACGATGTTGCTAGGCACCTTGAGCGGGGGGCACGATTGCTTCGCTTGTTCGCCGAGCTGGGCAATTTGTTTCCCAGCTCGTCGTTCTTTCAGCCTTTGATCACTGACAGTACTTCCAGACCTTCCGCTTCGGCAAATGCCTTTTCAATAATGCGCTCATAGTTGCCTTTCGGCGGAGACTTGGGTGGTTTTGTCAGGGCAGCCAGAGTGCGCTTCACTTTCACCTGATCTACCTTCTCCTTCGGAAGTGGATGCTTCTTTGCTTTCACCCCTTCAAAGAAGTTCCACACTTCTCCTCGCGCGATCTCGGCGTTCTCCTCCGGGGTCCTCTCGTATGGTAATTTCTCCGGAGTCTTCAGAGAAGGACCGAATATGTATGTCCTCCCGCCTCTGGCTATACTGTTAGACGCCGGTAGAGCAGCAGAGCGGCTGTCTTCTTTACTTGCTTACGAGGCACAGGAGAAGGACTACGACGCGCCGGAGTAGCCGGAGCAGCGGCGGGTCTCTTCCGCCCTTGCTGACGAGGCGGAGAAGGAGGAGGCTGGCTGCTCGGGCGCGCCAGCGCAGGCGAAGAAGGAGGCGGCGTGCCGCCACGCGCCGGAGAAGGAGCCGGCCAAGTGCCCTGATCGTCACTCGCCGGAGGAGGAGGCAGTGGAGGAGGCGGAGTGCCCTGACTCACCGGAGGAGGAGGAGGAGGAGGAGGAGGCGTCCAGTTCGGAAGGTTGATGAGCTCCTTCCGCCATAGCATGGAGTCTTCAGAGCAGAACCCAGCCGAGTCTCCCCTTCACACTACAAGAAATATGTCAACTTATGATCTTCTCTCAGTGACCCTCGAAGAATTGGTCATAAATTTATGGCCATTTTAGACCAATTGGTCAAAAGCTGTTCAGGGGGCTCCAAACCCTAAACCATTGCGACCATTTTGATCAGAGAGGTCATAATTTCCTTACACGAAATGGTCACAAAGCAAATAGTGCTAGTCCGCTGCCTTATTTCTAGTTGTTAATGACCAATATAGATGGTCATAGCCTTGTAGATTGTGGTGGGTTGTGATGACTAGGCGCCATCTCATCAGTTTTGCCTATGTGTCATGTTCATGTGGCAGTTTTTGCCCTAGGTTGTGAAGCAACCTATATTTCTATCATTCCCAAAATTCCCAAAAAAATCTCATAAATTCTTTGGGGCATATCTTCATCAAATATTTAAAAATCCTTCCTTGCCTAGTTCAAAACTAATTCAACAATATTCATTTTCCTATTCTGTTCACAACAACACTTTATGAAGGAAGTGCTATTTATATATTCTTGATTGCCCTCGGAATTTTTGGGCACTCTTTCCTATCCAAATCATTATAGAATGACAAAATTCAGCTCCATTTTCCTAGCAAATCTTCCTCGGCAAATTTCCAAAGTTTTTGTCCACCTAGAAGCATTGTGAAGGAAGTACCTTTATTATATCTCTAAATGACATGAAATTTATACAGTTCCTTCATATGCCCAAATTATCACCCTCCTCCAAATTGCAGCCCAGTCAAATCATCTATGTGAGCCCAGGTTCAATTTATATTTTATGGCCAAATTGGCACGTTGTAAAGCAAGTGTTATATAGACCCCTCCTATTACCCTCAAACTTTTCGGGCACTCTTCCATACCCAAATCATTGCCACATGATAATATTCAGCTCAATTTTCCTAGTAAATCTTTCTTGGGAAATTTCCAAAGTTTCTACCTCGAGAGAAGCTTTGTGAAGTGAGTACTAGCTAGGCCTACCCAAATGATCTGAACATTTGCCAGCGCATGACCATACCTAAGTAACTTACCTACACCAATTTTGAGCTCATTTCATTCATCCAATCTCTCTCACTAATTTTCTACAATGCTTTCCTATGCCCAAATAACCATCCTCCACAAAATTTCAGCTCACTCCATTCATTATTTTGAGCCCAGCTTCAACATTCATATTTTTGTCCAGCGTGGTACTTTGCAAAGCAAGTACCACCTAGGATCCTCCTTTTGAGCTAAAAGTTTGTGAAGACATTCTCCTTAGTAGATGATCATCCTCAGCCAAAACTCACGCCCATTGGCCATGTGCATTTACCGTACCACTAATAAAACACTTGGCTGCTAATTCATGTTTGAGCATCGATCGGTCTCCTCGTGAGAATCTTATGTTGTAATTTTCTTCCTAGCACCAACCTGGGGAGTGCCCAACCCACTAGACATGCCTAGGCCGCCCAGAACACATGGCAACATTACGGTCACACGGTGACCACGCGACGGGCATGCGAGTTTACGCGCTCTAGAGTCGGGGCCCTCGGCCACCGCCCAAACCTCGACGTATCGCCACCAAACCATGTATTTATGATTAAATAGGTCCTTATGTAACTAGAAATGATTTTTGGAAAAAATAAATAGCAAACTATGAGGCAGCTGCAGTTTAAATTTGACCCGCTTGCAGCTGAATCGGCGGAAATTTGTCTTTTTCAAGAGAGGTGGATCAAAATTTTTTACACCCAACCATTTTTTCAATTGTGCATTAAATATGGCCTAGTATTTGATAAAAATGATTTGGTCCAATTTTGCAACAATTATTTGGTAGTTCCTTCACAAAAAAACCTCCTTTCGGGCACTCGAAAAATGGAAAATTGTTTTTTCGTCCAACGAAAATGAAAACTTCCTTAGGCAACATTGTTTGCCATTCCAATATGCACCCTTGTGCACAATATGAGACCATTTGAACAAACTATGCCATGAATGTGGCCATAAGATTGATCATTTGGCTTGAAAGCCATGAATCTTCACACTTGATAGCTCATTTCTGAGAACACTTTTTTAAATAATTACTGTATTACAATTTTATTATTTTTCCTGGAAACCGGTTCACATATAATGATACAATGCGAAGGTTTTCCAATTTTTTGATTGTTTTGAAATTTTTATGCCCGTTTGAAAATGCGGTCAAAACGGCGGGCTTGACCGTTCCTAGCTAGTGGTTGAATCTTGGAATTTTTTTGGTGTTTCTCTGATTAAATAGATACTTATGTACCTAGAAATGATTTTTGGAAAAAATAAATAGCAAACTACGAGGCAGCTGCAGTTCAAATTTGACCCGCTTCCAGCTGAATCGGTGGGAATTTGTCTTTTTCACCAGAGGTGGATCAAAACTTTTGACACCCAACCATTTTGTCAATTGTGCATTAAATATGTCCTAGTATTTTATAAAAATGATTTGGTACAATTTTGCAACAAATATATGGTAGGTCCTTCACAAAAAAAACCTCATTTCGGGCACTCGAAAAATGGAAAATGAATTTTCCGTGCAAAGAAAATGAAAACTCCCTTTGGCAACATTGTTTGGAATTCCAAGATGCACCCTTGTGCACAATATGAGATCATTTGAACAAACTATGCCATGAATGTGGCCATAAGATTGATCATTTGGCTTGAAAGCCATGAATCTTCATGCATGATAGCTCATTTCTGTGAACACTTTTTTAAAATAATTGCCATATTACAAGTTTATTATTTTTTCTGGAAACTTAGTCACATATATTGACACAATGTGAAGGTTTTCCATTTTTTTATTTTTTTTGAATTTTTTATGCCCGTTTCAAAATGCGGTCAAAACGGCTGGCTTGACCGTTCCTAGCTAGTGGTTGAATCTTGGAATTTTTTTGGTGTTTCTCTGATTAAATAGATACTTATGTACCTATAAATGATTATTGGAAAAAATAAAGAGCAAACTATGAGGCAGCTACAGTTCAAATTTGACCCGTTTCCAACTGAATCGACGACAATTTGTCTTTTTCACCAAAGGTGGATCAAAACTTTTTTCACACAACCATTTGGTTAATTGTGCATTATATATGTCCTAGTATTTTATAAAATTGATTTGGTCCATTTTTGCAACAATTATTTGGTAGGTCCTTCACAAAAAACCTCCTTTTGGGCACTCGAAAAATGGAAAATGAATTTTCCGTGCAAAGAAAATGAAAACTTCCTTAGGCAACATTGTTTGGAATTCCAAGATGCACCCTTGTGCACAATATGAGATCATTTGAACAAACTATTTCATGAATGTGGCCATAAGATTGATCATTTGGCCTGAAAGCCATGAATCTTCATGCATGATAGCTCATTTCTGTGAACACTTTTTTAAAATAATTGCCATATTACAAGTTTATTATTTCTTCTGGAAACTTGGTCACATATATTGACACAATGCGAAGGTTTTCCACTTTTTTGATTTTTTTTGAATTTTTTATGCCCGTTTCAAAAAGCGGTCAAAACGGTGGGCTTGACCGTTCCTAGCTAGTGATTGAATCTTGAAAAACTTTTGATGTTTCTCTTATTAAATAGATACTTATGTACCTAGAAAGGATTTTTGGAAAAAATAAAGCACAAACTATGAGGCAGTTGCAGTTCAAATTTGACCCGCTTCCAGCGAAATTGGCAGAAATTTGTCTTTTTCAGGAGAGGTGCATCAAAACTCTTGACACCCAACCATTTGGTCAATTTTACATTAACTATGGCCTAATAATTTATAAAAATTATTTGGTCCAATTTCACAACAAATATATGATATGTTCTTCACAAAAAAACTCATTTTGGGCACTCAAAGAATGATTAAAAATAGATAGAAAGATCCGAAATACATACAAATTGGTGCTCATCCATAAAATGTGGTCTAACTTGAGTGAAAATTTGTGTGATGCCCTTTTGCAAAATAGTTTTGATAGTTACTTCACAAAATCTCTCAATTTTTAGTACTTAGAAACTATTTTAAATCACTGTTTTTTCAAACCAATCAAAACTCTTCCCACGGATCGATGACATGGCGCCCATCCATCCATCCATCCATCCATATATCCGTCCCACATCCATCCATCCATCTATCTACAGAAAAAAAAGAAAAAGAGATAATCCCCCGCAGCCCAAACCCTAGATCAGATCCATCCATCCGCTGCTCCCAATCTCCCCGCCGCCGCCGCCACCTCCTCCCCGTACCCGCCCCCTCCCGATCCAGTCCTCTCCCACCCACCCCTGACCTCGCCGTCCTCCCTCCCCTCCCCGCATCTCCCAGCCACCTCTTCGCCCGAGGAGATCGAGCGAGCGCCCGAGCGTGCCTGTCCTCGCAGCCTCCTCCCACGATTCCCCTCACCCGAGCCCCACGAGAGGAGCTCCTCCTGTGATTTTGCACGCCGCCGCCGGCGACCACCAGCCAGAGCTTGCCGGAGCCAGCAGATGAGTGCCACCCTTCTTCCCGTTCTCTCTTTCTTCCTCCTTTTTCTCTCTCACACATTTCAATTTCTCTCTTTGTCTCAAATAGTGCACTCTGCCGCCATGGACGCTCGCGTCCCCGACCTTGCAGCATGCCGCCCGATGCCAAGTCCCTCCTCGCCGTTCCTGCGCCGCCGAGCCGAAGCCTCACCCAAGTCCAAGAGCTGCCGCCGTTTGCCTCCTCGCCATGGCCTCCCCTGCTTCGTCTGCTTCGCGGACAGAGCTCCGTCTCCGTAAACGTGTCCTCCCGCCGTCTCCGTTCGCTGTCGGGCTCGATCGACTCCAGCAGCACCCCCACGGTGACGCTCCGCTCCTCCTAGCCCCCGTCTCCTGTGCGTTTTGTTCCTGTAGTCGTTTTTCCGTTGCTCTAGTGATGCTGCAGCTGTATGCTTGTGGGAATTATGTTGTCTGAGTACTAAATAGCTTAGATTGGTAGTGTCATCATCATGTGCTAGCTTAGTTCCATTTTGTGTTGCTTCATCCTGGCGGTTGTATCCATGTGTCTGCCCATGTAATTAACCAGATAGTAGTTGTTTCATCGCTTCAAGTTCAGAGCCTGGGTGCTTTGTGCTCTTTTCTGTAAACAAAGAGTGGCATCTACTACACTAATAGTCTAGCACTACTTGCACCAAGATTCGATGGTTTGATGTGGCCTGTAAGCTAAACTACTCCAAGTGGGCAGTACCTGTTTAATTAGATTACCAGAAAATTCAGGCCCCTGAGATTTTCTTGCTCTTGTATAGTGTGAAATTCAGTAGATGAATCAGTAACAAACTCAGCCAACATGAAGTTTGAATCAACACAGATGCTAGTGTTCTGCAATCATATATAGGTCTTTGAACTCGCAGACTGGAATATATATATGGGATGTTTGTGTCTGCTTGCATGACAAGAATGTTACTAGTACATTTGTCATCAGTAGTGCTTTCATCATTTTATAGTTTACCACATGTGTTAAATGACCAAAGTTCATGGCTGGTTCTCTAACTTGGAGGTGATGTCTAGGCAAAAACAACAGTAAATTACGATCACCATACCTGGTGATCTGCTACAGCTATGCACTGATGAAACTGTTTGCTTGCTTCTATACCGTGCTTGCTTCTGTACCTGGCTCTTGTATAGTTCTGAATTGGTCCATTAGATATGAATTTGGAGTGCTTTTTGTACTACAGCCAGTGCCTCAGCGCTATATATGTTAGTGCCAGGCTGTTCGTCTGTTTTCTGCTTCTCTGCTGGTAGCTTAGAAGAATACAATTCTCACTGAATGTACTTTTGCATTCTTACTATATCTACTGTTGGCACAATCATTCTTACTATATCTCACTGAATGGTATCTCAGTTTGTACCTCATCTAGCACACTGCCTAAAATTGTCACTATTGTTTCAATGAAATTAGTAGAATTACCTTGTGATTCCTCTGTTTGCTTCATATTATGGTTGCTCTACTGCTAGTGTCTTACTAGCTTGTTCTGGCTCATCGTGTTCCTGCTTGTAGTTGATTTTCCATGTGCCTAAGTATATGAGTAATACATGTGCAAGCAAACATTTGAACTCAAACCCATCCATCCTTTGTACTGTACTATACTGAAGAAGTAATGTAGATGAATATACATGCAGTTTTATTAAGTGAATGCCATGCAAACAACTAACTTGCTCTTGTCCTTGTAGATGGAGTAGGAGGATGGGCAGCAGCAAGAAATGAACCTGATAGTGAAGAAGCACCTCATGACCAGAACTCGTTCAAGTGCTCTTTAGTCCTTCCAAAGCAAGGTCTTGATGTCCCCGTTACAGAAAATGTTCATATATGTTCCTGCATGATGCGTGTGTGCATGTTGGATGGTCACATTCTAGTGTACTAGCTAGCTAGTAAGCTTGTTTTGCTACCGGATGATTGAATGTCATCTCAGTTTGTACCTCATCTAGCTCACCACCTCAAATTGCCACTGTTTGGTTAGTGTTTCCTTCTTGGTTGGCTAAACATATCTGTTTGTTTAATTAGGAGCATTAGACGCTCTCCATCGATGATTACCTAATTTTATTCATGGTCTACACAATATATTCATTTGATTGTCTGCTACATCTCCACTTAAATACTCATAATGCTACTGTCCAGCCTTTGTTCAATTGGACTGACTATATATCTCTTGTTGAAATTGTGCTCTTGATCTTTTGTTTAAACCTGGGACATCATGCATATCTAGCTCTTCCTTTTCAGTCTAAACCTGAGACCTCTTTTGTTTTCAGTCACACTGCTGTTTTGCTGTGCTTGATAAACCTGAGACTTCTTTCTATTGTAATATCGAAGTTGTTTTGTTCTGGCCTCAGCACTAAGTACACTAATATTGAAGTTGTTCACTCTTTTATAGGAGCTTTGGGCCTAATTTTTTTGGAGTGTGAAGCCATGAAGCCAAGTGCGAATCAGTGAAGCCCTACTTAGCGAAGAGTTTTTTTGGTTCTATAGTAGACTGTAAATTGTAATATTGTATCAGATTGTAAAAGACTAATGTAGTGTTATTTGATGAATTATATTTGTCCCGTCCTATTTGAAATAGTGATTATGTATGTTAAAAAGATGTGAAATGGAAACATGACCAGCGGGACCAATTTATGCCCCACTTATGAATATAATTTGAGATATTTTGAAATTTTTGACATGTGGGGCCCATGTGACTAGTGGGACTAGCTCTAAAATAAAATGATTGAAAAATAAAAAATCAATTGATGGTAAGAAGGCCATGGCCCAACAATAAAAAGGCTGCAATATTGGGCTTGGCCCATGAACCGAACCAAAAATTGACAGAAAAAAACACAAATAGGCTGAATTGTTGGGCTAGGCCCATGTAGAAAATCGAATTGGATCGGGCTGAATCTTGTGCCACGTCAGATTGCCACGCTGGATGCCTACGTGGCATGTGGAGGTTGCTAGTGACCAAAACGCCACAGTAGACGTATTTTGGTCATAAACATCTACGACCATTCCAGAAGAAAGGTCGCTATAGTCAGTTTATGATGGCCACCTTTTGACCTTATGTTTTTGGTCACAAAAAGGTCACAAATGGAAATTTGTGACCATTCAGTGACCTATAGTGGTGGTCACAAGTTGACATATTTCTTGTAGTGTCACCAGTAGGGTGGTCAAGCTGGAGGTCCTCAAACCCCTCCGTTATTTCATCCACCATCACCCTAGCATATCCTTCTGGAATCGGTCGACAGTGAAAAGTTACGCCGGATTCAGTAGGAAAAATAGAGCCAACAGTCGCCTTGACCTTCATATTAATCCATTGCGTCATAAGGTGGCAATTTTGAAACTCCGTGATAGCATCCACGGGATAGCTGGCAGGAACCGTCAAGACAAGCTCCGGCTGAAGCAGCTTGGTGGAAGCCACGCTGCTTCTCCGCTGAGATGGCGGGGTAGCTTTGGGGGAAGCTTCGGCAGTTCGTTTGCTGCGATTTGCTTCTCGGTCCTCTATCGCTTGTACCCTAGCGTGCAGCGTCTGCAGTTGGGTCTGCTCCACTTTCTTCCTTCTCTCGTGGCATTTGTAACCGCATGCGTCCGGAAACCCAGCCTTCCATGAAATGGAGCCTGGCGTGCCTAGTGTCCGTCCAGGGTGCTCAGGATTCCCGAGGGCCATTGTGAGCTAGTCGTTCTCTCTATCTGGAACGAACGTCCCTTGCTGTGCTGCTTTGATATAGTGCTTAAGCCTCTTGACTGGTATTTCCATTTGCTCGTCCGTCCAAATGCACTTCCCTGATACAGGGTACAAGTTTCAGCCAGCCCCGAAGAACCAAGTCCGGCAACGGTCTGGCCAGTTAATTGTCTCTGGTTCGATCCCTTTATCAACCAGATCATTCTCAGTCTTGGCCCACTTAGGCCGGGCTACGAGGTAGCCACCTGACCCCGTGCGATGGTGATGCTTCTTCTTCGTAGCATTTAGCTTGTTTGTCGCCGACATCTTCTTACTCTTTTCCGATGTCTTGTGGGCCACAAATGCAGGCCAGTGATCTCTGATCTTCTCATATCTGCCCTTGAATTCTGGTGTCTTTTTTTATCGACAAACTTATTCATCTCGTTCTTCCACCTCCTGAATAGGTCTGCCATCCTCTTAAGAGCAAAAGACTTGATTAATTGCTCTTTAACTGGCTTCTCCGGATCATCCTCTGGAGGTAGGGTGAAATGTGACTTCAGCTCAGTCCAAAGATCAATTTTTTGCATATCATTGACATAAGACACATCAGGGTCTTCTGTAGCCGGCTTTAACCATTGCTGGATGCTGATCGGGATCTTGTCCCTAACCAGAACCCCGCACTGAGCAATAAATGTGTTCTTTGTCCGAATGGGTTCAATCGGTTGGCCGTCGGGCGCGATTGCTATGATCTCAAACCTTTCATTCGAGCTCAACTTTTTCTTCGAGCCTCGTCTCTTTACCAAAGTTGTGCTTGATCTGGAGGGCTAGAAAAAAGAACAAAGACTTAATTAATATGTGTACATACCAAAACAATGAATGCATCAATTAGCTAGTCAGCACAGGCTTAACTAATATATATACCTGGCCGGACTCGGTTCGGTCACCGGAGCCGTCATCACGGTCTCCTTCTTGCACCGGCATTGGGTCACCGGAGCCGTCCTCACGGTCTCCTTCTTGCACCGGCATTGGGTCACCGGAGCCATCATATGAGAAACAACGAGCAGGCAGCATCACTTCCTCGTGCGATTATGTCCCCCAACAACTCTTCTTGTACTTTGTCTCGGGCGTTGTCCATAGTTTCTACAAATATTTACAACATAGCAATTATTATTCAAACATGACAGATAGATATATTAGTGGCAAATGTAGAACTAATATTAATTAGTGGCCTCGACGCTGCTTCTCTAGGGTTTGGGGTCGCCTCGACAACGCTTCAAGGATAAAAAAAGAAGAGGAAGAAGATAAAAAAGAGGAGAAGAAATAATAGAGGAGTTCTTCTCCTCTATTCTTTTTTCTCCTCTTTTTTTTTTCTTTTTCCTCTTTTTTTTATCGGGAACGAGGGTCGTCGAGGGTCGCCGAGCGGTAGAGGAAACCCTAAATAGCAAGTTTCGTCGGTGTGAGATACATGTGGCCGTCGGTGTCGGACACTACATCTATCTTTTGCATATATATATATATATATATATATATATATATATATATATATAGTGTTACTATTCATCACCCAGGTTGCAGAATAAGTTATTTTTCAGCCGAGGTAATCTTACGATCATTTAATAATTAAATTACGTTTTTAATTCAAATAGTTACATTTCTATTGATTCACTACGTAAAATTTGACATAAGAAGATAAATATAGATGTCATAAGACAAGAAATTTTGCAGTTTATGTGTATTTTAGACTGTTTTTACGTTTCCAATTTTACATAACATAAAATATTTTTTACGGCGATTATATATTTTCTTACGGTCTCTTTTTGCGTCAGAAATAAGACAAAACTTACGGAACGTAAAATTACGGTGTATTGATGGTAAAATAGAGGGGGTGAATAATAAATATTTCTCACCCAGGGTGACGAATAGCGCGACCCTATATACACACACACGCACAGAACATATATACATACATATATATACATTTTTATAAAAATGCAAAAAAAATAATCTAAAAAAGGACATATAAACATATACATATACTTATACATATACATATAATCAGGAAAAAAACTATATATTTGCAAAAAAATAGGGGGAAGAGGGGGGCGGTGCCGGCCCTGACCAAAGTGAGGCAGAGGCGACGGCGGCGCGGGGCAGCTGGGGCGCGGCGAGGCAGAGGCGACGACGCGCGAGGCAGAGGTGACGGCGAGGCAGAGGCGGGGCGGCGACGGCGTCGGGGCGGTGACGGCGTCGGGGCGGCGCGGGGAGGTGACGGCGTCGGGGCGCGACGCGGGGCGGCGACCGCGCGGGGTGGCGCACGGCGACGACGTCGGGGTGGCGTGGGGTGGTGACAGCGCGGGGCGCGGACGACGACGGGGGCGGCGACGGCGTCGGCGGGGTGTGAATTGGGCAGCCTGGCGGCGTCGTCGGCGCGGGCAACAGCAGAGATGAAGTGAAAAACACTAAGTCTTTGCTTATATAGCAAAGCCATTAGTCCCGGTTCGTGGCACAAACCGGGACCAATGCCCCTCTTTAGTCCCGGTTGGTGCCACCAACCAGGACCAAAGGCCTCTTTTCAGCAGCCCAAAGGGCGGAAAGCGGCGGCCTTTGGTCCCGGTTGGTGGCACCAACCGGGACTAAAGGGTGGCATTGGTCCTGGTTTGTGCCACGAACCGGGACCAATGCCCCCTTTAGTCCCGGTTGGTGCCACCAACCGGGACCAATGGCCTTGCGCTGGCGCGGTGGTGGGAGTTTAGTCCCACCTCGCTAGCTGAAGAGCTCCCGCACCTGTTTATAAGCCCTGCTCTGTGTTCCCTTTCGAATTCCTCTGAACTGCAGGCTTACGGGTCTAGTGAGACACTGCAATGCCTGTGGGCCTACTGGGCCTGCTGCGGGCCTGAATCCTGGCCCATGGTTGGGTTTCTAGTCGTATTCAGGCCGTGGTGGCCCAGTAGGTGGCATTTTTTTTGCTATTTATTTTTTCATTTATACTTACAACTAAATACTTATAGTTTTTTAGTGATTTTTTTCTTTTAGGTCACAAAAATTATAAACTTTGTGTTACTGCCATTAGTTTTAAAATTTGAATAGTTTAAATTTGAATTTTTTAAAATTTGTGTGAATCACTAGTTTATGAATAACTTTACTATAAAAATTGATTTTTGAGTCATTCTTTTTCCTGCTATTTAATATTACTGTGTTTTATCATTATACTGAATTTGGTAATTTTAGTTAGTCATAACAAATATTATATGCATTTTTTTCTTTTTGCTATTTATTTTTTCATTTCTACTTAGAACTAAATACTTATAGTTTTTAGTGATTTATTTTTTCTTTTAGGTCACAAAAATTATAATCTTTCTGTTAGTGCCATTAGTTTTAAAATTTGAATAGTTTAAATTTGAATTTTTTAAAATTTGTGTGAATCACTAGTTTATGAATAACTTTACTATAAAAATTGATTTTTGAGTCATTCTTTTTCCTACTTTTTAATATTACCGTGTTTTATCATTATACTCAATTTGGTAATATTAGTTAGTCATAACAAATATTATATTCATTTTTTTTCTTTTTTGCTATTTATTTTTCATTTCTACTTAGAACTAAATACTTATAGTGTTTTAGTGATTTCTTTTTTCTTTTAGGTCACAAAAATTATAAACTTTCTGTTAGTGCCATTAGTTTTAAAATTTGAATAGATTAAATTTGAATTTTTTAAAATTTGTGTGAATCACTAGTTTATGAATAACTCTACTATAAAAATTGATTTTTGAGTCATTCTTTTTCCTGCATCACCTTCACAGGAACCCTCTTCTGGGGGGCTCACCGTCAACATCACCAGGGTCATCTCGTCTGATCTTATACCGCAATGCACCGCATACCGCGAATGCGTTCAGATCCTTGTATGCACCGCGGTAGAGGATGCAGTCATTAGGACATGCATGTATCTTCTCCACCTCCAATCCTAGAGGGCATACGACCTTCTTTGCTGCGTATGTACTGTCAGGCAATTCGTTATCCTTTGGAAGCTTTTTCTTCAATATTTGCAGTAGCTTCTCAAATCCTTTGTCAGGCACAGCATTGTCTGCCTTCCACTGCATCAATTCCAGTACGGTACCGAGCTTTTTGTTGCCATCTTCGCAATTGGGGTACAACCCTTTTTTGTGATCCTCTAACATGCAATCGAACTTCAGCTTCTCCTTTTGACTTTCGCATTGTGTCCTTGCATCAACAATGACCCGACGGAGATCATCATCATCGGGCACATCGTCTGGTTCCCCTTGATCTTCACCAGCTACCCCCGTTGCAGCATCACCGTATTCAGGGGGCACATAGTTGTCATCGTACTCTTATTCTTTGCTGTCTTCCATCATAACCCCTATTTCTCCATGCCTCATCGAAGCATTATAGTGTGGCATGAAACCCTTGTAAAGCAGGTGGGAGTGAAGGATTTTCCGGTTAGAGTAAGACCTCGTATTCCCACATTCAGTGCATGGACAACACATAAAACCATTCTGCTTGTTTGCATCAGCCCCATCGAGAAACTCATGCACGCCCTTAATGTACTCGGAGGTGTGTCTATCATCGTACATCCATGTCCGGTTCATCTGCGTGCATTATATATAATTAAGTGTCCAAATTAATAGAAGTTCATCATCACATTAAAACCAAAGTACATACATAGTTCTCATCTAACAACATATAGCTTCCAGAGCATCTAATTAATTAAACCATACATTGAAACTATGTAAAACATTTCAATGCGAAAAGAAATGTGATCATAATCGCAACCAAGGTAACAATTGACTAACGGCATAATGATACCAAGCCTCGATATGAATGGCATATTTCCTAATCTTTCTAATCTTCAAGCGCATTGCATCCATCTTGATCTTGTGATCATCGACGACATCCTCAACATGCAACTCCAATATCATCTTCTCCTCCTCAATTTTTTTTATTTTTTCCTTCAACAAATTGTTTTCTTCTTTAACTAAATTTAACCTCTCGACAATAGGGTCGGTTGGAATTTCCGATTCACATACATCCTACATAAATAAAATCTATGTCACGTTGGTCGGCATAATTTTCATAAACAATAAATGAACCAATAGTTATAAAGATAATATATACCACATCCGAATCATAGACAGGACGAGGGCCGACGGGGGCGGATACCAAAACCATCGCACTATATAAGATGCAATAATAAAAGTAAGAAGATAATACAAGTATCTATGTAAACATACAAGTAAGAATATTTTTTCCTTTCAGAAAGAAGATAAGAACAAGAGGCTCACCACGGTGGTGCCGGCGATGAGCTCGGCGCGGGTGATCGACGGCGGTGAAGATGGGGATGGGGCGTGATAGACCGCTAAACCTAGACAAATATTGAGGAAAATGGAGCTTGGAGGTCGAGCTTGGAGAGGAGAAAGCTTAAGTAGTGTGGCTCAGGCATTCCATCGAACACCTTGTGTGCATAGGAGGTGAGCTAGAGCACCACCAAGCCCTCTCCCCCTCCGCCAGAAAAAACAGAGCAGTGTGCTCTGCTCTTACGCGCGGGGGTATATATAGGCACCTCATTGGTCCCGGTTGGTGGCATGAACCGGACTAAAGGGGAGCCTTTGGTCCCGGTTCAAGCCACCAACCGGGACCAATGGTGGTGCGCCAGGAGCGAGGCCCATTGGTCCCGGTTCGTCCCACCAACCGGGACCAAAAGGTCCAGATGAACCGGGACCAATGGCCCACGTGGCCCGGCCGGCCCCCTGGGCTCACGAACCAGGCCCAATGCCCCCATTGGTCCCGGTTCTGGACTGAACCGGGACTAATGGGCTGACCCGGCCTGGACCTTTACCCCCTTTTCTACTAGTGAGAGATTGTCCAGTCTGTACATGAAGTGCATCCAGTTTCTGCCGTAACCCTCTCTACTCTTTTGCACATGCTATGTGGGTGAAATGATATTACCATGCCAAGTTTCAACATTTTCAGAGTTCATTTTGTAGTGATTTTCAATTTCACGGTCATTTAGCTTTCTAAACAAATCGGTAAATGACTGAAAAATAATGAATGATGTCAGAAATTGTTGAAAATTGATGACGTCGCTTTCAATGGTGCATACGGAACGCAAAAAAGTCTGGAGTTCAAATAAGTTTAAAAAAATGAAGTGTCCGTATAACAGAAGAGTTCTCGTCTGAAACCTTGATACTCCGAAAGAGACTCTCCAGTTTGTACACGAAGTGCATCCAGTTTTTGCCATAACCCTCTCTACTCTTTTGCACATGCTATGTGGGTGAAATGATGATACCATGCCAAGTTTCAATATTTTCAGAGTTCATTTTGTAGTGATTTTCAATTTCGCGGTAATTTAGCTCTCTAAACAACTCGGTAAATGACTGAAAAATAGCAAATGATGTTAGAAAGGGTTGAAAATTGATGATGTCGCTTTCGATGGTGCATGCGGAGCGCAAAAAAAGTCTAGAGTTCAAATAAGTTTAAACAAAATGAAGTGCCCGTGTAACAGATGAGTTCTCGTCCGAAACCCTGATACTCCGAAAGAGATTGTCCAGTTTGTACACGAATGGCATCCAGTTTTTGCCATAACCCTCTCTACTCTTTTGCACATGCTATGTGGGTGAAATGATGATACCATGCCAAGTTTCAACATTTTCAAAGTTCATTTTGTAGTGATTTTCATTTTCACGGTCATTTAGCTCTCTAAACAAATCGGTAACTGACTGAAAAAATATCAAATGATGTTAGAAAGGTTTGAAAATTGATGACGTCGCTTTCAATGGTGCATACGGAACGCAAAAAAGTCTGGAGTTCAAATAAGTTTAAAAAAATGAAGTGTCCATATAACAGATGAGTTCTCGTCCGAAACCCTGATACTCCGAAAGAGATTGTCCAGTTTGTACACTAAGTATATCCATTTTTTTGCCGTAACCCTCTCTACTCTTTTGCACATGCTATGTGGGTGAAATGATGATACCATGCCAAGTTTCAACATTTTCATAGTTCATTTTGTAGTGATTTTCAATTTCATGGTCAATTAGCTCTCTAAAAAATCGGCAAATGACTGAAAATAGCAAATGATGTCAGAAAGGGTTGAAAATTGATGACGTCGCTTTCAATGGTGCATACGGAACGTAAAAAAAGTCTGGAGTTCAAGTAAGTTTAAAAAAATTAAGTGCCCGTGTAACAGATGAGTTCTCGTCCGAAACCCTGATACTCAAAAAGAGATTGTCTAGTTTGTACACGAAGTACATCCAGTTTCGGCCGTAACCCTCTCTACCCTTTTGCACATGATATCTGGGTGAAATGATATTACCATGCCATGTTTCAACATTTTCAGAGTTCATTTTGTAGCGATTTTCAATTTCACGATCATTTAACTCTCTAAACAAATCGGTAAATGACTGAAAAATAGCAAATGATGTCAAAAATTGTTGAAAATTGATGATGTCACTTTCAATGGTGCACATGGAACGCAAAAAAGTCCGGAGTTCAAATAAGTTTATAAAATGAAGTGTCCATATAACAGATGAGTTCTCGTCCGAAACCCTGATACTCAAAAAGAGATTATCCAGTTTGTACACGAAGTATATCCATTTTTTTGCCGTAACCCTCTTTAATCTTTTGTACGTGCTATGTGGGTGAAATGATGATACCATGCCAAGTTTCAAAATTTTCAGAGTTCATTTTGTAGTGATTTTCAATTTCACAGTCATTTAGCTCTCTAAACAAATCAGTAAATGACTGAAAAATAGCAAATGATGTCAGAAAGGGTTGAAAATTGATGAAGTCACTTTCAATCGTGCATGCGGAACGCAAAAAAAGTCTGGAGTTCAAATAAGTTTAAATAAAATGATGTGCCCGTGTAACAGATGAGTTCTCGTCCGAAACCCTGATACTCCAAAAGAGATTGTCCAGTTTGTACACGAAGTGCATCCAGTTTTTGCCATAACCCTCTGTATTCTTTTGCACTTGCTATGTGGGTGAAATGATGATACCATTCCAAGGTTCAACATTTTTAGAGTTCATTTTGTAGTGATTTTCAATTTCATGGTCATTTAGCTCTCTAAACAAATCGGTAAATGACTGAAAAATACCAAATGATGTCAGAAAGGGTTGAAAATTGATGACGTCGCTTTGAATGGTGTATACGAAACACAAAAGAAGTCTAAAGTTCAAATAAGTTTTAAAAAATGAAGTGCCCGTGTAATAGATGAGTTCTCGTCTGAAACCCTGATACTCCGAAAGAGATTTTCCAGTTTGTACACGAAGTGCATCCAGTTTTTGCCCCAACCCTCTCTACTCTTTTGCACATGCTATGTGTAGTTTTTGTCCGAAACCCTGATGGCTCCGTGCAGTCTACACCACTTCCTCCAGGCGTGAAGCTAAGCAACGTGCAGGTGAGCAGTGCGCCTCTCCATCATTGTCTCTGCACTCAAGGCTTATAAACCACTGCGAGCGCCTCTCGCTTGGCGAGGTGGGACTAAAAAATAGCCGGTACTAAATGAAATGCCTTTGTTTGTAACAGATGCATTTTCGTTCGAAACCCTAATACTTCAAAACATATTGTGTAAACATGTAAAAAATATATAAAAAATACATTGATATAAATGCTATGTGTAAACATGTAAAAAATATACCCCTTTGTAAAAAAATATAAGAGCATTTAGATCATGATCTTATATTTATTTACAGAGAAATACATTAAAAATACTTTGATCATCAATGATCTTTTTGTGTACAATCTGAATTGTCAATATGAGTCCTCAACGGTTTGTAAACCGGTGAAGACTCATATTGCGGCCACAAATTCTACACATAGAGTTAAATGAAGACCAAGTGCTTGTGATAGTATGAGAAGTAACATATTTAAGGTGGTAAAAACCTTGTTAGGGGAGCGAGGTGGGACTAAAAACAGCCTGCCACAACATCTTTAGTACCGGTTCATTGCACGAACCGACACTAAAGGGGGACGGTGGGGCCACAACCTCTTTAGTACTGGTTCGTGGGATGAACTGATACTATAGGTTCGCCACGAACCGGTACTATAGATCTCCGCCCGCCTAGCCGTTGGAACCGGCATTAATGGTCACATTAGTGCCAGTTCTGTTACAAACCGGGACTAATGTGCTTCACATTTGACCCTTTTACTACTAGTGTCTAGATGCATGCTAGATAGCGGTTGATGTGTGGAGTAATAGTAGTAGATGCAGAATCGTTTCAGTCTACTTGACATAGACGTGATGCCTATATTCATGATCATTGCCTAGATATTCTCATAACTATGCACTCTTCTATCAATTGCTAATTTGTTCATCCACCGTAATATATGCTATCTTGAGAGAAGCCACTAGTGAAACCTATGGCCCCTGGGTCTATTTTCCATCATATTAGTTTCCGATTTACAATTCTAGTTTCCTATTTATTTTATTTTGCAATCTTTACTTTCCGATCTATACAACAAAAAAACAAAAAATATTTACCTTATTATCTTTATTAGATCTCACTTTTGCGAGTGACAGTGAAGGGATTGACAACCCCTTTATCACGTTGCTTGCAAGGTTCTTGATTGTTTGTGCAGGTACTAGGTGACTTGCATGTTATCTCCTACTGGATTGATACCTTGGTTCTCAAAAACTGAGGGAAATACTTACGCTACTTTTCTGCATCACCCTTTCCACTTCAAGGGAAAACCAACGCATGCTCAAGAGGTAGCAGAGTCCAAACAGAATGAAACCTTCATGATGATCTTTCTTGGACCGAAAGTAAACCAGAAGACTTGGAGTTGAAGTCTGGAACGCCACGAGGAGGCCAAGAGGCAGGAGGGCGCGCCCCCACCCTCGTGGGCCCCTTGTAGCTCCACCGACATACTTCTTCCGCTTATATGTACTCTTATACCCTAGATCGATGAGGGAGAGCCACAAAACCACTTTTCCACCGCCGCAACCTTTTGTACAAGTGAGATCCCATCTTGGGGCCTTTTCCGGTGATCTGCCGGAGGGGGAATCGATCACGGAGGGCGTCCACATTAACACCATAGCCTCTCTGATGAAGCGTGAGTTGTTTACCACAAACCTTCGGGTCCATAGTTATTAGCTAGATGGCTTCTTCTGTCTCTTTGATTCTCAATACAAAGTTCTCCTCAATGTTCTTGGAGATCTATTTGATGTAATACTCTTTTGCGGTGTGTTTGCCGAGATCTGATGAATTGTGGATTTATGAACTTGATTATCTATGAATATTATTTGGTTCTTATCTGAATTCTTATATGCATGATTTGATATCTTTGCAAGTCTCTTCGAATTATCGGTTTAGTTTGGCCTACTAGACTGATCTTTCTTGCAATGGGAGAATTGCTAAGCTTTGGATTCAATCTCGTGGTGTCCTTTCCCAGTGACAGTAGGGGCAGCAAGGCACATATCGTATTGTTGCCATCGAGGATAAAAAGATGGGGTTTATATCATATTGCTTGAGTTTATCCCTCTACATCATGTCATCTTGCTTAATGCGTTACTCTGTTCTTATGAACTTAATACTCTAGATGCATGCTGGATAGCGGTCGATGTGTGGAGTTATAGTAGTAGATGCAGAATCGTTTCGGTCTACTTGATACAGACGTGATGCCTATATATATTCATGGTCATTGCCTTAGATTTCTTTATAACTATGCGATTTTCTATCAATTGCTCGACAGTAATTTGTTCACCCACCGTAATACATGCTATCTTGAGAGAATCCACTAGTGAAACCCGAGTCTCTTTCTTATTAAATTTGCATCTCTTTTATTTACATCGCATCTCGTTTACTATTTTGCAATCTTTACTTTCTAATCTATACAACAAAAATACCAAAAATGTTTACCTTACTATCCTTATTATATCTCAGTTTTGCGAGTTATCATGAAGGGATTGACAACCCCTTCATCGCATTGGTTGCAAGGTTCTTGATTGTTTGTGCAGGTACTAGGTGACTAGTGTGTTGTCTCCTACTACATTGATACCTTGGTTCTCAAAAACTGGGGGAAATACTTACGCTACTTTGTTGCATCACCCTTTCCTCTTCAAGGGAAAACCAATGCATGCTCAAGAGGTAGAAAGAAGAACTTTTGGCGCCATTGCCGGGGAAATCTATGCCAAGTCAAGACATACCAAGTACCCATCATAAACTCTTGTCCCTCGCATTACATTATTTGCCATTCTCCTATCGTTTTCCTCTCCCCCACTTCTAAAACAATTTTCGAAAACCTTTGCCTTTTCTTCGCCCCCTTTTCCGTTCGTCTCTTTCCGCTTGCCTCTTGTGTGTTCTTCCTTAGTGCGGTTTGTTGCCATCATGTCTGAAACTGGGCAGGTTATCGTTGAAAAATATAGTAGTAACAGTGGGGGAAACTTTGATGCTTCAGATAATCCTCAAGAAAAACCTACTATTTTACACACTAAAAAGTTTCGGACCGGTAGTGGTAATATTATTGGAAAAAGAGTTATTCAAGATTTCTTTACTTGTGCTGGTGCCTTGCCCACTATGGGTGGGTCTATTCTTCGAAGAACTAGTGGTCTTGCTGATGCTATATCTTTGCTCGTGGTTGAACTTGAAAGACAATTTATCCATATGCATCCTTGCATACAAAGGATTTTTCTAGAATTTTCGAACATTGAGCATTCCGCTGTTAAGCGAGCAGCTACAATCTTTTTAGCACATGAGTTCAGATTTATAATAAAAGAGGCCAATGAAATTTTTGGGACTATAGGGTCGATGCTGGCCGTCCTGCCATAGAAGCAATCCTTTTTAATCAAGAAGACATAATGCTTATAATGAAAACCTTAGAAAAAAGGTTCCTATCGATGTTCTAGTTGATAGGATTTCTGAACTAAATAATAATTTTGCTATTCAAAACGATGGGTTAGGTTTTTCTCTTGAACAAAGGCTCATGACTTTTTTCCAAAAGAATGCTTATAATGATGAATTGGTTGTGCAATATGAGGGGCCAAAGGAGGAATCGATACCTCCCGAGCTTGATCTTGGGGACTTTTGTCCCATTAAATCTAGACCTTTTGATTACTTTTGCTTGCCACAAGTGAAACTTGCTACCGAACGTCGGGAGTATGAGATGAGTTTTCGCGATTTGCCTTATCATTATTATGGCAATACCTAGATCTATTCTTTCCTTTATGCCTAGCTAGGGGCGTCAAACAATAGCGCTTGTTAGGAGGCAACCTAATATTATTTTTTGTTCTGTACTTTTTGTTCGTGTTTAGTAATAAATAATTCATCAAGCCTTTGTTATGATTGTGTTTATATGTTTTAATTAGTGTTTGTGCCAAGTAAAGCCTTTAGGATCTTCGTGGGTGATTGTTGCTTGATCTTGCTGATAAAAACAGAAAGTATGCGCTCACGAAAATAATTATTGTTTTTTACCAGAGAGCACTAAAATACCAATTCCAATTGCAGTAAATCAATATACTTTTTATTCTAGTCGTACTAATTTTTCTGAATTTTTGAAGTTACCGAAGTATTCGTAACATCCAAGTTGCTACAGACTGTTCTGTTTTGACAGATTCTGTTTTTCGTGTGTTGTTTGCTTATTTTGATGCATCTATAGGTAGTATCGGGGTTATGAACCATAGAGAAGTTGGAATACATTAGGTTTAACACCAATATAAATAAAGAATTAGTTCATTATAGTACCTTAAACTGGTGTTTGTTTTCTTATACTAACGGAGCTCATGAGATTTTTTGTTGAAGTTTTGTGTTGTGAAGTTTTCAAGGTTTTGTTTAAAGATTTGATGGATTTTGGAATAAGGAGTGGTAAGATCCTAAGCTTGGGGATTCCCAAGGCACCCCAAGGTAAAATTCAAGGACAACCAAAAGCCTAAGCCTCCTCTTTTGTCTTCGTCTATCGTTAACTTTACTTGAGGCTATATTTTTATTCACCACATGATATGTGTTTTTCTTGGAGCGTCTTGTATGATTTGAGTCTTTGCTTTTTAGTTTACCACAATAATCCTTTCTGTACACACCTTTTGGGAGAGACACACATGAATCGAAATGTATTAGAATACTCTTTGTGCTTCACTTATATCTTTTGAGCTATATAATTTTGCTCTAGTGCTTCACTGATATCTTTTTAGAGCACGGTGGTGGTTTTATTCTATAGAAATTATTGATCTCTCATGCTTCACTTATATTATTTTGAGAGTCTTTTAGAACATCATGGTAATTTTCTTTGGTTATAAAACTAGTCCTAATATGATGGGCATCCAAGATAGGTATCATAAAAACTTTCATATAAAGTGCATTGGATATTATGAGAAGTTTGATTCTTGATGATTGTTTTGAGATATGAGGATGGTGATATTAGAGTCATGCTAGTAGATTAATTGTGAATTTGAGAAATACTTGTGTTGAGGTTTCCAAGTCCCGGAGCATGCACATATGGTAACCATTGTGTAACAAATTTGAAGCATGAGGTATTTCTTTAATTGTCTTCCTTATGAGTGGCGGTCGGGGACCAGCGATGGTCTTTTCCTACCAATCTATCCCCCCTAGGAGCACGCGCGTAGTGCTTGGTTTTGATGACTTGTAGATTTTTGTAATAAGTATATGAGTTCTTTATGACTAATGTCGAGTCCATGGATTATACGCACTCTCACCTGCCACCATTGCTAGCCTCTCTTGTGCCGCACAACTTTCGCCAGTACCATAAACCTACCATTTCCTTCCTCAAAACAGCCACCGTACCTACCTATTATGTCATTTCCATAGCCATTCCGAGAAATATTGGCATGGAACTTTCCACCGTTCTGCTCATTATGACACGCTCCATCATTGTCATATTGCCTTGCATAATCATGTAGTTGACATCGTATTTGTGGAAAAGCCACCTTCATAATTCTTTAATACATGTCGCTCTTGATTCATTGCACATCCCGGTACACCGCCAGAGGCATTCACATAGAGTCATCTTTTGTTCTAAGTATCGAGTTGTAATTCCTGAGTTGTAAGTAAATAAAAGTGTGATGATCATCATTATTAGAGCATTGTCCCAGTGAGGCAAGGATGATGGAGACTTTGTTTCCTCCACAAGGCGGGATGTGTATCCGGATGAAAAAAAGAGGCCATAAAAGAAGAGAAAGGCCCAAATAAAAAAATATATATAAAAAAGAGAGAAAAAGAGAGGAGGGACAATGCTACTATCCTTTTTCCACACTTGTGCTTCATAGTAGCACCATGATCTTCATCATAGAGAGTCTCTTGTTTTGTCACTTTCATATACTAGTGGGAATTTTCGTTATAGAACTTGGCTTGTATATTCCAATAATGGGCTTCCTCAAAATGCCCTAGGTCTTCATGAGCAAGCAAGTTGGATGCACACCCACGTAGTTTCTTTTGTTGAGCTTTCATACATTTATAGCTCTAGTGCATCCGTTGCATGGCAATCCCTACTTACTCACATTGATATCTATTGATGGGCATCTCCATAGCCCATTAATACGCCTAGTTGATGTGAGACTATCTTCCTCCTTTTTTTTGTCTTCTCCACAACCACCATTCTATTCCACCTATAGTGCTATGTCCATGGCTTGTGCTCCTGTACTGCGTGAAAGTTGAAAAAGTTTGAAAATTCTAAAGTATGAAACAATTGCTTGGCTTGTCATCGGGGTTGTGCATGATTTGGATATTTTGTGTGACGAAGATGCAGCATAACCAAACTATATGATTTTGTAGGGATGAACTTTCTTTGGCCATGTTATTTTGAGAAGACATGATTACTTTGTTAGCATGCTTGAAGTATTATTATTTTCATGTCAATATTAAACTTTTATTTTGAATCATTCGGATCTGAACATTCATGCCACAATAAAGAAAATTACATTGATAATTATGTTAGGTAGCATTCCACATAAAAAATTCTGTTTTTAGCATTTACCTACTCAAGGACGAGCAGGAACTAAGCTTGGGGATGCTTGATACGTCTCCAACGTATCTATAATTTTTGATTGTTCCATGCTATTATATTATCTGTTTTGGAACTTAAAGGGCTTTAATATGCTCTTTTATATTATTTTTGGGACTAACCTATTGACCGGAGGCTCAGTGCCAGTTTCTGTTTTTTTTGCCTATTTTAGAGTTTCGCAGAAAAGGAATACCAAACGGAGTCCAAACGGAATGAAACCTTCGCGATGATCTTTCTTGGACCAAAAGCAAACCAGAAGACTTGGAGTTGAAGTGTGGAACGGCACGAGGCAGGAGGGCGCACCCGGGAGGGGGGGGAGGGTAGGCGCCCCACCCTCGTGGGCCCCTCGTAGCTCCACTGACGTACTTCTTCCGCCTATATATATTATTATACCCTGGATCGATGAGGGAGAGCCACGAAACCACTTTTCCAATATCGCAACCTTCTGTACCCGTGAGATCCCATCTTGGGGCCTTTTCTGGTGATCTGCCGGAGGGGGAATCGATCACGGAGGGCTTCTTCATCAACACCATAGCCTCTCCGATGAAGCATGAGTAGTTCACCACAGACCTTCGGGTCCATAGTTATTAGCTCGATGGCTTCTTCTCTCTCTTTGATTCTCAATACAAAGTTCTCCTTGATGTTCTTGGAGATCTATTTGATGTAAGACTCTTTTGCGGTGTGTTTGCCGAGATCCGATGAATTGTGGATTTATGAACTGGATTATTGTCGGTGTACTAAAGTAGGGGTACCTTAGTATCCCGAACTTGTGCATGGGCAGTCGCAGCATCCCGCGGCAAGGCTTGCCGGGCGACCGCCAAGATCCTCCGTGGTTCCTTTGGAGCCATTCAAGAACAAAGTACCCAAACCAAGGAGACAAGGCCTCGGCAAGAGGAGCTTGCCGGGAGGGAGACAAGACCCCGGCAAGAGGAGCTTGCCGGGGAGGCCAACCAAGGCATCGCAAGGAACTTGCCGCAGCACACCATGTGTCCCGGCAAGACCCAGTGAGCGACAAACTCCTGGACGCGACAAGATAATAACCGCGGCAAAGCGCTTGCCACGGCAAGCTTCCATGCTGTACCTGTGCTCTAGCACATCCACCAACGTGTCGCTCTGGGACCCCTCCAGGCGTACGTGGCGTAAGGCTGTGCAGCCAGAGGTACACGGTGGCGAGCGGCGCTGACAAGATTGCCCTCGTGGCAAGCAGTGGCGTCCCTGGCGGTCCCTTTCTGCACCGTCTAGGCGACGCAGATAGGCATTTAATGCCTTTGTCCCCTGCCGCTTAGGTTAGGTATGATAACACTATAGTGGTCGGTGGTGCCAACCACCAGGTCTTTTCCATGTTTACCCTCATCTATGTTGCCACCTGTCGGTGACCCCTTTGACATATAAAAGGAGGCCCATGTGCAACGTAGGGGGGGGACGATTCTCTCTCACACTCGATCTGTCTAGCTGCTGGTGTGTATTGTGGCAATCAGTGCTCCCGAGCGAGAACTCAATACAACCATAAAGCAGGAGTAGGGTTTTACGCATCCGCGCGGCCCGAACCTGGGTAAACTGATCGCGTTGCTTGTGTGCTTCGCCTTGATCTGCTCTTCGTGCACTCTCCGCCCCCCCTGCCGAACCGAAAGGGGCCTCGGTCCACCGTGGTCCCATAGGTGTCCGTGGGATCAGCACCCCCGACATCTTTGGCGTGCCAGGTAGGGGTGCGTCGAGGCTGCGTGAATCTGATCCGACGTTCGCACGAGTCGAATCTTCATCATCTTCATCAACATGCCGCCGAAGAAGAAGGCTTCGGAGGTAGCTGCTTCGTCCTCGCCGAGCCCACCACCACAAGAGCAAACAGCTGGTGGAGTAGACGCCGGCGGGAGAACGGGCGCCGACGAGGAGGCTCATGGTGCTGCCAGGTCCAAGGACAAGACTGCGCTGCACATCGGCGGCGCAGTCGGCTCCCAAAACGACCGAGCGCACTCCAAGACCTCGGCGTCTGTACACGCACCGCGCCCATTTCAGGAGGCACGGGACCAGCAGCGTCATGGTACTCACGGTACCATACGTTTGCTGGGCCAAGATCAAGCCGGCGGATCCCGGAGTGCTCAAGACCAGCATGCACGCCAACATGCTGGCGCGACCGGGGCACGGTCGCCTGGACGAGATACTGCTCCTTCTAACATAGTTAGAAGTCCGAGCATATCCCGTTCATCGCGCCGTTCGCCGCCGCCGCCCGCCACTCCGGTAGAAGCTTTGGCACGAGCTCAACTGCTCCTAGATTACCCTCCAGCGCTAGAGAAGATCGATGACTGGAGGGCCACTATCCAGAGCCTCATCGGCTTCGCCAACGGCGACAACCCACGGCAGCCGAGCACATCGCAGCCGCGGCAAGTCAGTTAGGCGCGAGCCGGTGGCGACAAGACCGGGGAGGGTGCAACCACTGTGCACTCTCCGCCTCGGAGGCCAAGATCGCCGACTCGTCGGATCCACCACAACAGCAATTCCACCGCGTCATCAAATCCGCGAGCTCGTCGCGATCAACGCCAAGTTCTCCACGAACGACAGCACGAAGACGCTCGAACACGCATCGAGCGCCGAAGAGAAGCGCGGCATCAATCAGACCTGCGCGCTGGGCCCTCTGTCGATATGCATGCGCCAGGGGAACCAGGCGACTTGCCGTACACGGTAGGTTGCCCTGCATTTACCCGTAAGCTGCGGCAAGTCCAGTGGCCCAGCCAGAAGAACTTCAAGCCAGACGTACCAGAGAAGTACGACGGCAAGTCGCACCCGTCAGAGTTCCTCAGCATCTACACCATTGCGGTGCAAGCTGCCGGGGGGCGAGACGAAAAGGTCCTTGCCAACTACTTCCTGCTGGTGCTCAAGCCCGAAGTCAGGTCCTGGCTCATGCACTTGCCGGACAACTCCATATCCTCTTGGGCGGACTTGTGCCATCAGTTTGTCGGCGCCTTTACAGGCGGCCGCAAACCTCATGGCCAGGAAAGTGATCTTCACTTGCTCGCCCAAAGGGAAGGAGAGCCCCTGCGCAAGTATATCCAGAGATTCAGCCGTGTACAGCGCAATATCCTAGATATCCACCCTGCCGCGGTTATCAGCGCGTTTCATCAGAACGTGCGTAATCGCAGGATGCGGGAGGAGATGGCGATGAGCAGGATCAGAGACGTCGATGAGCTATATGCCCTGGCCGACAAGTGCGCACGCGCTGAGGAAGGGAGGAAACTCCCCGGAGAAACTACAGGAGCAGGAGGATCTGACAGTGAGGATGCCGCCCCGGCAAAGAAAAACCGGCGGCGCAACAGGAAGAAGATGGGTAAAGAGTTGCTAGTCGTTCAGCAGTCCGGCAACGACGGTGGCGCCAAGCAAGCCAAAGTTGGTAGCTCCGGCAAGTAGGTTGCCGCATGCACCAACTGCCAGGCTGTGGCAGCTGCCGATAAGCAGGACGGCACCGACAAGCAGTATTGCAATATCCACCATACCAAGCTGCAAGAAAGTCGAGCAGCTTGTCCAGCAACAAAAGGCTGAGTACGAGCGGCGCGACAAGGAGAGGGCCCAAGGAGGCGGTGGAAAGGCCGGTAAGAAACGCGCCGGCCGGGGAGGACGCCACGGTAAGGCCAAGCAGCGGCAAGGAGACAGACCTCCCCGCGGCTGCGACAAGGATGAAGACGAAGACGACGACGAAGACATGGATGATGTTGAGAACAGTGAGCAGGAGTTTCAGAAAGCTACAGAAGTCTTGTGTATTGACGGCGGTGCTTCTCTGCATACTTCCCACCGCCAACTCAAACAGTGGCTGCGGGAAGTTAATGCGGCAGAGCCACCTATCGAATCGCGCAAGCTTCTGAAATGGTCCAGCACGCCTATCATCTTTGACATCGAGGACCACCCTGATCGCACAACTGCGGTCAGGTGCTTGCCACTGTTGGTTTCGCCAACCATCCGGAACCTCAAGGTCACAAAGATGCTAGTTGACGGCGGGGCCGGCTTGAATCTGATCTCCTCCGCTGCGCTCCAGAAACTCCAGATCCCTGACAGCGAGCTCGAAGAGACCGGCACGTTCCAAGGAATTAACCCGGGAAGGAGAAAGCCGAAAGGGAAGGTCACGTTGCCGGTAACACTTGGCAGCGAGCTGAATTTTAGGACTGAGTGGGTCACTTTTGACGTTGCCGATTTTCCATTGCCTTACAATGGGATACTTGGCCGTCCAGCACTCGCCAAGTTCATGGCAGCCTCTCACTATGCATATAACATGCTCAAGATGCCAGGCCCGATAAGCGTCATCTCTGTCCCTGGCGACAAGCAAGACGCTCTCATCTGCGCCGACAAGATCTAGCGAGAAGCAGCAGCCGCAACAGATAGCAAGACACTTGCCGCTGAAGCTCCCGGGGGGAAGAAGAAGACCAAGTCCGGCAAAAGCTCTGATGCCCACTCCGGCAAGCGCACCTCCTCGGAGTGCTGCGCTGCCATCGAGGAAGCACCATCGAGCTCCACCGGCAAGTGTAAGAAGGCAATGGGAGCTCCACCACATACCAAGAAGGTGTCCGCCAAGGAGGACGGCACTGGTGGTACCTTCACCATCAATGCCACGCTTGACCCTAAATAGGAAAGCACGCTCGTTGCTTTCCTGCGGGCGAACGTCGACGTGTTTGCATGGCAACCGTCTGACATCCTCGGTGTTCCTAGGAAAGTAATTGAGCACCATCTTGCCGTTTGTCCTCACGCGCGGCCCGTCAAGCGGAAGGTCAGGAAGCAAGCAGTGGAGCGCCAAGAATTCATAGCAGAAGAAATCAAGAAATTGGAAGCAGCAGGCCTTGTCAGAGGAGTGCTCTATCCCACGTGGCTTTGGAAAATGGAGGCTTTGTATTGACTTTACTGATGTTAATAAAGCTTGTCCTAAAGACCCATTTCCCTTGCCGCGCATTGACCAAATTGTTGACTCCACAGCCGGATGTGATTTGCTTTCATTTCTTGACGCATATTCAGGATACCATCAGATCTTCATGGCAGAAGAGGATGAGGAGAAAACAGCATTCATTACTCCATGTGGCACGTACTGTTTCATACGGATGCCTTTCGGATTAAAGAATGCTGGTTCAACATTTGCCAAAGTAGTCCACGTCGCTCTGAAACCACAAATACACAGAAATGTAGAAGCTTACATGGATGACATAGTGGTCAAGAGCAAAGACAGGGCAACTCTGATTCAAGATTTAGAAGAAACCTTTGCAAATCTGCGCAAGATCAACCTCAAGCTCAACCCCGAGAAGTGTGTGTTTGGAGTCCCTTCCGGCAAGCTTCTCAGGTTCTTTGTGTCTCAGCGGGGAATTGAAGCCATCCCGACAAGATCAAGGCCATCGAGCAGATCGAAGCACCAAAGCGCGTCAAGGATGTACGAAAACTATCGATGTTAATCACATGGTGATGTGATCTAGATTATTGACTCTAGTGCAAGTGAGAGACTGAAGGAAATATGCCCTAGAGGCAATAATAAAGTTATTATTTATTTCCTTATATCATGATAAATGTTTATTATTCATGCTAGAATTGTATTAACCGGAAACATAATACATGTGTGAATACATAGACCAACAGAGTGTCACTAGTATGCCTCTACTTGACTAGCTCGTTAATCAAAGATGGTTATGTTTCCTAACCATGAACAAAGAGTTGTTATTTGATTAACGAGGTCACATCATTAGTTGAATGATCTGATTGACATGACCCATTCCATTAGCTTAGCACCCGATCGTTTAGTATGTTGCTATTGCTTTCTTCATGACTTATACATGTTCCTATAACTATGAGATTATGCAACTCCCGTTTACCGGAGGAACACTTTGGGTACTACCAAACGTCACAACGTAACTGGGTGATTATAAAGGAGTACTACAGGTGTCTCCAATGGTAGATGTTGGGTTGGCGTATTTCGAGATTAGGGTTTGTCACTCCGATTGTCGGAGAGGTATCTCTGGGCCCTCTCGGTAATGCACATCACATAAGCCTTGCAAGCACTGCAACTAATATGTTAGTTGTGAGATGATGTATTACGGAACGAGTAAAGAGACTTGCCGGTAACGAGATTGAACTAGGTATTGGATACCGACGATCGAATCTCGGACAAGTAACATACCGATGACAAAGGGAACAACGTATGTTGTTATGCGGTCTGACCGATAAAGATCTTCGTAGAATATGTAGGAGCCAATATGGGCATCTAGGTCCCGCTATTGGTTATTGACCGGAGACGTGTCTCGGTCATGTCTACATTGTTCTCGAACCGTAGGGTCCGCACGTTTAACGTTACGATGACAGTTATTATGAGTTTATGCATTTTGATGTACCGAAGGTTGTTCGGAGTCCCGGATGTGATCACGGACATGACGAGGAGTCTCGAAATGGTCGAGACGTAAAGATTGATATATTGGAAGCCTATGTTTGGACACCGGAAGTGTTCCGAGTGAAATCGGGATTTTACCGGAATACCGGGAGGGTTACCGGAACCCCCCGGGAGGCAAATGGGCCTATTGGGCCTTAGTGGAAAAGTGAAAAGGGACAACCCACAAGGGCTGCGCGCCTCCCCCCCTTCCCTAGTCCTATTAGGACTAGGAGAAGGGGCCGGCCCCCCTCTCTTCTCTCTTCTCCTTGAAGAGTCCTATTAGGAATAGGATTGGGGGGGAGTCCTACTCCCGGTAGGAGTGGGACTCCCCCTGCGCCTCTCTCCCTTGGGCCGGCCGAACCCCTCCCCCTGCTCCTTTATATATGGGGGCAGGGGGCACCCCATAGACACACAAGTTGATCATTGTTGATCGTTCCTTAGCCGTGTGCGGTGCCCCCTGCCACCAAATTCCACCTCGGTCATATCGTTGTAGAGCTTAGGCGAAGCCCTGCGTCGGTAGTACATCAAGATCGTCACCACGCCGTTGTGCTGACGGAACTCTTCCTCGATGCTTTGCTGGATCGAAGCCCGATGATCGTCATCGAGCTGAACGTGTGCTAAGAACTCGGAGGTGCCGGAGTAACGGTGCTTGGATCGGTCGGATCGGGAAGAAGACGTACGACTACTTCCTCTACGTTGTGAGATCGCTTCCGCAGTCGGTCTGCGTTGGTACGTCGACAATACTCTCCCCCTCATTGCTGTGCATCACCATGATCTTGCATGTGCGTAGGAAAATTTTCGAAATTACTACGTTCCCCAACAGTGGCATCCGAGCCTAGGTTTTATGGTTTGATGTTATTTGCACGAGTAGAACACAAGTGAGTTGTGGGCGATACAAGTCATACTGCCTACCAGCATGTCATACTTTGGTTCGGCGGTATTGTTGGACGAGACGATCCGGACCAACCTTACGCGTACTCTTACGCGAGACCGGTTCCCTCGACGTGCTTTGCACATAGATGGCTTGCAGAAGACTGTCTCTCCAACTTTAGTTGAACCAAGTGTGACTACGCCCGGTCCTTGAGAAGGTTAAAACGGAGTCTATTTGACGAACTATCGTTGTGGTTTTGATGCATAGGTGAGATGAGTTCTTACTTAAGCCCGTAGCAGCCACATAAAACTTGCAACAACAAAGTAGAGGACGTCTAACTTGTTTTTGCAGGGTATGTTGTGATGTGATATGGTCAAGGCATGATGCTGATTTTATTGTATGAGATGATCATGTTTTGTAACCGAGTTATCGGCAACTGGCAGGAGCCATATGGTTGTCGCTTTATTGTATGCAATGCAATCGCGATGTAATGCTTTACTTTATTACTAAGCGGTAGTGATAGTCGTGGAAGCATAAGATTGGCGAGACGACAACAATGCTACGATGGAGATCAAGGTGGCGCGCCGGTGATGATGGTGATCATGACGGTGCTTCGGAGATGGAGATCACAAGCACAAGATGATGATGGCCATATCATATCACTTATATTGATTGCATGTGATGTTTATCCTTTTATGCATCTTATCTTGCTTTGATTGACGGTAGCATTATAAGATGATCTCTCACTAAATTATCAAGAAGTGTTCTCCCTGAGTATGCACCGTTGCCAAAGTTCGTCGTGCCCAGACACCACATGATGATCGGGTGTGATAAGCTCTACGTCCATCTACAACGGGTGCAAGCCAGTTTTGCACACGCAGAATACTCAGGTTAAACTTGACGAGCCTAGCATATGCAGATATGGCCTCGGAACACAGAGACCGAAAGGTCGAGCGTGAATCATATAGTAGATATGATCAACATGACGATGTTCACCATTGAAAACTACTCCATCTCACGTGATGATCGGTTATGGTTTAGTTGATTTGGATCACGTGATCACTTAGAGGATTAGAGGGATATCTATCTAAGTGGGAGTTCTTAAGTAATATGATTAATTGAACTTAAATTTATCATGAACTTAGTCCTGGTAGTATTTTGCAAATTATGTTGTAGATCAATAGCTCGCGTTGTTGCTTCCCTGTGTTTATTTTGATATGTTCCTAGAGAAAATTGTGTTGAAAGATGTTAGTAGCAATGATGCGGATTGGATCCGTGATCTGAGGTTTATCCTCATTACTACACAGAAGAATTATGTCCTTGATGCACCGCTAGGTGACAGACCTATTGCAGGAGCAGATGCAGACGTTATGAACGTTTGGCTAGCTCAATATGATGACTACTTGATAGTTTAGTGCACCATGCTTAATGGCTTAGAATCGGGACTTCAAAGACGTTTTGAACGTCATGGACCATATGAGATGTTCCAGGAGTTAATATTTCAAGCAAATACTCGAGTTGAGAGATATGAAGTCTCCAACAAGTTCTATAGCTAAAAGATGGAGGAGAATCGCTCAACTAGTGAGCATGTGCTCAGATTGTCTGAGTACTACAATCGCTTGAATCAAGTGGGAGTTAATCTTCCAGATAAGATAGTGATTGACAGAATTCTCTAGTCACCATCACCAAGTTAGTAGAACTTCGTGATGAACTATAATATGCAAGGGATAACGGAAACAACTCCCAAGCTCTTCGTGATGCTGAAATCAACGAAGGTAGAAATCAAGAAAAACATCAAGTGTTGATGGTTGACAAGACCACTAGTTTCAAGAAAAGGGCAAAGGGAAGAAGGGGAACTTCAAGAAGAACGGCAAGCAAGTTGCTGCTCGAGTGAAGAAGCCCAAGTCTGATCCTAAGCCTGAGACTAAGTGCTTCTACTGCAAAGGGACTGGTCACTGGAAGCGGAACTACCCCAAGTGATTGGCGGATAAGAAGGGTGGCAAAGTGAACATAAGTATATTTGATATACATGTTATTGATGTGTACTTTACTAGTGTTTATAGCAACCCCTCAGTATTTGATGCTAGTTCAGTTGCTAAGAGTAGTAACTCGAAACAGGAGTTGCAGAATAAACAGAGACTAGTTAAGGGTGAAGTGACGATGTGTGTTGGAAGTGGTTCCAAGATTGATATGATCATCATCGCACACTCCCTATAAATTTCGGGATTAGTGTTGAACCTAAATAAGTGTTATTTTGGTGTTTGCATTGAGCATGAATATGATTTGATCATGTTTATTGCAATATGGTTATTCATTTAAGTAAGAGAATAAATTGTTGTTCTGCTTACATGAATAAAACCGTATATGGTTACACACCCAATGAAAATAGTTCGTTGGATCTCGATCGTAGTAATACACATAATCATAATATTGAAACCAAAAGATGCAAAGTTAATAATGATAGTGCAACTTGTTTGTGGCACTGCTGTTTAGGTCATATTGGTGTAAAGCACATGAAGAAACTCAATGCTGATGGGTTTTTGGAATCACTTGATTATGAATCAGTTGATGCTTGCGAACCATGCCTCATGGGCAAGATGACTAAGACTCTGTTCTTCGGAACAATGGAGCGAGCAACAGATTTGTTGGAAATCATACATACTGATGTATGTGGTCCGATGAATATTGAGGCTCGCGACAGGTATCATTATATTCTGATCTTCACAGATGATTTGAGCAGATATGAGTATATCTACTTGATGAAACATAAGTCTGAAACATTTGAAAAGTTCAAAGAATTTCAGAGTGAAGTGAAAAATCATCGTAACAAGAAAATAAAGTTTCTATGATCTGATCGTAGAGAAGAGTATTTGAGTTACGAGTTTGGCCTTCAGCTAAAAACAATGTGAAATAGTTTCACTACTCACGCCACATGGAACACCACAGTGTAATGGTGTGTCCGAACATCATAACCGTATTTTATTGGATATAGTGCAATCTATGATGTTTCCTACCAATTTACCACTATCGTTTTTGGGGTTATGCATTAGAGACAGTTGCATTCACGTTAAATAGGGCACCATCTAAATCCGTTGAGACGACACTGTATGAACTATGGTTTGGCAAGAAACCAAAGTTGTCGTTTCTTAAAGTTTGGGGCTGCGATGCTTATGTGAAAAAGTTTCAACCTGATAAGCTCGAACCCAAAGCGGAGAAATGTGTCTTCATAGGATACCCAAAGGAAACTGTTGGGTATACCTTCTATCACAGATCCGAAGGCAAGACATTCATTGCTAAGAATGGATCATTTCTAGAGAAGGAGTTTCTCTCGAAAGAAGTGAGTGGGAGGAAAGTAGAACTTGACGAGGTAACTGTACCTGCTCCCTTATTGGAAAATAGTACATCACAGAAAACTGTTTCTGCGACGCCTATACCAATCAGTGAGGAAGCTAATGATGATGATCATGAAACTTCAGGGCAAGATGCTACTGAACCACGTAGATCAACCAGAGTGAGATCCGCACCAGAGTGGTACGGTAATCCAGTTCTGGAAGTCATGCTACTAGATCATGATGAACCTACGAACTATGAAGAAGCGATGGTGAGCCCAGATTCCGCAAAGTGGCTTGAGGCCATGAAATCTGAGATAGGATCCATGTATGAGAACAAAGTTTGGACTTTGGTTGACTTGCCCGATGATCGGCAAGCAATTGAGAATAAATGGATCTTCAAGAGGAAGACGGACGCTGATAGTAGTGTTACTATCTACAAAGCTAGAATTGTCGCAAAAGGTTTTCGACAAGTTCAAGGTGTTGACTACGATGAGAGCTTCTCACTCGTATCTATGCTTGAGTCTGTCCGAATCATGTTAGTAATTGCCGCATTTTATGAAATCTGGCAAACGGATAAACAAAACTGCATTCCTTAATGGATTTATTAAAGAAGAGTTGTATATGATGCAACCAGGAGGTTTTGTCAATCCAAAAGGTGCTA